>OZ020267.1:125454067-126054067 GCA_963971225.1 Melieria omissa
AAATAAAATAAAAAGAAAATAAAAATACAATAAAATAAAATAATAAAAAAAGACAATTAAAAAAAAAGTAAAAATAAAATAAAAAAATAAAATAAATAAAATAATATAAAAAGAAAATAAAAATAAAATAAAATAAAATAAAATAAAATAAAATAAAATAAAATAAAATAAAATAAAATAATAAAATAAAATAAAATGAAAGTTAAAATAAAATAAAATTAAAAAACTAAAATAAAAATAATAAAATAATATAAAAAGAAAATAAAAATAAAATAAAATAAAATAAAGCAAAATCAAAATAGTAAGTCGATCAAATATTCAATCGAGTTTCGTAGTAATGTAATCTGTAGTCTGCTTAGTTGAACTGTAATTTGAAACGTCAGTGTGGGTAACTAATATTTACAATTATCTACCTAAATCCAACTTAATTCTTACATTAATAACTACTTTTTTAAATTCCAGCTCTAATAAATATTTCTACTTCATATCAGTGGACAATGTCCTTGAATGGCATTGTCAGTCGTTATGCTATGTTAAGCAATTAACTCGCCGTTGCAATGCATTTCGCTCACTATGCTGTTCTAGTTGTTATTGCCGTTATTGTTTTTGTAGTAGTTGCTGTCGTTGCGCTGACAATGGCATTTCAAGTGCGTTAGTTTCAATGGTCGCTGTCAATGCGCATTGACAGTGAAATCTCCGACAAACATTGACAGGGCCGGCATTGTTTTTCTTTGTTTGTTGATTTTATATATGCAGCGAATAATAGTGAGCGATTTTTTATGTAATGCTTTTAATGCCATTTTTGGCGCGATCCTTTGAAAAACAACGCTGCGACCAAATTTTTTTGTTTAGTGTTGTTTTTGGTGCAATTTTGTAAAAGCGATTTTCAACGCGCGGGCTTACGATGCTTACAACTGCACTTGACTAGTTGATAGTTTTATGTAAATAAAGCGAAATACATACACGCAAACACACACTCACACACACATACATACATACAAATATGTTCTATATGGAATAGAAGTGCGTTGTGAAAAAGCCAGCGCGCCGTGCAGTATGCTAGATTTTATTTACAATATTGTGTTGCATTGCATGGAACGTGTGTTGAGCTATTTTGAAGGTTATATATACTAACATACACTCAAACACACAGAAGCACATAGTAAACATTTTTTTAGGCTCGCAATGGTGTTGTTGTTGTTGTACCTTTTGGCTTTGTTTGTGAGCGATTTTTGGCATTTAAATGGCCACCAATGTGAGTGGCTGCCGCCCAGTTTTGTTGTGTGTGTTGGCATCGTTGCAATTTATTGAATTTATGGCTATTTTTTACATGATGTTGTTGTTATTGTTGTTTGTTGTTAAACACACATACACACACATTCAATACAGCAGCACAACAGAAACAAAATCCACTTAAAGCAAAGCGAAGCGATGGCATCGTTTCGTTTCGAACGAAATAAATTAAATACGGACAAATGAGTGGAAACAGTGAAAAGGTGAGATTTACATGAAATGAGAATAAAATTCAAGTGTGCTGGGTGTATGTGCTGAAAGGCCGAAAGGCACTGTTGCGGCCGACCGTCAGCGAACGCGTCGAATTATTTAATGATTTTCAGCGAATTTATTGCTCGCACTGCGCATTTTTCTTGTTCTAGTTTTATTTTTCGGTTTCACTTCCACCACTGTTTTGGTTGTTGCTGTTGTTGTGGTGGTTGTTGTGTTGCTGCTTATTTGCAGCTAGTTTGCTGTAAATTTCGGGCCAGCGGTCATTAATATTTAAAATTCAATTTGAAACGCTTAAAAGGGCCGGCGCCTGGGCGCGCTCGTTTGTCGCCGTCATGGCGACTGAAAGGTGAGCGAGGCGGCGCAGGCCAAGGAGGGTAGTAGGCAACATCAGTGCGTCCAGGCAATGCGCATCAAAGTGCGCTTTCAAAGGGAAAATCGAGACCGGAAGCAACAGTGTAAGCAAAAGCCAACAAACACTCGACCAGGCCGTGGCGCCTGGAACCCAATGCGCGCATCGTCCATACGCCAATCCGCTGGCGCTGCTGAGCTCAGCTCGCAGGCGACAAACGTGCACTTGCCGCTGTGGCTGCACTGCTGAACGGCGCGGTTTGTGTGTTTGGGTCTGTGTCGGTTTCGGTGTGGGTAGTCGTATACATATGTGACTGAGTGAAGTATCGAAACGACTGCAGTGTAGTGAAGAGTGAAATCGATTTATGCCGATTAAAGAAAATTAATTAAAGTGTTGTTGAAATATGATTGTTTCCTTGTAGGAAATTAAGTTGTATTTTATTACATAGTCCAAGTTTTTGTTTGTGCAAAATAATATCAGTGTGTATTTTTGTAAAAAGGCGTCAAATGATTTTGAAGGGTCTTTATGTCTTTTTTTAATTCTTATTAGAATTAATTCTTATAGAAAGATT
Source organism: Melieria omissa (assembly GCA_963971225.1). Classification (NCBI taxonomy): domain Eukaryota; kingdom Metazoa; phylum Arthropoda; class Insecta; order Diptera; family Ulidiidae; genus Melieria; species Melieria omissa. Next base: position 125,456,494 of record OZ020267.1, read on the forward strand.
TTTCACTACAGAAACCTCCTGAGAGCAGACTCAGTGATGGATGTGGAATGTTTTAGAATATAAAAAAAAAATATTTCAGATTCATATTCTCTGCGGCAAATTGGGGATCCCATACAATACCAGCTGTCACAGCTGTGAAAACCCGGACGAGAAGGAAACCGTATACCACTTCCTCTGCGACTGCCCGGCGCTATCAGGAAGGAGATGGAAAACGCTGGGAAAACCGACATTTCAGAATTTTGAAGAGATAGCAAAGTGCAGTGTAAACTCGCTACTCTCTTTCATTAACCTCTCGGACTGGATATAGAGGATATATATGGATATATATGGATATATAAATATAAAGTCCAGAAGACATCACACAGTATACCCTAGTGTACCTACCGGGAATAGTGGTATCAAAACGGCACCAACGCGCTAATTTGATGATGGAACATCGCCACTTGAACCAACCAACCAACCAACCACATTCTCTGGAATACCTTTCGAATCCATCAGTCGGTCAAAGCGACTCAGGCATTTGGGGTCGCGCTACCATGCTAACTTACCAGTGCTAACGAAAGTAAAGCTATCGGACTTCTCAATTTTATCTTGGAAATTAAATGGCTAAACAGAAACAATACTTTTTCTTTTCACAGCAAACTCAGTTAAAGCAATGAACTCGTCCTTCCTGTATTCATAGAGAACACAATGGCAACTGATGCCTCCGACTTCCGAGTAGAAGTTATGGTTCCTCGAGCAAGCCTGCGAACCTAACCTATCTTAACCTAACCTAACCTATCCTAACTTAACACTTAATTAAGACTACAATTACTTTTGAAGTGGGCAGATGAGTTGAGTTACACTAATAAAATTTGGTTCTTACTTAATAGAAACACAAATGTTGATAACTTTCCAACTTCATTTGGATGAAATGTGCCCTCTTGCGGGAAGTTTTGGAACTGTAATTAATTTTGTATTTTTTGCACTAAGGAATGTTGGACAATGTTGATTGAAATCGGTTTACTACTTTCAGAGATGCAATATTTACTTACTTATTGTCAATTTTATAATTTTATGGAAATTTTCCCGTTTCGTATGGCAGTCCCCTTAAAAGTTGATGATAGACGGTAGGTACTATAAATTAAAAGAAAACCTTTAGAATGAAAAATAAATGGGATTAGTTTTACATTTCACACGTCTGGGGATACTCTGAGAAGAGTGGAAGCCCATTTAAAAAACTAAAAACTATCATTTTGTATGGGATCCTTACTAAGGGTTGAAGATAGATAGCAAGAATGTTCGAAAGAAGTGTTCATAAGAGAAAATTAGTGAAGATCAGTCATAGATTTTAACCTTCGAAGAGCAAATTCTCAGCAGCTGTATAGCAATTTGTTGAATTTTCTAGCCATTTAACCCTTTCACTATAAAAACTTGTTACTGTAAAACTTTTGACGCATAACGAAAATTAGAATATTTCTTCATTTACTTTAGCCAAAATTAAAAAAAAAGTAACTGAATTGAAAGAAAACGTCAATTAAAAAAGTTATATAATTTTTCTGCTTCCTCTTCCTTTACTATGTCAAGATATACCATTAAAAAAACATGTATACTTCTCTTCTTTAAACCTAAATATCTGTGTTCAAACGCAATAACCGCTTAAGTCGACTTAAGAAGAAATTGAGTTATGGATGCCACCATGTTCCCTTGACTGTGCTCTTGGTCTGTGCTCTGGGAGTTTGTAACTTTAAAATAAAAAAATTATTAATAAAAATCTATTCGCGTTACTACTTTTACCTAAAACGTTTAAACGAGATTGCTCGAAACAGCAATTTTCGACTTAGGCGGTTATTGCTTTTGACCACAGATATTCAGTTTATTAATTCTTCTCTTCTTTAAACTTAAATATTCAGTTTTTAATTTCGTATTTTTCCTAAAACTTCAAACTATTCTAAGGACCAACAAAAAATGTATTCTTAAAACCACAGTGGGTTCAGACGTCCACAAAGTAGCATGTTGCCATATGGCAACAAAATAGTAAAAGGGTTAACCAGTTTTATATATGTTAGCAGCGCCCTTAAAGGTTAAAGATAGAGGGTCGGTATATATGAAAGAAACGTTTGAAAAGAAAAATAAATGGGGATTGGTCTTGCATTTCTAACGTCTGGGGATAATCTGGGAGCAGTGGGAGTACATTTTATAAAGACTACCATTTTGTATGAAAGAACATTCAGGGGTTACAGATAAGTGGTAAGTATGTTCGGAAGAAATGTTCAGAAGAAAAAATTAGTGGGGGTCAGTCCAAGATTTAAACCCTCTAAGAGTAACTTCGCAGCAGCTGTATAGCAATTTGTTCAATTTTCTAGCCATTTAATTCAAATTAACCCTCCAATTTGTTCTTCAAAGCCCATAAAATGAGAGGTTTCGAAATAAAGTAATCAGAAAATTGTGCATTAAATTTTGTCTGGTGTACATGTTTTTGTGAGGATACCAATTGAACGTGAAGCTGCGATTTATAATTTTTAATTACCTATTCAAGTCAGCGCATTCTACAATATCTGTAAAATTAACAAACGAAAAGAAGAGCTTTTTTATAATCAAAGATTCAAGAATCAAGGTCAAGGATTACCTAATGAGTAACCAACAAATTTTGAGGAACATTGAAGAGCACTTTGCTAGACTAATGGTTTCATGTAGATGGTTCAGTTGAATGTGCCGAAGCTGGAAGAGGAATTCAAATGAACCTTGAACACACTTCTTTCATCCAATGAATTGAAAACAATAAAGTTTTAAAGACTTCCTACTTATATTTTGAACCATAATTACGCTCGATTTTCTGAAAAGGCAGCACGATTTTTGAACTTGCATGCAGCTTAAAAATAAATGCACGGCCAATGAATTGCATTTTTATTTAAGATTGTTCAATTGTATTCATGAAAGCTGTAGGCTACAACCACATTTTAAGCAACTTTCTACTGTTAAGTTTAAGCAAAAGCTCAGTTTATTTTGTTGTTGTTAACAGTTGCCAAAATACAGTTAGGTTTCTCTTCATGTCGAGAAGTTTCATGTTATTTGATCGCTGCAGCCCAATGCAAAAGAGTCCTAATTCAACGAAATTAATAAATCAAAAATAATTTGTCGAAATAAATTTTTGTTGGAGTTAATTTTAAGTAAAGTTGTGACAATTTTAGTATTAATTTTAAAATAAAAAACAAAATTTCGAATTTTCAAAATTTTTCTTTCAACTTTTTAACTTTCATTTATAATTATTAAATTCAACAAAAATTACAAAAATTACATAATAAAATATTTCGGTAATTATTGAATAAAGATATCATCCAAAAATTCACAACTAAAAACTTTGGATTTTCTAGTGTAAAATTAAAAAAAAATATTTGTAACTTATCCTAAACAAAATCAACCTGACGCTTGAGTTTTCCCTATTTTCCTTCGGAATATATGTGACCTCGACCACATTCCTAAAAGCTGAAGACTTAAGCTACAAAATTCTAATAAGAATAAATAATAATGTAACTTATTATATCGGGAAATATACCTCTAAAAATTGGAACTCTTGAAAACTCACTTCTCGTCCTCCTTGTGATCTACTTTCTCGTTCACTCATTAGAAGCATTGACATTTTAATTAAAAATGTCTTAAGTTTTGCTAAAAACTTGCATAACTTATAGTAAATCTGTTGATCTCTGAAGTCAACCCATTTGAATCGTTAGTCAAATTGAATTACGGCCAACACTGTTGTGGGTTGTTGTGCTTGCGCAATGTTGCTGAATGCAAAGTGCATTCGAGATGCTGTCTGCAATATGAGCACAAACACTTTTTCGCACACATACAAGTACACTTCATACTCGTGCATACATGCCGACATACATACATCTGTATGTACAAATAAACTCCAGTCATACGTAGCACATGTGCAGCTGGGTATTTGCAAGGATCTGCAGCGCAACAGCAACAACGGCAGGACGGTGCCGCGGCGTATTCAGCAATTAGCAGCGTGCTTGATATATTAATTTAGTGCTGCGGTTTTGCCTGCTGCTGAAAAGGTGAAAAGTGTTGTTGCTGTCTAAGCGTTCAGCATTTTCTACTCGCCCAAGTATGCTGCACACATGTCTGCAGCACACATGCACTCGTGTGTATGTGTGGGTGTGCGAGTCGTGCGAGTATGTCTGAATAAGCACTCAGTTGCGCGTGAACTTTGCGCTTTGATGTATCGCGCCAAACTGAATATTTCGAACATAAATCGATGTGCTGGTGCGGCCGGCGCTAAATGCTGACACTTCATCTTTTGCCTTTCCGCACTGGTATCCAGCACTCGCCAGCTGGTATTTAGCGCTTCGCTCCATCTCAACTTGAAACTCTGCAATCAAGTTTTTAAAGTGGAATTTGAATTTTAAATTGGAAATAATGTGGCAAATCGTAGCAGTTTTAGTAGATTCACAATTATGTTGCTGATTAATGCGCAGCAAGTTTGTTGAGCGTTTAGATGGAATCGTTTAATTGCAATTATAAACTTTGAAAAGTAAGCGCACTTGGCGGTTTTGACTTTGGCTCATAGCAACTCTTTAACATTATTTATAGTGTAGAAAAGGCTTTGGTTCTTGAGTAAATTTGGAAAAATCGCTACGAAATATTTGTTGTTTTGGACCGAAGCAAACAGGTAAGATTGGAACCCAAGGCATGACCCAGGAACTCGCTTTAGAATTAGATGCCTTAAGTATCTGTAAGTTAGAAACTGCGCGAACATCGCTTGAATTGCTTCTGAGAGCAACAGAATTACGCAAGAAACATAACCAAACCTCAATTGAAAGCAAAACAAAAGTTTACTAAATCTCAACAGACACAAACTCAGCGCTTTTGTTGGTGCTATCAAGAGACACTGGTACACATATGGTATGGTGGATAGGACAAAAGATTGAATTTCGTTAAATAAGAAATTACTTTTTCAAAAGTTACAGAAACTATTAAAATTTAAGTTATTTGTTCACAGTAGAAATGATAATCAGAAGAAAGATTTGTCAATTGTTAGAAGCCAACGATCAATTCCAGTATTTGAATAAAAGAAACATAAAAAGTGTGAAGTGCAGACAGAAATTAGAAAACAAATATAATCATAAAACAATCTCCTATTGTGACTGTGAATATTCAGTGACGCATACAGCATTTCAGTTTGAAAAGAGTTCTAGTTATCAGGTGTACAACTTTGCTTCCGCCGTTTTCCGATAGGTGGCTGTACCGGCTGAGGCTGGTTGAAATACATAGATGGTAATGCCTTTAAAGTGAGTGTGGACAGTGCCTAACGAATTGTCATCGCCGTTTCAGTGACAGTTGTTCTTGTTTTCGTATTATTCACGCTCGAAAATGTCCATTTATGTGCCCAATTCTCGCCATTTGCGGGAAGTTTTACTTTTCTGTTACAATTCGAAAAAAATGCAGCTGTAGCGCATCGAATGCTCTCAGAAACTTACGGTGATGCTGCTCTGAGTGAAAGAACGTGTCGGGAGTGGTTTCAACGTTTTAAAAATGGTGATTTCGACATGACAAAGTCATCCTCCAACACGACAATGCTCGGCCTCACGTCGCAAAAGTGGTCAAAAAGTACCTGGAAACGCTGAAATGGGAAGTCTTGCCCCACCCGCCGTATTCCCCAGATGTCGCCCCTTCTGACTTCCACCTATTCCGTTCGATGGCACACGGCCTGGCAGATCAACATTTTCAATCCTTCGAAGAATTGGAAAAATGGATTGCTTCATGGATAGCGTCAAAAGAGGACTCCTTTTTTCGAGCCGGAATCCGAAAATTGCCGGAAAGATGGGAGAAAGTTGTCGCTAGCGACGGACAATACTTTGAATAATATATCTGTAAGCATTTTTTCGCAATAATTTGGGAAAAAAACGGCGGAAGCAAAGTTGTATTCAGTTGCATTCAACTTTTGAGCCCAATGCCAGTTAAAAGATTATTTGCCACCAAAAATGTAGAAACATAAACAGATGTTTGGGGGCTTAAACTTCCACAATTCACCTTTGTGCGTTCGAAGAAACATTTAGATTTCCACTAAACCAACCAACAGATCTTTCTACTATATCATTAGTTGACACTAAGCCTTCATATGCTCCATAACTACTCAGTTCCGGTTAGATAAAGGCTTAAGTATGGGATGACCTGAGATTCTCTCGTATACGACTGCCTTCATTTATCCTAAGTGTGCTACTTTCCTAATCTCAACTCCTCACAGTTCTTCCATACAAAGTCGTTCCTCAATATAAATTCATAGTTGTTGTAATCTCGTCATTGTCCTGATCACTTAACCGTAAACATACGCTAAAAAACGGGTCGAAAACGACCCAGACTAAAATCACTCACACAAATTAAAGCAAATGCACAGCTATCTTAGTTTTTAAAATATAAAACGGTTGGATTTTGATAGATAATATCCAAGTAAGAAAGTCTTGAAAAAACAGCAAAAAATAATAAATTAAAAAAATATTAGGCATACCAAAAAAAAATTGGTCGAAAACGACTCCAACGTAGGTCCACGGTTAAGCTAAAAAGCTATGTATAGAATTGTTTCCTTTTTAAAATTTTTCAAAAGACAATATTTCTAACAAAATCCATATTAAACGGAAAATATATTCCAGTTCACCGTTGCGTATGAGTAACATTTAAATATTTCATTTATATTACAAAGAAAAAATCTTGGTAGCTCAGCTTTTTTTAAGCGAAGTGGCATTCATTTGATGCTTCAAACGATTTGAGTTACTCTGTTAACCCTTTCGCTATTTTTTTGCCATATGGCACATTGCTACTTTGTGGACGTCTGAACCCTCTGTGGTTTCAAAAATAAATTTTTTGTTGGTCCTTAGAATAGTTTGAAGTTTCATGAAATATACAAAATTAATAAACTAAATATTTAAGGTTAAAGAAGAGACGTTTATTTAATGGTATATCTTGACATAGTAAAAGAAGACGAAGTAGAAAAATGAGATAACTTTTTAATTTAACGTTTTCTTTCAATTCAGATACTTTTTTTATTTTGGCTGAAGTAAATGAAGAAATATTAAAATTTTCGTTATGCATATAAAGTTTTTTGTTTAAGTAATCATTACAGCCACACAGATGTGGTTCCTCTCATAGAAAAACACTCTAAAATACAGGTTCCGAGTATAAAAGTTTAAAACTTCTTTTGGAATGTTGCTTATATAACCACATAGAAGCTTAAAATGTAAATTTTAAAATTTTAACTTTCCCCAGTAAAAACCTCTAGCGAAAGAGTTAAGTGAAAATCCAACCAATTCCGTGTAGTCCAACAGTCTGCAATGAGTGGCATACATTCATATATTGAGCTGCTCGATTTACATTTCCTATTGCACTGCGTGATGGCCGCTTAGTAGGAATTCCGCATATTGGCTCTCTTCTAAAAGATTTATATTCTTCTATTGCACCCAGCAAGAACTTTAATATGAGAGATTTTGTTAAGTGGCAATTCGTATTTGTTCCTCACAGAACTGACCTACTTTACCTCGATCTATATTTCAATAACAATAATAATAATAAATAAAATATTTCAAGAAAATGTTACGAATAGCGACTATGAAAAAATATTGATTTCAACTATTGAAATTATGGTTTTTCATAATTCTATCTGCAACTCTGATTGCACTCAAGCAAGTGACGTTGTACGTGTATTTGATTATCAGGTGAAAATTTTATCCTTTTATCACTATTCGTTTCTGCATCTCTTTAAACTGGCAAACCGCATTAATTATGCCATTTCCTCGCTGCACTCTATTTCCGCACCAAATCGCTTCATCTGCTCAATGGCTGACAAACATTGTATTTTCATTCGACATGAGCTAACACTATTCGAAATTAAATCATCATTTGTCGCTTCACACTGCACCGCAAGCCATTTATCGTTAACTAAAAGTTAGTGCACAGTGTGAGATTTTAATAAAATAGTGAAATAAAATTTAAGGTATTTTATGATGTAAAAAAAAGTTTTTGCTAATGTCCGACTGAATATTAGGTTTAGGTTTCGGTGGTTTCGGTCGGACACTAGTTTTTATTACCACAAGATGAAATATTCAACTGGGTTATTAATTTTGCCGCATCAAAAGTAATGTTTGAATACAAAACATGATTTGAATACGATTTTCATAAAATTTTGTGAATATTTTATTCAATTGCTTGGATTTCGTCATTTTATATGAAATATATAAAATATAATATAATAATATAACAATAAAATGTCCAATGAAAATCGAACCTTCTTTGAATACCCAAATGAAATTATGTATGTTACAATATTTTTGGCTTTTGTATTTAATTTGACTTTAAAAATCTGTAAAGTAACAGAGATGTTCTTTCAGAAAAACAATAAAGGCCTCATTGAAGTAACAATGACTCCATTGAGCCTTCCAGAATTTAATCAAAGCAGCAAACGTTTTTGCAAAACTCGGTTCTTTAGAGATAACTTTCAATGACTTTTTGCCCATTTGAGACCCTATTTCAGTCATGACCTCACCACTACTGCTCTTTAAATGTTTCAAAGTGAGCCAATTATTTATTTGGATAAATAAGATGTTTCAAATTGACCCAGAAAACAGAAGTACAACGGCATCAATTCGTGTGATCCTGGAAGGCAGTTGACCACGCTAAATCAAAACGGGTCACGTTGTTTGGCTTCTGGTGGGGTCTTGTTGAAACCACATATTTTTCCACATTTTTATCAAACGTGTTTCTTTGAGGATACTTATATTTGTTTTATTTCAATTAAAAAAAGTAGTAGAAGTTGTGGCTTTTAATTTTCATAAGAAAAACTTAATTTTAGCAAATGATTTCTTTGTTCTTTCAGATAGTGCAGCATTCCTCTAAGCCTTACACTAGTTGGGTTTCGGGACTCGTAGCAATTACGGGTATCTAGATCTTAGACTTAGGAGCTAGAATGGGCTCTGAGACTGGATTTGTCGGCCCAGAATCTGTTCTGTCATTCCCATCTTAGCAAATGGGTCACTTCAACCCACAATCGAGCATGGCACGTTGAGTGCAGTTGCAGTTGGACAAAAAAAACGTAAATGCTCGCTTGCTGTAGGTTGGTCGGTTTAATGATGGGAGATTTTCTGAGCATGGAGAAGTTGAACATGGAAAGGAAGGCAAGGCAAGGAAGACAATGCGCGGACCACTTTTTAGGGATCTGCTCCGCGTACGACCCAATCAAAATTCGGACTTTTGACACTGATGTGTTGAGAAGCAATCATCTTGGCTTCCTTGGCCTCATGGGAGCTACTCAGATTTCTTCGAAAGTCGGGTTAACTTAAGGGGGGCACTCCATGAAACGCTCAAAAAAATGACCAATTTTCTTTATTTTACTGTACAAAAAAAGAAAGAGACAGGAACAATCCGTTTGGAACATCTGTAGGTATTAGTTACAAGTTCAAAAAAAAAAAAAAGTTATACATAAAAAAAATTAAAAATGGCAAACATATTGAACATCTTCCGAGGCTTGGTTTAAAAAAGACGTCTTCCCGTTAAAGTTAAAGTCTGAAACATACAAATTATATATCAAATTAATCAGCAGTTTTGTCGCAAGTGCGTGAACCTCAAAATTATAAAAATTTTCAAAATTTAGCAACAAAGCCATATAAACTACAAAAAAGTTGGTTTTTTTAACTTTTTTTAATTTTTTTTTTTAATAGATTTCAGAGGTTCATGCACTTCTCTGTTCAATATCCTACAAAACGAGTATATATTCGTGTAGATCGGTTCAGTAGTTTTTTTTTATCATGTGGACGGATTACGTGTTTATGAGGAAAAGCGTTGTAAAGTTATTCGGATGAAAAGAACTGTGTCTGCGAAAGTTTTCAGAGTTTGACTTTGAAACTTTGCAATAATGTTCTCGGATAATATATCTTTCGATTAAAGCAAAAAAAAAATAGATTTTTTGAAACCATTTCATGGAGTGCCCCCCTTAAAGCAAAGTAACAGAAGACATCAACTTACAGTACAATGAACGTAAAATTTGTCTCAGCGAAAGAAGAAGAGAAGTTCTGACCTCAGCCTCCATTACATCTCAGACTGTTTTCAGCTGCTCTTTCATAGCTAAACTAAATGAAATGTGGCATAAAAGACCACAAACGGCAGATATTTTGTACAAAAGTCAACCTTAACACTTTAAGCAAATTTAAGCTCTCTGAAGAACGACCAGATTTGAATTGTTGTGCATTTCCTTACAGGATAACATCTTATTTGTAGACTTGGAACACGACAAGGTCTCGTGTTTTGAATAATATTTGTGCACATCATCATATTTAGCATCTTTTGTGTATCCTTTTCTATGTTCTTCACCTATCGCAAGCTTCATCTGGATAGCATTTTCTTTAATATTAATGGGAAATACTTTGCTCTGAAAAAAGCTGCAACTCATTAGCGTACTAACGGCTTAACTTTTCTAATCAGTAACTTTTAAATGAGTCATAGAGGCCTAAATGTATGTGGCACCTTATCTCAATCTGTCCTAACCTAACTTAACCTTCACAGTAATCAAATGATTGGAATACACTCTTCAAATTAGTGAAGTGCTGAAATGAACTTAATAACCCAAAATTACTAATGAGTCTCCTTCGATGCTCATATCTTTGATTTTTACCAACTAGTTAGATGGAAATGCCCATCAGAGGACGAAACCTTACCAGATACACTTATGGCATACAAATCTTCTTCTTCTTCTTGTCAAAAGTTTGTTCATCTAATTTGCAAAAATCTTACACTGTGCAGCAGCGCAACGCTCATTCCCACACCTGCTTGGCAATGCAGCGATTCCTAATCGCATTTGTGCTACTCACACATAGAAGTATGTGCTGCACACACACACACATACGACTGCAAATCGCATTCGGTGCGCTTCATTGGTCCTAATTGCGTTGCAGCTTCTTGTGTGTGTTGTTTTATTTGCTGCTCGGCTGCGCTCGAAGCCGACGATGCCAACCACTCGGCACGTCGCAGTCGTCGTTCGCTTCGCTGCCGCTTAATTAGAAGCGTTCTAATTGAATAAATTAATATTAATCAATTTTTCCTTTTGCCGCTTGACGCTGCTGCCCCGGTGTCCGCTTCGTAATTTTCCAATGAAAACTTTTTCAATTAGATAATGTAAATATTGCTCATGTGGGCAGCAGCGGTGGCGCTAATACGGAAGGGGGCGGGGCTTCCTGCTGTTTGTGTGCTGTTTGTGTACATTGAGAGATTAGAAAAATTACTTACAAATGTAAAATGTAAATGCGAGGATAATTGCTTGTGCAAACAACCGCACAGTATTCGCTTATTTACAGCGAACACAACTAGAAAATGTTAGCGCGCTCAAGTGAGCAAACAAACATTTTTGCAATTTGGCGATTGTGAAAAAATAATGCAAAGCACTTGTAAAGCTTGCAGGATGGTGTATGGTGAAAAGTAGCAAACATTTTCGAGTGCACTTCTAAGTGGTGGAGGGGAATATTTAAAAAAATGTGTTCAATATTACCGGCTTTTTTGGTGATTTCAAAGTAAGCTGAAACGAGCTGTGATCAATTGACTCAATTGATTTATGATTTAAGCTAAAAATCGAGTCAAAAACGAAGTTTTTTTGATACAAATTTTACAAATTTGATCACAAAATGTAGATGCCAACTGTGCTCCAAAGGCCAATCAATGTGATCATAAAATGTATATAACGCTGCAAGAATTGAAAATAAAATAAAATGAAATAAAATAAAATTAATTATAATAAAATAAAATAAAATAAAATAAAATAAAATAAAATAAAATAAAATAAAATAAAATAAAATAAAATAAAATAAAATAAAATAATGACATTAATGACGACACTGGAGAGGCTTCAATTAGCGGATAAATTTTTGACTATACAAAAATCAGTAATATTGTCAACAACGTCAATTGTTCGTTCGTTTTTAAGTATTGAAAGTTAAATTGTATATATGCTTAAGAAAATACCATGTACCTGCAATAGTTTTATGTATCTTGTTGTTATACAACCGATATGTAATATTTAACCCTTAAGGAGTTCAATAAATCGTGGAAATAAAATAAAATAAAATAAAATAAAATAAAATAAAATAAAATAAAATAAAATAAAATAAAATAAAATAAAATAAAATAAAATAAAATAAAATAAAATAAAATAAAATAACATAAAGTAAAACACAATTATATAAAATAAAATAAAACAAATAAAATAAACAAAATTTGAAAAAAAATTGATTTTAAATATTGAGGTGAAATAATAAATCACAATAAATAAAATGGCTACGCAAAATTGACAGCTGACTGCTGCTTTGATAGTTTGTTACTATCGAAACTACTAGAAACCAAAAAAACACCCTTTATGAAGCCAAAGAAATGATAATTCGAAACTCCGTTCACTGATGAATTCCTTAAACTTCTGAGTGCTACTCTGCCTCCTTCTCTTCTTCTTTGTATTGCTTTCAAAAGGAATACATACATACAGACATATTTCCGGGTACAAGAATGTATCTCAACATTATTTCTACGGGTGCAATAATTAAATTCTTTTAGTTGAAAATTCTCACAAAAATCGTGTGTTCTACGAGGCCAGAAATATAAGCTGACACAGTGACAAGTGCAGTGCGCTTTTTGAGTGCGAATACGCCTTGTTGCAATTATGGGCAAAAACTCGTTCGTCGTAGTGTAACTGGAGTCTCAAAAAGCCAAATTCGCACATGTGAAATATCAGGCTTCCGCTCATTGTGCTCGTGTATGCAGATGGACAGACACAAGTATCTGTGTGTGTGTGCATGTGTGGATGCGCGTTTTCGCTCCAATGTCAAACAAGAACGAGGACATTGCTATGTCAACATGCAGGTGTGTGTGTGTTCATGTACTCACACCTGCAAATAACTGCAGCATGCAATCTACACCCAACCATACACACCGATTGGACGAGCGACCGGGTGAGCGGCTCAAAGCGGCCGATAAAAACGCCTCTCGCATGTTGATATGTAAAACTGGACTTTTGACTTTTTGCTGTTATTCTTTTTCGTTTGTTTGCACAACATACACAGCCACAGACACACACACACACACACACATACAAACCAATGCGCAAGGCGGCACAGAAAGAATGCCTTCGCTGGCAGCTACGAAGCACTTGGTGCGCCCTCAGCCCACCGCAGCCCCACAGCAACGCGGCGACACACTTGCAAATAAGTGAGTCAATGCATGCAGCGGCTGTGCCTGTTTTGTATGTAAAAAAACACATAAAATAAAAACCGAGCAGCATTCCACTGGCTATGAGTTTCACGATTTTTTCTCCGAATCGCTACCTTTCGTTTGGTTACTTCTTCACAGTCTCTCTTCAGCTTTCGACTATGGTTTTTGAACACTTTTTTTGAGAAAACTGATCTGCAAATACACAAACCACGTTGCACTGTCGTACTGTCGTATGTGTGTGTTTGTGTAGTTTTTTCGCTTTTTGCCTTGTTTGAGGCATGTTGGCTGCCGAATCGAGTACTTAAATATTTTCGACAGTCTTGTGTACATTGCAGTTTTTTGATTCAATTCCTGTGCAACTGCACTGAGCTGCAAAAGCGGAACATGCATTTGTCTGTGAGGTTGAAAATCCGTGCATTTGTTGTTGCTTATTCAATGCATATTTTACCTGGTAAAAGCAATGTGCCCTACAAAGAAAGAGTGATTTGTGTGGCACGATTTTGAAAAATTTTCGCTGCTGGATATTCTTTCTACCACTTAATAAGGTCTTTGGTTTTTTAAAATCAAGTATCTGTAATTTCTTGAAATACAATTTTGTCTTTTAATATTCAATTAATTTCAAAACCAGTGCATTGCCACATTCAAATCGATATTTCCTATTCCTGGAATCGTATAAAATATATTGGACTCTGTTAAGTTTTGTTGACAATCATCCCTCTTGAACTGATTCGATTGAATCGATTGAAGCAATTCAACTGAAAGATATCCCCAGAGTCTCTGGCAACGTAAATTGAATTTTTGTGCAATTAAACGTTTAAGTCGAAGCTTCGGGCTAGTAATGCATATATATTTTATTCTCCTTATCCACTCTGCCAGGAAAAAAAAACCCTAATAAGGAAATGTCCTTGTGCGGGTTACGTTAATCTATTGAAATTTTATCAGGGCACGTGATTACCTCTGTGAAGGAGCTGCAATAGGTGAAAAAGTATATAAAGTTAAAATAAGATTCATCAGGAGAGCTGATCTAACCATTCATGTTTATCCATTTGTCTGTTTGTCTGTCTATTAACACGTCTGTTTGTCCATTCATTTGTCCATATGCTTCTTTGTCCGCAGCTCTATCTGTCTCTTCTTCCTTCTTACTATCGGTACATCCGTCCGTCTCTTTTTTGTTTTGTTTATCTGTCTATACGTCCATCAGCTTTGCCTTTTGTCCGACCATCCCTACGCTCGAACGTTTATTGGTCCATATGTCATTTTGTTCATACATTATTATTCCTTTTATCCATCCATTCCTACGTCCACTTACGTGTATTTTCTTCTGTCTCTACGTTTCCCTATCCGTATGTCCATTTTCATTTCATGTTTTCATATGTTCGTACATACACTGGCCTGCCCTGTTTGTTTATCTGTATGCCAATTTGTTTATCTGTACGTTTCTCCATACGTTTTTCTATCAGTCTTTTTAGCTTTCTGTCCATACGACCGTCTCTCTGCCTTGTGTTTGTTCGTACGTTCGTTTATCCGTAAGTCTATCCGTAAGCTCATTTGTCTATCTATTCGTACAGTTTCTTGCCTGTGCTTCTGTCTATCCGCCAGCTTGTTTATCTGTTAGTCTCTCTGTCAGTCTCTTCGTCTATCTATTCATACGTCCGTTTGTTGTCCTTCCGTCTAATTTATCTCTTTATCCATTTGTCCTCTTGTGCGTTGATCCGTACGATCATCTACCCTTTCGGCCATCCGTCAGTTCGTATATCCAACTTTTTGAGTAGGTATTAAAGAGCTGCGCAAGCACTATAGAAATGACTTGCAAGCCATCGCTGTGCTTTCAAATACTGCCGCTCTTCTTCACTTTCACTACAAAACAAGCACTTCAGTGAAAGAAGCTTTTGAGATTCATACAAATACTGCATAGAACTTCAAGCACCTTGAAGTATATAACAACACTAAAGTAGAACAACATTGAAGTAGAACAACACTGGAATAGAACAACAATGAAGTAGAACAATACTGCAGTGGAACAACACGGAAGTAGAACAACACTGAAGTAGAACAAGACTGAAGTGCAGCACTGAAGTAGAACATTTTCTAGCATACGGTGTTTTTTTTGCACGATCGAAGTAGCTGATGTTTGTTTTTGGTATTTTGTATGGAATCTGGGCTGCATTTGAAGCATTACAACAACATTAATGTAAAAAAACGCAGGTTTAGAACATGTTTTTTTCGATATTTATTTAAGTCTGTTTCACTCGGTGTGAAGTAGAAGTTCTGTTTCACACGGTGTGAAGTAGAAGTTCCGCTTGCTATGATTTACCGTTACTTAACCTCATTATAGCTTTCTGTTTTGATGTTTTGTTTCGCAACAGAACAAAAGCACTGTCGCTGCTGTAGCGAAAAGGTTTTGGAATGATGCAGTGCTTGCTTTGTTGCAGAATAGAACTATTGAGCATTTGAATTTGCTGTCATTGCGACACTGAAGTACAGTACTTGACAGTACTGTGCAGTAGTGAAGTGTGCTAAATAGAACATTTTTTGCAGCTCTTTAGTAGGTATCTGTCTGCAGGTTCACCAATTTGTGCTTCCGTCTATCTGTTAGTACCTCAATCGGCCCTTTTGCTTACCTGTCTGTTCTTTCATCTATATCTTCTATATCCTACAATTTAACTATCCTTTTGTCTGTTTTTTTGCATTCTCATCTGTTCGCAGGCCCATCTTTCAGCTCTTTCACGTATCCATTCGTGTTTTGTGTATCTGTCTGTATGTTCGTCTATCTGACCCTCCGTCTGTCTGTTAATACCTCAATCTGCCCTTCAGCTTGCTCGTCTGTCCTGTCACCTATCTATCCTTTTACCAGTTTGCTCTTAAGTTCATCTGTACTGCAATTTAAATGTCCTTTCGTCCTTCTACTGATACTTCCATCTATTCGTAGGCCCATCTGTGAGGTTCCTTCGAGTATCCATTCGTATTTTATGTATCTGTCTGTCTGTTAATACCTCAGTTTGCCCTTCCGCTTACCCGTCTGTCCCATTATTTATCTATCCTTCAGCTAGTTTGCTCTTAAGTTCATCTGTGCTGCAATTTAAGTGTCCTTTTGTCCTTCTATTGGTACTTTAATTTATTCGTAGGCCCATCTGCCAGTTCGTACGTGTATCTATGAATTTTTTTTGTATTTGTATGTACGTTTGTTGATCTGCATATTCCTTCGTCTACTACATGGGCTGAAAAGTCTTTGGCCTGACATAGAGATGGCGCCAAAAATTAAGAATTATTGTGGTGTACATGGAAAACCATCCTTAACTTAGATTCTGTCAAAGTTTCATGACATTTGGTTGACTCGTTTTCAAGTTATTGCTTTCGAAGTGACGCTACCTCTGAATTTTTGTAAACAATGGAAAAAAGTGAATTTCGTGTTTTGATAAAACATTGCTATTTGATGGGCAAAAATACAGTGGAAACAAAAGCATGGCTTGATAAATGTTATAATACATCTGCTCCACCAAATTCAACTATCAAGTATTGGTTTGCTGAGTTTCGTCGTGACCGTACGAGCACCAGTGATGCACCGCGTTCAGGGAGGCCAAATGAGGCAGTTAATCCGGAAAACATCCAAAAAATCACGGACCTTGTGTTAAATGATCGCAAAATAAAATTGAGTGAGATAGCTAACATCATAGGCATCTCAAAGGAACGCGTTGGTCATATCATTCATGAACATTTACACATGCGGAAGCTGTGCGCGCGATGGGTGCCGCGTTTGCTGACAATTGACCAAAAAGCACCAGCTCATTCTGCTCGCGATACGACCGAAAAATTAGAGGAATTACGCTACGAAGTCGTCAAACACCCACCGTATTCACCAGATTTAGCACCCAGCGACTATTTCCTCTTTCCCAGGTTGAAAAATTGGCTCGCCGGAAAAAGATTTTACTCAAATGAGGAGGTCGAGTTGGAAACAAACGCCTATTTTGAAGAGCTTCACGCGGACCACTATAAGAAAGGCATCGAAATGTTGGAAGACCGTTACACTAAATGCATTACTCTAAATGGAGATTATGTCGAAGATTAAAATCATTTTTGCACTAAAAATATCGTTTTTTCATTGTCAGGCCAAAGACTTTTCAGCCCATGTAGTATATGTGAGTACCTCAATTTGTCCTTTCGCTTACCCGTCTGTTCTCTTACCTGTATGTTTTCAGTTTATTCCTTCCTTCCATCCATCTCTTCTGTCGTTTGTTTATCCGCACTTTCCTCTCCACTTTCTTCCATCTGTCAATCAGTTAGTCCTTTGTGTATCCATTATTTTTGTGTATCTGTCTGTACGCTCGCCTGCCTATCGTTTCATTAATTTTATTAATTTTTCCGTCCGTTTATCTTTTTGTTTATCTGTCCATTTATCCGTTTACTCTTCTGCTTACTTGTCTGTCCCTTCATCTGTTCTTCATCTGTTGTCCATCTGTTCGTACGCCCGTTTATCATTAGGATCATCTTTTCTTATCATCTATGTCCTGTCACTCTGTTGTCTGTTCCTCCATTTATCTATCTTTCTGTTCATCTGTGTTTCCATCTATCTGGACTTTTGTTTCATGGTCCATGAGTTTATACTCGTATGTACGTTTTTTTTTCATCCATTTGTCCCTTCAGATCAGTTTTAAATATTGAACATTAAAATATATTTGACGCCTGATTCAGGTTGGACATTGTTAAGTTGTATTTGAAGTTAAGTTATGTCAATGAAATGTTCAAGTGCCGATGAAGATTTAAGAGGAAAAGTGGACTGTTGGACAAGAATTCAAATGTTGAACAAGACTTAAGCTTTCAAGGTTTGAGTTTAGTTTGAAATTGTGATTGAAATGGGTGTTGTCTTGAGGTTAGGCTGTACCTGTCATTAAGATGGGAGTTAAGACTCAGAGAACAGCTAAGAGTTAGGTTAATGCTGAAAGTTATCTTTGCACTTTATTTGGGGCTGAAATTTAGGGTTATAATGAGTTTGTGTTTTAACCTTAGAACCGTGAGTTGGGCACGCAGTGCCCATATTCATTTTTTATGTTCAATTACGGGGATTTGGGAAGTCCAATTTGTTTGATAGGCAGATAGATTGTACTTTTGTTTATATGTTGCAAAAATTACAGGTGTATACCTCTTATAATACGAAAGTTACGTCATTTTATAAGATGAGTACGCTATACAAGACTTGGGGCACTCAGTGCCCATAACACCGTGCGACAAAAATGAAAAAATTTTTTCACACTGGAAAAAATCCATATGGGAGTGAAACTAGAGTCCAAACATAGTAATACTGCGTACGCACTTTTTCATTTCTACATCCTTTGTCCTCTTGAAAGGACTTCAAAATTTTGAAGGGGATAAAAAATAAAAAAATATAAAAAATACTTAACCTCGTTGGAATATGGCGATATGTATATCAAATGAAAGAGGAAAGGCTCAAGATTTTAAATAAAGTTGATTTTTTATCTATGTGTAAAAAAAGGATATGAAAACGGTCCTTTGAAAATTTTCATCCTTTATGTCCTTGAAAATTTATAACGAATTTTCTTGAAAAGTAAATATGTTAAAACCCAAAATCTCCTTGATCAGGTGTCAAAATTTCATTATTTTCACTTAATTGATTTGGTATCTATTTATTATTTAAAATACTGATATGCAAATAAATTAGAATTTTTGTACTTTATTAGACTGGCAGCTTCCGCCTGTTTTTAATAACTTTCGAACCAATAAAGTTAGAGTAATTAAATCCTTAGAATCCTAGAAAATTTAATGTTTTGGTGCAAAAGGATGAAAAGGTGTTGAAAATGTCCTTTCAAAACTTTATCCTTGAATATCCTTGAAAATTTCCAATAGTTTTTTTTAAATATATCTTAAGGACTATTATGAACACTACTTTGTCCTTGAATTTCGTCCTTATAACTTTATTAGTTTAACTTCCGCAGCTTAGTGAATAGACCGTTGAGCCAAAAGTGGGAGAGTCGCGGGTTCGAGTCCCGACAAACAATCAAGTAAATAATTTTCTGTTTTGTTTCGTCACCCGCCGAGATATTGACTCATTCATACGAATATAAGTGTATATATTATTTTCTGTAAGTGCATCTTGGCTCAAAAACTAAAAATCGTTCCATAACTATAATGAAACAATGGATGTCCGGTCTGTTCATTGTGTGTAACAATATGTAACAATATTTAAATTTTCGATGACTTCCATCATGTGGAAGCAGTTTTCAATCGTTGCGATTTCAGCCGTGAAACCACAATATTTGCATTCCACAACAAAAAAACAAAAAACGGCACCAAGGATTTTCTGCACGGTGCGCCGAACAGTTCAACAGGACAATGCATAACATTTGCGATACAGGGACAGGATAAGCAAAATTGATGCCGCTAACAACTGACAATTCCCGCAAGAACAATTTCCATTTGCCAACTAAAGCAGAAAATAACAAGCGACCGAAGCTGGCCAAGCACATCACAGTAGAACGGAACAGGACGGCGTCCATGGAAGACGACGACGACGACGAATGAAAATCGCGTTGCACGCTGCTCACTAATTACGGTCAGGAGCATTCGCTGTGAGGGAAACTTTGGTGAGAATACTAAAAAAAATAAATAAATAAAATGAGAACGACAGCACAAAAGCAACAAAAACTGAAATAAGACCAAAGAGCAAGACAGACAAAAAGACACAAAAAGTAATTTCAAAAATGTTGTACGCACGCTGTGCGAGATGAAAAGACGCGGTCACCTTTTGGCTGATGAGAAGTAAACCAAGTTTTTTTTTTGTTTTACTGCTCGAGCGTTTTTATTCGTGTGGGGGGGAGGGGGCGCGCCATTGCTGTGGGAATGTTCAGCCGTTTCTATAAAGACTGTTAATTATGTGCGTGGCTTAGGCGTGTAATTAACTAAGAGGCGCGTGCAGGCGCTGCCTGTTTGTTCCGATGGCCGCTGCCTGCGGCAAAGACGTTAATGGCGTCTCTGCACCTACATTCGAGTGTGGCTAATGTGAACAAGTGAATTGACTTGTTGTATTTGTGCTGTTGAGCTGCTGATCCAAGCTGCTGCTGGTGCTACTGTTGCTTGTGTTGTTGTTGTATCTTTATCAAGTTAATAGTTTAGCCGGGGGTTCTTTGTGCCCAAAATTTCCATGCGGAAAAAGCATTGTGTGGCATTTCGGCTGTGACGCAGCGCAGCAACTTTGTCGCATTAATATTTCACTCAGGCAGTAATGCAACATCAAACACACACGCACACATATGCGAGTAGATGGGAACGCGAGCCATGCACGTCGCACGGGCGCACGGCTGTGTTCAATTAAGTTGACAACGTTGCGCATCACTCATACGCCACGTTGCACTTGTGTGCTGCATACTAAAAATGGTGACATTTTTGCAACAATAACAATAACAACAACAACAATAACAACAATAACAACAACAACAACAATAAAAAACAACAACAACTACAACAACAACAACAATGACACTCATCTATGCGCAAAAGGCAACATTTTGAAGCGGCAACATTTCAAGTACACTTTTTGGGCTTCAAACTTTTTGCGTTTGTTTTTATGCGAACATTTTCAGTGTCACTAAAATTTGTATTGCACTATTTGGCATGTGTGTGTTGTTGTTATTGCGAATTGTGCACTATACAAAAGAAAAACGAAGCGAAATGTGCAACCATGTAGTTGCTCTACGTTCGCTGCATCCGGCCACTGCGTTGTGCTCATGCGTGCGTGAATTATGTGAATTGCCTGTCCCGACACCGTTCGGTGCAATCGGGCGTTGTGTGTGCGAGCTGGGCGCGTTTGAACGTTAACCGCACGCTGTGCGTTGCGCTGCGGTCACAGTGACCTATTAATCTCGAACGGCACGAAATTTTAACAGCACTTGAATGATGGCGGCAAAGCGGTGCAGCCGGCCAGCACTCAATCAAAGACACGATGGATGGCTCGTTGTATGGCGCGGCGTGCGAGCGACAACAACCAAAGACGACGACAACAACATACAAGTCAACAGCAATAAAGCTACGCCGGTTGACAACAGCAGCCAAGAAAGTGTTATTTATAGACAATATGGGCTGTTTGGAATATTGCAAACAAAAAAAAAGAGAGTACAAATATTGCTAAAATCTCTTAAAATTTATGCAATTTTTAGAAGCGTTGAGTACGTAGTAGTAGAATATATCTACTAGATACTTTATTACTAATACTCCACAAAAAAAGTAACAAGACTCTGATAACGAATTCTGGTAAAGAGGGCAAACAAAATACACCTGTATTGGTGTTTTGAAAGTTTACATCTGCATTTTTTTTTTAAGTTAGTTTTTCCTCTTTTGTGCATTGTTATTGTGAAAAGAAATGTTTTTTGGTTTTTTTTTATTATTCGGCCGAAACCGAAACTTTCTAGTTGAGATAAAAATCACCACATCAAGCATTGTTTTCAACAAACGAATTTTACTTTAAGTAAATAAAGATCAAACCAACATAACATAAATAAAAAAATACTTATTAATAAAAACAATTAACTATTTTTTTTAAACAAAGGCATAAAAAATCTCATTTTCGTTCCTTACTCGCTAATATTCAAAATTAAATAATTTAAATTTATATTCTAAAAAAAGGAGTTTTTACATTGTTGGCATCTAAATTCTCCTTCTCATCCTTTTACTATATATCTGCTCAGCTGTTCACTCGCTACACAGTAAAATGTAAAAAAATTCTAGTAAGTTTCGGTTTCGGCCGTTCGGGCATTTTTTGGCCGAAACTAAAACCAAAACCGAAACCATTTATTTGGGCCGAAACCAAAACCGAATATTCGGTTGGACACTTGTGAAAAGGTATACGTAAACGTCTTCAGCAATTTAATGTAAAATACTACAAGGAATATTTCTATGGAACATTTTAACCCTCTAACTTTTATTTTTATGAGACAATTTGACCCTTCTTAAATAAAATGCCAACAAGTTTCCATTGAAACATGACTCTTGAAGCAGAAATGTACTACGAATATATTCGGCATAAAGCTCTCTGAATGCAATAAAGCTCAAAATTTAACTGGAACGACAGGGATAACTCAAAACTGAGGAAAAGTTAAGGAACAATTTTTGTAGGACTTGGGCCATATTGCCCTATCTTATGCATTGGCTTTGCACAACTACAGAAAGACACTTTTTTATGGCATTTAGGTGTGGTGGACTGCAGCCAAAAAAAACATTTCTTAGTTGCACTTTGTATTACAGGAGCTCCAGCAATTCTACGGCAGCGCTTAACATGATGCTTTGCCTTCAGCCCTCGGAGCCCCAAGACAGTTCACATGCAGGTCTTTTGAACAAAGCTCTGTAGGCCAAAGTGGAGTGGACTACTCTGACTCTGACACAATGTAGGAGTATAGCTGCCACAAAGACATGGCACCTAGGCAAATATCCTCAAAATTTAGACAGATGACTCCAAAATGACGGAACAGAAACTTTAAGTGTCGTTTCTGCTGTCCATAAGTTGTAGCATCTTTTAAGCCTAACAGCCCGATTCTGTACACTTGATAAATTCACCATATTGACTATTTGTCAAGTTTTTATTATTTGTCAAGAATCGGTATTCTATCCCAAAAATAAAAGCTCTTTTCTTGATAAATTGTCAAAAGTTTGAATGCTATTGACAACAGCATACAAATTGAAATTTTGCCTATTGAAAATGGAAGAATTGTGCATGTTTACACTTTTACATCAGAGAAAATAAAAAAAAATGCCGTTACCTCCCACGAATTATTTTTTGTATGCAAAAAGCGCCTATTGTGATGAAACTATTGAAAAAAACGCACGAACTTATTTCCAGCCCAGCCAGGATTCGATCCAAGGGCGCTCGGTATGAGAAGCCAGCGCGTACCCGCTGGGCTATCAAGGCCGGTTTTTTTTTGCAAAACTTACTGTACTTAAACTGTTTGTCTTATTTTTTGACAATTTAACAACTGTCGCATATTCACCTTATGTTGAATTAAATGAGCTTTTTACTTTATCAATGTTGGATCAGAATACGAGCAAAGCTTTTGCTTGATAAAAATCTTGACAAAATTTCTTGATAAAAAATTTGTCAAGAATGCACAGAATCAGGCTGTAAGTGTTTACTGTCAGGAAGGGTGCGAAACCGCAATAAATAAATCAATAAATTTCTACAATGACAGTCAATCTACCATTAAGGCAATAACTTCTATCTGCCTATCATCATAAATGTTCTGCAATGCCTGGTGACAATAGAAATATAGGCTATGAATCTCAAAATGTACATCTATTGGGTACCTGATCGCGAAGGCATTGAGGGAACTGAGGCAACAAAAGTTGTCACCCAAAAGTGATGTTTACCTGCCAGATGAGGCAATCAGTAACATTCTTTCTTGGCATGTAGGCTGTCAATAATTGCCTAAGTGACAATTTAAGAAGATGGACAAAGCTGAGGTGGAAAAGTTTAGCTACCAGCGCAGTTGCAGGAATAATGGTGGAACAACTTAGGGAAGCACTTACAAGATTTGTTCTCCGCTTCCGCGGAAGTACTGCAAAGCCATCGTGGGCAACTTAACGGAGCACTGACTATCGGCGGCTAAAGCGCAAAGAATGCTCGTCACTGAGTTAGATGAATGTAGGAAATGCAAAGAAAATATTGTTAGCAAAGCCTCAAATTACATTCTTTGCTTCTGCGTGGCTCTCTCAAGATTGCGTTTTACGCATTTAGGCAGTGGTTTTTTTTCTGGGTCGGATGGATCTCTGAACACCACATCAAGTCGTTTCTGAACTAAATAAGGTAAAAGCACCCATGTTCTCACTGATCACTTTTACGATTATACGCAACACAAAACATACGATTATATGCAACAAAACACATTATTAAAAAATATTATTTTAATTCCGTAACGTGATTTCATATTAAGGATCGTTGGGTTAACCTCAAGGTCATTCTCAAGTTAATTCAATAAAACTGCAGACATGCGTAAAATTACCAATCAATTCCATTCATCCATAAATTCTCCCTCAAAACCAGGATATTTGCGAGTATTTAAGCTTTTGTCTTATCATCGAAGTGTTGTGCCAAGCCTTCAGAAAAATATGGAGTTCTAACTCCATTTACTAATTGTCTTCCAAGCTCAAAGTGACCATACCCAATAAAATCCGAAAAAAATACTTTTACACCTGCAGTAGGAAATCCCATATAAACCAACCATTTTCTATTTTGATAACAAAAAGCCACCTGTTAATATCTTTAAAGCCACACTATTTATAATTTAAAAACACTGTAACTATCAGCAAAGAAAAACCTCAACAAATTTTATTGTAAATTTGTGTGATTTTCACATATTTATCTGCTGAATTCAACTGCAAAACTTACTGCAAAGCTTGAAATTTTCATTTGCTGGCTTAAGCTTTTATTTAAACAGACTTGACATACGCTCAGCCAGAATACAATTCTGAATTATGAAAAAGAGTTTGAATGCAAAATAAACAACAACAACAAACGGCATACACACAACAAAAATTCTGCCTTGAATATGGCAAAACGTGAGCGGCAGAAGGGGAATGTGAATGCGAATTGTCAGCGGCACGCAAACTGTGTGTCGGAGTCGACAATTTCATTAGCAAATTATACGCAGCTGCTGCCGTCGCTGTCTTCCACTTTGGGCGTATAAATGTGGTTATGAGTGCGCATGTGTGTTGTGTGTGTGTGTGTGTGTGCGAATGCATGCATTTTGCTTATTGTGAACTCTGTGCACCAGTGTAAAAAGCTTACAATAATAGAGTGTTGGAAATTTTTGTTTTCCACTGCTGATGCTGACACTTTTCTTGTTGCTGCTGTTAGTGCTGTTGTTGTTTTTGTTGTTGTCATTGCTGCTGCTGCTGTTGAAAGTTGCTTTGTGTGAAAGTAAGAAAATAATGAAAAGTTTTTGCTGCGCGCTTTATGCAATAAAATGGGTGGTTTCTTCATTATCCGAGCATGTGTGAGTGTACAAACATGTGAGTGTGTGTGTGTGTGCGCTCTTAACAGTGGCGCAGTTAGCTAATAGGGGTTTATAATTATACAGTGGCCGCAATATATGCAGCAATATTTTTTTTGTAACATAAACTTGCAGCAATGACCTTTAGGTGCACTTTTTCATTGCATACTTTTTGGCTGCAAACGAATTTTGCGCTGCACGTTTCAATTTCGTCGTCACTGTTCGTGCGGCAATTTTTCGTCTGCATAAACGAAACTTTCCATAATAAATGCCCTGCAAGCAACTCGGTAGTCGACTACAAAAATAACTCACTTCTAGTTAACTTTCATGACCTAACTATAAGCTAACTACAAAGTAATGCAGAACTTCCCAAAAAACAATGCAACTTTTGCTTTTTGGCATATTTTAAAGAACAGTTAATTGCTATTTGTTCTTATGCGATTTTATGTCACTAACTATAAGCTAACTGCAAAGTAATGCAGAACCCACCCAAATTTAATGCGTGCGTTTGTGGCATAGAAATTAAAAAAAACAGTTAATTGTTGTTTGTTTTTTTGCTCTTTGGAATTTTATTTTACATATTTGTCATTTTCTTTCGTGCATTATGAAATCATAATCAGTGCTTTAGCCTCGTGCGTGCGGTCGCAGTCCAGCGAAATAAAATTAATTGTGTAAAACTAAATTAAAAAACGTGAATTGTTAAACAATTTTATATAATTATTTCAAGCGATTGCTTTAATTTTCATTATTTAAGCTAAGCCAAAATGAGAGGTGCAAGCAAAAGAAAGTTAAGAAGGCTTTTGGAAAAGGAAATGGATTCGTATTCAAATAAATTAAATTCATGTAATATTGGTAAATCAGAAGCCACCTGTTCCTCTGCTAATGTGCAGAGCCAAAACAGAATTTATATTGAAAATATTAGTGTCCAAGAAAATTGTTCCAAGAAAATTGTTAAAAAAAAAAATGCATTAAAAAAAAAATCGCTGATTGGTATTTTAAAAATAGGCCATCTCGCAAGTGTTTTGAAGAGTTGTTAGGTATTTAAACATTTTTCAAATAAAAAAGGAAATACAAAAATTTTAAATTTACATAACAATCATAGAAATATCCATTTTTATGGATAAAGACGTAACTAATAGTTGAGTTATAGCTGATTTAAATAAAGTAAACTTGAAGTTAACTGAAATGTAATTAGTTTATAGCTAACCACAAATAAGATAACTTTTAACTAACTTTTGAATAACTAACTTCAAGTTAGTCGAAAAGTCATGCAGAGTCGGACAATTGACTACTGCCTAGGCCATCGCCATGTTAAAATAGTCAGTTGGCTCCATTGAAAATAATCCAACTATCAACCACAACTAGTTGAGAATTAGTTAGATTAAAGTGCGTTAAAAGTTAGTTGAGTTGCCGGTAGGGTGCACTTTCCGTTATGTGCATAAGTGTGTGTTTATGTTTGTATGCATGTGTGAATATGTAAATGTATATGTGTGAATGCATATTGCAGACTTCGTTTGTGTGTGTGTGTGTGAGAGGAAGGTCTGCAAGAGAAGCGCATCTATATGGATATTTTTGTGTGAGCATTGGTGTGTGTGTGTGTTTGTGTGTGTGTGTGTTTGTGCCTTAATAGCAATTCAATGTCTATGAATTGAGGCAGAAATTTGCATTGCATTCGCTTTCATTGTTGATTTTTTGGTTTTTTTTTTGTTTTATTTTGCTTGCGTGCAAAAGAAAAATGCCAAATTTGTGTGACTTTCTGCACACTTTCAGGCGAGCACTTAAAATGTCTGTGGCTAAAAAATTTAAATTATACTTTTGAAGTATTTAGATTTAGTTCCTAAAGTGCATATTGTTGTCTGTAACTGTGAAAAAAATTCTTGAGTAACGCAACATTAAATAAGACTTCGATTTTGAAGTTGTCGAGTATTAGAAATTAACACGTTTTTGAGATTGAAAAAAAATATCGAAATTTTTCATTTAGTTCCGAACACAGTAGAACAGATTTTGACACGGTTTTATATTTTTTCATAAATAGAAATGATAAATGATAAATATTTTGTCATAAACTTTCTCTATTAACCCAACTTCCCTCAAATCGATCTGTGATTCATTAAAATGCAACTCAGCCCATATTCTTGATCCCTTTTTTGCGATTAGTTACTGCGATGGATACTATAAAAATTGTTTTGTCAAAATAGCACAGATTTTCTAGATTTTTGTTGCTTTCTTTTTTAATTTTGCTTGAAATTATAAATTATTGTTTATTGCACAGTGCAACAAATTCAACAAAATTTCGAGGGTCAAGGTCAAACATATCTCATTCGATAAAGGACCTCAGTAGGTAAACAAGTACCAAGGGATTTTTTCCGGGATGTTCGAGTTTTTGTTTAAATGCACTTACTGAATCTTTTAAAACATCATATCTTTTGACTTAAATGTCAGAAAGGGATAGTTTGTACGTCAAATGAAAACAAATGATATGAAGTCGAAGAAACAATATCCTTTTTTGAAAAATTTTATGAAAAAGGATAAGAAGGACCTTAAATAAATTTTTATCCTTGAAAATCCTGCAAACCGTAAGAGCTAAATTTATATAAGTGACTTCTGGTAAAAAAACAGATCTACCAGGTATGCGCCTATGACGACATCTAGCGGTAAATAGCCGAATATTTATAAACTTTGGAACCGTACCAAATGTCATGTTTACTTCTTCTGTCATATGTCAACAATATTCAGTTCACAATTTGTCAAGTTTCATCCAACAACGCATTGTTTGACGCTCCGGAAAATGTCGGATTACGTGCCTACAAATTACGATTTGCGGACACAGTTAATTTTGTGTTACCATTTGAAGAAAAACGCTTCTGAATCGCATCGAATGCTTGTGGAAGCTTACGGCGAGCATGCTCTTGGTCGCACACAGTGTAACGAGTCGTTCAATAAATTTAAAAGTGGTGATTTTGATGTGAGAAACGAGGAGCGTGGCCGGCCACCAAAAAAGTTTGAAGACGCCGAATTGCAAGCATTGCTCGATGAAGATGATGGCCAAACGCAAGAACAGCTCGCAGAACAATTGGGTGTTGACCGTCGAACCGTCGGAAAACGTTTAAAAGCAATGGGAAAAATTTTAAAGGTTATATATTATGGTATATGGTATATTGCATATTAATTACATTTCAATCACTTTTATTTTATGAATTAATTTTAAGATTTTCCTACGTGTTTTTTTTCTTCAAAAAACTAAATAAATATTACAGTATTAGACGTGTCAGCTGTTTAGAATTACCATTTTAAGATTTCGAAATTTTGAAAGAAATTTAAATTAAATCGTTGGTTGTAAGATTTTTATATTTAAAGTAACAAATACTCGTATGAATTTAATTAAGTCATGTCTCAGATGAATACAAAAATAATAATAAAAAACCCATTAGATCATTCTTTTCCATATAAAACTTTTAATCAGTAATGACTCAGTTAGATTTGGATTTTCGAAAAAGTGAAAACCACGTGTCGAACTATTACTCATTTGAAACAGTTTTACCAAATCAAAAGCCAATACACTCATTAATTCATGTTTTTTCACATCTTATCCAATAAATCTCTTAACCCATTGTTCATCTCGTTTAATTTTTATTTGCAAAACATTAAAAATGCATAATGATTTTTTTTTAACTCGGAGTACTTACTGTTATTTTTGGAGTACTTTACATTTCATTACAAAGCAACTTAAACCATTATTTGCTCCTTTAAGTCCTGACTTATGTTTCCCTAAATGAATCTAAATTTTAATCTTTTAGCTTCAGCGGTTTGGTCCTTGCGATGATGAATAAGCCAGTCTGTCCACGAGGACAAACAATTATAGAAGGTACAAATGAATTTTGAAGTATTTGCATAGGATGGCGTAACCAGCATAAAATCGCATTCAGCATTTTGTAACTGTATTCAGTTTTCCTAAAAAATCTAAAAATCAGTATTTGTGTGAATGCACTGATTTTTCTGCATGATAAGCTCAGCAAAATATTGCAAAAGAGACTTTAGAGGCATTTCAAAGTATTTAAAAAAAGATTCTTGAATCGCCTTCAAAAAATTGAGAAAATTCCTTCTATGAAATTTTATGCTGCCTGAAATATGCGAAAAGTCGTAGTTGACTATGGATAATACTTTGAAAAAAAATCTAAAAATACTTTCTCTGAATAAAGCTTCTAAAAAATCACATAGCTGATAAAACTACATGCAGACTTCTTCCTCGGCTAATGTTTGTTTGTGAGCACATATCATTGGACAGAATTTAAATAAGTTATAAAAATTCAGCAAATCAGCAAATCAATTTCTTTAAAATTCGTGGTTATAGCAATTTGACTATAAATCTAAGTATAACAGTCGAATTAAACAGCTCTGTTCTATAGTACTTCAATTCCCTCTGGTTCGCGCAGCTTTCAATCAACCACACCAAACATGGACAGAGATTTTTCTATGTGGGTTATCGTCACCTCGCGGTTTCTTCTTTAAACCTTTTTCACCTTCTTTTTCAGTGAAGGGAACAATGTTCAAAGCCCTAAATATCTGTATATTTCAAATGGTTTTAAATATTATTGAGCTCATAAGTTGTGTATTGGAAACTTCAAAATGAAATCTAGGTGAATAGGTATGCTTCCTTTACTCCCGATTTCTTATGATGTTGATTGATTGATCTGGAACGTCTATCTATGCAACAGTAAAAATATTTATAGGTTTTTTTCATCTATGTCCTTGAAGTGAGTATACTGGTCTAATGTTCTCGATGTACTTGAGGGATTTGGTGTAGGCTAGTTTAATTAAGCTTTTCTATTTTTAAGGTTCATGACTATGGAATCACCTGGGTTAGATCTTCTTTGACAATTTGGATCTAGCTTAGCTTTAGAAGCTCTGGTTGATTCTATTCGCGAGGGAATACTTACATACGAGTCCAACAAATTGTGGTACACAATGGGCTTCTTTTCTACCTTCGGAGCAGTCGCAACTACCTTACCGTCACAGACTATGTAAATTAAAACAACAAACAAATAGACTCCCAAAACTATGCTTCACAATATTCAATCTAACAATTGCTGACATGGTTTTGTTAAAATTTAATCAGCAAATATGTAGTTGTAATAATTTGTGTATTACACTTTTTTATGATACATAATTCCAACATTAAATGTTACTTTTGACATGCCACAAATTAACAATTGTTTTATTTTAAATGTATTTAAATTTTAACCACAAATTGACAGCAACAAATTAGGCGCCTATATGTCAATGAAGTGTGACACTTTGAGTGACATCCGCCTTTTAAGCAGCGCAGCCAGCGGCAGCCAAATTAATTTATACGCACACAAGCCGACATACGCACACAAATACAGACATACCGAGTTAGGCAGCTGAGCTACTAATTTCGTACGCCTTATTTGGATAATCAATCAAATGAAGTGGTGTGTACGCGAACCGAGCGATGTCGGGGACGGAGAGGGCGTAGAGGGGCACAGTAGCGCAATATTGATACGCATCGTTGGATATGTGGGTGGGCCTACTGTGCGGATGTAAGTGGCTTTGCTCGATGTCAGGCTCTCTGAATAGCATTATATGTATATGTGTGTGTGTGTATGTGTGTGTGTGAGGCTGTGCTAAGATATTTATCGATGTGATAATAAAATAGAAACACGCGCTTGGTGTGAGTTTGGACTGTGCGCACATGTGCAGGCGCTGTGGCTGCATGTTTGAGTCTGTTCGTGTGTGTGTGTGTGTGTGTGCGTCAGGGTGTCATGATTAATTGTAATTGCCGCAATATTAGTCAAAATGTCAACGATTATTTCATCATTAGGCATATTGAGCTTTTAACGCCTCCCTCTGTCTATTTACTTTCATTGTTATTGTCGTTTGATTGGTGGTGTTGTTGTTGTTGTTGCTGTTGCCACTGCCGCTGCGGGCAGTGTAATATTTGCAATTAAGTGACACGTGATAAATTATGGTACACCGTTCACTGTTGGGGGACTTTTTGTTGGTCTGCGCATTATTTCTTAGCCATTAAATTAACAAATAATTAATTGACACCTAAGCAAATGCCAATTAATTCATTTATTTAATGATCTCGCGAATGTTTGGAATGCGAATATGTGCGAGGTGGGTTTTAATTAAATTAAATATAATACTAAAATATTTTTATATTTTTAATTAAATTTTTAACTAAAAAAAATTACAAATATGTATCAAATTAGTATTTTTAATTAAATTAAATTTAATACTAAAGTATCTTAAACATAAAATGTTAAAAATTAATAAAATAAAAAAATGAAAACTAAATATATAAAATATTTAAAAAAATATTTAATAACATAAAAACGATAAAATTAAATCTAAACCTTGCATTAAAAAAATACAAATTAATTTTAACTATTAATTATAAAATGAGTAAATTACAATTAATATTTAATAAAAAAATAAATAAATTTCATTGATACTAAAATCAAAAATCAATCGAAGTGAATCACCAAATTTTAAGTGTATTTAATTGAATTGATTTGAATTGAATTGAATTGAATTGAATTGAATTGAGTTGAAGTGAAGTGAAGTCAACTAATTTGAATTGAAATGAATTGAATGAAAGGGAAGTAATTGATTTGAACTGAATTTTTTTAAATTTAATTAAATTGAATTGAATTGTTGAGTTGTATTAAATTGAATTGAGTTTAATTGAATTTAAATGAATTCGTTTGATTTGACCCATAAGGAATTAAATACAATTGATTTGAATTAAAGTGCATGAAATGGAATTGAATTGAACTGAATTGTTGAATTGAATTGAACTAAATTGAATTGAACTAATGAATTGTATTGAATTGAATATTGATTTAATTTGACTTGTATTGAATTAAATTAAATTAAATTGAATTGAATTAAATTGAATGAAATAGAAGTGAATTGAATTAAACTAAATTGAATTCAATTGAAATATATTGAATTGAATTGTTGAATTGTGTTGAATTGAATTAAATTGAATTGAATTGAATTGAATCGAATTGAATTAAATTGAATGAAATGGAAGTGAATTGAATTAAACTTAATTGAAATATATTGAATTGAATTGTTGAATTGTATTGAATTGAATTGAATATAATTGAATTGAATTAATTTAAATTAAATTGAATTGAGTTGAATTGAGTTGAACTAAGTTGAATTGAATTGAATTGAAATGAATTGATTTGGTTTGATTTGATTTTATTTGATTTTATTTGAGTTTATTTGATTTTATTTTATTTCATTTCATTTCATTTCATTTCATTTCATTTCATTTCATTTCATTTCATTTCATTTCATTTCATTTCATTTCATTTCATTTCATTTCATTTCATTTCATTTTATTTTATTTTATTTTATTTTATTTTATTTTATTTCATTTTATTTTATTTTATTTTATTTTTTTTTATTTTGTTTTATTTTATTTTATTTTATTTTATTTTATTTTAGTTTATTTTATTTTTTTTTATGTTGTTTATTTTATTTTATGTTATTTTATTTTATTTTATTTTATTTTATTTTATTTTATTTTATTTTATTTTATTTTATTTTATTTTATTTTATTTTATTTGATTTGAGTTGATTTGATTGACTTGCCGTGATAGGATTTGATGTGACTTAACTTGACTTGACGTGACTTGAGATGATGATGACTTGATTTGATTTGAATTAACTTGACTTGGCTTGACTTGACTTGACTCGAATTGATTTGACTTGACTGGTCGTGACTTGACGTGACCTTATTTAAGTTAATTTAATTTTATTAAATTTGACTTGACTTGATTTATTTTAATGAGACTTAGCTTGACTTGATGTGACTTCATTTTACTTGAAGTATCTTTACGATTTGATTTGACTTGATTTGACTTGGCTTAAAATTACTTAACTTGAGTGCAATTGAATTGCATTAACTTGAATAAAAATGAGTTGACTATAATTGTGATAATTTAATTAATGTTAATTGAATTGAATGTAAAAGTAAATAATTTGCATTGAATTAATTAATGCTTAACTAATTTAATGTAAATTAAACTGTTGGAAAGCATTTATTTAAGTTCAATTGAATTGAGTTGAATGTATCTGCATTTGGTTTTAAATAAAAAAAATTTTAATTGAACATTGAGTTAAATTTAAAAGTTATTAAGTTACAATAATCAATGAATGAAACAAATTAGTTTTAATTAAAACTGATATAAATTTAAATCAATTGTAATTAAAATTAAGAGTCCATTAAATTGAATTCAATTAAGTTTAAATTATTTTGAATTAAGATTGCATTAAACTTAGTTTAGAATTTAATTCAATATTGAATTTGAATTTTGTTGTTTAGTTTTTTTCAACAAACTTTTGTTGAAATTTTCAAATTAATTCAACAAAGGAAATTAAATTATTCCAAACAGTTCTTTCAGATGACTTAAGTCACAACTTAAACTGAATGCAGCATTCAACATTCGAATAGGCAACGAAATTCAAACATGAACTGAAAAAGTGCAACGAATTTTCAAATTTGTCTAGAAATATTGCACCTAATCCGTTAGAAAGTTTGAGTAAAATTCCAACGAAGTTGATTGTCTTTGATGTCTGCTTGTTTTTCTGCGTGTTTGTGTGTGTGACACTTGTGGTAGGTCCTAAAAGGCTGAAAGCTTTTTCGTGTATATGCACAAAATTGGCAAACAAATATTTTAAGAGCATAAAAAACGAGTTAAACTAGGCTTGCAGAGCCGCAAACATGGCCAGCGACCAAGCAAAGCAACGAAACACAGACATGTTAAAAGTAAAGCAAAAACAAAATAACAAAAGCAAAACACTATGTAAAAATAGAAACAACTTTGAGGGCCACGGCGCATAAGCTGAGCTGCATCATTTCATTTTCGGTGCTCGCTGCATGCCACAAGCCGGCGTGCAGTTTCCTTTCGTCGAAAGCCAAACAACACTCGGCCGGCCTTTGTTCACTGTCCAGCCGCCGCAGCCACAGCAGCAGCAACAGACTCGGTCATGCATGCGAGCGGCAACAGCGGCAGCGGATTCGACGAAAGCAAACAATTTTCAATGGAAATCCTTTTAACCACTTTTCGCATGCAACAAGCTCGTCGTCCATGGATAGTGTGGAAAAACTGCTCGAATTTCGGTCGAAAGCTGGCGGCTAAAAGTATTGGTTTCCTCACTTGTGTGTAACGGGTTTTTTGTGCACTTGCGCTTTTGTTTGCTGTTTGTTTGGCATTTCAAAACTTTTCAACTGAATCATTTTAAGCGTTTCATGATTAAAATATTAAAACTGGGTGGCTTCACTTATTGCCACATTGTCTAATTTGATTGTAGTTCGTTTTTAAATTTGTTAAAAATTTCAAATAAATTTTTTTTAAACAAACAAATTAATTGATTAAGAGTGATGTAATAAATCGCCGCTTTATTGGCTGTTCCTAATCATTATACATAGTTAACCTTGAGTCTAACTTTCTTATCCAGGGCCCTTCTTTATACTGCATAGTGCAAAATACGAAGAGAAAATTGGCTATCGATATTAAATTATTTTGAAAAAAATCACCAAGGCCTCTTTTCGAAGTTTTAAACATTTCTCCATCATGTAGGCCAAGGTCGTCGAGTGATATTTTTAATTGATCCACAAGCCTATCAACAAGGCGACTACGAAATTTATCTGACCTTTGAGATGTGTACTTATGACAATCCAACAGAGCGACAGATATATTTCTGTTGATTATATTGTGACGATGAGGGCCCCTTAGCATAGGCAACATGACAACACTAAACGGGAATTTGATGGCGACAGCAGCATTGCATACTTTTCTGGGGCATTTTGCGAGAATTGTCGCAGAAATGGTTCGAGATGCTACTGAATAGTTCGAGAACGAACGACTGTGGGCAGACAAGTACGAGGGGCGTTCAATGTATTCTCGGTATCGGGGTGATTTGATATTATTGTGGGTAATTAAAATATATCATTAGCTAACAACATTATCTGAGGGTATTTATATAAAATTTCATGTTGATTACTTCATTAGTTTGTTTTCTACCTCCAGTCAGCGACGACGAAAATGACTGACGCGACGTGATGTGTTGCTTTTTCACGACAACGCACCAGTTCGCACTGCGCGGCTCTCCAAGGCTGAGAGAGTGCGGGTTCGAGGAAATTAACCACCCACCCTACAGCTCGGACCTGGCCCCCAGTGACTACTTTTTATTCCCAAATTTAAAAAAAGACCTCAGGGGAAAGCGATTTGCTGACGATAATGAGCTCAAGTTCGTTGTAAATGAGAATTTTTCGGGCATTTCCGGCCAAGAAGAAAATTATTTTTTTAAGGGAATAGAAAAACTTATTTCGCGATCAAACAAATGTATTGAAATCATGGGAGACTATATTAAAAAATAAATTTTTTTCAAGGTTTTATCTTTTTCTAACATACCCATACCGAGAATACATTGAACGCACCTCGTACTTATATAAATATGTCAGCCGGGAATGGTGTTGCGTGTTAGTTTGGTTTTGACAAGCAGCGGTGTCCACTAGTGGTGAACTAAGTTAAAAGAATTCAGGAATTGTGTTTAGTTTTATCACAATTCAGCGATACGAACTATGCCTGCATTGGCCAGCAAATCCAAATTTTATTTTAATACTTATTTTGTGTCTATCACACCCACCGACATGCCTTTACAACTTTTATGCATATATCATCAAATGCAACAAAAGATGTTCCGGAATGGATATTCTATTGAAATGGATATTCCTCGTGCCGGCCAAGCACAATGAAACGTTCGATCATTTTCTAAAGTAAGGGGGAAATTATGTCGTTTTCATGGCCTAAGTATCTAATGCATCCGATATACCTAAGATCAGATCCTCCCAGTGCACCTGATCACGCTAAATTATTTGCCCTGACCTCCACTTTCCATCCTTCGAAAACGTATTAGTTGCTATGACCTCCTGTCTGTATGATGCCTGATTACTTCAGAGCTGATGGTCGTATTCTATTAGTATTAGTATTCTTTTACCACAGTACATCAAGCCAATGCCACAGCTGCCTTCGTCCCATCAAAACCCTGCAAGGACTCACGGTACAGTGTAAGCTAATCTTCGGTTGGTTAGTGTGCGTTGACGTCAACTAAGATGACTTCTTTGAATTGCACGGTTCTGAGCAACTGACCCAGTTGTCAACCCTTTGAATGCTTCTGAGATCCTGTAGTGACTGAAAGATTCCTTATTACTACGCAACCCCAATCTTGTAATAACTTGTAATCGGGTAACGTTAGCGGCTATTTGTTTTTTTTTTTTTTTTTTTTTTTCGTGTTTATTAAATGTTTCTTTCTTTATTAGAAATTGACAAATAGTTTTCAAATCTTAACCTAGTTACAATTTAGTATTAATGACTATTAAAACAAAATCTATCTCTGCTGAACATGCTAATCTTTCTGGTGCTGAATATGATTTGGCAATAATGGGTTCCTCTTAAGCCTGGAACGTGAAGCTTGTACTAGGAGCTTCCGAGCATTCGGATTAGGATGTTGACTGAGTTTTGCCATGTAATTCGGTAGAAGGGTGGTAATAACTTCGGAGATCGTTGGAGTTTTTAGATCCCGATGGATGCGCTCGTTTTTCAAGTACCACGGTGCGCCAGTAATCAAACGAAGAATCTTATTTTGCGTTCTCTGGATTCGCTCGATGGCAGAGGGACAGGCAGAGCTCCATAGCTCGATGCCATATAACCAAATTGGCTTAATGACAGACGTATATAATAATAATTTGTTGTCAAGGCTTAGTTTGCTGTGATGGCCTATTAGCCAGGTGAGCTCTTGTATCTTCAATCTAATTTGAACTATCTTTGCGTCGATATGGGTTTTCCACGTCAGCCTTCGGTCCAGACGGATGCCCAAGTACTTCACGTCATTGGTCTGGGGAATTATAATGTTATTTAATATTACTGGGGGACACGTTTTTCTTTTGAGCGGCTATGGGAAGTGAAAATTATATGCAATGAATTGGAAATTGAATCTCTCTGTTTCAACTTGGTCACACAATCTGAAAGGAGTGAATCAAGTGAAGTGAGAATCAATACAAGGGATCCAATTGCTAGACAGGGAGTGGTGAAAAGACTTTCTCGTTCTTCTTCGGGCGCAACTTCCATTACAAAGACGCAGTTGATATGCAATTGAGACGCGTGTGATAACATGGGAAGTGCGGAACACAGGTTGTAGCTGCACAAAGCGGCAGTAAGGTTGAGAGGAATAATCCATCCTCTACAGCCTCTCACGAAGTAGTCTCAACTTTACGCGATAACTCTTCCTACCATTTCAATGTGGCTCCCAGTGGCGGATTCAGGGTTTTGAGGGTTGAACCCTCCCCCCACGAAATATTAGGATCGACTTTAAAACTATATACAACTTAAAAGACATTTTATAAATATTAAAGACTTACTTTTTGAAATCCCTCGAAATATTTTTCTGAATGCGCCCCTGGTGGTTTCATTCCGAAAAACTCCATAAATCTCTATTCAAAGCGAGCCGATTATTCTAACAGTTTTAAGTTGCAGTTCCACTCAATGGCACACACAGGGTTTTATTTTGGGGGAAGGGGGTTGCATACTTAAATGTTGAGCTCCACACCAGTTGAAACCATACTTACAAACTAAAATGCTTGTAATACAAATATTTCGATGGGTTTGAACCCGACAACTTTCCTTGCGTGCGCCTGGATACACTTCATACAAAATTTCCTATTTAAGTATCCATGTTGTATGAATATAATTGATTTTAATAATTTATATTCTAAGTCTAACTCAGCAGTTATTATGTGTATCCAGCTATTTGATCGACGGATGAGAACGGACACGCTGGCTGAAAACTAGTCTAGAGTCCAAGATATAATACTTACTTACTTCTTTGAATTGGACTATTAATTTCTTTATTTAATTAGTTCTTCAGTTAACACTGACAAAGCCAACAAAAAACAATAAATGTGTTAGTGTTGTGTTGTCTCAGTGGGCGAAATCTGTTGGCGTGTATGAACCAAGAAATTGTATCACTTTTCCAAAGCAGTGACGAAAGGATTGTTTAAGAACCGCAGACATTTTAATTTGGACTCAACACTTTTGCATTGTTTTCATTTACATCATTGCGTTTGTTTTGTTTCTAAAAGTTAAGTCATTTCTGACTTTTTTGAAGAATAACTCCGCTTTACAAATTTAATGTACTTTTGAAAATTTTATTGTTCAACAACACACAAGCACACAATACAACAAAAGTTGGTGTTAATCGACGCTTAACTCTTTCAAAATCCAACAACAATGGCAAAGAAAAAATGAAAAAAATATCCCAAGTTGTAAAAGCCTTTGGTTATCTTTTGTGTGCATTTCTGTGTATGTGTTGTTGTTGTTTATTTTTTTGGTGTAATTTTATGGCTGCTTGTCGACAATCAACGGCCAAAAACTACAAAGCGCAACTTTATAGCATAATTTTCAAGTATTTAAACGCTTTGCTGAGAATTTCGTGTGTTCAGAAATGAGGCACAACTGGGGCAACAGGAACAAAAACCACGGAGAAATGGGAAGAGACCGACTCATTCATGCCCTGCAAAGATGATAACACAGGGTAATCAATTTTTGGGTTTAACAACGGTTTTCTGGTAGTTAGGGATCGTTTAATTTCAGTGACGGATTCGGGGGGGGAGGGGGTTTGGGGGTTAAATATAAGATCAACTTTAAAACTACATACAAATTAAAAGGCATTTTATAAATATTCACGAAAAACTTTTTGAAACCCCCCGAAATATTTTTCTGAAACGCCCCTGGCTGAATTTATTTAGATTTTTCACTACGGTTTGAGTTTCAGCGTCTATAGGGGCATGGTACCCCTTAAGGCATATTTGAGCATTATGATTTCGTGGGTAAGTAAGGCCCATAAAGGGTTAAGAGGCACCATTCACATACATTTTAAGTACTATGCGCCCATTACCCAGATTTGTTATTATTTATTGGAATAAAATTTCATATCGATATCTTTAACCATTATGAGTTTTACATATTATTGACAGACAGCCAGATGGCGGAATGTTAAGCTAAATCAATTCTCCAGCAGATTCTGATCACATGCATAGATTCTCTTCCATTACTGTTGACGCCTCCTTCTCGGCGTAACAAACTCCTGTTCAAAGCATCTTTACCCAAAACCCTTAGTGCAGCGCACAACAACAACAACATTCTTGCAAGCAAAACTAGACTTCGACATAGGCGGAGCAATTTAGTGGTTTCGAATTGCTTCGGCTGCTGCTGCTTCTGTTGCTGCGGCGGCTGTGGTAGCGGCGGCGGCTGCTGTTGCTTTACTCATTATTGCAATTTTAACGTTAACGTTTGTTCGTTGTTTCTGCTCCTCGCTGCTTTACCTGCATGTGTGTGTGTGTGTGTGTGTGTGTGCATACACACTAACTGCAAATTACCATAACTTCGTTTGGGTTTGCACAAACTTTCCGGCTACGCTGGCTGGTTGCATGCGCGAAGCGTGGCGCCGCCAAAGTTTAACGGCTTATAAAATTTTGAATTTATACGCAACAACAGTGCTAAAGCGTTTCACTCTAATCTGGTGGCGGCGGCCTTTGGCATGTGTTGTCGTTATTGTTATTGTTGCTGTTGTTGTTGTTGGCAGCAATATTCAGCCGAGAAGCAGCACAAAGCCGACCCAAGTCAAACCGATGCGCGCAAAATGAACGAAAATGCAGCAAACCGCAGCTTCAAAAGTCATAACTCATTATCATTATAATCATCGTCATGGGCTTTAACAATAACAACAACAACTAAAACAACAACAACATTATCATAATCATATAATCATAATTTCCCCATGGTTTGTGGCAAAGTTTTTGTTCTCGTGAACGTTTTCAATTGCAAAGTGCGAGCTGTGGCTTTTGTGGCTGCTGACTTTGTGCAGGTGAAAGGCATCGCAAAGTTTGAATTTTAGTAAATTTGTATTTTTGTGAGATTCCTATCATGTTTAGATTGAACATTAACATAATTTTCAAATGAACTTATCGCAAAATTTTGAAATGCAAATTCATGGGAGGCATTGGGATTGAAGCTGAGATTCTCTTTAATCGTCATCGATGTTGTGATTTGGTATCAGACTTTATCGACTAGAAAACTTAAGAACAGATAATAAGAAATTAAAAGTCTTAACTGAAGCCTTCTGAACACTTCTAATGAAAGGCTGAGAGTTTTTCATAGGAAATTCTAATTGCAGAGCGGTCTCCGAGTGAAACTGTGGAATGCACTGCAAACAAAAGGTTTCTGGCTCAATTTTTCTTCAAACCTCACAAAGTTTAGTGTTCCAGCAATCCGTAAAAATCTTAATAATTCTCACATATCACTCAGTCAGTCAGTCTAGTCAGTCATAGAGAATTGCTTCAACAGATGATAATAAAATCCACAATTTAACTTTTAAAATTTCATTAAAGTTTTTGTCTCATTTAAGTTAAGTTTTGGTCTCATTTTAAGTGAAAGAAATCTGCTATTGCAGCCAGCGGAAATTAGCTTGTTTTTCTTTTAAATTAATTAACTGACTTGTGCTTGTCAGCGTCTCGTGCAGCTCATTCAAGCCTCTCACACACACACACACACACACACACACGTACGTAAAACCAACTGGCACAGTGAATGTCACTTGACTGTTGGCTGTTGTTGTTGGCCTTCCTCATTCATTTACATTCTTCAACTTTATTGTTGTTGTTGTTTTTGTTGTTGTTATTGTTTTTGCTTCTTGTTTACCGCCCACTGCAGCGTGACAATGGCAATGCGGCGAAAGGATATTTTCTCTGTTTACGTTTGTTGTTTTTTAAAATGTAATATTTTTATAAAATCTCCACTCTGCAATGACAACGTCGTTAATGGAACATAAACAGATGAGTTAATGTAAAGTTGGTGTTCATTTTAAAAGCATCTGCCTGGTTGGGCTCACCGAACGAGCGCTCCGCCCCGCGCTCGCTACCGAACACAATTGCACACAGCGACAGCGACGACGACGACGGCGGTTCAGAGTGCTGCGAGTGTGCGCAGTCGCGTCGCGCCATATCCATTTTGTCATCATAAGTAACTGACAACTGGTGGCCCTTGCAGCGCGCGCGACCCCAGTCGAGCGTTTTAAAACAACACACTCACACTTATGAACACACACACACACACGACTTTAACTCACATGTGCTGTAGCTATGAGTTGTTGGTGTAGCTATGCTTGCTACTGTTGCAGCATAGTTGGGCCGAAAGAGTTGAAATGGAGGAGGGGGGGTGGAGGGGTGAAAGGTGACTGGTGGCATTGAAGAGTTGAAGTGAATGCAACGTGAGTCGAGGATTACTGATTAAACATGTTTTCGGGCGAAACTTACATTGACTCATTACTTTTCGTTTATGCTGCTTTCTCCTTTGGAAAATCACTGCTCATTTGCACAATACTCGTACATACTACACATACATACATACATACGAACAAAAAACATACACAAATGCATACTTGCATACATCATATGACGTGCTCTCGATGGATGCGCTACAGTGGGTTTGACTAAATGTGGTTTTAACTCAACTCTCAACTCAACTCTCCCCACCGAAATGAAATCCTGTGTGCGCCTTTGATGCGCTTTGACCTTTTTAAGTTTCTCATGTCAATGGTTGAAGAAATTGTGTTATGATACTGCGCTGAGTATAAAAATCCTGGTACCACGTGTCAAATTTCGACGACTATTCTGAAATTTTTTAAAGAAACTAAGCATTTCGAAATTTAAACTTAATCAAGCGATTTCGTATGAATATTCAAACGGCGGGAAGTAGGATTGGGAATTTTTTGAAGGGCATACTGAACAATTTTTTTTAAATGTCAATTAGATACTATTCCCGCGACCGATTACTACTAAGTCATATGGCCAAGATGTGGCAACGCTTGCAGTTTCTCTTCTACCTTGCAGGCGTTTTACTCATACAAGTTCTACTTATAAACGAAACTAACTAAGGATGGGCTGAAGGTAATACTGGATTCAGGGATCAGTTAAGTTCCATAAATAACTATGCATAGAAGTTTTAACTGTTTTCCAATGATGTTCTCATGAGTTTCATAGACAAGAAGGAGGAATAAAGTGTTTTGTATTTTTTATATACTTGTTGTGCTCTCCTTGCAATAAGGATCAATGAAATGTTACAAAGTTACAATTTTTCTAGTGGTTAATAAATTAGTAGCTTTTAAAAAACTTTGGTTGCTTATGAACATATTTCAATTCTTAATTACGCTAGTCGACAAAAATGGGTCAATCGCGGGCACCTAAAAAAAAGTATTTTCTAGACTAACTTTGGGCAAAGAATATGAAATGATTTGTGTATGTTTATTTTCTTTGCTTTGGGTCACGGATTACGAAACTAAAAATCAAAAAAATTTTTCCAAAATTTTCTATTTTGAACTCAACTTCAAAAAAGTTAAAAGGAGACAATTTCCCTCTTTCATTTGATACCCATATCTTTATCATGGCACAACCGCAAATATTTAAACAAATATTTGAAATGTGTATGTCCTTAAAATTTTAAAGTCCTTCAAGAAGGATTTTTAGGTTAGACAATAAAAAAGTGACTATGCCAGGATACTATAAATTATTTCTAGTTTCATGTCCATATCAACATATGGATGGGTCTCGGCAAAAAAAAAATTGTTTCGCACAGTGTAATAAATTTAAAGTTGGTGTTTTCGCTCAGTGCATCATAACTTTGTAATTTTTCTTTCAATTCTATTGATGTTGGGCTTAATATTTGGTCAAATAATATATTTTTTATCTTAGATTTAAAAACCAGATTTTATCTACAAAAAAACATTCATAAATTTATGATTTTTTTAAATTGGTCGAAAAATTCACTTTTTTACAACTTTCATCGGAAGTAACTTCCCCAAATCTCATCTGATTTGGACAATCTGTATATCGCTGGAAAGCTAAGGTATTATCTTTTGACCGACGGACAGCTTGTGTTAGTCGGATGATTCGTTTCATAACTGAAACAACAGGGAAAAAACTGGTTTTCGAAGATTTTGCGACAACGCTTCTCAAACAAATTTTTTGATTTTTAGTTTAGTAGAAAACACATTTATTTTTAGATGCATTTTTTGTGTCGACAAGTGTTATTTATAAAAAAAATTTAAATAAGGATAGTAAGAAAATTGCTTGATAGACAATTTTTTAAATTTTATGATTGTGACAAATTTCCGAGCTATATAGGGATCGGACAAATTGTTTATAGTTTTGTGTTATCATTTCAAACTAATTTTTAACTGTAAACCACACAGGACAAAAATTCTCTGCCAAGAAAGCATTTAGAAATGTTGTTTTATTATTTCATAATTTCACGGATTCCTTTAAGATTATAGTTTAATTTAAAGTGGGGAGATTTTTTGATTTTTGCTTAGTTTCAAACCAAAAGTTGATAACTTCATATTCTGTTTGTAGGGGAGGCGCCCTCTGATGGAAAGTTTTGAAATTTTTATTTCAAATTTTTTGTTCAAATCGGTTCAGTAGTTT
This sequence comes from Melieria omissa, assembly GCA_963971225.1. Classification (NCBI taxonomy): domain Eukaryota; kingdom Metazoa; phylum Arthropoda; class Insecta; order Diptera; family Ulidiidae; genus Melieria; species Melieria omissa. The sequence continues at coordinate 125,500,279 of OZ020267.1, forward strand.
CCAGCTACCACATTTACAAGTAGGAAGTTTTATGGGAATTATTCAGTTTTGTATGGCCTCCTTAAGAATTGGATATAGAGATTAGATATGAATGGAAAAAATACTCGGAAGACAAAATAAATGAGGATTGGCGGGGGGAGGGGGGCAACCTGGCAGCAGTTGGAGCAGTTGGATCATTTTGTATGGAAAAACCATCAAAGGTTGAAAGTAGAGTTTAAGTATGCTTAAAAGATATATCTAGAAGAGAAAATTAGTGGGGTCAGTCATAGATTTTAATCCTCTTAGAGCAACTTTTAAGCAACAGTGGAGCAATTAGTTCAATTTGTAAACTTTGGCCTGGAAGCAAAGCCATTTAAATCGACTCTAGCAGCTCAAGTTTATGGCTCATGCATATTTTCGACAAACTATATGAAATGAGAGGGTCTGGAGTATGGAGAACCCATCATAAGGAATCTTCAAACAACACCAGTGAAATAAGTGGAAAGGAATTTGTGATGCGTGGATTTATAAAAACTGTAATAAATCTGATCAGAAATGTAAGTGTCTTTTCCATTGAGATATGATTGCTTCTACAGTTAAAGAAATTGTCTCTTGTTCTTTCTGTATGGTTTTGTGCTCTAAAATACAAATGTGACTCTAGTGAGCTGAGAAAAGTTTATTTCGAATGCAATTTTCCATGTTGGATTTTGATTGCGATGTGCATAAACACTACTACAACAACAACAAAACTAACTACCAAATTCATTTCGTTAATATTCGTGCTCACACTCAGCTTTCACTCTTCACACATCTTTTCCTACTCGGTCAATACGAGTTGCTACTCGTAACACTTTCATACAAATCCGAAGTTGGAAAAAGCAAATAAAAAAATGAATAAAATTGCAACAGCAACGAAATTGCAGCCAAATTAAAGTGCACTCAATTGCAGCAACAGTGCAGCACTCAATGCAATTTAAATGCAACACTGCAATCGCACACACACACATACACACACACAATGCCTCGCACACTGGGCCAGCTTTCACCGAAATGAATTTACCGAATTGGACGCAGTTGGCCGACCATTTGATTTAATATTAAAACAAAAGCAGCATTGAGAGCGAACTAATAACTCTCCCAGCAAGTTAATGTAAAGCAGTGTGCTGGCCGCTGCCAGTCACACCCGCACCCACACCCGCATGGCTGCTTGTCCGCAAATGTGCGCCCACAGAACGCGTCGACTGGCACATAAACACAACTAACGAATTTTATGGCCGCTGCCACTGTGTTGTTGCCACTGAAGGGGGGAGAGGGGAAAGGGAGCGACTGAGAGTAGACTGTTGCTACCGCCGCCGCAAAAGTGCGAATATTTGTGCTTTTTGCGAGCAATCTAAATACACTTTCATTTACCACCAACACATACACACAGAAACACATACAAACACGCACACATCGAGGCAGTGCGCTTTTCTGATTTACTGAGCATGTGCCCAGCTCCTTGGCAGCGAGCAAGACGAACAGACTAACAGACAGACAGACAGAGACAGGCCTGTGGACAGACAAACAGGCTGGCGCACAGACAGACAGACAGACAGACAGACAAGCAGAGAGGCAAGCAGTCGCTTTGGCCGGCAGCAGCAGCACGTGGCAACAGCCCGCAGCCACAGTCGCTGCCTTTACTAGCTTTTCTCATTTTTGTAATGGCTGCTGGGCGAGTGGGCGGGAGACGTGCGGCATTGTGGCCAATAGTCTTGTTGTTGTTGGTAGTCGTGGGGCAATAAAATTGCATTATTTAACCAGAAAATGAAGCTAATATTACGTCCTATTCAAATTACATGTCTTGTATTGCTTACACAAACACACACACAGTGACGCAGACACACACACACACAGCGCATTGTAGTGCAATTTGCTGTTAGGCTTTTTGGTAGTTATTGAAGTTTGTTCTGTTGCTGCGATATGGCAGCTGGTAAAGTCGGCGGTTGGGGCTTGGCGACAGAGTGGGGAAGACTGGGAGACAGTAAATTGTAATGTGTTGTAATTTATTTCATACTTTTTATTGCCTTTTATTATTACACAAACGTAAATTGTCGTAAAATGTGCAAGGCAATAGTTTGTTGTTGTTGCTGATTGTTATTGTTTTCAGTTGGACGCATTTTGAGGAACTTCAAGGACTGTTCAGCGTTTAGCACTTTCATTGGTTTATGTGCCAAAATCAAAACACAAAATGTGGTTTTAGGTGCAATAAACTGTTTAATGTGATTCTGATGTGAATGATTTTTGAGATGCTTTGAAGTGACGAGTATTAGTTGACAACAACAAATCTATTAAATGGATTGTTTTTATATCATTAAGCTTCAAAATTTTAATTTTTATAGTAATTTCGTATTGAAAAAGATACTTTTACTGCTACTCTTTGTAGGCCACATGTTCGGAACAACTTACTTCACTGGACGTTACAACCCACCGTAATCAATGTCATAAAAATTCTCCTCAGCTCTCCAGTTAGGTTAGGTTAGGTTAGCTGGCTGGCCAAGTTGACTTCGCATAGGCCCTATTGGGTCCTTAGCGATACAAGTTAGAGCTCCTTAATGTTGCGGATCGCCGCTCTCAAGATGGTCACACCAAAAGATGATAGGGCGTCGATCTCCAATTTCCGCCTCAAACATCTTTTTCGTCGAGACTTTGTCGTCTATACGAGAACAAACGCTTAGCTAAAATTTGCAGCAAAGTATTGGCTTGAAAAGAAAGTAATTTCGGTTTCTTTGTGTATAACAAGATTCAAATTTTTCCTGTCTTGCCATCTTTGTTGCAAACTCTATGATTCCTTGTCCACAAAAAACTGAACCAAGTCCAATTTGAGATCATCATCATTAGTAAAAGTTATGCCGTTCAAAGATTTTTGCGAACTTCAAAGTATAGATATGATAATCTGATGGTGCTAGATCGGCGCTATATAGTGAATGTGACATCAAGTGCCCACCAAGCTCGAATAAGTTTCTGCAAGTTCTCAAAGATAAGTGGAACCTTGCATTATTGTCGTAGAATATGATACCTCAGCGATTTGCCACTCTGGCGCTTTTCATGGTTTTCTTCAGTTCCATTAATTCTTGAAAGTTGGTAGTAAACATTTGAATTAATTATTTGGTTTCTTTCAAAATATAAAAAAAAATATAAAAATTCCATGTTTTTCTTTTCTTTCTTGGAATCAGCTCAAAATACACAAAACCTTTACAATTTCAACAAATTATACGTGTTGTTGTAATTCTCTGGCTTCAATGTGGTTTGTGTTGATTTATAATGCTTTCATCACAATTTCTTTCATTTAATGTTATTGAAAACGATGTATTTTTTATCACCAGTGATGATTCGTTTCGATAAAGGGTTGACTGCACAAAAATTGATTTAAGTGATTAAGTGAATCTTTTTCGAATCGTGCGGTAGATAAATATTGAACTTCATTGCGAGTCTAAGACATTCTAAGTGATCTTACACTGTTATGTCTCTTGCACAATTATGTACAAGATACAACATGACGATTCGACTTAATTATGGCTTTGTTTTGGTTGTCATCAACTTAGGAATCGATTGATTTGAACTTTGAGAACTTTGAAATAGAATAAAATTTAGATGTATGAATCTACAGACTTAAATCCAAAACATTTATGTTTTCCATACCTGACATACCTTGTGACCGAAAAGTTTACGGAAATTTTAAATAAAACGCAAAATTCTTAATCTTCATCAATATTTATTTTATCTCCTTCAAAATATGCTCCATTAGAAGCGATACACATATGCCAACGTTTCATCCAATCATCAAAATATTTTTTATAGGCGCTTTCCGGTATGGCTTTGAGTTCCCTCTGCGAATTCTGTTTTACGTCTTCTTTTCGGTTTCGGCTCGTCTTTTCCTCTCCATTCCGATGATTGTTGGCTTGTTTGCATGTCGTACTCGTAGACCCATGTCTCGTCACCAGTTATGATGCGTTCCATGAAAGTTGGATCGGAATTGGCACGATCAAGCACGTCCAAAGAGACCTGTTCACGGTACTCATTTTGAAGAAAATTCTCAACAAAATCGCAACGCACTACAGAGGTGAACTGGTTTCAACAGCTGCCGTAAACAAACTGTCTGACAGATCGCGCTCATTTTTGGCATAGTAATTAAGGACAGTGCTACCAACCTACAGAAACTTAAAATATCGAAAAATATACAGCGCGCGAATTTTAAATGAGAATTTCCGGAAACTTTTCGGTCACAAGGTATTTTGGTCCTGAAAGTTCAAAACAGAAAATTTAGTTAAAAGAAGACAATTATCCTCTTTCATGTGATACCCATATCTTTATCATTTCACTGTCTCAAATATTTAAAAAAAATATTTGAAATGTGTATGTCCTTAAAATTTTAAAGTCCTTTAAAAAGGACTTTGAGTCAGAAAATGAAAAACTGACTATGCCAGGTTACTGTGAATGACTTCTAGTTTCACGTTTATATCAAAATTTGAATGGGCCTCGGTATGGTGTAATAAATGTAAAGTTTGTGTTTTTACTCACTGCATCATAATTTTGTAATTTTTCTTTAAATTCTATTGGTGTTGGGTTTAATATTTGGTCAAATAATATATATTTCATCTTAGATTTTAAAAGCACAGGAGATAATATTTTTTTCTATAAAAAAACCATTCGAAAATTTATGATTTTTTAAATTGGTCGAAAAGTTCACTTTTTTACAACTTTCACCGTCAGTAAATCTCATATGATTTGGACAATCTGTATAACGTTGGAAAGGATAAGGTATTCACTTGTGACCGACGGACAGTTTGTGTTAGTAAGATGATTCATTTACGAGATATGTGCTCATAACTGAAACAACAGGGAAAAAACTGGATTTTTGAAGATTTTTCAAAAACGTTTTTGAAAAAATTTTTTTTTGATTTTTAGTTTCGTGTTCAGCAGACCAAAATTAGTCTAGAAAACACGTATCGATTAAAACCGATATTTAATCAAATACTCCGAAACAGAGCAAAAGGTCTTGCATTAGAGGTCAGAAAGCTTTGGCTAAAGTATTTTGGCCGAAGCCGATGCCGAAGCAGACAATTTTAAATTGGCCGATTGATAAAACTTTCTTACTTACTTTCTTATTAACTCAATAATAAAGATTGTTTAATGTGTCATCATTTTTTCCCCTTAATTCTTCTTTCAGAATATGATTGCTATATGAACAAAATAGTATCTCATGTTGGACACTCTCACATTTTAGAACACTTTCCTGTCTCCTTACCACAGTCAATTAAAGCGGCTTGCGAATTTGTTTGCCCTTTCCTGCACTTTGAGGGCAACTCACTCATTGCTCACTTGTCCTTTACTCGAATTGAAAAGAACTCACTTCTGCGTAAACTCTCATACCTGTTGCAGATTCATTTGATATTTCTCAAAAATACTGTCGCAACTGCACGGCCAATGTGTATTTGAACTGAGTCCTTTAGTTGCCTTATCACTTCAACATCCTTTTCAGACACAGCACACACACTTGTTCTGTGCAGTCTGGCTGCTGCATAGAAGATTTGCTTGTTTTCGAGTTTGATTTGCATGACGACGAAGGCCAATCCATCCATTCATACCAACCGGCCAATGCAGCAACAATTTTCGATTTAAGTGAGAGAGCCAAATCTGATTGCGCGCATAAATGAAAATTGAAATCGAAACCAAAATCAAAGCCAAAGCCATGTTGGTCATAGTTGCTCTACGACGGCGAATGAGGCGGTGAGTGTGCGAGCGTTTAACAGGAATTTATGTCCAGCGAATGCAAATCCAGCGTTGGCGTCGAAATGCTTGCAACGCTCGTTCGATATTAAACTCGACTGGGCGAACGTGCGGCTAAGCGTTGCAATCGGGCGACGGGTGCATGCTTAGTATGCAGCGGCTTGTGTGAATGTGTGTGTGCTTGCATGTGCATATGGATTAGGGAATTCCATGATAATCCCAAAATCCCTGGAACTCGAGTTCTTTTGTAACTGTTGCGGAATATTTGCGAAATTGGTATAATTTTCGAGCGTCTACAATGTTTAGTTAAAAACTACACATACAACAAGAAATCCCTAAAAATCCCGAAAAGTTATGAATCCCCAAATATACGAGTATATCAAATTCCGAAATATCAAATCTCCACATCGCAAATGTTGCTTGATCAACATTGATGCTGCATCAAAGCGTAATCAAAGTGATGAGCTCACAGTTCCGGCTACGCTTCAAATTTACTACTTTAGTGTTGTAGCGGCGTTGGTGGTTGCGTATTTGTGTTGTTGTTGTGCATCCGAATTTTTGCCATTTTTTTGCCTTGTTATGCTTTGCATTCCTGTGTGTGTGTGTGTGTGTTTTGCTTTTCAAGTTAATAATAAATCGACGCATAGCGCCAGCGGCCACAATCAGCTTTTGTGCGTCGGCATGTGCGGAATTTGGCGGTAAATGAGATATTGCGGCAAATGCGAAATGCTGAGAAAAGTGGCTGGATCGATTCTAATTTGCCGCGCAAAATATCATAAAAACGCTCGTCCAGCAAACGCGCCACGCTGGGCGCGCAATTCAATTTCCCAAGCAGGCCGGCCGCAGTTGGCAGTAAATCTAAATTTCTTGCTTAATGTGTAATGCAAGCCGAGTCGACGGTGCGGCACGTGCTGCGCTGCACTGCCACTGTGTGCCGCTATTTGTACAACTGCCATAACACGTATGAATGTGCAGTTTTTACTGCCACTGCCACTGCCGTCGCCACACGACCACTTCCGCTTGCCGTGAGGTTGCGGCCCTTTTTGCTCTATTCCGCCGCTTCTTCCTTGTTGTTTCTTCTTTTTAAACCATTTTGTTTTATTTTTTTTAATTTTTTTTTATTTCATAAATTGTTGTTGTTGGTGCCTTGGCTGTAACTTAAACCCAGTGGCATATTGCCACATATTTCGCGGCTGCATTCGAATGCATAAATTTCCATATTTCACTTTGAATGTTAGGAAAAATGCAATGTGGGGAAAAATATGAATCAGCTTTTTCCGCTGCGTTCAGTTTTCTGTATATTTTTTTCTACGTGCACTCTTTCGCCTTGATAAATGATATCAAAAGGGTGAAACTCATAAAAATTGTGCATATGTTTTATATTTGGCGGCAGACTTAAAAAATACAACGCGCGCGCAACTGGGAGCGGCGAAAATTGAAAAATGCTCCCGTGGCACTGTAACGTTATAGCAGCGAAATATGGATTTACGAGTGAAACAAACGAACAACTTTTAAGAGATTTTAATAAAGATTTTTGTAGAGTCGGCAATTTTCTCGATCAATTTTCCAGTACATTTGTGGAGGAAATCGAATTTCAACCTATTCTAAAAACTTTCAGGTCTCACTGTCGATAAATAGTTGAGGGAATTAAATCCTTATAGCAAATTGATCGAATATACGAAATATTCATATTTTTACCTACAACTGTAACAAAATGTTTAAAGTTTGTCAGTGCAAAGAGGCAGAGGTGTGTAGGCATTTCTGAGAGAGAAGAAACAAGTTGGTGCATGTTAAAGTCCTTCAGGAATATTCCTTCAAAGACTACTTGCAATGGGTCACATGAAAAAAGGATAGAAAGAGACTAGTTACGGGAGAGAGATACTTGTGGATGTAGTTAGTATTCGTCGCTTAGAGTTAAGCGGCTGGATCACTTAGGTCGTCTGAAGGACATGACTTGGGCCATGTGACCCTTTCCGACTTTGCGCTTTTCATATGTGAGAGTCTCTCTGTGGCTGTACCGAACCTTAGATCAAGAAAGACTATGGTCCAAAAAGTCTCAAGAATCCATTTGTTGCATTGTGTTATAAGTACAAAATAAATGGAAAGGGTAGATGGGATAAGAAAAACAGAATTCTTAATGCAGTTGCAACTGTTTTGTTTCTTAAAGCACCTTCAAAGAATACTGCTTGGGTTTCAAGGAAATTGGTGGAATAATCTGTTACAATCTGCTTTATTGAAAAAGGTAAGGAAAGGAAGTTGTTATGGAATTCAACTTTCGTCACACGGTTTTTTAAAATAATTTTTGTTTGGCACGATTTCATTCAGGACTATTTCTCTGTGTGAACATTGTCATAAAGTATTCAGAATTCAGAATATCCGCTCTTTTAATAATTGGTTGCAGATCCAACCAACCGATATGAAACCATCCAACCGCATCTAACGAACTGACATCAAAACTGATAATAAACTGTCTAGAAAAAACTATCCATCCATCTATCAGAATTGTTTGCCTACACAAGACTCGATTTTCTGCTGATATACAAATTTCTGGCAGACTAGACTAGACTTTGGCTTTGCCTTTGACTTTAACTTTGACTTTGACTTTGACTTTGACTTTGACTTTGACCTTGACCTTGACCTTGACCTTGACCTTGACCTTGACCTTGACCTTGACCTTGACCTTGACCTTGACCTTGCCCTTGACCTTGACTTAGACTTAGACTTAGACTTAGACTCATGATACAATTATAAAGGTAGTGTATTCCGGGAGAAAGGCAGAATGACAATGCCTTATACAGAATGTTGCTTATAATGATGGGGGAAATTTCACAAATGGGGGAAAAATTCGTATCCTGTAAGTGATAAAACAAGATAAGTTATGGACCTTTAGATGGACATATTTTGATAAAAAAATATCACAAATATATATTTATTCGCCCACGATTTCCGGCACAGCGTGCAGCTTGATTTTGCCATTTTCGAATGATTTAATTGAAACATAAACTCTTTTTTCGTATGCCTATCAATACATGTGCACGTAAGCAAACGAAAAAAAGCAACATTATTTTTCATTTCGAATTCAATAAGGCATCGAGTTGACAGCTTTTGCGAGAACGCCTATCGGGAATACACTACCTTTATAATTGTATCATGACTTAGACTTAGACTTAGGCTTTGACCTTGACCTTGACCTTGACTTAGACTTAGACTTAGACTTAGACTTAGACTTAGACTTAGACTTAGACTTAGACTTAGACTTAGACTTAGACTTAGACTTAGACTTAGACTTAGACTTAGACTTAGACTTAGACTTAGACTTAGACTTAGACTTAGACTTAGACTTAGACTTAGACTTAGACTTAGACTTAGACTTAGACTTAGACTTAGACTTAGACTTAGACTTAGACTTAGACTTAGACTTAGACTTAGACTTAGACTTAGACTTAGACTTCGAATAAGACTTAGACTTAGATTTAGACTTAGATTTAGATTTAGACTCAGACTTGAAGTTGAAGAGGAAAACCCATTATCTGCCGCTTCTGTTTTTAATGCCAACTTTGCATTTTACTTATGAATTTTTTAAATTTACTTATAGGATCTAATCTGTTAAAATTTCGAAACTTAAAGAGTTTCAAAACTGAATGGCTTCAAAACTTCTCAAAAATCAGCCTTAATACCTTAAGGAAACAGTGAATGACGTCAAAATGTTGGCATAACGATCGCTTATGCCATGAACTTTAATTGTCGGCACCCGCTGAGTGAACGCTCACCGCAGGTGTCTGCGGGGATTGAACCAAAAAAATGGTAAGCAGCCACTTTTTGTGTAACGAAAACAGCAAAATTCCCAACTCACAAATACAAATACACAGAGTCAATGCAAAAAGCTGCTGGCTTCAAAATGCAAATGAAGGGCAACAGCAGCTTGTGGTGCGGCAACTGGCGGCGTGTGTGTTTTATAAGTTGAACTTTTAATTATATTACAAAGCGCACAGAACGCAACACAAACACGCTGGCTGCCGGATAGGGGAAATTAACAATGACATTTTGTTGCCAGCACAACAACCCACAGCGGCAGCAACTTCACACGCCACAACCGGCGACAACGGCGCAGCGAACACAATCGACAAACACGACAGCATACAAGCCATGGGACAGACATTTTTACACATGCCTGACGTGCTTGCGTCTTTTTTATGATATGTGGGCGCGCCTGTGTGCGTCTTTCTTGTGCTTTTATGCGTGTAATACTTCATAGCTACTCATATGCGACCCTCACCCTTTTCGGCGCCGCACAAAAAAACAGCAAAATAACAATTTTACACCACTGTCACACGCGAGACAATAACATCAACAACAAAAACACTAACGGCAGCGTACAATTTATTTAAAATTTCGCGCAATATTTGGGACGCATAAAAAGGTGGCAGCAGCGCAAGAAATTACGCGGCGACCAGTCGAGGGGAAGGCAACATGAAAAAGCGGCCAAAATGTTTTTAATGAAATCATGAAATATGAGCGCAACCCGACAGCGCCGCACGGCGCACGGCAAAACAATTTAATGTCATTGCGCGTGTGTGCGTGTTGGTTTTTTGTGGCGTTTGTTGGTGTAATTGCAACGCTGAGGTTTCTATTAAAAAAACACAACCAGTTGTTGCTATTTGTTGTATGTAGTTGTTTTTGTTGTGGCATGCCCGCAGTGAGTGTAAAAATGTCACTGAAACTATGGCAAACGTGTGCTGACATTCGCGTTTTACGTGTCGTATACGCAACATTTAATGCGGCGAGGCATGAGTAATGCTTTTCGTTGTGTCTGTGCCGGGTTTTTAATTGCCTATTTGCCGTGTGAAGTGAGTGTAGCAGCAAAGAAGGAATGAAGGCGAGTACAAGGCTGCTGAAAGTAAGAAAACCCATGAGAAAAACTGCGAGTAGAGCAGTTATTCCTGAACTTTGAACTTTTCTTTTTTTCTTGAACTTTGCTGCATACAAATTTCATTTTTTTTCTCAGTTCTGCACCCCCTGGACGACAGTCTATCGTTTCGAAATTCGATTTTAAGCACCAGCGAAAAAATGTCCCTCAGTCAATTTGCATTTTTTTATCGGCTGCGCCAATTGTGCAGCTCGTTTGCATTTGGCCGTTTGCATATTTTCAACATTTGCGAGCGCATTTTTTATTGCTTTCATTTTATCGCCATATCCATTTATAATTTATGAAGCTTTCTAGGTAAGTGGGCGTGTATATGTGTGTGTCTTTTATTGTCATACGGCCTGTGCATTTACCATGGATTTTTTCACATTTGTTTTATAGATCAGCGTTTCGCAAACCTTAAGCATCAGAAAGTGATGCTAAAGGTTATTTGTGATTATTCAAATGGCATCCATCGTTTCGAGTACAGGTCGTGATTTTAAAGGCCTAATTGTTTATGACCCCGTTGCATAAGTTGAGCTGGACATCACCAATGAATTGAATGATGTTGTTCTGTAGTTGGTTAATAATTGGTTGGTTTGTTGCTATGAACTAGAGAACCTTAGAACCTTATATAGTCCTAGGAAAGACGTTCAAGTGTACAAGTATCTAAGGTTTAGTGGATACCTCAAAATCAGATATTATTAAGTGTATATCTCTCTCTCAAAGAGACAAACTGAGATTCAAAAGATATATTTTTTCAAATATAATCGTTTGGAGTTGTTCAAGGATATAAAAGGGTATATTTATCAAATGACTTTACTGGCATTGTGGTCTTGGAAATTCAAAATAGAAAATTCACTCAAAAGGCGACCATATTATCTTTCATTTGATATCCATATCTTCATTATTGCATAAGCAAAAATATTTCAAGAAATATATAAATGTGTATGTTCTCAATTTTTGAAAGTCCATTTAAAAGCACTTTACTTAGGCCAGGTTACTTGAAATGATTTCTAATTTCACGCCTCTATCAACATTTGTATGGTTCAAGTTCAAATAAGTTTCTAAACAAATCCTGTAACGGTTATCAATATCAGACAATAGATCCAGAACACAGACAGATTTGCAACTGTAAGTTTCTTGTATCCAAAGTGATTTGTTTCACTTTTGATTTCAAAAGTTTGAGAACCACTACCGTAGCTTATTTATAACTAAAGGTTTGTTAGTTTCTATTTTTTTACTCGACTCGTTACGTTTTTGCTACGTTAAACCATAGTACGATTAAAAATATTAAAATTCCACAAGAGCGCCGAGTGCGCTCCCACTCAGCGTAACTGGTTTTTAATGGTTGAGTAGTTTGTTGTGGTACATCTGGAGCTACTTTTAGCCTTTAAAAAGCTTCCCTACTTTTTGACTTTTGGTGTAGAATTATAGGTTTTTGGAAACTCAATACAAGAGCTTCCAATGTCAATTAGTAGATACAATAAGTAAACGATACAATGGTTGAAACAAGGAAATTAAATAGAAAATTGCTTGCAACCGCAGAGCAACCGAGTGTTTTATTCAAAGTGTTTGTAACTAGTTTGTGTTTTTTTGTATGTAAAGTAACTATGTGAGATTAAGTTACTAGTATATAAGAGCTTTTTAAACTGATGTTTATAAATTTTAAAATATTGATTATTTTCCTTTGTTCATTTAAAGAACCGTTATGAACCGTCTTGAAAAAACCAAAAATACTTTAATAAATATTTTGTTTTTCTAGTCGCTGGATCTGAGCACTCGAAATCGTGGTCACCTGAGACGTACAGCTGTAATTATAGGTTTGAGTTTCTCAAAAGAATTCAGGATATTTTCTACAATTTGACATGCTACGATTTGTTTGATTGTAGATGCACCAAATTGGAAGTCACACTGACAGTTATATAATTTTTGTCGGTCATATTAACCATTTGACGTATTCCTAGGCTTTAACTTTTTCAACAAAATCATTCTAGTAGATTTGAAAATGAAAACCTCATACTGACTCTTGTAAAAGTTTGAGATTAAACTTCAATTAGTTTTGTTCAAATTTAAAATAAGCAGAATTCGTTCGAAGCGTGGGTTTCACATCTCCGGTAGAATTAAAACTAAGTATATGTATACTGCAAGCGCAATATTTCGCAGCAACACTGTGCAATGTCGAAAATTCAGACATGGGGGGGACTTACAGAGCGACTTTTCATAGATATACTGAGGTGAGATCCACCAGCCGTTTGGCTGGATTGGCTCTAGTTTAAGCGAAATCCGACTTTGATGGTTGCTCAAAGGTCCTAATAGCTCCTACATGCTAATAGGTCCTTAATCGTTCCGAATATCGCTTTACTGTCTTCGAAAAGTTTGTAGACATTTTACCGACCAAAAAATTTGCTTAAGAGACCAATCCAAAAAAAATACATTCAAACTGTGTAATTGGGATATGTGAATTTTTTTCCGCAGCGCAACGTAGCGTATGAGTATCATTTATTTACAATTTTACAATTTACAATTAAATAACACTCATACGCCACGTTCCGCTGCGCAAAAAAATGCACATATCGCAATTACACAGTTTGAATTTATTTTTTTTGGATTGGTCTCTTAAGCAAATTTGTTGGTCGTTAAAATATCTACAAACTTCCCGAAGACAGTAAAGCGATATTCGGAACGATTAAGGACCTATTAGCATTTAAACGTTCGAAGACTTAAGCGACGAACTCGACTAAAATGAGCAAACTTCAAAGTCGGATTTCTTTTAAACTAGAGCCAGTCCAGCCAAACGGCTGGTGGATCTCAACTCAGTATACCTATGAAAAGTCGCTCTATAGGTCCCTCCCATGTCTGAGTTTTTGAGGGTAAATTTCACCCACAGTGATATTATAAATTCTGAAAACTTTTTATTCCAATTTCTATTTGTTGTGTTATGCCTAAAAAGCTCCATGCGTCACTGCCTTAAGAATGCGTTACGAATGCGATACGAATTTTGCAATTTTGAGGAGTTTGGAAGATCTAAAATCATCCTTTATCGAAATTCATGGATACTCTTCTTCTTCTTCTTGACTATCACGACAGCCCGATTACGAGACTAAGGCCTAGCTACCCGCAACCAACCGTGTTGTGCGTGCGAATGTTTTTACAAGGTTGGAAGGGACCTGCAGTTTTATGCCGATTCCGAACGGCGAGTTGGGAGCTTTTTCACAGGCAATTTTACTCTCAGAGATTTGCCATTTCCTGCTGAGACGACAGCCGCCGAAAGAAAAATTTTTTTTTTTTTCATGGATACTCACAGGTAAAAAATTAGGCAAAATTTAGTGAAATATTTACATCAATGTCAAAAAACATGGTATCCGTAAAAATATTTTTAGTAAAACTTCATAAACACGCGTGAAAAGTGGGCATCACTGAGTCAGATGGTTACAGGAAATACGGAGAAATTGGTGGAAAGGAAACCCTGGAACACATTCTCTGCTCCTGTGCAGCTATGTATTTCAAGACTACGACTTACTTACTTAGGAGACTCATTCTTTTCTGGGTTAGATGAGGTCCCCAAGCAAGACATCAGGTTGCTGTTGAAATTCTCTAGGAACACCCGCAATCCCACCGATTATTTTTACGTCGATACGCAACACTAAGGAGCTCCAACTGGTATCGCTATAGACTTCTAATCTTGTTAGAGGCTGTTTTGAATTCATAAAAATTGTTGGTATATTGCTGAAGAAACACTTCTAGAATTGAACTTTTTCACAGATCTGAAAAATTATAGATTCAACAAATCTGAAGTAAGATTTATATGATCCAAATTGCCTCTTGTACTCTCTTTTAGACCAACTTAACTCTATCACCTGCAGGACACCAACCAATTCCATAGTCGTATTATGATAAAAAACTTGGCTTAAATCCACATTACGTGTCCTGGTGTGCATCAACAGTGAGCGTTGTTTCAGATTGTGCACAGGCACTTCCTCCTCTTGTGGGAATGGTTCGATTCTTGTATTGAAAAGTGCTTTTGTTCAGTTCACAATATCCTCACTGAGCTGCGGTCAAATAAGAACATCTTACATTTCTCTAGATGCCTCTGGTTGTATAGGGTGTTTTTTTTAGAGGTTTGTTTTTCGAATAGAGATAAAACTGGCATTTTGTGGTCAAATCTGGCAACTCTAATGTCATTTATGTTCAGTTTGGTTTGCCATTTCATCATGAACAGGTTGACAAAAGAACAACGCTTGCAAATCGTGCAAATTTATTTCGAAAATAATGGTTCAGTTCGCGAAGTTTATATTTTATGGTCGACATAATCGTCCATCAGAGCAATTAATTCGGTTAACCATGGGTCGTTTTCGCACTACGTTTACTCTATGTGATAATACGCATCCGCAGAGACGTCGAACAGTGCGCACCGAAGAAACAATTGCCGCTGTAGAGCAAAATGTTGAAGAGGACCCGAATAAATCGATTCGCCACCGTGCACAGCAATTGGAGCTTTGTCCATCAACTGAAAATTGGACCTGTAGAATTGGCTTTATTCGAGCCAGCCGTGGCGGCCACATGCCCGAAATCATATTTAAACATTAATGGCATAAAATTATCCTTCCAATAAAGCCAAACTGATGGACATTAAAACGATTTTCTTGTGTTTTATTTCAATCACAAACACCCTATAGAAAGACTGAAGGATATTAAAGTGTAGATGTCCTGGTAGTTGCTGCCAATATTCTCGGTGTGTATTTTCTCCTTTTGCCTAAATTTCAGTAATTTTTAGGGCCAACTCCACAGAAAGGTTCTGGTTCGGTAAAGAAGTTCTTGCAGTTTAATTGCCTTGTCCGGAAAACCATAGCACGGCAACTTCCTTTTGCCGACACAGTCGGTTTAGCTTACTTGGGTACTCCCACACCAATTTAGAGTTTACCAGGTAAACTGGACAGCACTGTACTGCTTTAATCGTTGCTTCACTGTCTGGTATGATTGCTTTCTCTATGCAGATTAGTTGGTATGCTTAGGGAAACATTCGTTTCCCATTCGTTTGTGTAGGCATCTCAAAAGAAACTTTTAAATTCTCTACTTGTTTACATTTAGGACCAATGAAAGTATTTGTACTTAAAAATTAAAGAATTTCGCAATTAGACTTTTTGTTGCTGCCCACTTTGCTTTAAATGCTTTACATGTTTTTCTTTAGTATACATTTCCTGATAACCTAACCTCATACATACATACGATACATAAAAGTGCTATATGTGATATTTTAAAACATAAAACGAGCACACATTGTACGCTCCTATGAGAGAATAATTTGGGAACAATTTTACTCTCATCGTAATCCTTTCTTTATGGACCCGGTGCTGCGTAATTTGCCGCGCTACATTGAAAGACACAAGCAGGGCAACAAAATAGCAGCAAACAACAACAAAAACGCAAACATGAAGCGTGAAAAGTGGAGCATCACATATCCGACTGAAGTATGTATGGCACAGCGAGATTTTAAAAAATAATGTAAGTACGCCAACAGCAACCAACAAACTGGCAAACATCCGTGTGAGCGCATCAAATGTGCGTGTGGCTGTGTGAGTGTGTGGGTGCATTTTTATGTACTGGGACGCAAGTGCGGGCGTGTGCGAATGGCAAACGGCAAAAGCAGGATGTTAAATATAAAATGTTGACCAACACATTCACACACACACACACACACATACACTTGCAATACGATGCGCAGCATAAAATATTTGAAACAATAAAATGTTTTCAGGTTAAGCAAACTTCCTTTAAGAACGCACAAATGAACTCTGAGTGCGGTAGCCGATGGCAGCAACATTGCCACAGCAAACACACACACACACAGTCAGACGGGCAACAATGTTGCGGCGGCGCTGTCGTTGTACCGCCGGCTAACTGACTGCAAGTGCGCGCAGCAAATGAAACGAAATGCAATGCAACGCAAAGCCGGATGACGCCGCGGCCGCCAGTTGGCAAAGTGCGCAGCCGAAATCAAGTGAAATTAATGAGAGCAATAAACCTGCATTGATCCGTTGGATACGTTTCGAGGAGTGCGCGTTCCGTTACAATGATTGAGATTCGGCTGCAACATTTTTCGTTGTCGCTGCGCGCGTTGTTGCTGTCGATTTTTTTGTTGGGTTTTGTTTGCTTTTCGGCGAAAGGATATGGCGGCTATTCGGGCAACGCCATGGCGGAAATATGTGATTGATACCGCAAGCCAGCGCGCTGCCGCTCCGGGTGCCGGCGTGTTGGGCGCCAGGCGAGCGAGGATTGAGCCGCATCGCTTACGGGCTGCGCAGAAGCGTCGAAGGAAACGTGCAAATAAATAAACAAACAAGCAAACAAACAAACAAGTGTGCACACAGAAGTGCAAACGTGAATGCGAGCGAAATGTGTGCACTGCAAGAAATCAGCGAATGAGTCAACGACTTGCGAAGCGGCTGATGAATTTGGTGAAAAGTAAAAAATCAGGTAAGAATGTTGCAATCTTTTTAGATTGACTTATTCATGAATTGCATAATGTACAACTAGGAAAAAGATTTAGAAGATTTTAGATGGGGTTTGACAAAGATTTCTTACGTGTGATTCCTTTTTACCCAAACAAAACAAATTTGTCGTTGGCTGAGTTGAAAAGCGAATGATCTTATGACTTTTTATGTAAACTTACTTACTTACTTACAACTTAATCTCGACAGTCTTTGAGTCTAAAAGTTAGCACAAATTTTATAAAAATTATAATAAAATTGTCTTCAGCTGAAGCAATTTTTTTTTGCGCGTGTATCGCCCGCAGCAGTGAACAGTGAACAGTCAGCACAGTGTGGCCAGCCAGCGAAACAGCAATTGCCACGGACAATTGTTTGACTGTGAAGAATGCTCAATAAAAGCATTTTGGCATGTTGCAGCAGATATTGAGAGAATAAGTTTATTAAGTGCTTGTATTAGCGTATGGCAAATGGCTTGGAGCGCTTGTCGAAGTGCTCTTTTCAATAAATGACATCGTCCCGGATTCAACTCGAAGTAGAATTAAATTAAAATTTAAACAAAAAATTTCGTGAAAAGTTATTGAGGAAGTTTGAAGTTGATATTCATCTGCTTGCTGCTGAGTAGCTTAAATTTTGCTAGATTTGAATGCGGTCTGAACGGACCTTAAGCTTTTTTCTTTGTAATAGAGGTCACACCTGCTTCAGAATTTAGCACTGTTCCTTGTTTTCTTGGTAACATTTTGATTGATGATTGGCCTAAAAGCATCACTACCTCACTGAACCAAATCAAATCTAAGATACCTTAACTTTCAAGACTCAGCATGCATGTATCACCGACTCAAAAGAGATTAGGATTGGTTAGTTTGCGAAGAGTGTGTGAGCAGTAAAGGCTGTCTGACACTGTGAGACCTGAAAATGGCACAATTCAGGTTCCTTCATAAAGGTGTAGAAATATTTATATGTCGCTTGATCAAATTAAACTTTAGCAGATCCTGCAATTTAGCTTCTGCTGCATTGGTCAGATCAGACAGGAGCCCACACCATGGACCCCAAAATGCGGCTGGATAGTGACATGGGACATTCTTTATTCCTTCTTCATCACCACAATTTCTGCGGACAGCACTGTCACAGAGTCCTGTGTTCACACCAATATTGCTTAGAAGTTGAGTGCTCTGCACTGCGACTATTGTTGAACAGTTGTACCCATTACTGCCCATTGATTTCAATAGTGGCGCTCGCAATGTGATTTGGGGAGTTCTTACTCCCTAAGTATCTGTTTGCCTCAAACATTTTAAGTTCAAAAGTTGTGTACGGAGCCTCTCCTTCTGGAATTTAATTAAAAATCTGACAGAAATATCCTTCAGCAAGAGGATCTGTCTTGTCTTCTTTCTGAATATCCTGGGCTACATGGTTGTTGTGAAATTATTTGAAAATTGAAAGAAACTGAAAGAATCGTTGGAGATTTGTAATGGAATGAAGTTGAAGTTGAATTGACTTTCGAAGTATTTTTGAAAAATATCATAAAAAAATATCATAAAAGTATAAAAGTAAATATCATAAAAAATTTGTAATGGTAATCCGAAAATAACTTTCAGCCACTTTACTAATAAATATTCATGACATAAAAACTCAATGGCTTTAACTTAATTATATTTATTAGCTTAGAATAAACAGTAATTATTTAATAAGTAGTTAATTAATTAGTAATTTCTTTTGTGATTTTAGTTAAAATGGTTCACAATAAAAATGTGAAAATGTAAAATCTATCTGCTCGACTATCCATCCAAAAGATGGTTGTTTACATTAGGCAAACGCGTTGAAAGCGCGTTCAATCACCGATAAATGTTTTGTAGCGATGAGTCACTCTGTTGCTGTGCTATTCATGAATGCTTTTACGGGTATACTTTTAGGCACGCACTTTAGAGTACGGCAAACTTGCTATAATTCCGATATGGCGACGATGGTTCGCAAAGGTGTAAAGACAAACAAGTGTAAATTTGTATATAAAGTGATTGTTGGTTTCTGACTGCGTTTTGCGCTGAGTAATTGAAGTGGTTTTATTTTCAAGCACAGTTCAAAACGAACTCAGAGAAGTCATTTTCGTAACATTTGGTGTCAGAAGTGGGATTGTGCTACTGAAAATAAAATTATAAAATGCAAATATGGTTAAACTCGAGCAGCTGACTTAGAATAGTTTAAAGTTTCACGAATAATACAAAATTAATCAACTGAATATTTAATAAGGAAGAGAAGTAAACACATTACTTGCATGTTATATCTCTAAAAAGTAAAGAAAGAAGAAGAATCAGGAAAAAATAAGAGACAATAATTTGGTTTTTACTTCAATTTATATAAATTTTTTAAATTATTTTAGCGGAAGGTAATGAAGAAATTTCCGCTTTTTAATTATGCGTAATAAATTATTTTAATGATTTGTTTTAAATTTAAGTAATTATTACAATTACAACGATATGGATGCTTTCATATGACAGCACAAAAATGCGGTGCAGTAATAAAAATTTGAGAAAATTGTTATAAAAAGTGGTTGTTGTATTTAAAGTTTTAACTTTCCCCCTAAAAACCTGTAGTGAAAGGGTAAACAAAAACAACAAGGATCGTAATAAAACTTTTAACAGGAGCAAAAAAATTCCAAATACTTTTATAAAAAAAAATTTACTTGCATTCTTGAGTCCTTTTGCAGACTTTAATGACACAAAAACGCATTTTATATAGCAATTATTTTCAATGTATTAATTTCCTGAGAGTTTTACTGTCTCTATATGACTTCAAAACGAAAAACGTATAACTTTCTATGTTAAAAAATGTTGACTCACAATTTCTCTGCTTCTAAAAATTTATGAATTAATTAATTCATAATTAATAATTTAATTTTTCTTACTGAAACTATTTCGTCTTCTGCCATGATCTGATTGGAACATTCAAGGAGCATTTTGTTCCATTCTCTCTCTGGAACAAAGTGCTTCCAAACTACTCGTAAACTGCAACGTTTGGCAGTTCTACACTAATGACTTCTCCATTGTTTGTCGAGTGTATGAAGTGGTCGTTTCGAGCTTCAATCTGCCTCTTTCGATTCTGTGTTTGCATGCGAAATTCGCACTCCAACTCATACGACACACCTAATGTGTGTTCATTTTGTTCAGAGCAAAACAAAATTCTTTGTCAGTTGGTAATTTATTTGCTGTACGCACCGTTTGCCGTGCCGCGTGTTAGCTAACAAAACGATGCAATTAAATATAAATTATACAAAGTGTACCTTACGGCATTGTGTCGCGCTGCCGGCCCGGAACGCGTCAAGTGGACCTTTTTGCTTTTGCTCTCCGTTGGCAAATTTCAAAACGGCACCGGCACTTCTATTTGCACCTTTCATTCAATTCATACTGCGTGCCACTTCACCTTTTTCGCCACCTTTTTCGCCGTCGCTCCGGCTGGCGGGCGTAACCTGCATTCGGGCTCTCGCTCGCTGTCACTTTGCGTTCATAACAATAAATAACAATTTCATAAATCAACACAAAACACAAGCAACATGGGCAAACAAAAAACAACAACAACCAACAACATGCAAACAAAATATTACAACAACAAATATGTAAAAAAAAGAAAAAACAACAAAATAAAGTAAAGTTAAATAAAAATTCAGCGCCAGCGAGCAACAGAATAAAAGTTTACGAGTGTGCAACACGAAAGGCGAAATTTTTATTTTGATTGAAAGATAAATCGAATTTATGAATTTATTATGAAAATATAGCAGAAGCAATTTTGCACAAATTTATTTATGCATCGGTGTCTGTGTGTGTGTTTGTGTTTGTGTGTGTGTTGGTATTGTTGTTGATGCCACTGTTACGGCTTTGGTTGTTGCTGCTGCTGCCTATTGTCCTTGCTTTTGTTATTGTTGCTTTTAGTCAAACACTTCACCGTCAAAGGTTGCGATTCTTTTCCACACCCTACACTGCTGGTGATAGGGCACCATAAATTATACATGAACTTGAGTTGAGTTAGGTTAGGAAGAGTCTTGAGAACTCGTAGGTGTCGCAATTTCACGCTCAGACTTCATAGGCCCTGTGCGAATTCTTACATACTTATTTGTAGAAGAGTATTCAACTGTCTTTGACAATCCTGAAATAGTAAACTAGTTCTACTTCTTCACTATTTTGTACTAAAATTGTATCAAATTTCCCAAACACATAGGCGACGGCAGCGACACAACTGCATCTGTGAAAATATAGAATCAGAACGTTCGTATGGAAACGATTAGTTTGATGAAAGCACGACTACACGAATATCAAACGTAGTTGTCACTGTCGCCAAACATAAAATTTGTATATTTTGGAGGCGACAAAACCAAAACAATTGGCATCACTGATTCAAAGCAAATAGTTTTAATGGAATTTTTCGTACTTTTCGGTTTGCTTTGAACAACAACTACAAATTTGCTTAAATTTCATTAAAAATGCATTAATTCTAAAAATTATTAGGTATACATTGCCATTTGTTTTAAATTTATTGTACACAAATAAAATGGATATAAACGAATGCTTAGTTAAAAAAGAGGTTGCGAAAGCACTTTAAAATGTGTGTATAGGAGCTCAAAAAAAATTATTGTGATAATGTTGCTGCAGCTTTCATTGTAATCACGTGGTCGACTACACGGCGACAGTTGAAGCCGACGACCTCTTGACGTTGTTTAGCCGTGCCGTACTTGGGCCATGAAAGTTAAATGTAAAAAATGAATTTGTCGTTAAAGGGTTAAGATCCCAAATGAGATGACTGTTCTAAAAAGTACCAAACTTTATTTAATGATTCATGCTTCAAACACGCAGTAAAAACTTTTTATATTAATTAATGACGGAGGAATAGGTTTTTGAAGTTTTTATTCTCAGCAGCTTTTGACTTACCTGCAACAGAGACGAAAGTGTTCTCTGTCTTGGTGATGATCGATTAAGTTGGTATTTGAACTCACAACTTTATTACTTAAAAGTTTAAAGAACATGGTACAGCATTATGTCAGCTCCAAACGCAGAATATATGCAAAAAATTATGGGATGCGATAGAAATCAGTCGGAATCCTAAAGCTCTGGTCATAGAATCACCTTAATAATGTGTCGAAAACACCAAAAAGGACCTTAGATATCTTTTACATACATACATATTAACATATCTGTGGTCAAAAGCAATAATCCATATGTACTAGTTTGAGCAGCGCGCTTTAAAGAAACATGCTAGCATCCTTAACTCAATGATGTCTTAAGTTTGCTTTAGAGTTTATCGTTTTTGACATAAGATGTATGGCCACATCTAACTGAGCTAGAGAGGACCTCTACAATCATCATCCTTCCCCTCCACAATCCTCCTTCTCTTCACGTCTTCAAGCAGCTCTTTAATAGCAGATTTTTCATACATTCGACGATAATTCATTCAATATTCAACATTCAGATTTCGTACTTCAGCTCTTCAGACATTACGACTTTGCAAGCGTCTTTCACAATTTAACATGTCTAGCAACAACTTGGCTTTCTTAACTTTATCCTATTTAGGGGGGGAACAATACATAATATTGGTCGTGCCGAATCGAAAATCTGTTTCGTTGAAGACTCGTTGTCTTCTTCTTATAATATGGGTTGGACAGTCTAGTTAGATATCAAAGTAGATGGTTATGCGTCGTTTCGATGCTTCACTGTTCGTATTCTTCGTTAAACGCTCTCTTAAGGGCTATCAAGGAGTTAATTGCTACTAAAGCTCAGAAAGCACATCTTTCTGCTTATAAGGTGCGTTTCATATTTATAACCCACCTATGAGCCCTGGGAGAATATTAAAATAAATACTAGGAAATAAATTTCCCAAAAATAAATAACTACCAAATAAGTTCCCTGAGGTTAATAGTTTGTGGTGGCAACACTGTTTTAACATAAATTAGTTAGTTTTAGATAAGTGAATGAATATTTATATGTGGATACATTTATGTTGCTAAATAAGTTTCATATGAAAAATTCTAGTTTTATAAGCCAACTATAGATATTGTAAATAATTCGTGAATAAATTTTTATGAAACATTTTAAAAAGAGAAAAAATTACTCAAACTCATAAATGGTGTTTAAAAACTCATTCAGAAGATCAAACGAACTCAATGCCTTAAGGTAGCTCAGTCAAGTGGCCCAGTGGTTTATGCATTCCATCACAAGTCACAAGATTGTAGGTATGATTTGCGATTCAATCTCGAATGATTGTGTTGCCACATACTTGAAATAATTGTTTCCTAAATCTTAAAAAATAACTTCGTCCCGAAAATTTAAAAAATTATAATTTTAAAATTTTAATTTTTTAGATTTATTTATTTATTGAGTAATTTTTACAGCTCATAACTTAGAAAATACCTCCAATAGACAATGCCAAAACTGTTTTGTACTGTAACGTACAATTTAGTCACTGCAGACCGACAACAATCTTTGGGTTTTCCCTTTTTTTGCGCCTGTTCACTTTTTCACTGTACGAACGACTGTTGACACTGAGCGAGAGTGAGCTGTGCCACTGCCGTCGCTGTACTTGGAGATTGTCAACTCGGGTAACTTTCATGAATATTGACAACGTGCACCCAAATATGTTGACAATTTGTGTATTTTTAATGCGCACAACTTGACAGAAGCAGACCGAGCACCGAGTGAAAAAAAAACCAACATTCCCATCAACAACAACTGGCAAGCGGAAAAATTGTATGGAACGAGCTTATCATGAAATGTGTACGAGAGCCACGCGGAAAAGTATGCAACCAAAATTTGTATTGGCTTTTGAGGAAATCTATGTGAGAGTCTTACTGCCTTTCAGGTTCAAAATTGAGAACAGGTTCACAATTGAAAATTAATAAATACTTATAAAGAAAAAATAGTTCTGGTCTACAACTACATTGTACAATATTTGTATTAAGCCTTTCGACCCCAAAGTTGCCTGGGAGCAACTTCATCTATTGGTCATCTTATAGCATAAGCTACGATTTATTTATGGGTTTTAAGTAGGAACCAACAAATTAATATTTTTAAAAGTGAATTCAAAGCAAATTCAAAAAAATTTACTGTTATCCCCAAAATAATTTGCAATAATTTGCAGCGATATCAAGGAAAGTTTGTGTTCTAATTGAAGTCTACGAATTGGGCGCGTTTGATTAAAACCCTGTTTCTTTAATAATGGTTAAATAAAATCAAAATAATAAATATAAATAAATAAAATAAAATGATAATTTTGTATTTTTGCATAAATATTAAATAATATTTCTGTAACTCAAAAATATTGATAAAAAAATTTATTTAGCCCGTTTTAAGCTAAAATTGTTCAAAAGTAAACTAGTTCTTGAACTTTACAAAAGAGGTGTGTGCACACTTCTTAAACAAATTTAAATACCAAGAAGTAATATCGAAACACAGGGTAAAGTTGGGGGTCGAAAGGGTTAATAAAATGTTTTCTGAATACTTTTCTACAACTTAATATAAGATTTCTCCTTATATCAATGTGCTTCGGTCATTGATTGAAGTTTTATAGACTGCACTTGGAATCAAGTGGTTTTGTTGTTGTTGTTTTTGATGTGTTTTTCTAATGTTCTTCTTCATTCAATTGAATGCCATACTTTTCCTACAGGGCACACATATCAAAAGCGTCTTGTTTCTTGTTGCGTATTTCCCTTGCAAGAAATGGTCCTGTATGCCATTTCATGAGATGAGGATTTGCATTGGATGTAAAAATAATCAAAATGAACTACAACAACAACAACAACACAACCGAATAAGCAGCAGTTGTTGAGATAAATTATCATTAGACTAAATTGAGGAATTGAAAATCATTTCATGTCAAGTGAAGTTGCTGCATTGTCATTTTCAGTGCTTTGTTGCAATCAAGTGGGCGTGTTTACATTCAAACACAATTGTTGCTGTGCAGCGGCAACAAATTTTACATTTACAGTTACATTGTAAATGTTTGCTATTAACTTGAGTGATGTTGTCCCAATCCAACGGACAATATTGTCAGACATAACTAGTGGACTTTTGCAAGAAGAACAATCATCATCCTTCTTCAGGTAGAAGAAGAAGACTTCATTTGATGTAGTGTGTAGTGTAAATGTTATTATTTCCATTAATTGAACACAGCAACAGCTGTGCACATTTGCAGTCTTTTTGGCCATTTTGCTGGCTCGACTGACGCCTGACATGTGGCTTGGTCGTCACTACATAAAATGTACTAACAAAATGTTTATCAGTGTGCGACAAGTGCTCGTTAGTTTGTGTGCTACTGTGCATCAGTGTGTGTCTGTGTGTGTCTGTGTGTGTATGTGTGCATTTCGGGTATGCAAATTAAACGGACAACTGACAGAAACTAATTATAAAGATGGTTTCCCAAAGTCCTTAATAATAATTATATGCTTTTCGCCTGTCTTTGCCGCCTGCGCTTCGCTTCGCCCGCCCATTCGTCCATTCGCCCAAAACGCTGAGCATTCGCTTTCCGCTGTCAGTCGCTTTCAAGAACGCTACACATCAACCGAATGCACTCGCAGCTGTCCGTTTCTGTTCGTTTGTCTGGTTGTGCCGCCTGCCGCTTGCCTGTCTTTCCAGCTGTCTGTCTGCCTTGCCGCCTGTCTGTGCAGCAGTGGCGTTGCATTGTGCGCATTGCGCATTGTTGTTGTAGGTGTGGCCTGCTTGTCTGCGGCACGACAGCAGCTGTCTGTCTAACAGCTTCTTCAGCTGCTTCCCACGTCAGTTGTTTATGTTTTTGCTTGTTGTTGTTGTTGTTGTTGTCGGTGTTGCTGCTGCTGATGTTATTATGCACTCTGCTTGTGCCGAGGAGCAAATGTTGACAACTTAAATAGAGCAGCAACAAGAACACAAAACAACAGCACCGACTGCCATCGTGGCACTGGCACCGACTGCCACCCAACGAAATGAATGAATGCCAAAATGGCGCACAGATAGCAAAACATTGTTGAGTGCTTTCTTGTGCTGCTCCTGCTTGTGCCTTTGCTGCCAACATTTGCTGCCTCTGCGGTTGCGGTGCAAGTTGTAGCAGGCGCCGACGTAGTTAAACATAAGGAATCAAATATACAGGATTGCCCAACTGAAATTTGGTGACAATTCAAATTTTTAAATTGTTAAGGATCGAACTTATCTTGGAAAAGAAAGCTTAAGGAACAACCTTAATACTAGAAAGACCGCAAGTTTTCCATACCTACAAAGATTACATATCATAGCTACTGATATCTCGAAAAGTAGACATTGGATTTGACTACTTTTCCACTACTTTTAATAAATTATAAAATTTTCCAACATAAAAAAGAAGAAAAAGGAAATGTAGATATTCTTAAATTAAAACCCGTAAATTTGACCGAAATGATCTTTCTAGTGTAAAAAAACGCTAAGATCATAATTTCAAATGGTTACAAAATGTAATTCAGCAACAACAACGTAGATGCTGAACAAACTCGAACATAGGTTAATTCCTATTTATTGGTAGGTATCTTTTGGATCTCTTCTATGTTAGAAACCATGTCCTGAAGTCTTTAGGTGATAGGAACTTATGGACCGACAGTGCTGGCCTTGACTTCCTATGTGAGCAGAAAGTGTAGAGAATATTTTTGTTTGCATAAGAGATGGTAATATTCATAGATACTAATGAAAACAAAGCCATCTTAGAATCCTTACCGACAACAACTACGGCAGTTGGGTTTTTTTTCGTTCAGCTGAGAGTCGTAAGCGAAGCGCTGCACACAGAAGCCAGTAAGACAGGAGTTTTTTATATAATAAAAGTCACTCGTATGTCACTCTAGGATCATGCAAAGTTTATTCTATTGTTTCTTGCATTCCACGTCGAAATGATGTTCGAGCGCACTACGCACTACAGACAAATTTCGTTCCGAGAAACAGCGCGATTGTGGAATAGTCTCCGTGCAGATGTTTTCCCCAGCACTTATGACCTTGATGGATTCAAGGCAAGAGTCCATAAATTCTTCACCCAACATCCTTTCTCCCAACATATATATCCTTCCTGAACCAGCGCAATGCCTCGCATTGACAGGGGTTTCCCCTGGTTGGCTTTTATTAAAAAAAAAAAAAAATCATAAAAAAATACTAAAGTTTCCTGCCAAAAAATGTCCTAAATTTTAAAGGAATTAAACTTCTCATGAAAAAAATATTTTTCTTTTTTTATGACATATAAAAACATATAATTTGTTTTAATGGAGCCTTTTTCATCTTTAGCTTAACAACAAATACTTAACTGAAACAAAACATATAACAAATGAATAAAACAAAAAGTGCCATTTTTGGCGGGATTTTTTTGTGAACACAAAAAACGAGATCGACATAGAACGAGCTTACATTTTGTAAGCTTACACATTTTTAGCGTAACAGGGTTCTTTGACTATTAAAATAGTTGCCAAAATATGTTTTTTTGTCCGTGTTACCAATATCAAAAATCCACAAAGGATCCGAAAAATCTCCTAGCATAAAATATAAATCTCCTAAACTTTCTTTTGAACAATTCTTCCTCCTAAAAATTCTCCTAAATCTAGGAGGAAATCTCCTGATCGGGCAACACTAAAAACTAAAAACAGCATTCCTTCTATGCACATAGATAGACTACCGTCTACAGTCAAGTATTATCTCATCGATGGTTTAAAGTCAAGAAGAAGCATTTTATCGATGATTAGTGATTTTCGAGTTGCCAGATCTTCAAAATCAAGCTTACGCATCAAATTTGGCACCTTATCCTCAGAATATCCTGGACTGCCCAGCCCAGCCCATTTCTGAAAGCTGGAGACTCCAGCTCCATTTTAACACTAGAAAGACCATTGCGGTCACTTTTACGGTTTTTCATTTTTAATTATCTGATCCATATCAACACTAGGATGGGTCTCGGTTAAAAACCTTTTTTTTCGCACGGTGTAATAAATGCAAAGTTGGTGTTTTCACTCAGTGCATCATAACTTTGTCATTTTACTTTCGATTCTATTGATGTTACGCTTAATTTGATTAATATAATATATCTTTCATCTTCGATTTTAAAACCAAAGGAGATAATTTATTTTATCTATTAAACAATCATTCGAAAATTTATGAGTTTTGAAAATGGTCGAAAAATTCACTTTTTTATAAATTTCACTGTCAGTAATTTCTCAAAATCTCATCTGATTTTGACAATTTGTATATCTCTGGAAAGGCTAAGGTATTATCTTTCGACCGACGTATGTTAGTCGGGTGATTCGTTTACGAGATATGTGCTCATACTGAAACAACAGGGGAAAACGATTTTTCAAAAACGCTTCTTACAAAAATTTTTTGATCTTCAGTTTCGTGTTCGGCGGTCC
The DNA here is from genome assembly GCA_963971225.1 of Melieria omissa. Classification (NCBI taxonomy): domain Eukaryota; kingdom Metazoa; phylum Arthropoda; class Insecta; order Diptera; family Ulidiidae; genus Melieria; species Melieria omissa. The sequence continues at coordinate 125,528,771 of OZ020267.1, forward strand.
AAAGTTAGTCTAGAAAATATTTTGTGTCGAGTAGTGTTATTGATTATTGAATATTGATGATTGAATATATATGCGACCGTTATAAATTAAAATTCTGTACTAACTTAAAGATATTTCGGGGGGGGGTTGAAACCCCAAAACCTCCCTGTGTGCGCCACTGAAAGTATATTTTATGATTATTTAAAAAAGTGATTTGGGTACCCGGGTATACCATCACACACATAAACGGTAAGTACTCGCCTTAAATCGAAAGTAAGCTTCAACAGCTATTGAAAGAAATTGTGTTAAAAATATAAAGAGGTTGATCAAGAAATGAATCAGCAACTCGTCAATTTTGTGCCCAGAATTGCAATTAGTATAATGGGGTTGTCAAAGCACAGAAAACTGTATAAAGAGGGAGAGATGCTTCCAATAAGATCTGTATGAAGTCTTGCTGAATCCAACCAAAATTCCTCGTATGAGGAATCTTGACTGGTCTCTAATATTTGTCTTTATTTTTAGATCATTCATGTCATTGAAGACTTCAAAGTTTTCTAACTGCTTTTAGAGATAACCGATTAGTAACCAAGTAGGAGTCTTACAATCTCATTGTGTCACTGTGTCAGCTACGACAAAAGACAAACGAGACTCAGACTGTTGAAGTAGCCATTCAAAGCGACAGTATCCAGTAATAAATCACTTCAACTGGACTGTTGAGATCACTACGACTGGACTAATGTGCTGTCTGCTTCGTAAGGCAAGTGTTCTGTTATAGTTTGGGTTAATGGAAGACCAGAGTTGACTTTTTGTAATGTACTTTGTGTCTTGTTTTGTAGGCTTCGTCCATGAAATTTGACCAGAAACTAGATTACAGCGAGCAAGGCTGCACTCAAAATATAAAGCTATGGTATCATGGACTAACTTGGTACTTGTGTATGTAGATAAACTATATAATGTAGCATATATATTCATTTATCTAATTTAACTCCATTTACTTTTAAAGGCTACATTTGAAACTATTGACCGAGTTTGGAAACTATGAGACCGATCGATCTGAAATATTCACACAATTGGTGGTTTGTTCAGAAGAACGTTTATGGATATCATTTGTTATTTCACCAGGGGCGTGGCACTGCTCATGAAACTTATATATGGAAATATGTAAAAGCGTCGGAATTATAAGTCGCACAACATTGAACTAAAAATCTAGCGTGTTTTCTTTTTGTTGAAGTTTCGTAAACAACTTTTGAGTCCAATACCAGTTGAAACCATAATTGCCTCCCAAAAATGCGATTATCGGATATGGCAATGGCTGTTAATTAATAGTTTTAATTAAGTACTTTAGTTGTAAAAATTGAAATATTTGTCACTTGGGTATCCCTGTACGTTCTTTAATGCTGTTTTCAATTTTCATACGTATGTTTCATGTATGTGTGTATTTGTTTGTGTGTGTGTAAGAGAGAGTTTGTCAGTTTGTTTATTTACATTAACTGAGGCCAACCGAATAACAAAAGGTCTTTCAAGGAGCCAGAAATTTACAAGAAAGACAACAAAATCAAGTGAAATAGTAGCCCCAAAAAAATAAGAACAGCAACAACAACAAGAAGAACAAAAGTTGCTGTACCAACCAAAATCACCATAAATAATCATCAGTGTCTTGAAAGTGGAAATCATTGTCTTGCATCAACGCTGCTATTTTGGTTGTTGTTGTTGTTGTTGTTGTTGCCGTTGTTAGTAGAAGTTTGTCCAACAGTTTGTTTGAACTCGTGAAGTGCATGGACTCTAGTTATTGTTGTTGTTGTTTTTGTTGGAACATATTCTTACATAAATCTCTCCATACTATGTTAGCATGTTAAATCTACACATATTTACTTGCAAATTGTATGTGTGTGTGAGAAGTTGATTGTACTTATTTATGTGTGGCAAGTGTTAAATGGCATTTGAGCTCCACTGACTGCCAACGTTTTACTTTTTTGCATACATACATAACTACCCTGTGGGAAATCGGACTGGTCCAAGTCTAGTTTTTCAACTAGTCGCTTGACAGTCACATATGACCTCAGAATCGACTCGTTTTCTTGTAGCAAACTCACCTTTTTAACATGGCGGTGTCCTAGGCGAGGGTCAATTGTCCCCGTCTGCCTCCATTTGCAACTAGTCCAAGGTTAGTCCGAAGCAACCAGTTGTCAAACCAGTTGAAAGCGACTAGTTTGCGAACTTGTTTATTCTGGATTAGATTTCTAACCACTCGATTTTTATGGATAAAATAAAACAGTGCATTTTTTAATTAATTATTTTATTTTAAAAATATTTAAAAATAATAACAAAAAATCATCGCGAATAAAACAAGTATTGGTGCACGTAAAGATGAACTTCGACTTGTTGACACACTTCAGTCGAAACTGTTTGGGGTCTGACGCAGTTCAACATCTTGACTTCGCCTGCAATTAATACAAAAATAAATTAATTAATAAATAATTACATAAACATAATTCCATAAATTTATTAATACATAGCATTCACGCAACCACACAAAATTCTAACTGAAATCATTCAACACAAAACGTGCAAATCGAGCGAACTTCGAGTCATAGAAACAGAAAGAAAGAAACATTTCTACGTTGTTTTTGTAACAAAGGCATCGTAAGATCAGCCGTAACAGAATAATGTTGATTATTTCACTGTTTCGTCTTTCGTTTCGTTTCGTATTTTCATGTTTCTTCTCGCCTATGAACGCGCACGCAGAACGTGAACGATTAGACGCGAACTCACCCACTTCTGCATCCGCTGACAGTCACTTGGACAACTAGTTGCCCAATTGACTACAAAAAACCAGTTGAAAGACCAATGAATTTTGGGAACTGGTTGTCTCAGGTCCGACAGGGTAACGCTGACACACATACATACACACATACATACTACAAAAACTGGCATTTATGAGGATAGTTAGTGCTGATGTTGTGCGAAAATCAAGTCTATTTAAATAGTAAACATTATGCTTGTTGCAATTTGTAGATTCCTTAAAAAAAAACCAAATTAAAAAAAACATTTCTTATTCTGAAAATTTAGAACAAGTAAAAAAAGTGACAGTGATATATTATTTGTTACAGGTACGAACGACTCAGCTCGAAATAGGAGATCGAAAAGGAACCAATAAAAAGTCCGCTGTGGCAATTTTTGCAACAGAAGATTACATTAGAATCGCCTTCACCAATGTCTATGAAAAGTTTAAACTGCTTAATAAAAAAAACAAATGTTTTTTTAAATATACTGCATGGTACACATAAGTTGACCAACTTGTTTTACAATCACATTGCAATTGCCTGATTCACCATAAGCACTTTGCGCATTATTTACTCGTTAGTTCCTAATTAAATTAAATTGCACTATGGAACGTTGCTGTTTGACTTTAATTGAAATGTTAACCCTTCTGTCAATACGAAAAATTTCCACCTATTTTCAATACGAAGGTACCCGGGTACCTTCATACAATTTGTATGGGAAAAGTGAAAAAATAACGCACAAATTAAAAAAATCGTTGTTAGCTTATAAAATAAAGCGTTATTTATTGATAATTCAAGTTAAAAATATTAAATGCATATTAATAGTGCAATAATTTTAGCATTTTCGTGTTTTACGTTATTGCTCACGTTGATCGGAACAGATATAGCATGACTCATTGGCTTTGGCCGGTGGTCTGAGTCTCGTTTTGTTCCTACAGATGCTTGCAGAAACAAACATAAGGGTTTCTGTGCTTCGCAAACTTTTTGAAAACCGTTTTTAGTGTAAAAATTGTGATAATAAGGGTATTGTTTTGTCTATTCTGAGTTCTCGGCATCAGCGGCGCACACAGGATTTCATTTTAGAAGGCGTACTGCACACAACTTTTGACCCCAAAACCATTTGAAATCAATTCGTCACCCTAAATTTTTGTAGCTAGGAAATATCTGGGGAGTTTGAACCACCAATACCCCCTCACATTACTTTCTCAAGATATTCTCAAGATAAGGTTTAGAGCTTTGAATAAAAATTTGTAATATTTTTACGCCTACTTGGGTCTAACATACGTTGGCAAGTGCCTACTTAGTTTTTCAGAGTAAACTTCTCCTTTCAAAGAGTAAAACATTTTGGAGTAACACGCATGTGAAGTCGATGACTTCGATCGGATGTCCTAAATTTAATTTATAGTTGAATACAATTTTGATTTCAAATTTAAAATGGGGTCCACTCGAATATGAACGAGTAATTTCACGTTTAAACTGTATTGTCTTACTGTATTTTGTATGAAGGCACCCGGGTACCTTCGTATAGAACAAAGGGGTAGTATTCAAAAATCGGTTCTAAAAGTTATCTAGAAAATAATTTCTTTCTATATAAGTTATCCAATAGGTAGTCAATTGATATTTAGGAAGATACTAAAAATATCAGCATAGCTTTCCTTGGCCGAAAGTAGGATATTTTTACTTCAAAAATGCAAAAGGTACCCAGGTACCTTCGTATTGACAGAAGGGTTAAAAAAATTTTGCTAATATTGCAATAATCATTTTAAATTTTTTTTTGCAGAGACATGCTTGAACTGACATGGCGTGGAGTGTTGTCATGCTGAATGAGCAAATGTAAATTCGCTAATTGACATGCCGCCAACGAACCGAAATCAAATTAACCGAGTTGAAAATGAAATTAAATTAAAGTGAATTGCAATTAGCGATGCCACTTTTAAGTCACGCCAACAAATATGCAACGATAAACGAGTTAGGCGCTTGGCGATGCACAATAGATGTGTCAACAACAAACAACAACTACAGTCAGCAACAACTATTAAACAACTAAATTTGGTCAACACACCACAATAACACTAACAACTAATACAACAACCAATGCAACGCAATCAAAACTTAATTAACAATAAAGTTAAAGCCAAAAAATATTCAAATATAAAATATAACCACACACCAACACACATACGAGTGTGTGTGTGTATGTGAGAGTGTATTCCAGTTCGATATACCCAAGGGGAAAATTATAGATACGAATTAAATTTCGAAACGTGCGTTGAGTACTTTTAATCAACGATTTTCGATTCATATTTTCTACCCTTTACTGGGCTGGAGTACACCCTGTGTGCAATTTTTTATGGGGATATAGGAAATTATAGTCTTTAGTGATTAGAGTTCACCTGACATACAAATTTAGTTGTACTTGTTCGCCTACGTGTTCTTCTTCTTCTTGACTATCAAGACAGCCCGATTACGAGACTAAGGCCGAGCTACCCGCAACCAACCGTGTTGTGCATGCGAATGTTTTTTACATGGTTGGAAGGGACCCACAGTTTTTTAATGCCGATTCCGAACGGCGAGTTGGGAGCTTTTTCATAGGCAATTTTACTCTCAGAGGTTTGTCATTTCCTGCTGAGAGGACAACCGCCGAAAGAAAAATTGTTGTTTTTCTTTTTTTTCCGGTGTGAACGCAACGGAGTCTTGAGCATGGGTTGACTCGCGGCCCAACGCACTAGCCAGCTGAGCTACGACGGCTGTCTACGTGTTAACCGATTAAAATATGACTAAGTTTTTAAGGAGTTGCGTTAAGGATTTAGTTGTTGGTTTCTTGTCTACAGCGACGATGCTTTGACATTCAATTAGCGCACGAGCGCTTTAAGAAAAAAATGTCCAGTTGACACTGTTGAGTAGACTTTAAAGATTGCAATCTAGGATCAGTTTTATAATCCCGGTATTTTCGAGACAGAAATTCGCAATCCCGGGATTCTGGGAGTTTTTTGGGAACCAAATCAAACGTATTTTTCAATAAAATACATTTTTTTCGATTCAATACAATTCTGTGTTCTTACCATAGAACTAAGAACGAAATATTTATGACAAATAACAAAAAATTAATAACATTAAAATGCATTTTATTGCCAAACTCCCTGGAAAACCTGCTGTTATGTGAAATCATATATAAATGTTTGTCTACTTAAGTCAAATTTGGTGTGAGTAATATCAATAACATAATTTAAGTTTCCCAAAGGATTTAGACCTCCAATGAAACTTTTATATCAGCTGTTTATTTCTTCAACCCTCAAAGGGTGTAAATACCTTTTTCTTTGTGTATGGTCAATGTAACAAGTTACATTAGTGTAAACAAGAGTTAAACTTGCAAGTTTTTACAAACTTCTGCTTGTTCTTGTTTACAAACTTCTGCTTTTTTGGATGGTAAATATTTTTTTTTTTTTTTTTTAATTTGTTTATTTTTTTATTTATATTTTATTGTTGCATTGAAACTTATTCAGCTTATTCAAAAAGGCAGTATGCAATTCCTTTTTTGTATTAAATAAAAAGAATGGTTTTCTTTGAAATAAAGGTGACAAAAGCAAATAACTATTTTTATGTTTCGATCCAACAATGAGATTTTGTCAATCTCGGAATTTTTTGGCACTGAAATTGTCCGAGATTTCGCAATACCAGGATTGCAATCCCTTCATGTATAGCCTTCTGAATGGTTTACTCATTATATACGATACTTTCGTATAGCCAGTCCGAATGGTTAATGAAAGTGGCTAATTGTGTAATTCTTTATCTATTTAAAATTGAAAATTTGTGTATAGTTAAATGTTAAGTTTTTCCATTTTCATCTCAACCAATGCATCACTTCGACCAGAAGTCGATGTTGATGCATATTATTCTTCTCGTTTATTTCTCACAGCTGTAAGAGTAGGAATTGAATGGAATTAACAGTTTCGTTGCGCGATGAACCAACGGTCTGTGATGACCACAGTGTTGCTTGCCGCGTACTGGTGCCTTCTATTTGAAAGCTCTCTGTTCCTGTTTTATTGTTCTGTCTTTATTGTTTACTATTTTGAGTGATCTACAGATCGTGTAGAATACCATTTCTGAAATGTTATACAACTCCCCGAACAAGAAGTCTTTTATTTGGTAAGATTCCGACAGGTAAATACGGGATCACCAGTTTCTATGAAGATTTTGTACCTATTGCTATACAAACTAATATACCATCTACAGTCTTTGGCTATGAAGTTGTTGGCGACTGCCCTTTTGATTGCACTCAGTGGAGCGTGAACTGTCATTGTCTCACATTCATCAAAAGCAAATCTCTTTCTGTTCAATTAACTGAATCGTTCGTTGCGCTGAATGTTGTTGTGACGCTTCACTCAGGTCAATATTAGTTAATTTAAATCGTTGAATTGGCTTCATACGGTACTTTCTGCATTGCTTTACTAGTTTTGATGATCTACGTTAGGCTGTTAAATTGTAGCGTTAATCTGCGCTTGCAAAAGGTGTCCTACAAGCTTCTTGTTGTAGTTGAAAGCCAGATTGATATATACAGACTAAGCTGTTACGAAAAAGGCATTTCATTCTTAAGCCATCAGGCCTCGTGGCCTAATTTTACAGCTACAAGTTGGTAACTGTTCAAGGAGATGGGCAATCCCGATGCCATACCTTCGACTATTTACATACATGAGTAACCCTTTCAAGCACTGGTGTTCATTATTCCTCGTTAACGCAATATTCCAGCGCACAACGTTTTGCAGATATAGTCCCTTTCTGGCTCCTACTGCATGATTGTAGAAGGACCTCTCTGCGGTGATTTTCACCAGGGTCTATGAACTTGATGGGTTCAAGTCAAAGGTCCATAACTTCTTCATTAAAATTTTTGACTCCTAATCTTTAAATTCTTTTAGAATCATAGCAGTGCTCGCATTATTTAGGGTATTTTTATAGCCTTAGGATATATATGTACAAGTATATAGGATATTTATGTACAAGTATATATCCTAAGGTTCCGAGGTAGAACAAAGAGCAATTTTTTTGGCTTAGATCTGCACTGCACCAGCCTCTTGAATCGTCTTCTTGATTTCATGTCAAATGCCGTCAACTTTGGATCCACTTGGAGTTCACTTGGTCCAACACAACCGATTCTAGTGCTGAAGCTGCCAGCTTGACCTCAATACAGGAACTCCGATTACTGGGAGACAACACAATTTCCTCTGTGCAGGTTGATAAGCTAATTTTGCCTATGATGGGTTTGCCAGAGCTTCGTTGTTTTTTTATAAAGTGAAGCAAGTGAAAGTGAGGTTGACAGTAAGTAAGGATAGGTTGCGTTTTCGCTTCACCAACCCCATATATCTCCTAAACAGATTGCAACTGTCTACGTTTCAATATTTAGACGACTCTCTTCTCTTCAATTCCCGACAAGAGGTGGTAAAGACATCGTAGTTGTTGCTTCTTATGCATTAAACAAAAATTTATGCACTTTCATTTCAATCAAATGTTGGTCCTTGTTCACTCAAGCACAAGTAAACTGTAGGCTTGAATTCTTACCTAACCAATTCCATAGAAATACATTTCCAATGTGATGAGATGATCCTGTATCCTGTTTCTGTTGGTGTTTGAATGGGTTGTACGATTAGTAGTGTTCATTAAAACTTCATTATATCCCAACGTTTCAGGGAATAAAAAAAATTTATAAAATACAAGATACAAGCCACTTCATATGTCTTCAAAAAATACCGATTGAGCTGCTAATGGCGAAAGGAATGTTTTATGCTTTGCATTTTATAAATGTGTGTAGTTCCCTGAAGGGCTCAGCTAACTTAAGAAGAAAATGACAAAGAATAGTAAAGAATCAGTGATCTCTTTTAGCAAATTCAGCCATCAACAACAAATATTAACCTTGGTTAGTTTTTAGGTTTTTTCATATTTATTTTGTAATCGATCTAAGCCAATTAAATTACAATTCAAAGTAGGAATATTACTTTTTATCAGAAGAAAATTTCGTTTTCCTATAAAAATCGAAAGTCCCTTATAAATAGAAAATTTAGCTTACCTCCTCATTAGTAATGTTTAGTAATGAACTTTTCAATGAAACTCTAATCCAAAGTAGGTTAGAACCGCTTTCATCGGATGCGCCTAATGGCATCGCTTTGATATAATCGTTGAACTCTGCCGGTGAGCGCGACATAAATTCTCCGCTTCATTTCCGAATTGATTACCATTTCCCGTTGGGTATAATTTTCTATGTGTGTGTGAGTGTGTATTTGTGTATTTCTGTAGTGTAAATGTGAAATTATGCAAATTGCGGTGGCGCACATATCTGCCGTAATTTAATATTAAATCAGAGTCGTGTGGCGGTTGCTGGTTGCCGCGCCAACTATTTTGTTATTACAAGCGCGCCAGTTGAACGTAATTAATTTCATGCGATAACAAATTTTAATGCAATTATAAATATTTGGAAAATTCACTCGCCATTTGGCAAGTGACCAGCGACTGGTGTTTGCTGGCATTTTAAATGCTGTCATTAAACATTTCATTGTTGATTTTTTGTTTGCTTACTTTTATGTTTGTTTAATGTTTTAGTTTTTTTTGTTTTGCTAAACTGCTCATGGAATTTGCTGTAATTTTACGCACTTTGATTGTGGCTGTTTGCGTTTGGTGCCCTCGAGTGAAATGGTTTGGTTTGATTAGAGTGATTAGCAGGAAGCAGGTGGCACAAACTATGAAAAAGGACTTTTTTTTATATTTAAAAAGCTGTGAGCGCAAATTGCATTGCGTTGGCCGCTAAGGACTGGAGGCGGTTTTATTTATTGTAGTTCATACTTACTTCTATATATGTGAGTAGATTCGTATTATATCCTTTTGAAATCAGCATAGAATTGTAGGTTACTTCCATTTAAAAACAAATTCACAAAAGCAACATAAAAGGTTGCAGTGAGCGAAGGCTTGGCTTGAATTTTACAATCCTTTTCATCTTTTTATTTTCATATTTATCTAAATTTTGACAACTTTCTGTATAAAAAATTATCATAATAATACCATAGCTGTATAAATTTATTTCCATAAATAAAACTGTACTAAGTTCCATCCATCCTTTTTTTCTTTGTAGTCAATGTTTCATACTTTCAACTATTTTTTCAGCTAAATGTTTGAAGTACCCACAGTTCCATAGCTTCTCTCCAACCAATGCTTTTTAAACATTCTTCCCCTCACATTCTATGTATGTCGATCGATCGCTTCTACTCCCACTTCTTCTTCTATTTGCGACAATGTGTGCTATTCAAAATTTTAGAAAACCGATACAAACTCGCAGCAGCAGCAGCGACCGCCGGAAAGTGTCGAGCTTAGTGAACAATCATCGGTAAAATCACTTGAAATTCAAAATAGTTCGGAAACTTCTGCTTAACGTTAAGTTAAACGATGAATTCGCATAACGTCTCACATGTGGCAGCTGCTCACGTTGCGACTGCAACTTTGCGCTTTCAACAGCAACAATGAAACTAGCAGTACTACCAATAATAGCAACAAATACTGGTAAATAAATATGACTTAGAAAATAAATATTTATAATTATAAGTGCAAATTATGTTTGTTATTTTTTTAAGTGTAAAGCAGGTGAAAAAAATGTGAAAAAATATACTTAAATATATTGTAAAACTCTATATGCGAAAAATTAAAAATACAAAAAATTTGGTGATTGCATCAAAATTCTAACTTGATAACAAAATTGTTGAGATTAAAAAGAAGAGAAAAAGACTTTCGTGAGGTTAAATTTACTGCTGAGTTCCACTGATTTTTCTGGTAATACTTGTAAGTGATATCCCCAATATTGTATAATTTCATCTAAATCGGACAACTAGTTTAAAAGTTTCTTCTAAATCGAATAGTCAGAGATTTAAGTCGACAAATTTCCCAAACTATTTTTTAATATCTGTTTACATAAAGGTTTCCTTTATATTGTAGTGACATGCTTAGAAAATGCTTACATTATTGTAATGAAATATTATAAATAAATACTTCAGACTTACCAAATACCGTACTGAACCCGGTTTCGATTAAATTTCTGACTCTAATTTAACCTTCGCCTTACCAATACCCACACGGGTGACCTTTTTGATATTTATTGTTTGATATCTGCCCGAGTATTAACCCAATCCAGTTATGATTTCGACTCACTGAACAAATTTTAAATTAGTTTTCAATAATATAAATAAAAAATTTTTTGGAAATATTTTTCATGATTAAACATGAAAATTTTCATTTTGTATTCATCGTTTACCAATACCCACCCGGGTGACCCTAGTCAAATACTCTTATTATCTTGCCTTATTAAAGGAAAAAAAGTGGTTTTAAAAAGTTTGTACGCAGTTTATTTATATATATTATATTATATTATTATTATATTATGGTGTGGACGGATTTAGATGGCAATTTTTACATTTAGTTTGGCTGACGCTGTTTTCTGCACATGTTGGCTACGTATTTCATGCGTGTATTGCTCGTTGAAGAGAATATAATGAAATTTTGACACGTGATCACAGAGATTTCGGGTTTTAACATTCTTACTTTTCAAGACAATTTTTTATAAATTTTCAAGGATATCAAGGATTAAAATTTTCAAAGGACCTTTTTCATATCCTTTTTTTTCCAAATAGGTAAAAATCAATTTATTTCAATTCATGAGCCTTTCCTCTTTCATTTGATATACATTCATATCGCTATATTCTAACGAGGTTAAGTATTTTTTATAATTTCTTTATTTTTTTCCCCTTCAAAATTGTGAAGTCCTTTTAAAAAGACAAAGAATATAGATATGAAAACCTGAGTACGAAGTATGACTATATTTGGTCTCTAGTTTAACGCACATTAGGATTTTTTCGGTGTGAAAAATGTTATCGCACGGTGGTATAATATAATATTATTTCTGGTTTTTTGTCTGGTCCAGACACAGGACCATTTCTGCGCATTGTGGCCAACAAAACTATGGATTTGTTTTTAGCTGGACGTAAGACCACATAGCCACATTTTTAGTAAAGCCAAAAAAGCTTGATGTGACTTCTCTGGTTCGTAAAGGTTCGAACTCGTTGAGAACATACCTCTTGTTTTTTTAACTGTACCTACAATCAACATGTTCCAATTTGCTAGCTTTTTGGCCAACGGCAATGTTGTGAAGAATTTATCCATGGTAACGTTTTCGCCTGACCCTCTGTATATACTGACTAAATCTTTCACAATACGCTCACCTTGGTTAACGTCTCGAATGTTGTTAACTTTCCCAGTATAAATTTGTCCATGCAGTGGATAGTAGGTGGCTGAATCACAGGCCCACCAGATTTTAATACCATACTTGGCAGGCTTAGACGGCATATATGAACCGGTGAACCGAGTACGGCCCCTATACCCAAACAACTGCTCATCCGCCGTAATGGATGCAGACAAACATCGAAAATCGTTTCCACTAATCATTGTTATTAGTTTTTCATACTGAACCTCTCAAGTCAACAGCACCAGATGAACTTATTGACATGTTGATCTTGATCGGTAAATTTTTTTGAAAATTTCACATTTTTTTCCAAAAATTCAAATTTTTTTTCAAAAAATCGAATTTGAATTGTAATCAGTAACAAAACAGAGAAGGCGTAGTACAGTAAAGTGAGGATTCCGACTTTTATTTGGCATGGACCTATACAAAAAACACTGAGGTCACCTGGGTGGGTATTGGTAAACGACGTACAAAAAATTCTTTGGTAAGGCGAAGGTTAATCAAAAAAAAGTTTATCTGAAAATCGAATATGGCCAACAGAATATGTAATGGAATCAGTGGTGGTTTTGGAGGGTTTATGTTCCTCAAATATTGATTTGTTAAAAAAATTGTGGACTCAAAATATGGTTTCAAATGGTATTAGGATCAAAAGATGTATACGGATACCCCAATTCGCCCCAAAAAAAATTGAAAAAAAAATTAAAATTCTTTAGTCCAAATTTAAATCATTAACTCAAAAATTTTACATTGCAAAAAGTTACAAAATTACAAGAACAAAATTCGGAATTTGAATGATTAGGGATATTCGGTGCAATTAAGACAAAGAAATATTGAAAAAAAAATTAATTGCACAGGGCAACAAATTTCGACTGTTGGTCAGCTTTTCTAGGTTTGACATCAGTTCTAGAGCAATTAGGGATCGCTGATTTCGAATCCGCAAACCGTTTTTAAAACTTAGTTTCCGTTTTCGCAAAAAATGGGCGTGTCACTTTTTCGGATTTTCCCTCACTTTTTCACGTTTTGGATTGTAATATCTAAACCAATAAACCGGTTGACGTGATTTTCACTTTGTGTCATTTACAACACCTCACGGCTTCTTTCCCAATATAAATTATTTTTATAAGTTTTACAATTCCGCTATAATTGGACCTCAAAGTCGAAAAATATGGAATTTAGTGGTGTTTTATATATAAAAATAAATTACATTGGAACAGAAGCCGTAATTACCCTAGAACTGATGTCAAACCCAGAAAAGCCATTTTGCTGTTGATCAGTGTTATTCAAAACTATACGTGGGCTATATTGAGAAACTCAACAGTTTTGGTCGCACAAAGTCAGCTGTCAACGCACACACGAATACAAATTCCAGCCAACATTTTGTCTTTCTGTCAGTGCAGCGGCTTTGCATAGAATGGATATCTAATTTAAAATTTTAACCAGAACGACGACACCAATACATGTCTACTTAAAATAATGCAAAAGCAAACAAAACATGCTGCATATTTGTAGGCTGAGAGACAGAAATATGCAGTGAGTGGCAAGAAAATGCGTGCGTTTTGTTTGGAATGTACCTTGCCTTGTTGTGAAGTTTGAAAGGTATCAAGGATGATGCGGTTGATCTGGTAAAGTGTATTTTTTTCAGAAAATATTGAGTTAAGAATATGAAAGATCAATGTATACTCCTCCTACCAAGCTCCTGGAGCTTCTAGCGCGTCGCTCTTGATGTGTGTGGCCTGGTATTTTCCTAATGGAACACAATTCTTCTCCTATTGACCGAAGCTGAACGCTTTTGGACGATTGCTTCCTTCGGACAGTACAATTTATGACAGATACGAACTAAGAGTTGGAGGAGCTGCTTATAGTAGATTATTTTCTCCAAGCACACAGCAAAACTTTCCTGACCGTCAATTCTGGCTTAGCCGGCTCAGTGTGATTCGAACATGACCGTTTTTGCTTGACGTTGTCGTAAGTGATCCACTTTTCATCACCAGTCACTATGGGTCGATTTTGTTGCTATTCAAAGCCGATTCGCAGTTGGAAATTCGGCCGAGCTTCTTTTTGTATCCAGCGTCATTCAAGGGGCTCCAACCGGGTTTTTGTGCAATGTTTAGCTCCTGGAAACAGTGCTTACATGACAATTGAAGTAGACGATTTTCATGATTTAGACCAGTGTTGTCAGGTACCTGAAATTACTTTCCAAGTAGGTACACAAAAACTTTTCAGGAGATTTTTTACATTTTTGGGAGGAATTTCAAATTTTTGTAAGTATTTAGTATTCCTAATACTTAAAAAAACTAAAGGAATTTTAATTTTTTTTAAGTATTTAGTTTGCCTAATACTTAAAAAAAAGTAAAATTCCTCCCAAAAATGTAAAAAATCTTCTAAAAATTTTTGTATACCTACTTTTTGTCATTAAAAACTCAGGAATTGAACTTTTTTTTTTGCAACCTCTTTATTAATTCAGCTTCAACTTAACATCAACTTTATACAGACAAAACATATAAAAAATTAGATCAGCCAAAAAAAAATACAAAAATATCACACAATAGAGTAGCAAAATAAGTTTTGTTGCTATGTTATCCGAAAATCTCCCAAAAATCCGCTAAGGATTCGAAAAATCCCTAAAATAAAACTTTAATTTCCTAAACTTTCACCTAAACAATTCTTTCTCCTAAAAATGTTCCTAAAAGGCCAAGAATCTTGTAAATCTAGGAGGATATCTGCTGGTCTTGCAACACTGGTTTGATCAACATTTCCAACAATAGACCTTTCAGAGGGTAATGCGTCTTTGACATAAAAAGTACCGGAATGGAATCGAAGAGACCAAAATGCGCGTAATTGGCTGGTATAATGTCAGAACTTCACACTACTAACTTTTTTAACCTCCGAACTTGCGTTTTCGCTTTATCGAAGAAAAACTGACAAATATCGAGTAATTTTTTCTTTGCTATTATCCATCTTTGACGCGCGCTCAAACAAAACTGAGCCGAACAGTCTCGACGTTGTCTGAGACGTTTCTTTAGTACAAAGTCTTATCTTTCTAATGACATCCACCATAACTCGATCGCACTAATACAACGCGAGATACGGTTTACAAAAGCCATATATTGGAAAAATAATACATTTTTCTTATATAAGAATAGTTAATTAATATTATATATATTCTAAACCACTTTGGACCGAACCACTTTTGAAAATATAATGGTTGGGTTTTCAGCTCGGTACAGACATTTGAAAGTCCCGCTGGTTTGGCTTTCGCTTCGGTTCAAAGCCCCACAAAGCGAAATGGTTCAGTTTAGAAGCGGTTCACAGCGCTGCCTTCGACGCTCACTGCACATAAGTACTTGAATGCAATTATATAAGTAGATACTTATACACGTATCTATAGATACTTATGTGTATATTTATTTATGCTCAAGTGGTTGTGTGAGTGCGTGTTTATGTTGTTGGTGTTGCATTTGCATTTGCATAAAAAACAAAACAACGCAGCGCTGTGGCAACAACTGCAACTGCTGCTATTCGCACATACCAACTGTTGTTGTTGTTAAACGTCAGCCGTAATGTCGATTTTAATGTCGACTAACGTGTGCGACCGTTTCATATGTGTCGCCCTATTTGAAAGTATGTGCGTGTGTTTGTGTACAATACACATATAAATGTGTTTTATACGTGTATGTGTGTTTGTGTGTGCGTTTTTTTTTGTTTGCATTGCGAATTTCGCTCAAAGTGCGGCAATTTTCAATTTGAATGGCGGCTGTGTCGACGGCGTTTTGCTGCGCTCGTTGACTTGAATGCACTCATGTTTGTATGCATGTGTGTGTGTGTGTGTCTATTTATTGCCATTTGTGTGTGTTTTTGCGAAAATGCGTTAAGAGCTCATGTTATGTTGTTTATATTTGCGTTTACCTTTGCAACAGGCGCGCCCAATCGGTCGAGTGGATAAATAAGTTTTGCTATTTTGTTTTGTCACCAAACGTTGATGCTTTAGTTGTTGTTGTTATTGCTATAGTTTTTGTTGTTGCCAGTCGTTTGAGCTGTATTAAATTGTCGTTGAGTTTACTATGAAAACACACCCACACACACAAACTTGCACGAACACTCGCCAACACACTCAGATTGCATTTTGCGCGCGTATTGGTGTATTTTAATACCAGCGGCAACAGCTATAATAACAGCAATAACAACATTTTTAGTAATATTGGCAATTTGCATGCGCTTATGCAAATTGCCCTCAACCAAAATTGTTTAAGCGGCTGTCGTTCGGTCAGTGCGGGAGAGAGTGAGAGAGGAAGAGAGATGAAAGGGGGGAGTGGCAGAGGTTGCTAGTTGGCTTGGGTGCGGTCCTGTGCATGTCAGCGGAACTGATTTTGCACACGGTTGACATATGGTAAAAACAAGTGGCCCCCCACAGTTGACCGCTGCACACTGCACACTGCACTGTGGCTCGATTTAATTTTTTAGGAACAAAAATCATAGGATTTAAGTGAATAAATGTATTTGGATTTTACAGTTCAGCAAATTAATCAGATTGAAATATAAAAGACTGCGAAATGCTTTGCCAAAGTGAGGCTTACTGCAGAAAAAAGTAGCACAATAAAAAGGATTCGAGGTTTTTCTGTTTTGTCTATAAAATTTCATCTTTGAAACGATTGGCTGCATGTGATAAATTTTTCTTTAGCTTAATAGAAGATAAATCAGTGGATTGTTTGTAAAATTTTACTATCAGGTGTACAACTTTGCTTCCGCCGTTTTTTTTTCCAAAATTAAAAGCTTTATTGCGAAAACGTGCTTACAGATGTATTATTCAAAATATTGTCCGTCGCTAGCGACAACTTTCTCCCATCTTTCCGGCAATTTTCGGATCCCGGCTCGAAAAAAGGAGTCCTCTTTTGACGCTATCCATGAAGCAATCCATTTTTCCAATTCTTCGAAGGATTGAAAATGTTGATCTGCCAGGCCGTGTGCCATCGAACGGAATAGGTGGAAGTCAGAAGGGGCGACATCTGGGGAATACGGCGGGTGGGGCAAGACTTCCCATTTCACCGTTTCCAGGTACTTTTTGACCACTTTTGCGACGTGAGGCCGAGCATTGTCCACCACCATGTTTGTCTTCGACATCGAAATCACCATTTTTAAAACGTTGAAACCACTCCCGACACGTTCTTTCACTCAGAGCAGCATCACCGTAAGTTTCTGAGAGCATTCGATGCGCTTCAGCTGCATTTTTTTCGAATTGTAACAGAAAAGTAAAACTTCCCGCAAATGGCGAGAATTGGGCACATAAACGGACATTTTCGAGCGTGAATAATACGAAAACAAGAACAACTGTCACTGAAACGGCGATGACAATTCGTTAGGCACTGTCCACACTCACTTTAAAGGCATTACCATCTATGTATTTCAACCAGCCTCAGCCGGTACAGCCACCTATCGGAAAACGGCGGAAGCAAAGTTGTACACCTGATAAAATTGGTGCGTGATCTTAAAAGTTATTGCAAAGAAAAGATGAGTAACACTTCAGAAAAAAAAAACTTCCATTACAACAAAGAGACAAATGAATGCAAATGAGACCTGTGAAAAGACTTGTGCTGTTTATGTTGAAGGTTTTCTATCGCTATCAATTACCAGCAAATGGTTCACTCGTTTTCGTTCTAAAAACTTTGAAATTAAAGTTTCTCCTCGCTCTGGTCAATCTGTAACCGAAAAAGTCTATGAAATTATGATCAAAAAGACCGATAAGTAAGCAGTCTCCACAACGTCAATTAACTAAAGATCGATTCCAAAAATGTTTAAGCAATTTACATAGAGTTGGTTACAAAGAGAAGCCTGAGTTTGTCATGGACTAAGTACAAAAAGTCTAATTAACTGAATTTCAAAAAGTGCAAAAATTTAATTGACTGAATTTCAATTTGTGATTTGCTGTTAAAATGGTTCGAAATTGAACCATTTTTGAAACGAATGATAAAAGAAGGTGAATCACACACGATAATTTTATTTAAAAACGATTTTGATTGAAAAAGATGAAGCTCCAAGAATGATGTCAAAGCCGGGATTGACGACAGAAAGGTGATGCTTTTGATTTTGTGGCACTACAAGTGTCCCTTATGATTCCCTATTGATTCGAATCTTTACGGTCAGTCAATTTTATTAATGCGGCTTCTATCTCTATTTCAAGTTCTTGCTTTAGGATTTTGAAAAAAGAGACAGAAATTGATCAACAAGAATGGTGTTGTGTTTCATTTTTACACTGCTGGGTTACACACATATTTCGTCGCCGCAGAAATCGAATGTCGTATGTTCCATTACATTTGATAGAACATACGACAATCGTATTCTCAGGCGAGGATTTTTAGACTCGGTAAAAGCTAACAGATTTTGGCTGGGCAGCCTTTCCTGCATTCATCGTATAGTTCAGACATCGTCAGATTATCATTTGTTCCGATCTTTCAAATACTCTTTTGCTAAACAAAAATTGGACTGAAAGAAGAACTTTGAAAAGCACTTGTGTCAGTTTTTCAAAGGTAAAATCGCGGAATCTATCTATATAAATACATATAATTGTTTGTCCTGACTGACTGACTGACTGAATCATCATCGCCCATCCCAAAACCGTTGACGCTACAACATGAAATTTAAACAGTAGATGCATTTTAGAAAATTAACCTCCGCTTACATAGTGGAGTGTGTCAGTCGGAAGAACATGGTAGTCTTCTTGGATACGACGAGACTACTTCCCCTCCCCCGTTTTCGAGGGTGCTGAAGACGATGGTGCTAGGCAATTTGCTTTTTGGGCGGGGCAAGACCCTCAAAAGGGTTAAAAACCCCTTAATACGCCCACTATGGTAACAAAACTCATCTATGGAAAGCTTTTGTAAGGCAATATGGGTATCAAACGATTCAGCGTGTTATTGCGGCAAACATAGGCTCTAATAAAATCGGCCACGCCCACTTGCCGCGCCCACTTAACCAAATTGCCCAGCACCATCGCCTTCAGCACCCTCGAAAACGGGGGGAAGTAGTCTCGTCGTGTCCAAGAAGACTACCGGATTTCGGCCTCTTTTCCGACTGACACACTCCACTAACATGGGATTTTTGAAATTCCGTGTCTAAAGGGGCAAAATATGGGAGAAGGGAAAAGATGTATGAAGAACCGAGATTTAATGGGCCTATGGATTTAAAATTTGGTGAAAAACTTCAAATCAAAAATAATTCGACATATATTTTTCAACAATAGATTTAAGAGAAGACTATGAAAAAACATGAACCGAAGTGCCTATTAACTTAAAAATTTATGGAAAAAATTAAACTTAAAAATAAAAATTTGACAGAGTCAACGATGAGTTAAAAGTTTGTTTAAAAAACTGTGTAAAACATGAATTAAAAGGTAAATGAGTTAAAAACCACTTACAGTGGGAAATAATTGTACACGTATTTAAAATATTTTTCGAAAATCACATCTGACGGGGTCAACGATGGATAAAAAGTTTGTATGGAAAAAGATTCAATGATGGCTCAATAAACTTTAGCTCGGCGAAAGTGCTCCAAATGAGGAATAATTCGATACGCGTTTTTCAATTTTTTTTTTTAATCAAAATCTGACGGGGTCAACAATGGGTTAACACTTTGTATGAAGAAACATGAGTTAATGGACCAATTGATTAAAATATGGTTAATGTATTTATTTCAAATAATAAATATTAGACAAGTATTTTTTATAAAAACCTGACGGAGACAGCAAAGGGTTAAGAGTAACTTAGTTTGTTTGGCTTTTTGAGTTCAAACTTGAAAAAAGTACTCATAATCAAAAATAATTCAACGCTTTTTTAATGTTCGCTTATCAACATCACTCGAGGTAAAGGTTTGTTAGAAGTCTATGTGAATAAACATAACCTAACATTGGGTAGTATTAAATAGTGAATATCTAAAGATTATTTCAATAAAATCGTAAAATTCATGTGTGCAAAACCGCCTGGCCCGGCTACTTTTACAATAAAGGAACAATGCTTCTGGTCGAAAAATGTCAGACGGTTGTGGAAAAGAATAGGCAACTTTTGAATTAATATGTTTTTTATTAAAAAAGATTAGAAAAAGAATTAGTAACATTTTCGAGGTGTTCGGAAGGTTCAGAAATCAATCCTTTTCTCTTTGTTGGCGGTCCCAACAATATTTTTCCTAAAAAACGCCGAATACTTTTCTCCAACCTAATATCTAAGTTTCATAGAAAGAAATACTTAACTCTCTTAGACCTTTGTACCAAAACCTTCAAGGTATTTTTCAACTTTGACAAGCAAAAATATTTCCTCAATCAAGTTGAAAATTTCGATTACTTTTATTAATTAAAAATAAAAAATTTTGAATAGTGTTTTCAACTCAGTCATACCAAATTTGATTTTTGCCCATCTGCATCGGCAAAACGATCCACTGTACACCGCATGGTGCACACGTGTCGCACACAAAAGCTGACCGCACACGTGGGCGGGCGTTGCCTAAACTACAAAATTGCACAACAACAACAAGAACCACAATGCCAACAACAAATATTGATGCAGTCGTATTTGAAATGTGAAAAATGTGTGCAATTTAAAGCTTTCAGCAGCCAAATTTCAGTTGCACAATTAGACAACCACAAATTGCCATCGGCGCTAAATGCAAATATTCTCAAATAAATTCACTTCAAAAATATGTGTGCAATTTATATTTGGTAAATTTTAATAAAGCATCGAACAAAAAACTAAATAAATTGATAAATTTGTGCTTTTCTTTAATAAATTTCATTCCACATCAAATTTATGTGGAGATATTTAGTTTATTTTTCTTTATTTTACTCTTTTTGTTGACATTTGTAGATAAACAAAAACTAGCAATTTACACAAAGGCAAAATTCTTTATAATTTAAATTTAATATGTCTCCAATTTTGGGTATTTGTGGTGAGTTTCATTGCATTATAATTTCACTTAATTTCGATGATACGAGGAAGTTGCTTGTTCTTGATTGTTCTCAATTGTGAGACACCGTGCGACAGCAAATTTTACAAACAAAAAAATTGATATACTCGCGAAACTAGAGGCCAAATGTAGTAAAACTGCGTTTTTAGTTTTTCTCTCTGACATCAGGACATTTTTTGAAAGGTCTTTGAAGTTTCAAGGACATGTTTATTTCCAAAAATTATTGTAAAAATTTAGCGCATTGTAGAATAACAATATGGGTATCAAAAGAAAGAGAAAAATCCTTAGAATCTTATAAAATTCAATGTTTTGCTGCAAAAGGACGAAGAGGTATTGAAAATGTCCTTTTTAAACTTTATCCTTAAATATCTTTTGAAATTTGCAATAGTTTTTTTTGAAAAAAATACATCTTAAGGACTAATGTGTACACTACCACATCCTTGATTTTCGTCCTTCTAACTTTATTAATATAGTTTAAGATATAAAAAATGTAATACCTCTCTGGCTGAAGGAAACTGACAGTGGTTTTCGAATTTTCTGTTAATGCTTTTAAATTTCTTTATGTTTCTGCTCCCCGGTCTCAGTCGTTCCACACCACACATTTGCGGCTTGAAAATGTTCTGCAACAACATGTCATGTCTTGAACGCAGAGCATTCATGTCCACGTTTATGGCTCTGTACATTTTACCGATCGAATAAGTTAAACCATAAGATCTGCAAAACAACTATCGGCAAATTTCTGTAATGAAAAGCCTGAAACCTAAAAATTTATTTTCAATTTACCCAAACTCGTAGTTGTGTATTTAAGTTCCTAGGAAGACATTCTTCAGTATATGCGGTCAACTACCTTTACTTCTTATAATGTCGAACATCATTGCGTACAAAAATTCGTATACATGAAATGTTCTGCTCGTC
The DNA here is from genome assembly GCA_963971225.1 of Melieria omissa. NCBI lineage: Eukaryota > Metazoa > Arthropoda > Insecta > Diptera > Ulidiidae > Melieria > Melieria omissa. The sequence goes on from OZ020267.1 coordinate 125,550,662, forward strand.
GTTTCGCTGTTTTCATACTTTGGCGTCAGCGAATTCCGGGCGCAACACTTTATTTGTGCATTTTCTTGACAGCCATTTGCAATAAACCAAATTAGCTACAAACACCCATACACACACACACAAACACACTGGCTTTGTGCTATAAAATGGCCAACTTAATGCCTTAATAAAAAAAAACAAAAACAAAGCCCAGCACTTTCTTAATGCTCAACGCAATCGCTGTCGAAGCAACAAATTAAGTTGAGTTGCTATATGACAGTGTTGTTGTTGTTGTTGTTGCTGTGATCCTGTGAGTGCTAGCACGCACTGAGACGCGTCGTACGTCGTATTTTTTGTGTTAGCTTGTGTGGCGTTTTTGTTGTTGCTGTAGTTGTTGCCAGTGTAGGTCATTTAGTGTTTTTATGCCCACACGCTGAAGTCCCGAGGCCAGCAGAGAGCAAAATACACTTAATTAGCCGGAGCATGTTAATTGAAAAGTTTTTTCGCACGAAATTTTTTTCTTCTCTTCCTATTAAAGCTTCCAAGTCGTCTTGTTGCTGCGCTTGCTGGCAGCATCGTCCTTCTTTGCTTTGGCCTTTCGTTGCCGTTGTTGTGTTGTTCGGCTGCTTAAAAAGTTAATAGTAAGTTGCAGTTATTTTGCAATTAACAAAAAGTGTACCAGTATTTATACGAAAAATAAAACATTACTAAAGTAGAAAGAAAATACAAAAATCGTTTTTCTTTCACTGGCATCGCTCTTCACTTTCAGTTGCTGCTGCTTCGACCTTTTGCTCACTGGTTCACACCTCGTTTGGCATTTAATCGCAATAAGCGAAAAGCATTTTAAGCATTTCCTTTAATGCACTGATTACGTTTCATTAACCCTATAATGACCAACTGTGTGCTCACTAGAAACAAAAAAAAAACGAAACCAAACTGACAACAAGTAGCAAACTCTGAAAAGAAAAACACTTCATTTGCATGCATAAAAATTCGAGTGCACATTAATTACGCAGTTGTTGTTGTTGTTGTCTTGTGTTTTATTGCCAATTGTAATAAATGTATCCTTCCGCTGCGAAAACGTGCAAGACCTACGCAAAATATGCAAACGATGAATTATGGCGCGAATGCAATGAGCCATTTGCGTACTTAAACGCGCACACACAAACACACAAACACACGTACACATATAAGTGGGTATGTCTGTCTGTATGGTTGAAAAATAAATCGTGTATGGGCAAAAACAAAATGAAAGGAATTAAATTAACACATTGCACACACTCAGACACACATACACACGCACACACACACACTTACAAAGGACGCAACGCAGTGAATCGGATGCGGTCAGCGCAATGACGGTGGCTTGTGTCCGTTTACCGAGGAAGTTAATATTTATTTTTCCCGATTTTTACTCGGAATAACTACATACATATAACTACATATATATATATGTACATATATACATTTGTATATTTCACTTTGTATATACTTAAATATATATATAATATGTATATCGACCGTGATAATTGCTACACATGCAAAACAAAAGGAATCCTAAAAGGATTTTATTAAAAAAAACGAAGTAATATATGCAACAAAAAGGTTGTTGTAATTGGCCATAATTGTAACGTTAGTAGCTAAAAACGCCGTCAACTTTTGTCTATTGGTAGAGGAATAGTTGCCCACCATTAATGATAAGAAATCCTTTATGCTTTTCAGGGCATAATTTGTCACTCATTCTTGTTCACTGACTTCCTATGAGCGAACTCAGGTTAAGTAAAATTTCTTTCAAATAAAAATTTCTTTTCTTCGCACTTCGGATGAGTTTGAAGAAAATTTGTGTATATTCTAATTCGAAACTCTTAAAGTGGAAGGATTGGTAGTCGAGCGTAAATGCTCTTGGCTCACATCCGAAAAATCTTGAGTTCGATTGCCATTAATCCATTTCTAATTTAAAATTTTTTTCCTTCCGTTTAATTATGTCCCTTTCTATAAACATAACCCAATCCAATCCATTACCTTGTGACAGTTCCTATCCCTCATGGCACAACCACTCTACAAATCCTCATATCCATTTGTCTCACAACAACACAGTGCATGTAGGGACCAACAGAGAAAGACGCAGCGCTCATTGAAGACACAAACGCCTCTGATATCTACTCCACCTACCTAAATATCAGCAACGGATGCGCAGAGAGGAACTAAGGAGTGAACCAGAAAAATTTTAGAATTTTTACGCATCCAGCATTCGAAAATGCCAAGAGTTAGAGGCTGATATTTGCAAGTGAAACTATCTATAAATATTGCAATTTCTTGCTTATTAGTCAATTGCAACTTGGAGCTACTTTAGTCAACATGTCCAGCCTGCGAAAGCGCTGCCGCAAATTAATACTGGACATTTGCTTGACTGATAAGACGAAGTCTAGACTAAGCATTGCACGGGAAAGCAAAGCGAGCTTAGTGACGGTTTATAATGTTATAAACAACTACAACGTGGGAAACTCCATCTACAAAGCCGAAGAATCAGGCAGAAAAAAGGGTCCAATAACCCAGAAGTGCTGAAGAGGGTTGTTAGCACATATCGGAATAACCCCACGAGGTCGACTCGAGTCGTTGCAGCTGCATGAGGCACAACACAATCAACTGAGATGCGATATAAGCGAAGTCAAGGATTAAGGACCTACAAACAGCAGAAAGTGCCTGACCAGTCGGAAGCTAAAGAAATAATAGTGATGACGCGGGCTCGAAAACTTTATGACGATTACGTAACCAAGTTCAATTGCGTGATTCTCGATGATGAAACTTACTGTAAGGTGGACTTCAAGCAGTTGCCTGTGAATGCCTATTTCACTATAAACAATAAGAATGGAAGAATGGAACATTAACTCTCGAATTTATATCTGTGGAATTTTGACAAAAGCACTTAAGTCGACTTAAGTCAAATTTCCAATTTTTTTCATCATAAAAAAACAAGTTAAAGACGCTTCTTTTGGTGTAATCGGTTTGTTTCTAAGACATTTAGTTACAGAGATATGACGTGTATAATTTCAACTTTTCTCGAGTTTTGTATGAGATTTGCACCTCCTGAACATTTTGAAAATTAGACTTAGGTTGTTTTGTCAAAATGCCACAGATAACACTTCGTTCAATAATGTGTGTGACTAACTAATTAAAACACATTTTTTTGCCAAAATTCGTTTTTATTCATCAACATAGTCCCCTTTTAGGGAGATACAATCATTCCAACGCTTTTCCAATCTTTCGATACCGCCTTTGTAGAAAGATTTTTCTTTGCCTTCAAAATAGGCGTTAGTTTCGGCGATTACTTCATCATTTGAGCCAAATCTCTTACCACGGAGCATCTTTTTGAGGTCTGCGAAGAGCCAGTAGTCGCTCGGGGCCAGATCTGGAGAATACGGGGGATGAGGAAGCAATTCGAAGCCCAATTCATGCATTTTTGCCATCGTTTTCATCGACTTGTGACACGGTGCATTGTCTTGGTGAAACAACACTTTTTTCTTCTTCATATGGGGCCGCTTAATCGCGATTTCTTCTTTCAAACGTTCCAACAACGCTATATAATAGTCGCTATTGATTGTTTTCCCTTTCTCAAGATAGTCGATGAATATTATTCCGTGCACATTCCAAAATACTGACGCCATAACCTTGCCAGCCGATGTTTGTGGATGTTTGGACGCTTTGGGCGGCTTTCACCGGTTGCATGCCACTCAGCAGAATGCCGATTTGACTCTGGAGTGAAATGGTGGATCCATGTTTCATCCATTGTGATGTACCGACGCAAAAACTCCGACTTGTTGCGCGTAAACATGTCCAAACAGCTCTTTGAATCATCGATTCGTTGTTGTTTTTGCTCCGGTGTGAGCAACCGCGGCACCCATTTCGAAAACACCTTTTTCATAACCAAATGTTCGTGTATTATGGTGTGTACACTGCCTGCTGATATCTTTAGAATGTCAGCAATCTCCCCCACTTTCACTTTACGGTCGGACATAATGATTTTCAGTGTTTTTTCAACGTTTTCCGGAATAACAGCATCATTTGGCCGTCCAGTAGATGGAATGTCATCGGTGTCTGTACGACCACGTTTGAATTCGGCATACCAATAACAAATGGTTCTTTTTGATGGAGCAGAGTCCGAATAATGTTTTTCAAGCCATTCCTGGCATTGAACAGTATTTTTTTTCATTAAAAAACAATGATAAATCAGCACACGGAATTGCTTTGAATTCATTTTTTTTGAAAACTCAAAAGTAGTGTCACTTAAAGCACTGTAACTTGTAAACTAATGGTCGGATTGACATATAATTTTGACAGTAAGCCTAGAAAGGTTCACAATTTCGAAAAAAAATATTGATTTAATATTAGTGCCGCCATCTATGTGTCAGTCACACACATTATTGAACGAAGTGTTATAAAAAAATGTTCGCAAAAATGCTTTATACCATTTATTGAACAGCACAAAGGAACAGTTTTATCTTGGCCAGACCCAGCGATAAGCCACTACTCCAAGTCAACTATGGAATGGTATGAACGAAATTGTGTCACGGTGGTCCCAATAGAGACAAATTCTCCCAACTGCCTCGAACTTCGAAAATGATATACAGTTCTGAAATCGATGGAAGCAAGCCTATGCAGTCGTCACCGAACGTACTGGAGAGTGAGAGACTGGAGTCTCCAACTAAGAACGTTAAGAAAAATATAAAAAAATTTTGCAACCACTAATTATATTTCATTAAAATTTTTTTGTGAATTAGACTTTAAGAAATTTATAATAAACGGCAGTTTATTTTAGTAAAATCGGACTATTACTTTTTTTAATGTATCCTTAAAATTTCTAAAATTTTTCTGGTTCACTCCTTATAACTTAATTAAAAAACTTTCGCCATATGAAAATGTCTTTTCTATTGATGATTGACGATTGATGGCAGTCACAACACCTATGATTGATAGCAATAGACTAATTAATCACCCTGGCAGAATTTCAATTGAACAACCAACCAACATAAGACATTTGTCTTTTTGGGTCCTCTGCTCCCAATCGGAGTGAATAAGGAGGAAAACAAAAACTTGTATATCAAAGTTTAAGTGTGGATTAAAAGTTAGTAATTTATTTATTTATTTATTTATTTATTTAAAAAAACGTGGAACAAATAATACAATTATTTTTTTCACGAAAAGTAAAGAGCACTGGCTGCCAGGACCTTCGGCTCGTAGATGATATAAAATAAAATAACTTAATCTTTACGTGTTATTTACAAGTAAAATTATGTAAACGCTAACTTGAGAATATTTATTGGTTGTACGTGTAACAATTGTTGGAGATGAAGATTTATTATATTGATTTTTTTAGACCAGTTTGACTTAAATATGATACAATGGTTTCTATGTTTTCTAGAGAGGGAGATTTTAATAAGTTAGACGGGATTCTGTTTTTAAAAATATAGAGTCTTATTTGGTTAAACTGTGGGCAGTCATCAAGAATGTGTTTGATAGATAAAGGTGTAGTCGAGCAGAATTGACAGCAGGGAGGACTGGAGCCAGTTAGGAGGTGGGCATGCGTGGCAATAGTATGTCCTAGGCGGAGTCGAACAAAGGCTTTGATGTCGTTGCAGCGACAGTTGGTTACTTCAAATGAATTTAATTTGCCTTGGGATATGCATATTTCGTAAGGTTATGTCTGCAGTTTCCTGATCAAAGTGCAAATACATTTAGAAGTTCGTATGGTCCGCTGGGGTGGTTTGATAAGTGTTGGAAGTAGTATAAAGTACAAAACTTTTGCAAACCATTTGTGACAGTGTTCTTCAAACAGTGCATGGCGTACCTTAGCAGTGCCAAAGTAAAGTTATTTGATGCAATAATGAAAACTTGTCCTGAGAACACGAATTTAAAAAGTTGAAAATACTTGCAAACAATTCTAATATTCTATGGAAAAACTCAATTGAAAATGCAATCAATATTCTTGCAAGCCGACTGGTTAAATCAGCATTTCTTTGAATTATTGAACTAAGTAATTATTAATGAATTCTTCTGCTGAATAGTTCTCCATAACTTATAGACGCCAGATTTAAAATTTTAAATTTCACAACGAAAATATTTTAACTATAAAACATGTTCAGTAATTTGAAACATATATAACACCGTGCGACAACAAATTTTACATACGAAAAAAATCTATATACTCGCGCAACTAGGGGACAAATGTAGTGAAAGGGCTTTGAATTTCAAGGACATGTTTATTTTACAAAATTATTTTAAAAATTGAGCGCATTGTTGAATAACAATATGAATATCAAATGAAAGAGACAAATCTTTAGAATTTTAGAAAATTTAATATTTTGGTGCAAAATTACAAATGGGTATTTAAAATGTCCTTTAAAACAGCCGCCGTGGCTCAGTTGGTTAGTGCGCGGTCCAACGAGTCGCATGCAGAGCGACGCAAGATCGAATACTGCATGTAGTAACACCTAAAAAAAATAACGGGAAACTCGTTTTCCCTTTCGGTGGCTGTCCTCTCAGCTGGAAATGGCAAACCTCTGAGAGTAAAAAAAATTGCCTATGAAAAAGCTCCCAACCTGCCGTTCGGAACCGGCATAAAACTGTAGGTCCCTTCCACCCGCGTACAAAATTCACACGCACAACACGGGTGGTTGCGGGAAGCTAGGCCTTAGTCTCGCGTAAGCGGGCTGTCGTGCCAATCAATTATTATTAATTATTTATTTAAAATGTCCTTTAAAAACTTTATCCTTGAATATCCTTGAAAATTTCCAATATTTTTTTCCAAAATTTTTCAATTTAAAAAAAAAATATTTTAAGGACTAATATGTACACAACCACATCCTTGAATTTCTTCCTTCTAACTTTATTAGTTTAAAATATACAAAAATTTAATACTTCTCTCTATAGAACCATTCGTATATATAGAATCATTTGTGTACTTAATAATAACAAGCTGACCATATAATAAATGGCTTAAATATTTAAATTGTATTTTATAAGTATTTGATTTTGCATTTAGTTAAGATTTTTTCGTTTGTTCTGAAATTTTTTAATTTTTGTTGCACGGTGTAATATAAAAAGCATTAAAGTCAATGATTATTTTGGTGTACTGCAGCAAGTTTGAAGACCTCTGCCCCGTGCGACTGCGCCACGGAACTAACTAACACTATTATAAATTTTTTAAAATGTAATTTCCCGCTTACGGAAATGACAATTTATTGCTGACTCTTTTGCTCCGCACACAACTTGCACCGCTTCAAACGAATGGGAGCATTCTGTTTCTGTGTGTGTGTGTGAGTGGCATTTTTTCCACGAGGAAATGCATTGCGGTTACCACATAAACTTACACACACTTACACCGAAGCTCAAAGGCAAATGCATCGATACGCGCTGCTGGCACTCGACTATGTTTGCCCAAAGGATGCGCACATTGCTGTGTGTGTGTGTACATCGATACGTACTGTACAAATAATGTAGTTACGAATGCGGTGTACGTACTTCTCGTGCTGGCTGGCTACATTCATACGTAAATAAAATAAATATTGGTTAAAAAGTGGCAGTTGCATGTCGCATTGGCGGCCAACTGACAGCAACAACAACAACAACAAGAATATAAATAAAAAACACTTCTCGATAAAGACTGATATTGAAAATCTGTTAAACCATGCGAAAATTTGTGGTGGACTGGGTTGCCAAGGAGCAGAAAAAAATGAAAATTTACAAAGTGGGTATTAGGCGAGGGGCATGGCACCGCCCATTCAATCCAAATGTCAAGTGTAGAATATCTTTGGAATTATAAGTCGAACAGCATTGCATTTTTGTACACTGTCGTTCCATAGATGTGTCATTCTGCTGGTAAAATTTTATAGGCTTTGAACAAGGGGCGTGGCAAATTTTTTGTAACTCAAATTTTTCGCGTAAAACGTGCTCGAATGAACATTTCAAACGCTCTATTTTGATAGGTTAAAGAGATGTGATGAATGTGTGGACTTGCAAGGAGACCGTGTAGAAATATTTAAATTAATTTTGAAAAAATATTTCTTGTATCTTTGTTAGGTTGGAGACTTTTCAGACCAGACGTTTAGCTGAAGCCAATCGAATGAAATAAAAACCAACATTAGGGATATCGGAAAGAAAAAACATCTGAATATCTGAAGTAGTTTACAAGACTATCCACGGAGGTGAAATATCTAGGGATAATCCTCGATAGGAAACTAATGCGGAAGATGCATGTCTTGACGAAGGTGGACCCTGCGCTGAAAGTTTTTTAACAGTGCCGTCGAGCTTTTAGCAAGACCTGTGGCTTGAAGCCTGCGGTGGTCCTTTGAATATATACCGCACTCATCAGGCCCATAATTACGTACGCATTGGTAGTCTGGTGGAGATGAACAATGGTTAAGTCCACAGCTTTGACTCTGAACAGACTACAAAGAAGTGCATGTATATGCATTACGGGTGCCATGAGCACTGTCTCGGGTGACGCCCTTAATGCCATGCTTGACCTGCTTCCCCTAGATCTAAAAGTTCAAGAGGAGGCGATGAAAACGACATGTGAGCTGTATTCCTATGGATACTGGCACGATAGCAATTGCTCAGGTCATAGAGAAATCTTCAAGAGGTTGTCAGTGCAATATCCGTTGCTGCTGGCCCCTAAGGATTGCCTAATACCTGTAGTATCCTTTAGGAGAAACTTTGAAGTGAGGTTCCCAACGCGCGGCCAATGGGACAACCCAGAGGCCATGCTAGGGGATCTGAGGAGTATTTTCTTCACTGACGGATCCAAAACCGATAAAAGTACTGGAGCTGGATGACACCTCGATTGAAGTGTCAACTGCTACTACTCACTGGGTGGGCTGACTACCGTCTTTCAGACGGAAATCTTCACCATTCTGAAGGTAGCGGAATGGATAATCGGGAGGAAATGGTGCGAGAAACATATAGGAGTCTGTAGTTATAGTCAAGCTGCACTTAAGACTCTGGAGAACGCGCGTGTTACCTCTAAGATTGTCCAAGAATGTAAGATGAAGCTAAAATCAGTCGCGAGACGTAATAAGCTCCAACTAATGTGGGTTCCGGGACACTGCGGTGTTCTAGGTAACAAAACTGCCGTTGAACTGGCTAACTGTGGATCAGGGTGTACATCCATGGGACCAGAACCAATAATTGGCACCAGTGTAGCAGGAAGCCTGGACTGAATCAAGTCCTGTGTAAATAACCTACATAGAGAACGTTGGTCTAGCTTGGGAAGCTATGAAACTGAACTGAAAAGCCCGAACAGGAAAGCAGGGAATTTCCTCCAGAAGCTGAGAAGGAAAGACCTCCAACGAATGGTCGGGTTAATCACAGGACACAATCCATGGGAGCGACATATGGCCAACATGGGCATCATCGAAGATCCGACTTGCGTGTCTTGCCTGGAGGAGGTAGATAGTACAGAGCACTTTCTCTATACATGTCCTGACTTCTCTAGAACGAGATTGCGCACGACGAAGTTCATTCTCTCACCCTGTGTGATCTCCTAAGATTCATTAATGAGTCCGGTAAATTTCCCACTTTTTCTTTTTTTTCACATTTCCATTTCCTCTATCAACCTCTTTCCTAAGCCTTAAGTACAATGGCCTACAAAGCCTGAGTGCTTGAGGTAATGACCTCCCTTAGGTTATTTCCTCGGCTCCCTTCACATCCATCCATCCATCCAGTTTACAAGTAGTGCAGAATGGACAAGAAATTGTTAACAGACTGTTAAACGCAACTGTGGCAACATTGCCGAGAACACGCCCGACTTGCTGGTCATCGCACACACACACACACACACGCCCCGTAGGTGTGTGCATGTCTATTTATATGTGTACGACTCCCGTAAAGTATCCCCACAGTAGCCGCCCCGAGCTTGTCCGTCGTCCGTGGTCGTGCAGTGAGGCTTGCTGGGTAAATATGTGAAATACGAACGGGAGACTGGCCGCGCAACAGCAAACAGGATGAGCGCAAGTAGCGTTGACAATTTATAGCGACTTTTTAAATATTAAATAACAACACATACATAGTTAGTCGCCGGACAAGGCACACACACACACACTGTGCTGCTAAATTTCACAGTTGAAATTAACAACGTTCGATGGGCGATATTTCGAAGGAAATATTGAAATTTTCGCACGCACGACATTTCAGTTGTTGCACTCTTTGCATCGTCCTAGTTGCCTTCGTCTTTGCTATAGTCGATGTGCATAATTAAAGTTGATATTTGTTTAGTCTGTCGACGAATAGCGCCAGCAGTGGTCAACGATGGCTTGTCTGCGCAGCCATGCGCCTCAAGTGAAGTTGGCCAGCGCACATGCCGCACCGTTTGGAGGGCGTAACATTGCTGCCCGCATTGCCTTCGCCAACGCTTAAGTCATTTGCATGTTGCTGCCAGCTCTCGGCAATCGTTGCTGGTTGCGGCGCCGACCATGGCTTTTGTGGTAAACGACACGATTTAATTTTTTGCTGCCGGATTATTTCCGCCTAATTGCGGCAGACTGCCTGACTGCCGGCGTGGGCGATTTGTGTTGCCTACTTGGGCGCACGCCCGCGCTCAATCGGTCGCCAATGAGCATTGCAGTCACGTAAAGTCGATTCATTGCTGTGTAATTATGAGTTCCTGTTGCTTGGCGGCCGCTGTGCTGAAGAAGCAGCGGCTGCGAGTGACGTCGGCTCGACAGTTGGCCGTTGGCATCGTGCAACGATTTGCGGTAATTAAAAATTAGAGACATTTAAGTGTTTGATTTGTGGCTAATGCCGTTACGATTAGGGGCGTTCAAATCGGTGTTGCTGCTGCTTGAGGAATTAAGGAAAGCAAAATGAAGTAATGCGGAAATAAATTTGAATTTTCAAATGTGTTAATTGGTGAAGTTGAGCCAATAATCGGAGAATGGATTTGAAGAAATCGTTTGCGGAGTTTCGTTTCACTTGGCCAACACTCGTTAGTTGTAATAATTGAAGCAGTAAAGTCAGCAATGAGTCGATGGATATAAAAAATAAAACTGTTTCGAAAGTTTTTCTTCACTTGACCTCAGAGCTCATATCTAAAAGTTTGTTACTTAGTTTCTGAGATGCTGAAATAAAACCATTTTTGTATAAAGTTTTTGAAAAAAATGTGTACTGTCTTAATCTTGTTTTTGTAATTTTACAATTAATTTGTAATTACAATTGACAAAATGTGGCAACGATTTTCACCTATCCTGGTCTAGTTTCGTTTTCATTGACACAATTTCATTGTTAAGTTAAAACTCTCATATGTCCACTAGCTGGACCCCGGGGCTTGTTTCCCCCCAAAACAAATTCTTAACCCATTGTTGACCCCTAAATTTTTGGTTAAAAAAACAACATGTGCCCAATTAGCTTTGTTTTTGAATGTTTTCATAAACTTTGAAGTGAAAAAGCCTATTAAATTATGTATTTTCACTTTTACTCTAAACAAATTCTTAACCCTTGGTTCCCCGTAGATTTCGATTTTCAAATAAATTAAAAGCACGTTTTACTAATGTCCCGATTGAAGTGATTTTGCTAAGTTTAAAGTCAAAAGGCACAATAAATCTAGTTTCTCTATACAAACTGTTAACCCATTATTTACCTCCTTAGATTTTGATTTTCGAAAAACTGAAAACACGTGTCAAATTATAACTCACTAAGAGTACTCTCACCAAGTTTGAAGTCAATGGGCCCATTAATTCATGTTTTTTCACAGTTTCTCTATACAAACTTTTAACCCGTCGTTGACCAAGTCCGCTTTAATATTCGCGAAAATTAAAAACACATATGGAGTTATTTTACAATTGGAGTACTTTCACCAAATTTGAAGTCAAAAGGCTCAAAAAATTGTGTTTCTTCATACATAATTTTACATAATTACATAACATAATTTTAACATACATAATTTTTTAATTTCATATAAATTTTAATTTTAACATAATTATTTTCACAATTGTTGAAGTCAATAGGCCCATCGGATCGTGTTCTTGCTTTAGAGCATTTCCGTCAGCAAACCTTAACCCACTGTTGGTCCAGTTAAATTTTGATTTTCAAAAAAATTCTAAAATACGTGTCGAATAACTTTCGATTTGGCGTATTTTCAGGAAGTTCGAAATCAATGTGGCTATTAAATCACGTTTCTTCATACAACACCTTAACAAATGTTTTGCCTTTTTAGACCCCGAATTTAAAAAAATCCCGTCTAAGTGGAACTTCATTCTTCAAGAAATACCTACAGTTCGAATTTCATGTTTGTAGTCTCAGCGGTTGAACGAAGATAAATCAATCAATCAGTCAGTCAGTCAGGACAAACAACCTATGTTCATATATAAAAATGGAGGCGGTACCACTCCCCCTTGCCCAACGCTCACAATTTTCTTCTAGTCGAATTGTGCTACTAAGTGGAAAGTTCGTACCAAGTTTCATTGCGTACAAGTTGGGTCATAAGAAATGTACCACACCCCTTGTCAAACGCCCATCAAATCTCACCAGTAGGATCGTCTAAGAGACGATGGTATTCCAACTTTCAATGCTGTGCGGCTAATGATGCCCTAGCGATTCCATATAAAAGATTTGAGTTGTATGGGCGACACCAAATGGTAGGTTCGTACTAAGTTTCATTGATGTGCGAATTGACCAAGTGGGGAGTCAATTGATGTCCTTAAAACATTCTGCAAAAAGGACTGATAGTTTAGGAAACAAAGTTACTGTATGTAACAGCTTATGAGTTGTGACCTCATACCTCATAATAAATGTTTCTAGGTTTTTTATTATAGACAGATAGAACATAGATTCTTTAGAGAAATGGTCTTCACAGCCGGCTGAAAAACCACTTTGAAGCAGTTGATTAAACACAAATTAGTTGTCAACATTACATTAAATGGAAAAGATTTGTTGACTAAAAATGATAGAAAATAGATTTAGTAAAATCTTCGTGGTCTTGGAGCTTCAGAACTTGTGTCAATTGGATCTTAGGCAATTAGATTGTAGGCCCAAGTGTTGAAACTAAATTGTCAACTCGAGGAATTAGAAATCAAATGTATGGCACATAAGACTACAAAGTTTCAATCACTGAATGGAAAATGTCTATAATTTTCAAAAGTTTGTGACCAAAATTATACATTTTTAACCATTTTAATTTTTTTTATTGAAAAATAATAATTTCTCAAGAGGTATTTTTTGGAAAAGTTTAAAATGTGTTGACCTGTGTATTTAATATTTTTATGTAAATATTTGTCGACTAACAATTTTGTTTACTAATAGAAACTTTTTTCTACCAGTAGATGAAATACTCTTCTCACAACATGACACAGTTTTTTCCTTCGATTCGGAAATATAGATACGAAAACATCGTTAAAATATTTGGAATTGTATTTTTGACACATTGCTTACAATTTGCTTTTTCTTTGCATTGAAGTGTTTCCCCAATGATTTAAAATAAAATAAAATAAAATAAAATAAAATAAAATAAAATAAAATAAAATAAAATAAAATAAAATAAAATAAAATAAAATAAAATAAAATAAAATGAAATAAAATAAAATAAAATAAAATAAAATAAAATAAAATAAAATAAAATAAAATAAAATAAAATAAAATAAAATAAATTAAAATAAAAGAAACCAAAAGCCACTTATCAAAACTCAAAATCCGGCAGAGCATTGCAAATTTAATACAAAATACAAAACATTTAAGTAAATACACAACATCTGGCAGCACTGGCGCTAGTATTTGCCCGCAACTTATCATCCAGTCAATGTAGGGCGAACTTTTCTCCATTTGGTTGTTTACACTTAAGAACGCACGGTTGCATTTGTGCTTGTAAATTCCATTAGAACGAGTTGACCCGTCAATTAGATGCAACAGCGTGGAAAGTGCAAATTGCGCCCATAGCCAAAATCAACATCCGGTGAATTTTGCGGGCCGCTCTGTGTGCACACTTGTAGGCAAATTAAAAAAAAGTTGTATTTATTTTTGGAACAAACAAGATTGAAAAGTAAATAGATACGCAAAAATTGTACAGCAAAATGTAAACAACATGCATTTAAATTGCACTTTTAATATCGGACAAACATTTCGTTGCGCATGTGTGCACATGTGTAGGTGTAAAATAGTCGTGTGTGTCAGTGTGTGTGTAGTTAATTAAATTCACTTGCCCACAAATGCTGCGCGCTAAATATTACGTTAAATCTGGCAGTAAGTCAATGAAACAGTCAATAAATTTCGCAGCAATATTTGAACGGAATTCAAAATTTTTTTTTTTTTTTTCATAATACTAATTTTTTTGGTCTTAAAGCTACTCTCTATTGGACGGAATCAACTTAAAATCCATTCAATGCTAATAGCATTGTGTGGTTTTTATTGCTGTCTATTTTGTTGTTTTTTTTTTGTTTTAGAAATTGCCAGAGATTGTGAATGCCGCCACTGTCGAATGGCTGCAGTGTTCATCGACTGATGGCATGTATTGACTTTCTACATAAATATTGAATATTTTGTTTAAATATCTGCGCGCAGCACAGCAGATGCGGTTACAAGTGGCTAAAAATAGGCCAGCGCACCCATGAAAATATAAACAAAAAATACAAAAATAACTAAATAAAAAATAAAAAATACAAATTCAACAAATTTCTGCAAATATCCACAAATGAATAATGATTTGTTTACGTAGTTATTTCGAAATTTGGCTTTTATGTAATTGATAATTTCATTTGGGGCATAAATTTGAGCGCTTCACATCAGCTGCACTAACAGAGTCCAAAATGCTAAAATTTGCTATAGTAAAATATTTTGGAAAAATTATTCAAAAACAAAAAGTTTCATAGATTCAAAGCTAAAGCTACATAAATGCAAGAATCAATTGTGTGCATGTGCGTGTGCGTGTCCTTGTGTGCGTGAGCAATTATTTTTCACTAGCGTCCAAAAATTGTTTTCCAGCAACGGCGACAGCCATCGAAACCACATGAATCCAATCAGAGTTGCATTGAACCCTGCACTATGTGCTCGCTGTATGCACCGCATGATTGCAATGAATTTCATCGACTGTGTTGCTTCGGCAATTTTGCGTACAACAGTTGTGCAATTGTTCTATATATATATAGATACGAGTATATATGGTATGTCGATTTATACACTGTGAACTAAGCTTGGAAAAAAATCAATTCTAATTGAATGAAATCGAATGAAGAGAGACGACTAAATTTGGTAGCATTGATTTGTCGGACGGTTGAATTTCTTTAGTAGATTTTAAGCAACAAATATTGAAAGAGTTTTGAATCAGAAAAGAGAAAAATACTGAACCCAATTTCGTACTCTGCAGTTGCGTACAAGTTTTGGCTTGGCCATGTCTCCTGTATGGACAGTTGGAGTTGGACAGCAGACCGTGTCTTCGGTGGAAGGACCTAGTTGAGGAGGTCCCATCATCTCTTGGCAAAAGTCGCGCTATAAAAATTAAGAAAAATCTATCCGTAAGCTGAAACTCAGTTCTGAAATGCTCAAACATTTTTACGTCTCCAGAAAAACATAATTTAGCCGTTTAAGCTTTTTAGGATGTTTTAAACCACAGTTATGGTTTCAGTACCTTATGCAGTCATCGCAGACATAAGATAAATTAAATTGGAAAACTAGAAGAATCTGGTTAAAGGGAGAGAAATCTAGAGGAGAGTCTTGCGGAAGCTATGGTCCACTGAGTATTGTCATGTTTAGAAAAAAGAACAGTTTTAGCACAAATTTCCCAACAATTTTCTTTTCGAATTCGTTACAGTTTCATTACTTTGTACTCTTACGACTTGTTTGGCTTTTCTCAGTGTGTTTGTGCGTACTACATGTTCAAGCGAACTGTCACCGACGAACAAGCGAAACAAGGAAAGCGCTGCATTATGTATACTCGACGCATTGGCACATGGCGAAAATTCCACACAAACTGATACCGAGGTAAGGTAGCAGAAATATTTTGAACATTTTCAAGCATTCACAATTCAAATAGACGAAGAACAGCAGCAGCCGACAGTGTCCAGAGAAGAGCAGTGTCGGTGTTAGCCGCACACGCACACACACACACACACACGCACTTGTATAGACCGGGGAAAATGTAGGATGCGTGAGTAGAAGGAGGCAACAATGCGTATTATCGACGTATTAACCTAGAATTACAGTGAAATGTGGCAGACCGGTTGGCTGGTGTTGGCCACAGCGAACGCAGCGGGACGCAACTGTACCGAGTCGATTGTGAGTCACGCGGAAGGTGTGGCATTTTGTGAATGCCGAGCAGTTAGGGGGGGTGTGGTATTTTCGTGGCATTCTAATGGTGTGTGTCTGTCAACGGGCAGCCAAGGTGACTTGCATGTATTTGGCTGCAGCTGACTATGCATGGACCAACGAGGGGGGCTGTGAGGGGGTAATTGAAGCAACATTTGTTACTTTAAGACTTGAAAGCAATGGATTTGGATGGAGCGTAGAATCATTTGAAAGGTTGGCTTGTTTTAACCCTTTCCACGGTACAGTTGCATATCTGCAACCAACCGTAAAATTGCCCGTAATTTCGGAAGTAATTATCAAAACGACTCTTTCTTGCGATTTTACAACTACGCAAGGTTCCTTTTTTGAAATACTGGCATTAAAAGTGGGAAAAAGTAGCTAAATTTTACTTGACAGCACTTATTTGACCGTTTTATGCGAAAACTTGCACGCATTTATTTTAGTGAAAAAAAAGTGATTAAAACTTATTAATAAAAAACAGACAAACACTTTGCGAAAAATGCGGAGTAGGACTATGCTCCAACAAAGACATTAATTACTTTAACAATTTTCATTTAAAACATATTAAAATAGAAAAACAAGTTTTAATGCTTCTTGTTTTTTTGTTTTTAATGTTTGTAACAAAAAAAATTTAGTAAATTTTTGTAAATTTAGGTTTATATTTAAAAAACAACATTTGATGAAAAAATTCGGTGTTGCCGTGTAAAGGGTTAAGAACACACAGGCAATTAACATTAGATTCACCAAGGGAATCAAAATTATTTCTGACTTGGGGTCTTTAATTATTCTATTTTCCATTATTCTATTTTCCATTCTAAAATAAAAGAATATGTCTTCTTCCTTAAAACATTTAATTTAACTAATAAATTTAATTAAAAGCTAAATTCGTTTCGTTCGCTAATGCCCGTTAAATAATACCAATACACACATACAAAGCAACAATTTATCTCAATTAGTCGAACTTAAGCAACACATACGACACTTCTTTATTGTTCCTGCATATTTATACACGACTCACAACGTCGTTGCCACCTTATTGCAATACAATTGACGCAACAGTATTGTTGTAATTGCCAGGTGGAGACAAGAAATTACACAATGCCAGATGTATAAAGCTACATCTGCAATGTAGTTGTTGTGGCAGTTGTTATTGTTGCCAGTTGCTGGTTGTCATGTTGCTGCCAGCACAATTGGCCTGGGAGCTCGCTTTAAGTATTCGCCGCATAAGGAGACAGCAGCCAGTGCGGCTCGTGTGCCAAAGGTGGGCGGCTGCTCGAACTTGTGACAACTTTCGATTGTGGCAATTGTTGGTGTCATTCTACGCCTCATTGTTATTGTAGTGGTAGTAGTAGTTGTTGTTGTTTGCGTAATTTGAATTAGTGTTCGGGGTTTGGAAATTATTTGGGTGCAACAATTGTAAATTGCGGCAATGGCCATCAGGTCAATTTTGTTCGGACCGCAGAGTGCGGAAACTTTCGCTCGGTTCGGTGTCGGTGACTTTTCGAACTTTTCCAGCCCAGTGCCAATGCGCCCCGCAGCGAGTGCAATGACACACAAGCTGCGCGCTCAAAACTATTCAATTTGCTGAATATTTTATTTATTTAAATTCAATTAAATTGCATACATTTTAATTGTTTTTATTTTAATAATTTTCAGTTTTTTCATAAAGGTTTTTTTTTCAAAAACAAATAATACAATATTAATAAAAGCCGCCAGATAAAATTCACTCTACTCATTTTAATACGATGCATTGTGTATGTGTGTGGGTGTTTGTGTGTGCTTAATTAACTATTTTTCAATGTGTTAAAATAATTCATACAAAAAATTATTGTGAATAACTAGTTAAATTATCTTGCGGTGATTTTTTATTTTTTATTTTCAATTTTTTATTTTCAATTTTTTATTTTCAATTTTTTCCGCTTTGATTTATGTTCGTTGTTGACTTTAGTGAGTTGCTTCGATTCTTGCATTAAATGATAATCGAGTCATTAAATGAAGCCTTCAAGGGTAAAGTAAATAAATATTGTTTAATAGTAAATACGTTTTATGAAAAAATAATAATTAGTCACTGACATTCTGGCATTGTTATTCGCACAAACTACTGAAATATGAATGGAAATATTCATAGTAAAATATTATTTATCCACAAAGTATAATATTTAAACACATATGCATTTACATGCACATATGTGCTTATGCGTATGTTTATTATTTTAAAATATATTACAAAAGTGTATGTATTACAAAAAAATGAATACAGGTTTCTTTTATTTGTTTTTACTATGTGTTGGTATCATGGTAGATAAAAATTAAATGCAAAATTGCAAATACTGAAAAAGTTTCCTTGAACGCGCTTAATGACAGTTCTTTAGTATCAGTTAATAACTCTCCTCACGTTCCAGTTAAACTGAAGAATAAACAGAAAAAACGACATTGTAATCCTGTTGGAGAGCAAAGCAGCCGTTCAAGTTTGATCCTTTCATAATACGCATTTATACGATCATTGTATGAGTCTGGATCTAATAGACTAAATCTTCTTCTTCTTCTTCTTAACTGGCCATAACCACCCACTATCGAGTTACGGCCTGCCTCAAAACTTCTCACCAGGCGCCTCTGCTTTGCGCGCGCCTTCTCCAGTTGGTCACACCAAGAGATAGTAGGGCCTCTTCAACTTGGTCCTTACACCGGAGACACGGCCTCCCTCTTCGCCGTCGACCTCCAATCATCGCATCGAACGAACCACACATGGTTCCAAGATCTAAAAATCTTAGATCTCATACTCTTACTAAGTTGTCTCTCAGAGCTTTCTGGGAGCAGCACGTCTCGCATTGCATTAAGCATGGCACACCTCTTGGTTGGTTTCAGTCAACACCGAACACAGAATGATTGGAACTTGTTGACACTCTCTTCGGGCATCACAATAGGCCTTTGAGTGTACTTCCTAAGAAATCAGCCAACTGCCTGTCTTACCTAACATTTCCTAAAGATCTCATACAATCAAGGAGAGTACTTTTTCTTTTAATATTTGACAGCAGCGGCACAGAGCAGCGACGATTATCTGTCATCCTATTAACCGTAAGAGTGAAGATTTCTGCATCAGCGAAACCTCAGTACATCATAAACAATGTATAACTATTTATTTGAACCAAGAAATTAATTTTATATTTGAATTTTTGATTCAAAAGTACGCTGATGCCTTGGTTCGCTGACAAGAGGAGACGTGCCGGTGAGTGTAAGTGGATGGGTTACTGAGAACATGCGTCTTAATTGTGGAAACCTTTTTTGATTTTAGTGAAAGTTTTGCAAAATTTGTTAGACGATTTCATATAAAACTAGCTGACCCGGCGAACTTCGTCCCGCACGAAATTTTTTGTTTTATTTGATCAAAATAAATTTGTGTGTATAAATTAGGGAGATCATTGAAATAAATAAGTAGGAAAATATTAATGTATGCTTATTGAAAGAAATGTCGAATAGACGTTTGCTTTTTCCGTTCACAAAGTTACTTTTGAACCGCTTTTTCGTAGATTACGCTTGTATACCAACATATTCAGTGCTGTTGTCCTCAGCCCATGCTACTCCATGTAAAAATATGGGCGTTCACTATATTGAAGTAGACACGACATCCCATCTGGGTGTTCACTATACCCAGACACGTTTGTATTTATATAGATTTAAGTTATATAGGTGATGCCACGTCCCCTTGTTCAATACCCGCACCATCCCCTCTGTCGAAAGATTTGAATAAATGGCAGGTTCGTACTTAATTTAATTGCTGTGCGACTTATAGTTCAGCGAAATATTTGGGTCACAAAAAATGTGCCACGCCCCCTGTCCAACGCCCATCAAATCTTACCAGTAGAATGAATCATCTGGTCGAATCATGAATCATGGACGCTATACCAAATTTCAATGCTGTGCGCCTTACAATTTCAAAGATAAATATTCCATAATTATGATTTAGCTTGTATGGGTGGTGCCACACCCCCTCGTCCAATACCCACCTCATTCCCTCTGTCGCAGGACATGACTAAATAGTAAGTTCGTAGTGAATTTAATTGATGTGTGACTTATGGTTCCAAAATTATTATCTGAAAATATGCGAAATTCACGGTCAAAGATGGCATGGATTTTCCGAGTTTCCCAATAGATTTTCTGGAATTTTCTTTTCGCACGAACCTGGGCTGACTTAATACGAATCGAACAAAACAAACCCCATGAAAATCGGCCGTTCCGTTTGAGCGTGATGCGGTCACACACATACTGCCACTCTCTTTTATAAGGCTTGTCCACGAAATAACTTTTACATTTTCTATTATTAATAGCTACTAAATAAAATATTGAACTAATGTTTGTGTGAGTATTTATTATCTCTTATAACTCAAAGTTTGTGATAATGTACAAATATTTTAAAGTTCAATGGGATTTCTTACAAATCTACGTATTTTTGCTTTCAATCCCCTCATCAAATGTTGCACACCAGATTTTCCAATTTTTTTGGCCATACTGTTCCACTTTTTTATAAAATCAATCTTTCCCTTAGCACGTTTTTTATATTTCAGTAAGTTTCGTTTCATTATTGCCCAAAATCGTTCGACTGGCCGAAGCTGTGGGCAATTTGGGGGATTGTGATTTTTCTCAACAACACGGATCTTATTCATTTGGTACCACTCTTTGACAATTTCTGCATAGTGGACTGTTGCTAAGTGTGGCCAAAATAAAGGTGGAACAGCGTGCTCTCTGTACAATGGCAAAAGTCGTTTGTTGAGACATTCCTTCAAGTAAATTTTACTGTTAAGAGTGCCAGTTGTAACAAAAGGACGAGTGTATTTGCCACAGCTACATATGGCCTGCCAAACCATATACTTTTTACCATATTTGTCCATCCGTTTATACTTGAACCTTTTCATAACGCCACCCTTCAGGTATGCTGTGTAATATCCTCGACCTGGAAGCTGTTTGAAATCTTCTTTGACATACGTTTCGTCATCCATTAACACGCAGCCTTTAAAACGACACAGATCATTCGATAAAAGTTTTCGGGCTCGATTTCTGGCACGCTTTTCCACTTCGGAGTTACGATTTGGCACTTTTTGAACAACGAAAGATTTGAGCACGTAGTGTCTTTTAATTTTCGCAATGTATGATTTCGAAACTTCGAATTTTCGTGCCAAATCTCGCAAAGATTGGTTTGGATTTTTTTCCAGAAAAACTTTCACCTTACGAGCTATATCTTTATAGACGAAACCTTTTTTCGTCCGGCTCCGACGATACGGGATGTGGACAGGTCCTTCTTGTATTTAATTACCACATTTCTAGCTGTTGCGCTGGAAACTTTGGCTAGTCTTCCCAACAATGCGTACAAAGCCGTTGGATTTTCGAAAAAGTGGGCAATTATTTTTTGTCGAATTTTCTCTTCTTTAGATGCCATTTTGATTGAATCACTTTGAATTTCAAAATACAATTGACCACTAATAGCTGAAATTTGACAGATTCTGAAAAGCGAATTTTTTTTTTAGAAATTTCGGTGCTTACTATACTTTTTTTCGTTTTACATTGTAAAAGTTATTTCGTGGACAAGCCTTATATATAGATACAGTCGAGAAAATACTTCAAACAATTGTTCTATTCAACTTATAGTCTGTAAGTTTAAAAAAATTAATTGAGTACATAGGAGCACAGAGGGAAAACTTATCATCGTACTAAGTAAACATTGAAATGAAAGTATAACTACTGTCAGTCATCAGAAGCGGTCGTTCTATTGAAACCGAAATTTGGTATTCGAAGAAATGATTGAAAAATAAAGTTCATCAGTATTTTTTAATAGTAAAATTATAGCCACAAAAGTTTGATCTTAAATGATCTGTTGATGAGGTTTCCAAAATAAGTTTAGATTTTTTTCCCTGAACAATGCTGTCCAACAGTGAAGGCATCATGCAAATTGTTGAAGCAGTTTTCGAAATATTCTGTGCCCCCTGCACACTAAAATGAAGAGTTTAATTCAGCTAATTTTTGTATAGTAGGACATTTAAGGCAGCCGCCGTGGCTCAGTTGGTTAGTGCGCGGTCCAGCGAGTCGCATGCAGAGCGACGCAAGATCGAATACTGCATGTAGTAACACCTAAAAAAAATAACGGGAAACTCGTTTTCTCTTTCGGTGGCTGTCCTCTCAGCTGGAAATGGCAAACCTCTGAGAGTAAAAATTGCCTATGAAAAAGCTCCCAACCTGCCGTTCGGAACCGGCATAAAACTGTAGGTCCCTTCCACCCGCGTACAAAATTCACACGCACAACACGGGTGGTTGCGGGAAGCTAGGCCTTAGTCTCGCGTAAGCGGGCTGTCGTGCCAATCAATTATATTAAATTAAATTAAATTAAAATTAATTAAATTATTAGGACATTTAAGGATTAAGGACTTACGTATGTTCGAAAAAAAACAATTTTAGGAGTAAATAATTGTAGTAGGTGTCACTTATGATCCGTCTAGTGAGTTGATCCGTCAATTTTTTTTTATTTTGTGAGTAAATTCTGAAATTTTTGTTATCAAGATACGTTTCCGATCCTTTGCTAGCTTTGCAAGCAACTCCAGAGTAGGGAGACGTCATTTTATGCAAATATTCTTTTGTTAGCGAAGCATCCTTAAAAGCTAGCGATAAGGAAATACTGAGATGAGTTAAGGTAGGGTGGCTTCTGATTCTCCCATAGCCCAGTAGGGACCCGTTATGCTACCGAGACTACCTTATGAAATGGGCGATACCGCGAATGTAGATGGTTGACAGATGGGACAGGTCAACCAGAAAAGAGTTCCCAAGATGGCGTAGTCTTCTACGGGCTAGGGCTGGAAAATGGCACATCAGTGGCCGTGTCTTCCAATGGTTCAGTGATAGGTTAAAACTGCTACTTTAGAATCGATTGTGTCAAGCGCCAAGACCAGGAGCGGTTTGGTCCTTATGTGATTTACAATAGTTTAGGTCAGCTTTGGGTAACCTGATGGCCCTAAGTTCTACTGCCTCAACGTGGGCATAATTCGTTTCACTGGATTGTGTTCAAAAATAAAACACACACAATATTCGTCAACGCATCTCATCGCTATGAGACTGTAAACTTCAAACACTTTTATCAATACGATTGCCATGATATCTCAAGTTGTAATGCAGCGATTTACTTGAAATTTGTAACAGACTTTCCAATACCATCAAAATTGTCTTGTATTGTTTTTGTATTTTTTTTTACTAAAAAATTTTCCAAGTTGAAAAGAAGGACGCAAAAATTACATTTATTTTCAGAAAGACGCCATTTTGTGGACAAACTTTTAACAAATCGCCGACGTCCAGATAATCCTACATCCTTTTCAATAAGAATCAACCAGGAATCACGTCAACCGACCGGCCTCTACCGGCAAATTAAAAAAATGAAATATTCCTCTACTTATAAATTAAAGTTTGATTTCCCGCTTTCCACTAAAATATAATTCAAATTATACAAGTAAAACTAATACATATATTTTTTCAAATCAAAGTACAACCGCTGGTTCCGGGGATCTTTTTCTGTGCCTGCAACAGGGCGATCGATAGCAATTATCACCGCTGCTGCCTGCCTAATGACATGTTGTTGTATGCTCGCAATTAATTAAGATCTCGAGCAGCACATTAATAAAAGTGACTGATGTCTTGAGTATATTTCAATTAATTAGTCTAGTTTGCTGGAGTTCAACTCGACAATTGCATCGTCGCATCACCAAAACGCGCTAATTGACAGCAATGAATGGCAACAGGGAGCGATTGGTACAAGCGGCGTCAAAACAACAAACAACCAATACCAATTTACACACACACTCACAGATTCACACACAAACACATCTAAATGAATATTATAAATTAGCTTAGACTGGGAGAAGCAATCAAGCAGAAATTAATAGAGCTCGGACGCACAATTCGCTGCTCTCGCTTGAACCTTAAAATTTACAATTCCCCACGCTCTGCCACACCACAGGTCCGCACACGCACGGTTCGGGTTAATTAGCAATATTCGCAATTTACAGCACGCAGCCTGCGGTTAATTACGACATGCAAGCTGCAGCCGTGGCGGTCTGCCCACACATGCACAATGCACACTTATGCATGCATGGGGTTGTTTAGGCAAACGCCGCACTCGGCACCAACTCTGCGTACATGCAAATGTCCTGAAGCCGGCGGCTGCAATTCGAATTGGCAGCCAGTTGTGCCAATCGAACAAACTGCGGCCGACGGCCAATAATTCTCATTCTAATAGATACATTTCGATTTTAATGAGTTGGTTTCACAGCAATTATTCGAGACACTGTTTGTCGTTGTGTGTCGGGGCAAAATTTGTTAACAACATTTAATGGCAGCGTCACTTGAATGCGAGCAAGTAGTCTTCTGCCTTCTTCCGGCTTCTTCATTTTGCCAACGCGCCCGAATGCAGCCAAAAGTTTTGGCGTTTTGTAGCATATTTAGCGTTATGTGTTTTGTTGCCATTGTTTTGGACAATGGAAGCGAATGCAAATCATGTTATCAACCGCATAAAGCGAAAATTTTATGCGTTTTTGTTGTTGTGAAATTATTATTTGCACAATTATCTGGCAG
This sequence comes from Melieria omissa, assembly GCA_963971225.1. Taxonomy (NCBI): domain Eukaryota; kingdom Metazoa; phylum Arthropoda; class Insecta; order Diptera; family Ulidiidae; genus Melieria; species Melieria omissa. The sequence goes on from OZ020267.1 coordinate 125,575,526, forward strand.
TGGAATAGAACCACAGCCAAAGAAAACCAACCAGCGAAACAAAGATCAAGGAAAACTTTTTACATTACCAGTTTTAATGGCGCGTTTCGTTTGGTTTTTCTTTTTTGGTTGTTTTTTGTTTCTTTTTTTGCTCTTCTATCTCAAGTTTAATGCGTTTTGGGCGCGGTCAAGCAAATGTCATGCAATATTACGCAATATTATTGAGACTTGGATAAGTATAATTGAGACAACTACGCTGCAGGCAATGTTAGTTTATTTTTGCAGCAAATTATAATATTTCTTCGAAATTCGGAGAGTACTGAAGTGGTCCCTGACACCTGGGCACTCATTCATAGCTGAAGTGAACAATCACTTCTTTGCTTCTTCGGCTGATACATGGAATTCATTAACATTTTTTTAACTATTCTTTTCGATTACCATTTTAGTTTTTAGTCTTAAGTGGGTCTACCATATATGAATGTAATACTGTCAGTTTAATATCTAAACATTACCGACCGAAGGTGGATTTTCGGCCCAAGCCGAAGCAAAAGATTTAAAATTTGCAGGATAAGCCAAATACCGAAGCTGACAACGAATATTCGGTCGTGCACTATTGAATACCAATGCGTTTAAAATTAAAAAGAATAGAAGAATAGCCAAACTCACAATATTCGAACTTGCCTCTGAAATGATTTTTTTTAGAAAAAATGAAATGCTTTTTTAAATAGTAAACTCACTTCAGAATGAATTCGGAATGCTACGAAATATTTAAATAAATTTTGTATTATTACTTTTTAATTACAGAAAAATTATTTAATATTTATGGAAAAATACAAAAATATCACTTTTTGTTTTTATTTAACCATTGTTAAAGAAACAGGGGTTTGATCAAACGCGCCCAATTCGTAGACTTCAATTAGAACACAAACTTTCGCTGATATTGCTGCAATTTATTGGAAATTATTTTGGGGATAACAGTAACATTTTTGTAATTTGCTTTAAATTAACTTCAAAAAATATTAATTAGTTGGCGTTTATTTAAATTAAACCCCATAAATCAATCACTTTAGCTTTAAGATGACAACTAGGTGAAGTTGCTCTCAGGCAACTTTGGGGTCGAAAAAGGTAAGGACAGTCTAACTTTCTCTAAATAAATATTTAGAAGACATCAAATGAATTGGAAAAAAGTCAAAATAATTTGTAAAGCCTTTACGACAAATTCTCCCAGTCAAACTATATTCAAAAGACATCAAATATATTTGAAAACAGTTAGTATTTTGAAAACTATTCTTCAATTACTGTACTCTCAGCAATGATGCAGTGTACAGGAAACCTGATCTCGCTGGCTACATTTGTCGCCTTGCATATGAAATTATCGATATTAATTAGCGCAGATGAATCTTATTTTGGCCATGCTGGCGGATGCATCATATGGCAGCGCAAAGTTTCAGCCATACTCGCAAAAAGTTTGCCTAAGCCAAGCTGCAGCTAGCTTCCAACGTTGAGCACCGGAATGCGCCATCAGTCGCGCGTACAAATTACACGCAAAATTCACCAAAACACCTGAGATATATCATTCGATTATAAATGAAGACACAAAGCACACCGAGAGTGCGCAGATGCAGCCAGAGCCATACGTCTACCCGCAACTAAATGCGTGGAGCTGTACATGTGTGTGTGTGTGTGTGTGGATGAGTGCGCCTTCGCGTATGATGAAGCGGCCTGACGAGCTGAAAAACAAGGCAAAATGAATGTGCTTGAAGTTGGCTGCCGCTAAATGCTGCAGAACGCTCTGCGTGTAGGTGTGAAATTGCGTCCCTGTATGTGTGTGTGTGTGTGTGTGTCAGTGTATGTTTTTGGCTGTGCTTGATGTAATTTTGTTGTGCTGTGCTTGGCGAAAAGCTGCTTGAAATCTTGTGAGAAATTACTCTTATCTGCGACGCTCTAATTTGTTGTCGTTGCTGTCTATGGCGCCGCCTTCGAGTGATTCATGTGCTGTGGCATTTACCAGTAGCGGTGCAAAAAAAAAAATTACGAAAGGCGCTGGGCCATGTTTACTTCAAATGGGCGCACATATATTTTGTGCCGCATTATGGGTACCTGCAGGCTTTGCGGCGGCAGCTGGCTGCTGAATTGCGGGAGAGGGACATTGCGCCGGATTGACGTTTATGCGTCAGAGACAAATGGCCAAAGTCGGTTGGAATGCGTCGAATGTGAATTTATATGGAGCCATTTTTCACAACAACTCACACACGTACAAGACACCTATAAACAGAAAAAATTTAAGCAGCGCTGAGATTGAGCAACCTGCAAGAAGTCAGCGTGTCTCTTGCTTACTTAAAGCTTTACCCTAGAGACATATGTAGATAAAAATGCAAGAGAAAGAGAGAGTAAGAAGTAAATTGACAGATTGGCATTGCGTCATAAATAATAAAATGAAATAACTCTACTAAAATGATAATAAAAATATGCTTTTAATAACTGTACAAAGTAAACGGCTGACACTTCTGAAAAAGGACATCAGCGTGAGCAGCCGGTGGGACGCCGCGAGCCAACAACCATGCGTCAACGTTGACATGTTTGTGGTGAGACAGAAGGTGTTTTCGCGCTGCCAAAAGTCCTAAAATAGAAATAGCTTTGATTGAAATCTCAATTTTATTGCTTTGGCCAACCATTTTAGCAGCCAAGACGTGTGTCAGCAACAAACCAGTGTTTCGCATATTGGAAATTGTGGCAATTGCTGTGCAAACAAAGAGTGGAAAAGAGAGAGCGAATGTGTAGCATTTGTTTTTGTTTTTTGTTATAAATAGATTCCTTGTCATCAAAGCGCGGCCAATTGAAACATGTCATCATGACAAACAATTTATGGCAAAATAAAATGTTAAGCAATGTTTCCGATATCAGCAGCTGTGCTTCAGCGAAAAGACGTGACTGGAAAAAGGCAAAAACGAAAAGCAAAACGATGTGAAGAAATATAAAAATTCAAGTCAAAAACTTTAATTCAAATCATTTTTGCATATTTTATGGTTGGTTTATTGATTCATATCAATACATCACATGACTTCTATTTACATTAAATTACATCACATCACATCAAATAACAACACAGCACATAAGTTTAAATCATTTCAAGCCACATTACAACAGTTGAAGCCACTTAAAGTTGCATCAAACTACAGAGTTGAAAGCGCTTTAAAATACATCAAATTACAACAAAAATCCTTTCAAATCACATCATCAAATCGAAGCGAATCAAATAAAACAAAATAAAATAAAATAAAATAAAATAAAATAAAATAAAATAAAATAAAATAAAATAAAATAAAATAAAATAAAATAAAATAAAATAAAATAAAATAAAATAAAATAAAATAAAATAAAATAAAATAAAATAAAATAAAATAAAAAAAATAAAATAAAATAAAGTAAAATAAAATAAACTAAAATAAAATAAACAAAATAATATAAAAAAATAGAAAAGATAAAATAAAATAAATAAAATAAAATAAAATAAAATAAAATAAAATAAAATAAAAATATAAAAAAAATAAAATAAAACAAAACGAAACAAAACAATATAAAACCAAATAACATAATATAAAATAAAATAAAATAAATTAAATTAAATAAAGAATATAAAATAAAATAAATTAAAAAATAAAATAAAATAAAAAAATAGAAAAAATAAAATAAAATAAAATACAATAATAAAAATAAAATAAAATAAAATAAAATAAAATAAAATAAAATAAAATAAAATAAAACAAAATAAAATAAAATAAAATAAAATAAAATAAAATAAAATAAAATAAAATAAAATAAAATAAAATAAAATAAAATAAACCCAAATCAAAATCAACCAATGGGAAGACAACCTATTAAAAAATTTCCGTCATAATGTAGGCCACAGATAAATCGTTAAAAATCTCTTGAAGTCAACTCAAGACTTTCTTCATGCATTTTTCAACATTCAAAATAAGAACTGAAATTAAAAATAATTATAGTACTTCATACTTTTCCCTAACAATTTTCTTATTTAGTACAATGTGTCCTCTTAAGTTAAGGTTTTCGCGCCAATTTAATGACCACTCATTCTTTCTGAAATATACGTGGATGGTCCAACAAGTACTTAGCCTACAAAAGAAAAACGAAAAGTGGCGATTTATTTCTCATCGTAGTCTCCTTTCAACTCGATACACTTGACCCAGCGATGCTCCAACTTCTTTAACCCGTCTGAAAAATACGTTTTCTGGAGGCCTCCGTGGCGGCGATAACCTCCTCTTTCGACTCAAATTTCTTCCCGGCGTGAGACTTTTTCAAGTTTGGAAACAAAAAGAAGTCACACGGGGCCAAATCTGGAGAATACGGTGGATGGGGCAGCTGTTCTTAGCCTAATGCGACCAATTTGGCGAATCACCGACCGATATTGCTCTTTTTCCATTTTTCTAAAATCCGCGGACACGTTCGTTTCCACACGCGGTCAAAACAAAACTACAAATCCAATATGGCTAAAATTTTGACAGTAGCCGTCTACGAGAATGTACTACACGATAGTAAATTTCTCTTACGATAGTGGCACCATCGGGCGGTGGGGCTAAGTACTTGTCGGACTGCCCACGTACATACATACAAATGTAAATTCAAATACATATTAACACCTCCTTTAATATCTCATTTCATAATATTTTCATTGCCATTTCTTTTTCATTCATTCCTATGTCTTGTAATGTATTCATCGATTATTTGATTATCACGTAATGTTGTTGTCTAATGTTAATTAGATTTCAATTAAGGCGGAATGATTTTCAGCTTAATTTTTTTGACAATTGATAAGCATTGACAGTCTGTTATTGATTATGGCAAACAGAATGAATAACTTAAAATTGTGTATAAAATGTTACTGCATGAAATATTCATAAATATTTGACATTTGGTGGATTCAAATCTGTTTCAAGGTGAACTAACATACATAGATGTGCATATCTTCAAATCAAACCCAGATATAACTTAGCGACAACTAGGTAGGTAGATCACATATAGATCCTAATTGGGTCCTTGGCGATGTGGGATGGAGATCCGTTTATAAGTTGTAATAGTGTTCTGAATCGCTTCAGGCCTAGTTCGGTGAACTCATGTGTCCCTTAGATTGTCAAGTGTTGTCTTGAGACGGCACGGCAGAAGCAAAAAACATAGTCTAATATCTCCAAAGCTTAGATTTTCAAGTTTAGCGATCAGTCTATGAGTCGCTCCGGCGAAAAAGGTGTTCGATGCGATGGTTGGAGGTCGACGGCGAAGAGGGAGGCCGTGTCTCCGGTGGAAGGACCAAGTTGAAGAGGCCCTGTCATCTCTTGGTGTTACTAACTGGAGAAGGCGCGCGCAAAGCAGAGGCGCCTGGACAGAAGTTTTGCGGCAGGCCGTAACCCGATAACGGGTTGTTATGGCCAGTTAAGTTAAGTAAGTAAGTAAGATCAGTCTATGAGAACAGTTTACTTTTTAAATTCGGGTAAACTGTGGGTTTGAGTTGAAATTGTAACAAAAACTTATAATTTTCTCTTAAAAAAACCAGGTCTGAAAAATTCTTTGTTTGCAGATAAAACTTTTCGACCCTCAATATAGTCTTCTTCTCTTTCCTCTGACATCTAAACTACTCTCATCATTTACCTCCATTCACCTGTTAATTTTAAATACCACTAAACATTTGTTTATCCATTCCACGAACTTTCCACCCAATCGGCACCCACTTTCAATTTGCCTGTCCATAATTTTCAGACACTAGTTATGCAAGTTTTTGTCTCACTTTGACTCGCTGGTCAAATTTAATAATGTTAAAAAAAGGTAAAGTGCCTTGCCTAATCGAATCTCTTGATAACTCATAAAAACTGCACCATCCAGGACCTGGCGCGCTCACAATTCCGACTGCCATTCGGCCGTATCTAAATTGCCGGCAAAATAATAATTTGTATTAGCATCGGACGAATAATAGTGCTGCGGCAGGGGGTGAGAGGAAATCAGGTGATACAAATTCAAAACAGCGCAGAACAACACCGAGCCTCCAGTTGCCCATATCCTGGCACTTTATGTGCTCTTCGTCCTCGGAGCTCAGGTTCGTGCAGTACGTTTTGTATGTGGAAATGGCTCGAGCCGCGATCGACGTGGGAATGGCGCTCGAGCGCCCCAACGCCGGACCGCCTTTGCCATTTGCCACATTAATGTAATCAAATGCACGTGCCCGGAATTATTTTCTAACCAATAAATTTCACGCTGAAATAGATGAGAAAAGTGGAAAATAACAGCGAACAACGGCCAAGAAGCGAGAGGGGCAAAAGTTGGGCAGCATAGCGCAGGGAAGGAACAACAATGGTGGGCTGCACGCAGAATGACCGCAGAAGGCGACGAGGCGAACGGAAAAACATAGATAAAATTGAAAAATGCTTGAGACGAAGAACCGCAACAACGAATTTCGAAAGGTGACGCTGGCGATTCGAGGCAGGATAACCGTTTAAGTGATGTTGATGCTGACGAAGGCCACAACGACGCCGCTGCGGTGGCAGTGCTCCAATGCATTACGCTGCGAACGCGTGAAAAGTGGAAGAGGACACTCGAGTGTGCTTTCGCAGTGGCGAAGTGCGTCACTTGAGTTGACGCGCTCGCTCGCCCGCTCGCCACTTGGCAGGATACGCTCAGGGTCACGCGTCTGCATGCATTAGCAAAATTATTATTTCATTTTTGGGTACATTTTTTTGTTATTGATATTGAGTGAACGACGCCGGCAAATAGGGTAGCGCGCTCAGTCGGCAGCACGACGCGGTATTTGCTAATGATGAATTCACTTTGCGTATGCTTCGAGTGCATTAACTATACTTAACGGTAATTGTTTGCTTTATGCACAGCAGTGTTTCATCGTTATTTACTTAGTGCCAAACAAAGAACAAAAAAGAACAAGTAAGGAAAAAAAATTGGAAGATAGACGCCAGCGGCTGAAGGACAACTCATAAAAAACATCTGTTATATGTACGAAAGAATGCTTTTCGAATGTGTTTTATTGATGTGGAGAGTTACAAAAAAACTGCTGCAAAGTGTTAAGGTTAAAAGTTTATATTGAAACTTGAAACACACAACTTGAAAACAATTGATTTAATATGCCTTTTGAAATGAAAAGTAATTACACATGTTTTAATTTTGTTTTAATCAAAATCTGACTAGTCAACGTTGCGTTAAAACATTGTATGGAGAGACATGATTTAATGGGTTTTTTTACTTCAAGCTGGGTGAAAATGCTTCAAATGATAAATAAACTTACACGTGTGTTTCATCTTTTTCAAAAATCGATATCTGACGTGGTCAACGATGGGTTAAGAGTTTGTGTGGGGAAACATGAGTTAATAGGTTTATTGACTTCGAATATGGTGAAAGCACTTCAAATGAGAAATGCTTAGACTAGATTTTTGTCATAAAAATTTGATGGAGTCAACAAAAGGTTACAAAAAATTATGATTATGATTTATTGAGCCATAGACTTCAAACTTGCGTGCAAAGCTGCCGGGCCCTGTAAGTGTATAAAAAAATATTGAAAATTTTTATCTTTTGATCAAAATACCCGAAATATCAAGCAACCCGTGCTTGAGATATTCTGTTTCTCTTCTGAAAGTTTGTACATCTGGCATCTGACACTGAAATATTGGTTTGAGTGTTATCTGTCTGGGAGTTTGTGTTTGATGGTTCTGTAATCAATTCAGTGTTTGCTTTGTTTTTCTGCGAATTTCTGGACTAAATATTTGACCAACAACCATGTTCATACCGTTCTGCGAGTTCGTATTCACCCGAAATGGCTTCATGTAATTATTTTTCTATTACTATTGAGTACTCAAGTTAACATTAAAAGACAATTGAGGCCATAAAGAAAAATTTGCAGCTGGAGCTTAAGCCGAAAATCTGCCTGTGAAAAGAGTTGTAAAAATTTGAGAAAACATTGGAATATTATCGTTTATCGCAATTTCGATTTGATTTTAAAAACAATAAAATATTTATTCAAGAAGTTTATGAGAAGTTTATTCGGAAGTTTATGAGAATGTTTGCAATCAGCAAAAATTTGTTTCTTAAAACTTAAATCCAAACTCACAGTTTGTATGTTTGTTAGTTTTTTTTATTTGTGACCAGAAGAATCGAACGTCAGCGTGACAAATGAATCCAGCCATGTTCGTGTCTACTAGGGATTATAATCCCGACGAGATCGTGGACAATTTCAGTCCCGAAAAATCAGTTTCGAAATTGATAAAATCCGAACCCGGAATAAAATCTTCAAAATAGCTTACTTTTTGCTTTTCTTACCTTGATTTCAAAAAAAGATAAACCTTCTTATTTATAAAAAAACATAAATTGCTTACTGCATGTGACTTTTAAATTAGTTTCAATTCAACAATGGCTCTGTTTGTGTACTTATAGCTAAGTTTGGGTACTTTCCAGGGAAAAAAACTCCAGTAGCTGAAAACAGGAGAATGAGCAAGCTTACCCTTCCAAAAACGACCCCATCCAAAAAATACAAAAATTTGTAAAAACATGCACGTTTACATCTTGTTTACGCCAGTGTGACTTATCACATTCACAATACAAAGGGTGTAAATAAGAGAGTTAAAGATATAAACAGCTGATATAAAATATTCATCTGGGGCTTAAATAGGGAAATTTGAATTCAATAATTCCTCACACTGAATTTGAATTTGACTTATTTTGAAATGCTGGAAATCTTAGCCGAAATTTAAGAATCGTATATGAAGATTTACAAATAATTTCACCTACTCAACAGTATTGAACCAGAAAGATGCTTTGTATCAGAAGGTTTACCAGGTAGTTTGACAATGAAATGCATTTTTATGTTATTATGTGATTTGTAGTGAATATTTTGTTCTTAGTTTTAAAGTTATTAACCTTAGAACCGTGACTTGGCTATACAACTTAATCTCGTGACTTGGGCACTCAGTGCCCAGTAGTGTATTTTGTATGGAAATTTAAGCTTTTTATGAACTTTTTTTATAAAGAGGCCAATATTTCGCTTATTTATGCAAATAATTTATTGAAACAAGTATTTATTGTTAGAAACAAAGGTTTTTTAACTGAAAAATATAAAAAACATATAAAGTTTTGGTTTTGAACCGCTCAACTGGGTGAAATTATCCGCTGTCTTTTTGATGCGTTTTGATTTGATGTTGCTGTTGTTGGAGTATTGTTTGCATCTTTATTAATATCTAAGTCCGTATCAGCATCGGCACAATATTTTGTGAAAAAGAACTTTGCATATTTTGAGGCCCCTAATTGTTTAAGGAAAATGTATGAAAAATGATGAAAATGACTATGGTACATTTATGGTATTATTTCAATAAGAATGGGAATTACACCAAATAATTTGGCTGTGTTGTATTACTTGATGTTTCCGCTTTCGTGTTATACCTAACTTTTATTATTGATTTACGCAAAATATGCATGTTTTTCGACATCAAAGAAAACGCCTTGAAATTCCATATTTTCCGACTTTGACGTCCAATTACCGCGGAATTGTAAAACTTATAAAAGCAAATTACATTTAAAAAGAAGCCATGAGGTGCTGTAAATGCCACAAAGTAAAAATCATGTCAACCGGTTTATTGGTTTAGAAATTACAATCGAAAACGTGAAAAAAGTCAGGGAAATCCGAAAAAGTGACACGCCCATTTTTTGCGAAAACGGAAACTAAGTTTTGAAAACGGTTTGCGGATTCGAAATCAGCGGCCCCTAATTACCCTAGAACTGATGTCAAAACCAGAAAAGCCGACAAAAATCGAAATTTGTTGGCCTGTGATATATGAGGAAATATTATGGGCACTGAGTGCCCCAAGTCAAGTATAGCGTACTCATCTTGTAAAATGACATAACTTTCTTATTATAAGAGATATGCACCTGTAATTTTGTCAACTTATAAACAAAAGTACAATCTATCTGCCTACCAAAAAAAACAAATTGGACTTCCCAAATCCCCGAAATTGAACATAAAAAATGAATATGGGCACTGAGTGCCCAACTCACTGTTCTAAGGTTAAAAAAATTAAATTTATTTGATTGATTTAGTTCTTTAAAATAATATAAAAAAGATTTGTGATCTTCATTAATGAAGACGTGAAGATGTTCACATTAAACCAAATAATCGAAAATTTATGGATTTAGTACATGAAAATGAAACTTTTTTGTTTTTTCTTAGCTAATATTAGACCAAAAAGCAGTTCTCGAAAAACATTTGTAGATTAAAACCTGGATCTGGCAGTTGGAAGCCATTGAAGAAAAATATTTTCATAAAAACTTTAAGTTGGTGATTGTGTATTTAAATACTCACAGCTATTGAAAGTTGAAAATGTTTCAATGCAATTTCTAGAGCAATTATAGGCGTTTTACAAAGTTTTCACAAGCAAATTTTCCAGAAAAATCTACAACATATTTCATTTTCAATTTTTTTATGTAGTAAGAATATACTAAGCCTTGGAATTATCATTATTAATTTTTGCCATTATTAAAGATTACATTTTCATTTTCTCGCCGAAACGTGACTGGAATATTTCGTTAAACTTCTAAATCGCGTTTTTCGAAAAGTTTTTCGTGTCAGTGTGTACTTAAGCGAAACGTTTCCGTTCATTTGATTTCAATTCATTGCGGGTGCTGTTCCATCATTTGCATTATGTAGCATCGAACACTCGGCCGGACGGCGCCGTGGGCAGATTTTTGATTGTCGCCGCATAAACTTAAGTAAGTATTTCCACTTAAGTATGCGTTGTTTTCTTTCGATTCGCGCTGATGAAAAATCGCATTTTCAAAGGCTAATAATAATAAAAATAAACAAAGTGCGCAAAGCTCTACAAATGCCCAAAAAAAAACAAAAGCGACGCAAGAACAAAAGAAAAGAAACAACACAAACATGAGAGACGAAAAGAAAAAAATGCCAACAAAAAACCAACATAAATAAATGCCTGCAAGTGTATTGAAAATGACCCAAACCCATTTCGATGCATGACGCCCCCCTCGGCCCCCGCCCACACACATTGGTGCGCCCAATCACTGGACAAAAACAACAAACAAACTGAAAATGTAACCGAAAAAAACTGAAGAACAACAATTTTATCCCGAGGCGGCAAATAGCGAACAGCAGCACACAACAACAACAAGAAAAAACACCCACACTCACACACACACACACACATAAAAACACACGCGTCAGTGTTGTGTTGCAGGCCGCATTTGAATATGAATCGAAGCCACTAACGCGGCCGCTTCTCGGTGCCATTGTTGGTTGCTTTTGTTTGGTTTTATGGGCGCTTGCACGCCCACTGCTCTGCCCTTCTGGACAATTGCCGTCGCTGCTGCTTCATCTGTATAATTTACACTTTTTCGCCCCAAAGGATATTTGGAAATGGATTTTCCTTCCCTGCGCTTCGCTTTGCTACGCTGCGCCTTCCTTCGTTACCTTCCTGCCGCTGCTCGCTTCTCTTTTTCATTTTTCGTTTTGCTTTTTTTCAGCAGCGCGTCCAGTCCATTTGCTGTTATTTGTATGCTTAGCGTTCGCTCGTTTCCATTTTCCAGCAGCCGTTTCAGCGCTCGTATCTGCAGTTCGGTATCATTGTATCTTAATATTTCATATTTTCATTTCTGGCCGCTTCGGCAGCGTCTTTATTGCGCCGCGTATTTATGTGTTGTGCACGAAATCATTTAAGAGATAAATTGCCACTTCAGATGCTCGTCTCTCTGCATCTGTCTGTAAGTAGATATCTATGTGTGTGTGTGCAAGTGTGAGAGTGGGGCGTGTTTGTTAAATTTATAATAAAATTTGCATTTATTATGCCGACACGTAGTCGGCTAATGTTTTGCGCTGAACGTTTTGCTTTATCCACTTGCAGCTGTATTTCCAATTTTTCATTACACACACACACGCACACACACACACATGTTTCAGTTGACGATTGGATGAGATGATTGGTTGAAAGAGTATGCACTAGTTGAAGCAAAAAAATACGGAATTTTTAAGAAAAAACTCATTTGAATTGCTTCAATTATTGGAAGGTAATCTGATGCCTCGACGAGGAAAGAAGTTACTTCTTTGTAGCATAAGTCAAAGACGCTCGTATTGTAGGCAATGTGACCAACAACTTGTATGAAAGATGTTGTCTTGAAAAAAACTAGAAAAAGCTAAATAACATTAAACAATTTTTAAATAAGCCATTGTTTGTAGATATTTTCATACTTGTATGTGGAAAATATCAAAGAAACCTCATAACTTAAACTTAAATAACCAAAACCTATCACCTGTTACTTCAAAGTGTTGACTACATAAGAGAACAGAACTCAGTTTTACTAAAACAATTTTAAAACTACATTCAAACCACATTTGTTGTTTTGTTTTTGTAATGCGTTTTTAGTGCGCTTAGTAAAAAGACTTAGTCTTACAAATGCCTCGAAAATAAATAAATAAATAAATCAACTATTGAGGAAATATTTATCCAATGTTTATAAATATGTTTATACATATTCTTTGCCAGTGTTCAATGGTCTTTTTGGAGACCGTTCACAAGGGTCTCAATTTGCAAATATGGAAATTCAACGAGTAATATTTCGCATCATTATATAAAACTCTAGTCGAAGATCTATCAAATCACCCAACACCCAATTGGCGCATTGACTTCTCTTCTCTTCTCTTCATTCCACGACCAATTCAATCACATACTTCCTCCATCTGTGAAATTTTACTGTTATGAAGTTGTAGGTTCAAATGGGTCCAATGAATTTGTATGACATTTACTTTTCCCTTTCGCTATTTTGTTGCCATATGGCAACGTGCTACTTTGTGGACGTCTGCATCCTCTATGGTTGCAAGAAAACATATTTTTGTTGGTTATTAGAATAGTTTGAAGTTTTAGAAAAAATACGAAATTCTTAAACAGAATATTAAAATTTGAAGAATAGAAGTATACACGTTTTTTTAATGGTATATCTTGACATAGTAAAGGAAGAAGAAGCAGAAAAAATTAGCAATTTAGATAATTTTCTTTTTTAATTTTGGCTGAAGTAAATGAAGAAATATTCAAATTTTCGTTATGCGTAAAAATTTTTATGTTTAAGGGGGTAGTCAGGTAGAATCCACCAAATTTTTTTAAATAATTTTTTTTTCATACAAATTTGTATTCCTCATTAACAATTATTTTATATGTTATTGTACATAGTTTTGAGCATAGTATAATTATAAAGTAGTCTAACCTGAACTCTCCCCTCTTTTGAGTACAAATTTTTTGAAATTTCTTTCACAATATTTCATTTTGCTGTACCAAATTAAATTTTTTTTATTATTTAAAAATATGGTCGATTCTACCTGACTACCCCCTTAAGTAATGATTTCAGCCACAACGATGTGGTTCCTCTCATAGAAAAGCACTCTAAAATACAGGGTCCGAGTATACAAATTTAAAAAATGCTTATGGAATGTTGCTAATTTAACCACATAGAAGCTTAAGATATACATTTTAAAATTTAACTTTCCCAGTAAAAACCTGTAGCGAAAGGATTAAAAATGTGCCAAGCCCACTTTGGAAGTATTGAAGAGATAGGAACTTCGCACCTCCTGCTATCCTAATGGATAATTAACCCAAGCGGAACTCCTAGTGGGTGTCTTTTTGTCGTCTGCTCGTGTTAAGCTATCCGAAGGTTAAACGTAAATATTTATTTCCATTTTTTTTTCAGGTCTCACGAAGATATCTTATTTAGCAATGTGCTGCATGAATACTAAAATTCTTTGCCTCAAATTTAGTGCAGTCAAACCTGATTATTGTGCGCAAATTTTTGTGTGGACACTCATTTATTACAATGTGCGTAAAATTTGTCCTCAAAAATTCAGACATGGGGGGACCTACTGAGCGACTTTTTTATGGGTATACTGAGTTGAGATCCACAAGCCGTTTGGCTGGATTGGCTCTAGTTTAAGAGAAATCCGACTTTGAAGTTTGCTCGTTTTAGTCGAGTTCGTCGCTTAAGTCTTTGAACGTTTAAATGCTAATAGGTCCTAAATCGTTCCGAATATCACCTTACTCTCGTCCGCAAGTTTGTAAATATTTTAACGACCAACAAATTTTCTTGAGACACCAACATAAAAAAATACATTCAAACTGTGTTTTCGCCAAAAATGTCCCAAAAACCCCACTTTCGTCCAGGCATAAAAACAGTATAGCGAACCCTCGTGAAAAAAAGAAATGATTATGATTTTATATAGAGGGTTGGCTCCTGCATCTAATAAACTAAAAATGTTGCCTGGGAAACGGCCATAAAAGGCGTGGCTCGGCGTCAAATTTCAAAGTTTTTATCATAAAAACTCAATTAATCTCCAACTGATTCACACGATATGAGTATCAAACGAAAGGTATTTTTCATACCTTTCCTTTTGATGTGCAACATTAGATACGTAAGATGTACTAATAAAGAGTTTTAAGCGAAAATACATTTTTTTGTAAACATTTTTTTTAACGGATTTTTTCTGGAAAAATTCCATCATTGAGGTACAATAAGTTTGCTACCTTATTAAAGCCTGTAAAATTCCCCTTACAATGAAATAAATTTATAATAATGATAATAATAAATAATAAATTCTAATAAATTCTAAAAAAGGAGGAATGTCTAATTTGGAAGAAGGTATAATTTTGAAGAATAATTTTTATAATAGGCTCGCCATTTGAAATTACGCTGCATTGCATCTTCATAGCTGTGCATGGAAATGGCACAAGCTCTAAAAATATCAAACCAAAAAAAAATATTTCCTTTAATCCTTTCGACCCTAAAGTTGCCTGAGAGCACTTCACCTATTTGTCATCTTTAGCTACGATTAATTTATGGGTTTAATTTAAGTAGACACCAACAAATTAATATCTTTAGAAGTGAATTCAAAGCAAATTCCAAAAACTTTACTGTAATCCCCAAAATAATTTCCAATAATTTGCAGCGATATCAGGGAAAATTTGTGTTCTAATTGAAGTCTACGAACTGGATCAAAACCCTGTTTCTTTAATAATGGTTAAATAAAATCAAAAAGTGATATTTTTTTATTTTGCCATAAATATTAAATAATTTTTTGTAATTAAAAATTATTGATACAAAATTTAATTAACCCGTTTCAAGCTAAAATTGTTCGAAATTAAACTATCTCTAGAACTCTAACAAAAAGGAGTGGCGACTTCAAATTTCGTGTACACGCTTCTTAGGAAAGTGTTTTATGATTTAAATACCAAATAGGGGGTCGAAAAGATTAAGAACATATGGGAAAAGTCAATAATCACTTTGCCTTAAAGATCTCTAAATACTAAAATGATTTTGTGCAACAAAAACGGGTAAGGATTTAAATGCATTTCTCATTGTTTGTGTCACGACAACGCCTACCTTTGTAATCAAAAATCGAGTAGGCTTTAGTACGAAACTCATTTCAACTTGAAAGGCCTCAAAAATGCCACTCGACAATGTGATTCCAGCATATGGGGCCCGCAGTCATGTGTTCGCGCTGAAGTCTCGGTGGCAGTCAAGGACATCAAGGACATATTTTTTTCTTTTGTTGTTATTCTATGTGTGCCATGAAATGAGAGCAAACAGCTGGCTGCATTTGTGACAAATTGCTTGATTTTCAAGATTAAATTGTAATTAGATTACTTACATTATATCGCGCTCAAACAACAACAACAACAATAGAACAGCAGCCAAGCACAACAATACTTAGCAATGTCAGCAACAAGCATTGCGTTGAAAAGCAAATATTTGACTTTGTTGAGCGCACTTTGCGGACGCTGAGGGTTGTTGGTTGGCTGGCGGGCTGGCTGACTGCCGTTTGAAGTTTCGACATTGGTTGTTGTGTTGGTGTTGGTGTTTTTTTAGGGCAACGGCGCAAAGTCAGCACAAAGTCATTAAGCCAAATATATATGAAACGCTTTAAATTTTGTGTAAATTTGCATTTATTGTGCGGCAGCCACAACAACAACAACAAGCACAACAACACAAACGTCGAAGTACACTTGAGTGCCCAATCGACGCGGGCAAAATTTGAATAATTGAAAAATGTGATTATTGCTGGTTGACGTTGTTAATGTTCGAGCGGTGCGGTGTGGCCACTGTTTTTTATTGTTGTTGTCGTTATTGCATTTCATGGAAAATTTGCCGAGTCAGACGCCATCATAAAAAAAGGTTAATTAGACGGCGCGAGGTTAAAAATTGAAAACATTAAAACCAAAAACAACAAAAATAACCATTATAATAACAACAATAACAACAGTATTGAGCTGATTTACTGCAGCGCAGATCGCGTCAGTTTTATGGGAATTACTGTTGTTGTTGTTGTTCTTGTTATTTTTTGCGTTGCTGTTGTTGATTCTCGTTTTGTTGTTGGTTGGTTTCTTTTTTTTTGTTTGTTGCTGCAATTAAAATGGGAAACAACGCGAATAAATAAAAGTCATAATAATGCTGGGGCTCAGTTTAATGTGCGTTGAGCCATTTGCATTGCAATTGAAACGCGCAAAAATTAAAATCGTCCATTCATTTCGGCATGCGGAAACTTTGCACAATGTGATCCGGAGCGCCCGAGAAGCAAATCGCCGGCATTAAGTAACAACACACACACACACACATAAACACACAGATGTGTTATCTGCCAGCCAGCGATATAAACTGCAAAGGATAACGCTTTGTGCCGACACTACACCACCGTCGCATTAATTGAAACTTTGGCCAAGAACAGCAGGCACAACAACAAAATCAACAACAACAACAACAACTGGCAATTATTTTTCACTTAATATCTGTAGGGGGGAAAACCGAACTTTCGATTTAACGCCAGGCTGCAGCACACTTGGCCGAAATGCCGCCATTGTTGTGTGTCGCCCAGCAACATGGAAAACTTTTTTAATGGCGCACACAATTGTGACAGCAACATTCGAAAAAACTTACCTATTTAGGCAACTGGGCGATTCCAGTTGGGGTTTGCAAGGATGTTTCGTGTGTCTGCAATCGGCAAAACTTGGCAATGAGATTTGGCAATTCGCAATTAGTGCAAGAAATTTTCAAGCTTTTTCACTTGCATTCGCAGAGATAATGTTAAATTTCTTTTTAGGTTGCAACTTGCAACATGGTAACTTGGTTGGACACGTACTCGAAAAGTTTTCCATTGTTTTTGTTTTAATTTTGTAATTTTGTTTTTTGTTTTTATTTTATTTCATTTCCTTCAATTCCATTTAAATTCATTTAATTTAATTTAATTTTATTTTATTTTATTTTATTTTATTTTATTTTATTTTATTTTATTTTATTTTATTTTATTTTATTTTATTTTATTTTATTTTATTTTATTTTATTTTATTTTATTTTATTTTATTTTATTTTATTTTATTTTATTTTATTTTATTTTATTTTATTTTATTTTATGTTATGTTATTTTATTTTATTTTATTTTATTTTATTTTATTTTATTTTATTTTATTTTATTTTATTTTATTTTACTTTATTTTATTTTATTTTATTTTATTTTATTTTATTTTATTTTATTTTATTTTATTTTATTTTATTTTATTTTATTTTATTTTATTTTATTTGATTTATTGAACTCCTTAAGGGTTAAATATTACATATCGGTTGTATAACAACAAGATACATAAAACTATTGCAGGTACATGGTATTTTCTTAAGCATATATACAATTTAACTTTCAATACTTAAAAACGAACGAACAATTGACGTTGTTGACAATATTACTGATTTTTGTATAGTCAAAAATTTATCCGCTAATTGAAGCCTCTCCAGTGTCGTCATTAATGTTTTGGGCACTACCCCTGTCGATGAAATGATGATTGGTACAATCACTACCTTGTCAAGTTGCCACATCTGTTTCAGTTCTTGGGCCAGTTGCTGATATTTCCTGCTTTTTTCCGCGATACAGTCCTGTAGGTTGTGTGTGTTGGGAACTCCGATGTCAATTAGATGTGCGTTATTTGTCAATTTTTCGAGCAGGATAACATCTGGTCTGTTGTGCGGAATGCTCCTATCCGTCAATACTGTGCGATCCCAGTAAATCTTGAACTCGTCATTTTCTAGCACTGCACTGGGCGTATACTTATAATATGGTAGTTCTTCTGTTAGCAGCTTGGTCCGTATTGCAAGGCTTTGGTGCACAATTTTTGCAACGTTGTTATGACGCGTCAAGTATTCAGTGGCCGCTAAAATTACACATGCTCCAGTGATATGTTGTATCGTTTCCGGTTGTTGTTGGCATTTCCGGCATTTGTCGTTGTTAATGTCAGCGCGTGCAATATATTTTAGGTAATTTCTGGTTGCAATAACCTGGTCCTGGATCGCGAGCATGAGTCCTTCAGTTTCCGCATAAATGCCCGCTTGTTTGAGCCACAGATTTGAGGCAGGGGCGTCGATATCAGCTTGACTTAAGGCATGTGGATGTTTGCCATGCAACGATTTCATCTTCCATTCTTCCAATAACTTGTCAATGCGCATGATGTCTGTTGCTTCGTCTTGGGGCGTCGCATTTTTTAGGTTAAGTGGCGTATATTTGTCATCGGCTTTGCATACCGCTATGTGTAATGCAGTGTCCTGTTGTAGAAAGTATCGGCGCAAGCTAGAGATTTGCTTTTTGCAAAGATGCTGAATGTCTATTAATCCACGGCCTCCCAAGCTTCTGGGTAGGTTTATTCGCTCGACTGCTGACTTTGGGTGATGTGCTCCATACTTTGTAAGCAAAGTGCGCGTCGCTCTCTTAACGCTTTCCAATTCCGTGTCGGACCATTTCAATATACCGAACGTATATGTTAGCACCGGAACAGCATACGTGTTGATTGCTTTGAACAAGTTTTTCCCGTTAAGGCACGATTTTAAGAGAGCCTTGGTTCTGTGCAGGAAGGAGTCCGTAACATTTCGTATCATAGTATTATGATGGATTCTCCTTGTTTGCATGATGCCTAAATATTTGTAGGCATCATCGTCATCCATTGCATTTATAGTTTCGTTACTTGTTAACGGAAACTCTCGCAGGACAACTTTTCCGCTTTCAACACTAAACCGTTTGCATTTGTCCAGTCCAAATGACATACATATGTCTCGTGAAAAATCTTCTGTAATTTGAAGCAGTTCATTTATGTGACGTTCAGATCCTGCGTACAATTTTATGTCATCCATATAAAGGAGGTGTGTGATTTTGTAAGAATCAGCACTTTTCACATTAAACCCGAGTTTAGTTGCATTAAGAAGAGAGGAGAGCGGATTAAGCGCAAGACAGAACCATAAGGGACTTAGGCTATCCCCTTGCAGGATGCCTCTTCTAATACATATTGGCGAAGACTTCAGAAGACCCTTGTTAGTTCTTAAATTGAGTGTTATTTCCCAAGTATTTGCTAAATATCGTAAGATATTTATGATATTTGGTGCTATTTTATAGATTTTTAACACTTCTAGGAGCCATGAATGCGGTACACTATCATAAGCTTTTTTGTAGTCAATATACGCTGTAAATATATTTCTTTGCTTATGATAAGCTTGCTCCATTACAACCGAGTCTATTAGCAGCTGTTCTTTACATCCTTGTGAGTGCTTTACGCAACCCTTTTGCTCGATCGCCAAGATTTTATGCGCCTCTAAGTGCCGATACAGTTTATTTGCTATGCACGATGTCAATAATTTATAAAGCGTACACAAACACGTAATAGGTCGATATTTTGCTGGGTCTTTAGTGTTATTTTTGTCCTTCGGTAGCAGGTATGTTTGTCCTTTGGTTAAAAACTTCGGTACTTGTGATGTATCTTGAAGAAATATTGTGTAGAACCTTGCCATATATGCATGAGTGCAAGTAAGTTTTTTGATCCAGAAGTTATGGATATTGTCAGGTCCTGTGGCTTTCCAGTTGTGTGCCTTCTTGATGGCATCACTTACATCTTTCTCTACTAGTGTGATATTTTCCATCACATTGATTTTTTCCGCTTCTTTATATTGCTTGTTAATCCACGTTGCGTTTGCCGCATGCTCACCAGCTTGACCCCATATTGATTTCCAGAAGCTTTCAATGTGCTTCATCTCAGGCACTTCATCGATTGCGCCTGTATCTTCTTTCCGCATTCGTCTATAGAAATTCTTTTCACTCCTCTGAAAGGTTGTATTAGCTTCCCTGCGTTTTTCAGACAAAGTATATCTACGCAGCCGATTTGCTTTTAATTGCAGTTTTTGTCGCAATGTATCGCGTAGGAGCTCAGCAGTATTGTTTGGTGGGTCATGTTTCGAGTGAAATTTGTATTTCACTTTGATTTCCTCAAACCACTTGATCACCTTTGCACTCCTGTTTCCTGCAATATATTGAGTCAGCCGCCCAAGGTGGGCCCGAAGATCTTCGACTTGGCGCATGAGTCTTTGCTTCCAAGCTGGTGCAGCGTTCCGTGTGCGTGAGGTGGGTGTATTCTGTGGCTTAATCTTCCCACCTACAAAACGTACAATTGCAACAGCTGCAGCATAGATCGATGTTTGTAGTTTGTCAAAAGTATTGACATTTGCTTCTAGATATATTGGCAGTATTTGGCTATTCATACATTATTTTATTTTATTTTATTTTATTTTATTTTATTTTATTTTATTTTATTTTATTTTATTTTATTTTATTTATTTTATTTTCATTGATTTTATTTGATTTCATTTTATTTTATTTTGTTTTATTTTATTTTATTTTATTTTATTTTATTTTATTTTATTTTATTTTATTTTATTTTATTTTATTTTATTTTATTTTATTTTATTTTATTTAATTATGAAAAAATTAAAAAATTGTTATTATAGGATTTTTAAAATATAAATTAAAAAAAACGTTTGTTTGTTGAGTCTTTAAATAAAAGTAAAATGTAACTCGTAAACATTGATTTTTACAATAAATCTTCTAACTGTTACGGTCCCTGGCCTTAACTACTAACGTCGTTGCCTCTATTTGTGTCTAAGATTGTACTGTTTTGAACTTTGAAATCAATACGATGTCAGCAACCTCGACAACACCTAACAATTTTTTCTTAGGCATTTTGTCATCAAACCTCTTTCATCTTTCCCACTTGGTATCTACTTTAGTATTGAAACTTTGAAACTGTAAAAAAAGGACATGGTGCTAGATTGTAGAGCATGACTGAGCACATAAATAACGACTCAATGTGTTCACTCGCTGTAAATAACACCGAAACAGCGAAACTTAACATCGAAGGCAACTTGAAGTAACTACTTGAATAAGGTCACATTTACAGAAGGCATTCCTTTTGGCATTCATCAGACGCAAAAGAAGTCAGCACGCATGGAATTTCGGCGCCCAGACACATCTGAATGGCCAAAGTGAATCCCTACAAGCAAATAAGGAAATAAATTTAAAGTGAAATCACATGTCTGCTGTGTAATTTACGCGCTTCAAGGTAACTTTTGTGTGTCGTCACACACACACACACACACGCATACATAGGTATAAACGCGCCGACACAAACAAGGAAACAAAAGAACAACGTGCGGATTTAATTTGCCTTATTTATATCCGCACAAACACACACATACACAAGTGTGCTGCAAAAAATGACTGCAAAAAGTGGCAGCACACACACAACACACACACATATACAAATAAGAGTCATCATGCAACATGGCAACAACGTGGCCGTGTGCTGTTGCATTGAAATGCGCAAAAATTCATACATACTCATATACATACGTGTACACATGTTCGTCTAGGTGTACAGTTACGGTGACAATGATAAACGTCCAGCCGACCAACAATGCACACGCACACACACACACACATTCATAACAAACATACATAAGTGCCGCCATAATTGCTGCCATAAGGATACAATGATGAATGCATTTTTGCCGCTGCTCTCGCTGCTTGACGTTGATTTTGTTGTTGTTGTTTTTGCGGTTACAGTGCGTTGGCTTAATCGCGACTGTGTTGTGTGGCCGCTGTGGTGCGTTGCACATTGCGGTGCTGCATGGCAGAGAAAGAGAAAAGGAATGGACGCCGTCGACATGGACGCCGAGCAGCGCTTTAACCCGTGAGTTCTTGACTGAAAAGTAATTTTGAGGTAGAGAATGTTTTGTTTTAATTGAATATCAATAAAAAATGTGTACTTCGCTTTGGGGTTTGGTTAAATCTTTCGTGAGTTCAGGCTCAGGCTTCCACAAAGTTGCTGGTTGGCATAAGGTAAAAAAATAGCGAAAGTGTTAAGAGAAAGATATGAATATATTTATATTTTTCTGGAGGGTTAAGACATTGTTGCGGCTGCGTGGCGTCCAAGGCGTGTAAATGTGTGAATGCACTCGTACACCTTTGTACAGCTGTCGCTCTTCATGCGGTGTGCCTGTTTATTTGTATTTGTGTGTGTAATGCTGCACAACAATTTATACTTTACACGCAGGATGTGGCTGTTTGTGGCCGATTTTCGTTACTTTTTGTGGCTTTTTTGCTGAAATCAAAATATTGTAAATTTTTGTAATTATTGTGCTACTCTTTCTCTCTCTCTGTCTATCACATTCTGTTGCTACTATTGGATATATTTATTATGTTATCGACTTATCGTTGGTTAAGCAGCCTGATTAATTATTGTCAACTGAGAGAAAACTTTCCCTACCACAAACAAAAAATCCTTGCAGTTGGTCAAAACTGACTGATCACTTCGATATGGATGGATTCAGCAGACCAATTAATCTAATCAGCACAAGACAATGTCTTGTGGAGGCCCTATGCTCCCGAGAGAAGTGAACAAGGAACAAAAAGATTCAGCAAATAAATGTGTGTATGTATAATGCTATGTTATCCTTTACAATTTCAGCTCACTGAAAAATCTATTCGATTTTTTGTTGGCTCTTTTTGACTGTTTACTACTTGTCATCATTACAAAACAACTTTTATATACTTAATATTTAAAATTTTTTAAATTTTTTTATAGATATTTTTAAATATTTTCATGTCAGTTATGCTAACTTTTGAAATATTTTATAATTTTGTAATATGTTTTTGAAATTCTTCTGATATTAAAACTTATTCATACTAAATTTCTCATTGAAGTGGTCACACGGATGCGTTTTTGGTCGATTGTGAGCAAACGCGGCACCCATCTTGCACGAAGCATTTTCGCTTCCAATTTCTCGTGCAAAATATTGTACGCCGAACCTATTGAGATGTTTACAGCCTCAGCTATCTCGCGCACTTTCAATTTCGGGTCGTCCAAAATCATATCGTGGATTTTTGCAATCATTTCTGGTGTTGTGACCTCATTTGGACGGCCTGATCGGTGTTCATCACTTGTGCTTCTACGACCACGTTTAAATTCAGCCATCCAGTATTTTTTACCATTTTATATGACGGAGCAGATTCCCCATAATGTTTATCGAGCTTTTCTTTTGTTACTTTTGGGGTTTTACCTTTCAAAAAATAATGGTTAATTACAACACGAAATTCACTTTTCTCCATTGTCAGAAAAATAATCAAAGTTCTTCACTTTCCATGGCTGTCAAACAAAACCTAATGTACAGAATGTCATGAAATTTGACATGTGGTCGTTTGAAGGTTGGTTCTATCCGGCAACAAAGAGATTTCTTCGTTTGTGGCGCCCTCTGTTGTTAGGTACCTTACTTTTTGGACAGCCTAGTAAATGTGTGCAGAAATTTAAATGATTGTAGAGGATAAGACTGCAAAAAAAAGAGCTAAAAAATGGTTGATTGATTGGTGTTGCTTAACTGATGTATGGTACAACTGGCCGAAGACTTTCGTGATTGTCATCTACGGCCATTAGATGTAATTCTTTATGATGTTAGATACTAGGTACACCACTCATAAAGTTCAATGTTTCGATTCGATGTTTTTTCTTGATGACAAAAAACACGTATTTTTGTGCTCAAAGAAGTGTTGAAAAGACGTGAGTTCTTGGATTTGCGTGGTGGTAAGACACTCGGAGGCCCTAAAAGACCCATTACAACGCAGTTGAATAGAAAATAACAAAAAGTATAATAATGAGTCCAGCGCGCTGGCTTCCTATACCGAGCGCCCCAGGTTCGATTCCTGGCGTGGGCTGGAAAAAACACTCATCTACTTCTATCGCTATCCACATGAAGCAGATGAGAATCACAAGAATCACACAAGTGCGCTCTTGGCAGGCAATGGCAAAAACCTTCAAGTGTAAAAGATAAACTGCCAATCGCCGTTCGGATTCGGCGTTAAACTGTAGGTCGCCCCCTTATACACATTTGCGTGTTGCATACACATTTCAAACGGGTGGAATTTGTGGTATCACAACGGGCCCATAGGCCTAAGTGTGTCTCATACAGAGGCAGCCACTAAACCAACCAACCAACATTAATGCAGAGCGACATAGAGGGAACATAAGTATGTACAAAACGAGAGAGAAGGAATGTTATTGTATAGATCTATAGATCTTTAAACACAGCATTCCTTTAGTAAATTTATTTGGTTATGTTTTATCCATTTGTTGCTTACCACGCAACGGAAAACTTTGTTAAAGAATTGCGTTGGGTCCGGAAAAGAAAATGGGATATGCCAATATGAGTTCAGCTCAGTACTTGTAAAGGACTTATTTTGATATTTTTAAGAAATTCTAATCAATAAAATGTATAAAATTTTGTTGAACTTTATTTCCAATTTGAAACAACTCTGATAAATCTTTTCAAATCTATATTCAATATAGAGAGTTTCGAAGTGACTGAAGTAGTTGGTACCTTCAGGTTGCAAGATCTGGGCTATAGAAAGTAAGTATCATAACTGTTCAGTCAAACTATGTTAAGCCAGGTATATATTGGAATGCAGGAAGAAAGGAAGGAGTGCAGGCTCTACCTGGGATTACTTACGGATTACTGCCTAGTGCAAGTCTCTCCTTTGAGACTGGGTATCTTTAGTGGTTAAGTGCGGGGTATGAGAGGAATTCTTGTACATTTTCTCTGCCACTGATCAGCGCTCTCAAGACTATGGTTGATTCACTTAGGTATTCTACTGAGAGACTGGAGAGGAAGTCCAAAACAAAGGTCAGCGCCCAACTAGGATTCTCTACAGGGGCTCGTATGTGTCTAGATTTGTAAATGTATATATCTGTAACTGTACAGTAAATGTAAATATGTAACAGCAGGTGTAACTCAATCTACTTTCATATTCGGTGGCTTACCATAGTTTTTTGTGACCTGGCATTGGCCTAACAGAAGCCTTGGTCAATCTGATATGCTTTTTCTGAAGCGTTTTCTATATCGAAATTTTCTGTATGGTATCGAGCAAATCAACATTGAACTACGCGCTGGCTTTCAATATGAAGACTTCTTATATACATTGCAATAATATGTTGCGAAGATGTATTTAATCTAAAGTCATGTTTTTAAATAAATATTTATTTTAATGTATTGTCGGTAGAGAGTATAAAGTCAGTGGATCTCCATTCAAAAACAATCATAACTCAACAGCCAAAGAAGCCTGAACCTGTTACTGAGAGCGTTGAAAATTCTGTACACCCACTGCGGAGTGTAGGGTACGAAATTACTTGCATTAACGCATTCGCCTGTAATTTCATATTCCCTAAAATATATCTGTGTACGTTGGTCTGTAGTTACTTGCACTTAAGTGTGTCTTTTTGAATTGCCTGCAAATGCGTGAAGGTATTTAAATGGCGTAATTTATGAGGCATACATTTGGGAGAATTGGCTGGCACCCACTTATACGAGTATGTGTTGCATAATTGTAGGCCAGCTCGAATGAATGTGGCAGTTAATGCACTTAATTAACGTGTTGTCTACCACTACATATAAATTTGAATTGATTTCAGCGCCTAAAAGCACACTAAAGGCTAAACGTACACGAATTGTTCAATGCGTTATGCAAAGTGATAAGCATAACGGTTGGTTATCTGAATCAGTATGCAATTTATATTTTAATGCTGTCTTGTTTGCAAGACAACAACGTCTGCCTGGAAGAAATCAAAATTGTTTCACAAAATATATTAAATGAAAATAATAATCATAAAAAGTGAATAAAAAATTAAAACTGATTTAATATCTTAAACACTGAGTTTACATATCGAAATGCACAAATGCCGAGTACTTTAAATGCCCCAAAGAGATGTGCAAACACCACAAAGTGCACGTTGCGGCAGTCACTTTCACAGAATTCATGGTCGACTTACAATGAATAATCACACAGCCAGTCAGTCCAACATCAGGTCAGCTGTGGCGAATGGCAGTTGAAAAGAATGTATCTGTGTATCTACAACAACACACTTTGGCATCTGCACTTTTGTGCACAAAGCCTCCACCTCGGCTTGCAGTGCATAATTCGTTGTTCAATTTTGCGCAGGAAACTATGCAACGACCCATTTTTCACAAATTGTTTTTGCCGAGTTAACATGCAACGGTTCGACCGTCTGCCATTTGTATCATTTTTTCTGCATACGCACTGCCGGCAAAATCTTTCTTATCTGCTGTGAGAAATTTATGTCTTGTCGTTTGATGATAATGCAAAGCAGAACAGCGAGTGAGCGGAAGAAAGGGGAAGCGTGAAAAGAGAAGGAAAAAGGAAAAGTTTGGATTGTTGCTTTATGTGAGCAATGCTGCAAGGCAGCGAAAGTGCGTTGCTATGGCGAAGAGCGCAAAAAGTATGCAAGGAAAATTTGCAATTCAAGGTGTGATTAGAATATGAATGTGTGCGTGTGTGAGAGTGTGTGTGTGTGTGTGTGTATGACTGTGGTTGTTATGTGCAGCAGGCAGTTGCATGCAAATCAATTATTACTGTTGGTTGATTTTGGGTTAAAGTTTAGAAAAAGCGGTGCACACCTTTTTGTGGTTTGATTTTTTTGGTTCATGTAGGTCATCGTTGTAAGAAAAATTATTTTGAAATTGTATGCTAAACCAAAGAAAGAAGAACTCAGCTGTTGTTGTTGCTATATTGAACAATTTTGCATAATAAATTTAACCATATAACGCTTATAATAATTTTTAAAATGTATCCATTTAAATGCGCAGAAAATGTTACGCACCCCAATCACTTTTGAATGCAATCATAAACAAAAAACTTTAACACTCTTAACTACGACTTTGTTCAGCAAAAATTTTTGTTTACTTCAAATATTATAAATTTTTACTTTCTAATGAAATTTCACACCATCCACTTCATAAATTGTTCAACAATTATGAACTAAAATTCTACGAGCAGCATTTAGCGTTAATCAATACATTTCCTCAAATTCCTTGTCACACCGCACCGCCGCTCGTCTACCGCACACATTGTGGACAACATAGCAATTTTCCATACTTAAGAATTCCAATTGGTATTTTGTGCAGTTCATATTTCATTGCGGATTTCGCAAGAAATAATCATGAAAATGAAAATAACTGTTGCTGCAGCGAAACGAAATCGTAGTCGTAACACACACGTTTGTGTGTATGTGTGAACTTCATACTTACATGCACATACGGTATGTGTGTCTGTGCGCACATACTCGCATGCACGCTGGATGTGTGTGCACCCTAAAAGGATTCACCGCCTTTTGTCCAAGTGAAAGTGTGTGTGTGTGTGTGTTTGAGTTTGTGAAGCAGGCGAATCAAGTTGCAGAAATTCGTGCTTAGAAATGCATTAAAATTTTAGTTTTTAATCAAGCAAAAGGGGAATTTTCAAGCAGCAGCAAATAAATACAAAACCTACATAAACACACTAACTATTATACAGGGTGCTCTAAGAGAAGTTAGTACATTTTTTTATTGCAAGAGAAGAAACCACTTATGGACACTTGACTTGAAACCACTCATGTGATGAGTGTTGTGAAAATTCTTTGCAGGAAGACTGAATTGTTGAGTACTACTACGATTACCTAAGCCCCGGTTTGAAATGCAGTAAAATAGTTGAGTAGACAATACAATTCTTGATATCTAATTGGAACCATACAGAACATTTCATAATGATGGATAATTTAAAGCATACATGACAAGTTTTCACGCTTTTGCGTTGTTTTTTAATGTCGACTGTGATATATTTTGGGTACAAATCTACATAGCAACCGTGTTCATCATCACATGTTCTTGCCACCTGAAACCACCTCTTTTTTTCGTGCCAGGATATATCTTTATATTCTTGTCTTTGTGATCTTCATTTCATTTCCCAAACTCACTATTGGTCTTTATCGGTTTGTTTGTTCTGATGAGGACTATCGAATATGAACCAACAACGAGATGTATGAACTGTTTAGAAACATGGACGTGACACAGCGAATTAACATCCAGCACCTGCTTTGGCTTAGCCATGTCTCCCGTATGGACGTTGAAGCTCCGGCAAAGAAGGTGTTCGATGCGGTAATTAGAGGTCAACAGTGAAAAAGAGGACCGAGAGTGACATTTTGACCGACGCCTAAGACGATTAATCAACTAAAAGACCGACAAACCTACACTTAAGCCATAAGGCCTAAAAGTATGCAATGTACAGTATAAAATCTTCGTTCAAGTTTTGCGTTTTGCTGTACGTTGCATATTTTTAAGCGTCATAGTACTTTCGGGAACTATCCCATGAACGATTCGAGGGAATGTCATATGTTTCGAGATTAAAATTTTGCCCGGAAAAATAGTATTAAAGGCAACTGGGAATGGTGCTGCCAGTCAGTTTTGGTTTTGGCAAACGCGAGGGTGATGCGGATAATTGTGGTAAAATAAAGTGACTGTTTGCAATTGTGAATAAAGTGACTACTGAAGTGAACTGAGCAAAAGAATCTTAGTTGTGTTTTAGTTTTGCCAGATCAGATGATGATACCTCTTAGATTTAGGAGAGCCTTGGCCTTTTAGGAGAATTTTTAGGAGGAAGAATTGTTTTGGAGAAAGTTTGAGATTTGCGTTTTATGTTTATTTATTTTGTTACGAAAAGTTTAATTTTTATGTAAAATTTTACATTTAAATTTAAAGAAGTTACAAAAGTTACATTTCATACCGAATTTCACTTTATTTATTTTTTATTTCATTACTTATTATTTTTATTATTATATTGAAGTTCTTAAGCTGAATGAATAAAAAAAATAGAAATTAAATATATTGTAATGAAATAAAATTAAATAAAAATTAAATACATTTTTATTTTTTACTATATATTTTTACTATATTTCTTTATTATATGTTTTTTTTTATTTCTTAGATTATAGAAAAGATTAGATTATTTTTTGGAACTTTTAAGTATTTTAAAGGAAATTTCAGTTTTTGTTTTAAGACGACAACACCATTGTATTTTGATTTATTTTGGCACAATTCAGCAATACGAACTGTGCCTGCGTTGGCTTCAAAATGTGTGCTTACATCGCTAGTTGTAAAGTTTCATGTTGAAAAATTGACATTTTTTTGGGCTAGCATCCTCATGGAGATTGAAGAGATCCTCAGTTGAGTTAAGTGTCATAGGTCGGAGCAGGAAGTAATTGAGATGAGAAATGTCTGAAAAATATGGTAGATGGGCGCTTCAAGTAGGTTTTGCTGGGTTATCATTTCACCTAAAGTACGAGTGCTGCGAATTTTTTAAAGTCAACGGTCTGTATGAAAGTGTTAAGAAATCATACCTTCTTACCAAGGTTCCTGTTGGAAAACAACGTATTGTCCTTGATAAACCATTTCCTACAGTACACAGTTTTCGATTGCTGATGGATGGATGCATGCCTGAGGATGTCGTATCAAATTGTCATCCTCCGTCAGAATATGAAGTAAGCGTATATCTTTTCTTTTTTAGATGTTGACGCATGCAAAAGATCTTTCGGCGTCTCTTGGTTTCAATAAGCGTGACTCCCAGTTTTCTGGCTCCTGCGTACCTTCTAATGCTTTTCAACGTTAGGACTGTTTGATGGTCAATTAATCATGATTCCGCAAATTCAATGTCCGCTCGACATAAGTTTTCATCGAGTCAAACCTACAATACTTCTTTTTGAAACTAAATCGTCAACATTAAATTATTTATTTATTGAGCAAGAATGAGACTCGAATTGGAATACACTGTACACTCTCATGCACAAACACACACACATACACATACGCGCCTCTAGTTGTACGGCTGCCGTTGCTTAAGGGGCCCGAACACTGTAAACTGCGATTTTTCATATGTTTTTTATTTTATTTATTAAAAAAAAACGGACGTTCCGATTTACATGAAA
The DNA here is from genome assembly GCA_963971225.1 of Melieria omissa. Classification (NCBI taxonomy): domain Eukaryota; kingdom Metazoa; phylum Arthropoda; class Insecta; order Diptera; family Ulidiidae; genus Melieria; species Melieria omissa. The sequence continues at coordinate 125,605,705 of OZ020267.1, forward strand.
CTTTACACATATATTAATAAATGTTTAGATTACCTTTTTTACTACCTTTTTTAATTCGATTTGCCCCTTTCAAAACTTAAAACGCGATTATCTCGAAACCATGTTTTTTGACCGCGTTGACAGCATAACTGAAAAAGTTTTTATCCGATCGACCTGATTCAAATTGCATTCTATTCGGGAATAGTGTCGCTTCTGCTCGACGTAGCCGTTTTTCGATATATGTCAAACTTTTTTTTTTATAAATAATTTAGTGCAAAATTTTACGCGAAAAAAAAAACTTTTTCTTCAAACAGCCGCCATTTTTTTTCTAATCAATATTTTTAAAATCCCCTACGTCAAACAGTAGCCAGTAATGTATATTTCAAGAATCTTTTTTGTTTTTTGCTCTAGGAGGCTCCGTTATGCTGATTTGCTGTCAACGCGACAAGGGTCATTTTAAAAAGACGACATTTTGGATCAGCTACAGAATACAAACATGGCCGCAAAAAAAAAAAAAAAAAATTGTTTTCGATAATCTAAACATTTATTAACATATGTGTAAAGTTTCATGTAAATCGGAACGTCCGTTTTTTTTTAATAAATAAAATAAAAAACATATGAAAAATCGCAGTTTACAGTGTTCGGGCCCCTTAAATGCCATAAGGACGAAGTGCAGAAATTTTACTGCTTTGATGCAGCGCGCCCAGTCAAATGTTTAAATGGTCCGCAGGCGTAAAATTCTTGTTTTGTAAACGCGTAAATTTAACTAAATTTACAATGTGTTGTTTTGCATTTAAGTTGTTTTTTCGGTGCTTTTTGTTTTCAGTTGTATGCTCACCATGCCATTGTTATGCGGTCATTACTGTTGTTGTTGTTGTTGTTATTGCTGTTGTTTTCGTAGCTGTTGCTGATTTATAAATCTGCTCGAAAACTTTCGCAATTGAGTTTGAGTGCAAGAATTAACTTGATTTTTGTAAAAGTTCTGGCGGCACAACAACATCTTGTGCCCACTTCCGCCTACGCCGGCTGCCCCATCCAACGCTGATTCTGATTCTTTGTTGTGCGTAAATCAAAAGTTGAAAATATTGCTCCAAGTCCTTTGCCGCGGCCAACACTAGCGGTTGGCTTTCTCGGTAACTGCGTCACATTACTACACACGCAGAGGCATAAAGCAAGTGCTGCCAGTTGGCACGAGGCAGCCAAGTCGGGGGCGTGGAAAAGCCAAAATCAAAATGTAGATTAACTGTGAATTGTGTTTGTTTTATTACACAAAACGAGCGAGCAAACGCGAACCAGTAGCAAATAATCTGTATGTGTGTGTGTGTGTGTGTGTGTGTGTGTGTGTGTGTGTGTGCGTATGCCAAGTATGCCCAGCTTTCATTTGCTCTCGCATTGTTATTGTTGTTGCAGCGTGCGAAAACTTTTCCACTTCAGCAAACGCTTTCAGTATTAAATCACTTTAGCTTTGTTCTTCCTGTTATGCTTCTTGTTATTTTTTCTTGTCATTGTTGTTGCCATTGCTGTAGTTGTTGTATTTTATTTTAATCTTCTTCTTCGCACACATATTTTTAAATTAAGTTGAAGTGCGGTGAGATAAGTTGCAATTGTCCGAAAAAAGTAAAAGCAGAGAAATTGTTCGTCTTTTTCACTTCGCCATGGCAGCCGATGTACTCGTAAAGCTGGCAACACACTTGGCCGTAGTTCGACATAAATCGGGAAACTTCATGAAATTAACATCATTGAAAGAAAATTTACAAGCAATAAATTTGAAAGTTATGCAAGGTTGGTTACAAATATATTGGGTGACAAATCTTCTGATGGAATCAAATCTCTTTAAATATGATTATTTGTCCTGACTGACTGACCACACCGCTGAAGCTACAAGCATTAAATTTAAACTATAGGCACATCTTGAAAAATCAACCTCTGCTTTGATGGAATTTTTTGAAACTCGGTGTCTCAAAGGGCAAAACATGGGCTAAGATGTTGTATGAAGAAACGCGATTTAATGGGCCTATTGATTTTAAATTTGGTGAAAATATTTCAAACAAAAAATAATTCGATACGTATTTTTAATTTTTTTGAAAATCAAAGTTTAACAGGGTCAGCGGGTCTACGAAAAAAATGAACCTATGAGTCTATTGACATCAATGTTTTCGAAAACGCTTGAAATCAAAAATAATTTGAGAAATGTTTCTAATATTTTCGAAAATCAGAACTTAAAGGGATCAACCAAGGATTATAGGTTTGTCTGAAGAAACATGATTTATTACGCCTTTTGGCTGCAAACTTGGTGAAAGTACTTGAACTGTAAAACAACTCGATACGTGCCCTTCATTTTTTCGAATATTAAAAGCGGACGAGGTCAACAATGGGTTAAAAGTTTGTATAGAAAAACAAATGGGCCTTTTACTTCAAACTTAGTGAAAGCGCTTACACTTAACATGCGAAATAATTCAATACGTGTTTTCACTTTTTTGAGAATCGAAATCTGACAGGTCAACGTTGGGTTAAACGTTTGTATTGAGAAACAAGATTTTTCACTTCAAACTTGGTGAAAGAAATCTTGGTGGGAAATAATTTTAAGTATGTTTTTTATTTTTTCGAAAATAGTATAGAAATAGAAATCTGACGCGGTCAACGATGGGTTAAATTTATATTGAGTAGTCTTGGCGGGAAATAGTTTAACAAGTATTTAATATTTTTTCGAAAATAAAAATCTGACAGGGTCAACGATGGGTTAATGTTTGTGTGGGGAAACATGATTTAATCCCCCAATTGACTTCAAATGCAGTGAAAGCACTTCGATAAGAAATAATTATTATATCAGGTGTACAACTTTGCTTCCGCCGTTTTTTTCCAAAATTAAAAGCTTTATTGCGAAAAAGTGCTTACAGATGTATTATTCAAAGTATTGTCCGTCGCTAGCGACAACTTTCTCCCATCTTTCCGGCAATTTTCGGATCCCGGCTCGAAAAAAGGAGTCCTCTTTTGACGCTATCCATGAAGCAATCCATTTTTCCAATTCTTCGAAGGATTGAAAATGTTGATCTGCCAGGCCGTGTGCCATCGAACGGAATAGGTGGAAGTCAGAAGGGGCGACATCTGGGGAATACGGCGGGTGGGGCAAGACTTCCCATTTCAGCGTTTCCAGGTACTTTTTGACCACTTTTGCGACGTGAGGCCGAGCATTGTCGTGTTGGAGGATGACTTTGTCATGTCGCTCTTGATACTGTGGCCGCTGTTCTTTTCGCGCGCGACTAAGGCGCATCAGTTGCGTTCGGTAGCGATCTCCTGTGATGGTTTCTGAGAGCATTCGATGCGCTTCAGCTGCATTTTTTTTCGAATTGTAACAGAAAAGTAAAACTTCCCGCAAATGGCGAGAATTGGGCACATAAACGGACATTTTCGAGCGTGAATAATACGAAAACAAGAACAACTGTCACTGAAACGGCGATGACAATTCGTTAGGCACTGTCCACACTCACTTTAAAGGCATTACCATCTATGTATTTCAACCAGCCTCAGCCGGTACAGCCACCTATCGGAAAACGGCGGAAGCAAAGTTGTACACCTGATATAATTTTTTTTTCTTAAAAATCTGACAGGATCAACAAAGGGTTAAGAAAAATTTGATTTATCCGCTCCATTAACTTTAAACTTGCGTACAAAGCCGCGGGGCCCTGCTAGTTTTGTTATATAAAGCATTGTCTCAATAGGCCTTGAAATTGCAGCCGCAGTTGTTAAAAATAGATCAAAAGAAGACCTTCCCTTCTTTGCAACTGTCCGGGGCTCTCAAGATGGAAATGAAAATCTCTAGGTTCACCACTCTTCACAAACTTGCATGACCGCAGAATAGCCAATCTAAGTGATCGGTGATTCATCCATGAATTAAACTACCTTAGTCGGATGTTTTAATTACTTGCATCATCGACACATCATTCTTTCCTTTTGTGATATCACAATGGGTCCAACTTTTTGCCTGTCTAGCTAACCCAACCTTGTGTCATATGGTGTATTGAAATAATTTTCTATTTGAATCAGATTTTGTTTTAAAACTCTTAAAATATCTTTTGAGCTTTGTTCACACAACAGCGAACGAAAAGTATCAAATCATGTGTCTGCTGCAGTTTCTGTGTCGTACAGTTAATGATGAAAGCATTTTTAGAGATTTCCAATTTAGACTAAAATCCTTCTTGGATTCACTGCTTAACCCCTTGACGTATTTCCACGAGTCTGACTCGTGGTACAATTTTTGTGCCAAACATGATTATCACGAGTCTGACTCGTGGTACAATTTCTGTGCCTAACATGATTAACACGAGTCTGACTCGTGGTCAGTGTTGTTTTTTAGAAAAATTAAATTGGGCATTTCAATTTTTTAAATCGGGCATTTGCCCGGGCAGTGAGCGAACAGTTGGAAACGAATTTCGTTGCGCTGATACGTCAAAGGGTTAATAGTTGCTTTAAAGTCGATCAAGATTGTTTACAAAAAAAATTCCTAATACAAATTTTTTGATGTTTCTATGTTATCGATAAGTCAAATGGCTTAATGTAATCATAAGTTCGTGTTCACAGAAGTCAATTAACCTAACCCCTTCCCTTTTTTACCTCATTTTGCACTGTCCCAGAATGACCTCTAACCCACATCAAAGTCAGCCATATAAGTTGAAGAAAAAAACTTTTGAGGTCATGGGCGCGTTTTGCAGACACTTTCGAGCTTAGTGTCGATTTATCACCTTATGGCTGTTTAGTGCTTAGTTTTGACCTATGAGACACTTGATGGTCAATAAGTTTATTTAGTACATAAGTCTTAGTATTTCAACCTGATAAGTCGATACCTATCCTTCAGATTCAGTGCATTCAAACAGATTCTGACTAAAACTTTGAATAACATTTTTACTTAAATATTTCAGAAAGTTTTCTGAAAGATGCCTTAAATTCACTGATATTCAACATTAACTACACACATGCTGTGGCCAATGACTGCTGACTACAGTCACTGCTGTGGCTGTAAACGAGCTCAGTGTGTCCTCCGCTGACGGCACGCTCGATTTCTTGTGGTCGTTCAGATCTGTCGTTCATTTTGGTTAAGGGGGGGAAAACTTTTTTGTATGTACGTTTTCTATTTTGGGTATATTTTTTTTTTTGATTTGCAAAAACTTCGTTTCGCTGGTAGTTTGTTTTCTCTGCTTTTGGTTGTTGTTGTAGATTTGACATTGCATAGATGTGGCGATTGTGACTGAAGAATCAAACTTATAATTACTATGTAAAGCTTGTGCTCTCAGTTTTTGTCCAAGAAACTTGTAATAGTTTTAATTGGAAAAATAAATTTTTTGGTAAATCCACTTTGGAATTCTCAGGTGAATTGACTGCTTCAAACATGTGGTAAAGTAATATTGGAAGCTGTTTAAAACGTACTCAAGGTCCTGAGTTTTCAAGTCCTGAATGTTTACTTGTCAAGGTCCTGAATGTCTAGATGCAAACATTTACAGACATTTTTCTTGATGCAGATTTTTGTAAACAATGCAAAGCAAATTTCGTATTAAAATGGCAAATAATTTCGATTTATTTTATTATTTAAATCAACTAGTCAAAGGATTTGAAAAGCAGTGTTTTGGTTGAAGGACGATCATTGTTTTGTTAAGGTATTTGAATTAAAAATCACCAGAAAAGTAAAATGAAGGAACGGTTATTTGTAATTTAACCTTTTCGACCCCAAAGTTGCCTGAGAGCAATTTCACTTTTTGTCATCTTATAACAAAAGCAACGATTTATGCGTTTAAATTAAATAGGCACCAACAAATTTATATTTTTAAAAGTGAATTCAAAGCAAATTCCAAAAAATTTACTGTTATCCCCGAAATAATTTGCAATAATTTGCAGCTATATCAGGGAAAGTTTGTGTTCTAATTGAAGTCTACGAATTGGGCGCGTTTGATCAAAACTCTGTTTCTTTAATAATGGTTAAATCAAATCAAAAAGTGATAATTTTGAATTTTTCCAGAAATATTACATATTTTTTCTGTAATAAACAAATATTGATACAAAATTTATTTAACCCGTTTTAAGCTGAAATTGTTAGAAAGTAAACTAGCTCTAGAACTCCAACAAACAGGCGTGGCGACTTCAAATATCATGTGCGCACTTATTAGGAAAGTGTTTCATGATTTAACCCTTTTGGGACTACTAGGATAATACGTCCCAGCAAGTTTTTAATGCCCATCAAAACAATTATTAAAATCTTACGACCCACGCAAAATATTTTTTCGATTTATGTGTTTCCGCATAAAAGAATGATTTCAGAATTTGTAAGCATTCAATATAACTTTCTAACCCCAACATTCATAGCTTGAATATTTTGACTGCGAGTATTTTGGATTTCAAAATTAAACTAAGTCCGAAAGGGTTAAATACCAAAAAGTGTGGTTAAAAATCAATCATTGATAGAATCAATAATATATTTAAATTTTGAATGAAAAATCGAGATTTAAAAGGACTATTGACTTCAAGTTTGGCGAAAGTACAGTAAAATTCGCTTAGGTTCCTCACTTATAAATGCATGATTTTTTAGTTACTTTAGAGGGGAGAGGTGGCAAAGTACCCAGAATGGTTAGTTACTTAAGCGGAATAAATATAGAAGAAGATATACTAAAGCGAGTTTCACTGTACCCCAAATATAAATAATTTAAGATGTTTGCAGCCAGTGTTCAGTGGTCTGGGTTCATTGTTCTTCTCGCTTTGAATACAGTTGCGAGAAAGATTATAGATAACTTCTCAAGTAATGCAAATTGTTATGAAGGAACCTGATCTCCTTGCAATGAACACCAAAACCTTTGAAATTTGAGTTTTTAAAACTAAATTAATGAACATTATAAGACATCAAATTTAACAGTTACCACACATGACAGCTGCCAATACCAACCAGCAGCGTTGCCCAGCCCTGCCCTCACTTCACACCATTTTATGCAGGCAGTCAGCCTGCCCGCCCACTTCGCACCGAATGCCAAAGGTTGAAATGCTCAAATCGAATTCACTGAATTCACAAAGACAAATTACTCTGCTGGTGTTGCTAATTGCTTTCACAAATAACAAACGACATCACTGTGACTATTACATGTCGACACCCAGCGACACCCAGCCAATAAGCCAGACGAATAGCACACACACACATACATTCACATTCACACAGAGCGGCTGGCACTGAGACGGCGTTCTCTGCTACAGACAGACAGACAAATAGTCACGGCATGCAACGGGGGTGGCAAGTGACAGATTAGCATAGCAATACAACAACAGCAACAATTACATCAAGAATGTTGACGTGCCCAACAACAACAACAACAATTGTCATGCAAAATAACAATAACAAAAACAATAGCTCAGGCAACGCAATGTGAGTGGGGTGGGGTGGGGCGACTAAGGGTGGGGCAGAAAATGACAAAAGGCAGTCAACAGCGCGGTGAACACAAGCGAAAGTCATTAATTAAAACGACCGCAATGATTGCGGACGCTCGAGCGAAACGACGAGCGGAAATCTTGGCGAAAGAGTTCGGCGCTGCAAAAGGACCAGCAATGCTGGAAAACTGAAACGAGGCGAATTGTGAAGCGTTGCCGAGTATTGTGAGTGTGGTGGTGAGGTTGACTGAGAGTTCTGTATGTGACAGATCAAGTGTCAACGTAGCGAAACGACAATTTCACCCGTTGCCGGCGCGAACGTGTTAATGGAATGTCAAACGGCGTTATTAGCCACCAGCCATGGGCAAAATGAATTATGGCCAATACTGGTTCTAATAATTGGAAAATGATTTCGTTTCGAGGCACGTGGCAACATGTGTCTACGACTGACTGGTTCGCTGGAGGCGACTAAGGTCAAAGACCTTGCTTTGAGAATACAAATTCGACTGAGAAATGCCCCCAGCTAGAAAAAAATAACCCGAAACATAGTACTGGCAGCTCATGAAGGAATAGAACGACTTTATTAGCGAATAACTAAGGTATTATTGTTTATTGTGGGACAAGAATGGCGCCCATAAAGTGTCAATGAGCTGCGCAACCTTCTCGCTCTGTTCGCATTGCTTGGCTGCATTAAAAAATTGCTGCCGGCTAGTCATGGCCCATCAGAAATTCCATCTAATTGCCAACAAAGGATGCACAACAAAATGCCAATAACAATCAAAAGCATTAAATGCCCTGTTTGTTTTTTTCTGCAAATGAGTAGTCAGGATAAGCATGAAATGAATTACATGGCAATAACTATGCACGGCGAAGCAAAACACAAACAGCAAAGAAAATAATCAGTGTGCATGCAGCCGGATGTGAGGAGGATGAAAGTGTAGAGTAATGGAATAATAAAGAGAGCTAATACTTATAAAAGCAAAAATAAGGACTTGGGATATAGAGAATAGCAGCTAATTTAATATATCTTAAATAAATGTTGCACACAGTTTTTGTCTATTTGCATTATACTCTATTTTTAAGTTTCCTGCGTAAGAACCAACATTGCGTATACGTAACTTATAACTGGAGATTAAAAATTGTCCCTAGAATAACATAATCAATGTTGATTTGTTGCACTGCAATACAGTAAGACCTGCTTAAGTAACTCACCTGGAAATTCAAGATTTTTCAGATACTTAAGCGGGCGGAGTAAGTTAATCTTCCTGCGACAGAGCGATTTTCCGGGCAGCCGTTCGAAACAAGACAATTTTTTAATTTAAAATAAGAAACCATGGAACGGTTTCATTTGTTGGGTTTCAAAAGTAACCGATTCAAGAAATTTCAATTATTTGCTTTTCGCAGTGACAATTTTTATCTAAAGGATTAACTGTTGGTGCATAATTTGGGCCCAGCATTTCAGTAGCGGCCAACAACCCAAGTCTCGATCGGCTGAACATAAATAATTATTTCGCTGAACGCAGTTTTTATGCATAAAAACAGCAACGTGAAGCGAAAAATTCCACACTTGTTTAATTTTAAAGATTCACAGCGACAAAGTTAAGCGAATATTTACACAATAAACGGCAAAGATCAACACCAACCAACCAACTGGCGTCGATGAATAATGCAAAATAATCGCATGACAATTTAATGCATTTTTTCTATATAAATGCGTCGGCACAAACTGCGAGCGTAAGTTTTGTTTTTGTGCAGCAACAGCGACACACGGCATTGTCGAGTTAATTTTTATGCATAAGCGAGCAAGTGTGACTGATTGTCATCAGTGTGTTTCTGTATATTTGCCTCTGTGTGTGTGCAGGCATCAACATAAACACGATGCACGCCTGCACAGCGTGTGCACATAATGATATTAATTATAATTGACAGGATAAGTTTAATCCTGTCAGCAAATTTGAATGCATTCAGAACGCTGCAGTGATGCACCACCAAAAAAACATAAAACAAAATATTTAAACCGAGATATGAACAAAGCCATACGCCATGGCAACAGCAGCTGCAACTGCAAGTGACAATGACTTCCTTCTACACAAACACACATACACACATATACATTGCGTGTATTAAGTACACAGTTGAACATATGAAAAGCATTTTTGTCATCGCATCTTATAATGTTTTTCAAAGGAGATCATCACCATATGACAAGATGTGATTTTTCCTTAGGTGGTGCCAGTTGTTATAGCGACTCAAAAACCGAAATATGATGGATGGAAGTCATATTCTGCGATATTTTGTGCTTCTCCTAAACAGTTTCTAATCATGTTTTTCAAAAATATAAAACTGTAAGAGTAGATAAAGTTGCATTATATTCAAAGCGCAAGTTCGGACCTCAACTTGGAGGCTTATTTCCTATTGTGAGTGACATCTGTGAGTTACAGAAGAAGGTTGAGGTTTTTGGAAAAGAAAAAAGTGTTGCCCAGCGGTTGATTTGGGTTGGGTCTCTTCCACGCCAATGGAAGTCACTGTTAGCTTCATTCGAGGCTCAGGTTAGTTTTAGCCAACAGGGCTGATATGGACCTGTCATTACAGAGGGTGCTTTGAAGCCTCCGATGAGAAATCAACAAGCTACCTGGCTTACCTAACCTAACCTCAAGTGTTGTTAAATTGAATCATCATTCTCTTCCAAATAAAATTGTGGAAGTACAATTGTTTGATTTATTATCTCTTTTGTCCCTGTGGAGAAAGGTAAATTGAATTTCTTTAGGCGCCTAGATTGTAGCTTTGGACATGGATATATAAAGTTGTGATTCGATTATACGTCAATTGTGCCATTGAAAAATTTATTACAATAGCATTAAACCTTGAGTAAATTCCTAGAACATTTTATTGGGGGCATACTTTCGAGGAATTTAAAAAAGATAGCGCTGAATTGCAAGCATTATTGGAACATTTTAAAACTTTTGAGAACATTTAAACAAATGTAATTCATTGAAATGTAAACAACATGCTGTCTGTGGGCCAACTGGACACAATTTACGAGAAGCGCTGATCTTTTTGTATAGTAAACCTCGCTGCAAATGTCGTTAAATTAACTTTTGAGGCGCTTCGATGGGATCTTCTACCCCACTTGCCGTATTTACCTACTACCACATGTTCATAAATCAGAGACCCTAAAGATAGAAAATGCACGGCTTGAAATATCAGAATCCCATCCCAGTTCACAGTTGACATTGGAAGTTTGAGAGATGTTTGGGACTGGAAATCGTTGATGCATTAAATCGATAAATTACTGTCACAATGATAGCACATTCGAAATTTTTAACAATTGCAGCAATCTTACACAAAAGTTGCCAGATTTCAAACATTTGGTTATATTCCAATCTTTAAGAGTTATTTTACTTGTTCGGAACAACAACAATTACAGAAGTTATTGTATTGTAATACCAGTCTAACAGCATATCTACCCATTAGGTCTAGTGAGCACAGCAGCCACTGTACTGATGAAGATCCATAAAATTTTTGTAGCTGTCTTCTTCTTCTACTTCTTGACTGGCACGACAGCCCGATTACGAGACTAAGGCCTAGTTACTAATTTGTTTACAAGGTTGGAAGGGACCTACAGTTTTATATCGATTCCGAACGGCGAGTTGGGATCTTTTTTGTTTCGGTGTTAATGCAATGGAGTCTTGAACCTGCTGTCAAGCTTAGTAGCTGTCTCCTTTTATTTAGACGTTTATCAGGCGATATCTGTTGGTGTCCTCAACATAAAGTTGCTTAAAATTATCGCTAAAACAGAATTAAAAAGTTTTCTATTGATTTGTGTTCAGTTCATCGGTTCAGTTCATGTGATGGTGTTCAAGTACCCAATAAATGTTGAGTTATGAGTGAATTGTTATTGTATTGTGGAATTACTTGAGTTCGAGAGGAGCTTTGTTGTATTGTAGATTTACCAGCAAGGGACTTGGATTAGTTTAGGATGACCCATTGTGCTACCACAAAAAAATGCTAACACCACACCATCTTTGATAGAGGGACTTAGTGAGAATGTTAATGTTCAACCTTTCGCTATTTTGCTGCCATATAGTAACCGTTTACTGCTTGGACGTGTGCACAACCGATGGCTTTAGGAATGATACGAAATTAATAAACTGCTCTTTTGGGACAAAGTTTAATTTTGAAATCCAAAATACTCTCAGTATAAATATTCAAAAGTGATAACTTAGGGCACAGTGAATAGCACATTATTTAATAAATCTTAAATAAATGTTTTACACCATTTTTTCTATTTGAATTATACTCTATGTTTAAATTTCCTGCACAAGAGCCAACATTGCGTATACGTAACTTATAACTTGAGATTAAAAATTTACCCTAAAATAACAAAACTAATGTTGATTTGTTGCCCTGTAATACAGTAAAACCTGCTTAAGTTTCATATACTGAGTTTCTGTCGTGCATAAGAAAGCATAGATCGGTTTCACGTGTTAGGTTTCAAAAGTGACCGAATCAAGGAACTTCAATTGTTTACTTTTCGCAGTAAAATTGTGTATCTAAAGAATTAATTGTTGGCGCACAATTTGGGCCTAACATTGCTCTCAGTAGAAATATTTCCATGCTATGAAATTTTAGGTTAAAAAATTGTATTGGATTCTCACAAATTCTGCAATCATCCTTTCATGCACGAATTCGAAAAAATATTTTGAATGGGTCGTGAGATTTGAATAATTATTTTGAGGGGTATTAAAAACTTGCTGGGACGTATTATCCTAGTAGTCCCGAAAGGGTTGAAGAAGATAAATATAAACTTTTTTTAATGTTATATCTTAACACAGTAATGAAAGAAGAAGCAGAAAAAATTATAGATATTTTTAATTTTACTTTTTTAAATTATCTAAATTAAAGTTTTTTAAATTTAAGTAATTTACTTAAAGTTAATTCAATTTAAGTAACTTACTTTAATTGAAATAAGTATCTTAAATTTTTTAAGGAAACTTTAACTGAAGTAAGTATGTAAGCGAGTAATTATTACAGCCACAACGATATGGTTGCTATCTTATGACAACATTCTAAAACACAAGATGCGATAATGAAAATTAAAAAATTATTACTGAATGTTGTTGATATAACTGCACAAAAGACTAAATCCATAAATTAAAAAATTTAACTTTCCGCAGTAAAAACTTGTAGTGAAAGGTTTAAAGTTTAAGACCACTAAAACACCATTTTTAAATCACCACTGAAAACACTTAAACAAACAACTTGTTTGACAACTTGTCCAGCAATGTATCTCAACTATAATGAGATCCTCGATCGGCCTTTTTGTGTTGCACAGTGATATGAAATTGACGACGCGGCGCCGCAACATGTGCGTCATTTGTATGCAGTCACGAACGTCATGGCGCGTCTCGCCGTTGTGTTTGTGTGGGAGTGTGTGTGTGTAGTGTTGACATTTTGACATGACATGACAGCGCCTGATACGATGTAGCGCAGCTAGCATTTCAGCTGATTGCGATATCGGCGCATTACAACGTTCACACGCGGTAATTACTAGCTGCTTGATGCTAGTAGCTGGTGGTTGTTTGTTGTTGGCAACCGCTGAATGATGATATTCGAGCAATTGCATCTCTGTGTGTGTGTGTGGTGCGTTTGAAAAATATGTCTGTCAAACTTTAAGCGGTATTAATTGACAATTATCGAAAAATTCATTCGCATGATTAAAATGATTCAATATTTTTATTTGCCAATAACAGCAACAACAATTGTGAAAATAGTGATATGTGAAAATGTCAAACAATAACAACACAGTCGTATAGTGCAATTGTGCGCATGTGTGTGTGTGTAGATTTTCAGTTGGCATTGACATTTTGTTTGTGCAATAATTAGTTTGGTTCGACAAATTGCGCGTTCGTTATATTTTGATTGATTGATTGATTGAATAAGTTGTTCTGTATGCGTTAAAATCCTTTTGCGCGAAATAAACGAAATATTTTTGCACAGTTTTTTGAGTTTTAATTTAAAGTTAGTTTATATTTAATGAAAATACATAACGAATTCAATGTGCATTATTTGCAATATTGAAAAAGAATCTTCTCCACCTATAGAAAAGGACACAAAGCTATATTTGTATTAGAGATGACAATGCTGAAGCACTTTTCTGTAATGAAGTTCCGAGATTTCGAAGTTTTATTTCAGTAAAGTCAAGTCAGGATAGCTTAAGTTAGGATAGGAATGAGGTTTCGACATTACATTTTGATTCTTGCTTTGTAGAAACCCAAAAATTGGCAACCTCACAACTCCGATCCCTCTGCTGGTGAATTTCTGAACTGTAATTAATTTTGTATTTTTTGTACTTAAAAATGTTGGCGATCGCTGAATAAATCGTTTAAATCGGTTGAGTAGTTTCCGAGATACGATGTTTCTTCGCTTACATAACTACTACATTTATAAGTGGGGAGCCAATGGCATAGAAAATGGCCAATTTTGTATGGCAGCCCCCTTAAGACTTGGAGATAGCGGGTAGGTATGTTTGAAAGAAACATTGGGAAGAGAAAATAAATGGGTGTCGGCCATACATTTGATACATCTTGGGGCAACCTGGGAGCAGTGGGAGCCTATTGTGTAAAAACTACCATTTTGTATGGGAGCCCCATCAAGAGTTGGAGATAGGGGATGAGTATGTTTGAAAGGAATGTTTAGTAAGGAAAACTAGAGGGGTCGGTCATAGATTTTAACCCTCTAAGAGTAACTTCTGACCAGGTTTGGACCAATTTGTTGCTTTTTTCTCAGCTTTTTTGTGAACTTTGACCTCGAAGCGACGCCATTAAGCCCCACTATAGCTCCAAAATTTTTTGGCTCATGCACTTTTTCACCAAACCGCATAAAATGAGAGGTTGCGGAGTATCGAAAACCTATAATTAAGAATCTTCATACAACACTAAATCATGTCTAGTGTACACTTTTTACATCTTTAAACTTAAATAATCAGTTTATTAATTTCGTATTATTACTAAAACTTCAAACTATTCTAAAAACCAACCAAAAAGCTTATTCTTCAAACTATCGATTGTTCAGACGTCCACAAAGTAGCATGTTGCCATATGGCATTAAAATAGCGAACGGGTTAACGGGAACATCGAAACAACATGGAATACCTTAGCTGCTGTGTTTGCGCAGATTAGTCTGATAAGGTTTCAATACCAACAAAATATTAGGGAAACAGTGTATCGCTGTCAAGTTTCCGCGATGTTCCAAGGAGTCCATCGAGCTGAATGATGTACTGTATCCCATAAGTTAATTTTCATTTTATTTCGATTTTAAATATGACTGAGAAGACAATGGAGAATATACGACAGTGAATAGACAACAGGTAGATAGCAAGGTTGATATAGTTATGTGGTATCATCCTGGTTCCTGCGTTATAAAAGAGATATTAACAACATCCCGTAAGTTTCCAGACAACATTGAGAGAAATTGATTTTGTTCGTTTGACCTAAGTTGAAGATGGTACTCGTACAAAGGTCACAGTTAAAGTGAATAATAATTCGCCTTTACTTTCAATCTTCACATAATCAGGACGTTTTGTGAAGGACTTAAAATGAGAAATGATATTGTCAAATAAAAATACGACTCTATAGGATTCTTTGTCGATGAAAACAAACCATTGATGAAGATAAGGAAAACGGTTGTACTTAGAGATATGCAAATGATTTCCGTGTTTATGAAGTAGTTTTTCCGAGATTGTAACTTCAACCATACAACGAAAATAGTTCAATCATGGAGAAAGCTCACAGTCCAATGAGACAGTGTTTTCAAAAATCCTCACATCCCGTATGAGTGCTAAAAAAATGAACATCTTTGAAATTCCGATATTTTTTATTCACCATCACCAATGTGTGCTGTTGATAAGTAATGACAGCAAAAATGGCGACTACATATTGCCAAAACAATCAAATATTCGCAATCGGCTTACTGGCAACAAAAATATGGCACCAGCAATGTTGGCGAATAATTTGCTTGCCAGCAATCTGAATAAACATTCATGAACTCAATTCGATAGCGGTGGATATTGCCTAGTCTCCTTTATTTTGTTGTTGTTGTTGTTTTTGTTGTTGTTATTATTGTTGTGTTTGGCAATAGCACAAAACATGTGGCAGTAAATGCGGAATACGTTAACGATTTGTTGTTGGTTATTGGTGCAAATGTTGGTGTTATTCGAACGAGGGGGATAACGAGCAGTTGTAAGCCTTCAATTGCATTGTTAGGCGATGAAATACAACAAAAGCAAATTGCTTTCACTGCAGTCATGTGCCACGTAACTAGGCAATGGATTTGTGTTAAAAAAATAGCCACGAATTTATTAAAAATTATTCAAATTTAAAAACCAATGACAGGGCAATAAGTGAACATGAAATAAAAGAATTTTTCCACTGATAAAAATTCTCTTTTTTGATAATAAATAGTGAATGAAGTATATTTATTGATTTTTTTATTTTTTATTTTATTTTATTTTATTTTATTTTATTTTATTTTATTTTATTTTATTTTATTTTATTTTATTTTATTTTATTTTATTTTATTTTATTTTATTTTATTTTATTTTATTTTATTTTATTTTATGTTACTTTATTTTTTTATCTTATTTTGTTTTAAAAAATTAGGAAAAACAACTAAATGTGATTTCTTTTCACCAAAGCAAGAACAAAGATTCTTAGATGAGCAGAAAAATCATAAAATCTTGGCAACAAATTCTGTTGCTAACCAATTAGTTGTTCTGTATAAATTTAAATTTTTGATAAATTTAAATGTTTTTAATGTAACAAACTTTAAATGTTTTTTAAAATAAATAATTACAAACACTATTTACTATATAATTCATAAATAACAAAACACTTTGAAAACGGATCAGCTGAATACTCTCGCCAGACTTACCGATGTGATATAATCAGGAAAAGAATTAAAAAAAAATGCAGTGAAAGTTTGCTTAGAAGTTGTTCTTTGATGGATAAAAAACCTTGGAAAGAATCGAACTGGCAGTTTTATGTCGAGATCCAAATGCTCGAATTCTCCGAGGCTATTCGACATGATGTCTGAAGCGTTAGTTTTTAACTCAGCACAAAGTCCTTTCAACCTTTAGAGTTTATTTAAGTTTAATCTTATGTCCAACTAGGTGGGAGATAATGGAAGACAATTCAGTAACCCAATTCATAATGTCTTGAAAAATATATATAAAGTCCGGCCGAACTGAGGCAACTTGACCTAACAACCTTTACAAAATATAAGAAGTTCCCAGGCAGTATCCCCAGAAAAAAATTACTAGGTACCGCATTCATGGAACTTGGAACTGTTCCTCGGTATATGAATTCATGAAATGAAGAATGGATCAGGAGTGGATAAAACATAGACAACAATATAACTGGCATTACAGACGATACTAAATTGTAGTCGAAGCTTCTAAAGACAAAGCGATATCTCGAATATGAATTGATTGGAACTCTTGATTGATTGGAGCTCTTGGTGAGTTGTAAGGACCATATGGTGTAAGTTAGCACATGACTCCCACAACACCGGAATGCTACGTGACCAATCCGTAGCATAACCATAACAGATCACCTGGGAAAGCTCCCCATCCCACAATTCGGCAAATTCCTACTTGCACCTGTGTCAACATCCCACAATTCGGCAAATTCCTACTTGCACCTGTGTCAACATCCCACAAACGCTACGTGACTAAACCGTAGTTCCCACATTCAGACGCGACTCAATTCTTGGGATTGGCAGACGACAACTCAGCAGCTCGGCGGATCGACTGAGAAAGCTCCTCTTCCCACGGTGCAATTCGTCAACTTCCAATTGCACCTGTGCCAATGTCATCAGCAGCATCCACCGTGGTGTAATCATGACACCGCATGCTACGGTGAGAACGAACCGTTTCCCACAATCAAATTTGCACCTGTGTCAGCACCAGCGCCAGCAGCCAGATCAACAACAACAACAATAACAACGTGCCAAACACAGCCAAGAAAAGATATAAAAGAAGGGTAGAATAAGGAATTAGTTTTTAGTTTTTGAAGTACTCTGTAACGAAAAGGAGCGCATAGCGCTTAATTCAATAAACAGTTACAAAATTGGGACATAGTCCCTAGTAAAACTTCGCAGTTTGATTTTAAAAACGGGCACATAGTGCCCAATCACTAATTTGTACGCTAACTAAAGGGCACCTTTTGTTCAGTGACATTTGGTAGAGTTGTAGCGATTTAAAGTAAAAAAATACTATACAAGACTTTCTCTACAAGACAACCCTTAGACAAACCCTTAGAGAGTTTGTGTTTAACCAGATGCCAGACTCATAGCACGGACTCAAACCATCTTCGGTCAATTAGAAATAATGACCCATACACCTTTTCCATATTGAAACAGTGCGTGTGTCTGTTCCGTGTGTTTGTAGTTGTTTAGTTCTGATATTTGATAGATTGGGACTTAGTTCCCAACTTTATAGAAATGGCGACTCCGTACCAATTAGTTCAACTTATTTTTAGATCTCACTAGAGAGGAGAACGTACAGCAAAGTTGGAGAATATAATCTGCTACTTAGAAATCGTAGCTATATTTTTCTAAAGGCACCTTTAGTCAGTCGGATTGGGTTAGACAAACTTCTCAATCTCACCTAACACTGATGTTAGGTGATGTCAAGGTTTTTAAAGTGTCCTCGTTCAATCTATACAGTTCAGTGAAAGTGGTTGGTTGTACTGAAAGACTTTCCAGAAGCTCATTTGCAGCCTACCAAGCTTTTTTAATAGACCATGGCAGTAGTATCTTGTCGTCTTTTTCGAAATCCGTATAAAACAAGCTCCTAGCTGACTGCATTCATGACGGAGACAAAGTAACTTCAGAACACACCTGAGACGTCTAACATTGACGAGGGAGTGGCCAACAGAATGTGGTTTGAAGATTGAGGCAGCCGCGCACATTGGGTGCCAATGTGCGGCACTGCCTGGTAAAAGGATGTGAATTGTAGGACAATTGTTCTTAACAGAGATCGAATTTTGAACCATAAGTTGTCGAAATCTTCTCGAGGTGATATAGTGAAGGAGAAATGGAAATGATTACGATAGACCTTCGAGTGACTAGTTACGAACTTCATCGGGACAAAAAAGCACTCCCTTTGTGGTTCGCTTTAGCAAATTTTTGAACAAGACCGATTTTAGTCGGTAAGAATTCGTTAGGTTGGTGGGCCTGAGTAGTGGTGCACAACTTTTAAGCGCTACACCAATTGAAGCTATATTTCCACTCGAAATGTTTGCGAGATACAGATATTTTGGAGTTGTTTGAACCTCCCAAAACTGCCACTGAATACGAGTAATTAGTTTCTGAGAAGTTTTTTCATCTCCTGGGCTACAAACAGGACTTACACCCACTGACCCAATGACTCTGAACGCGGCAGAGCCATTGCGATTTCTTTTGAAGACAATTTGTCGACTCCTTTTTCAGTGACCCAAAGGATTGGTCCTTCAGCTTTACTCAGGAAACTGAGTCACCGCCTAAATCATTGTTTGAATTGTTCAAAACAACCACAACGACTCTCTGACTTATTGTCCAATGCCCAAAACAATTGCGTCACGATAATAATTTTTTTACTCAAAAAATTTCACTCTTTAAATTTAATTTAATAATAAAAAAACAGCAAACGACATTGGCAAATGCAACGGTTTAAGTGAATAAAAATTTCAATCGGCGTCAAATTTACTTGCCTTCATAACAAATACGAACATTTTTAAATATTAACTTGTAAATATTTTTCACATGGCCATCGATAGGTTTGTCACTTATTTCGCATCGCCGACAGCCGAACAAATATTCAGCAAATGCAATAAATGAAAATAATAACAAGCCATAATTTTTTACCCCAACAAGCTGCCACACCTGTCTGCATTACTATACTATATATGTACGAGTATGTATGTATGTATGAAAATGTTTACTTGTGTACAACTGTTTACATAAGTTTTGCACTCTACACTCTTGATTCGGGATTGATGAGCACTTTGGTATGCAGTTTGTAGTGTTTAGGTTGTGATGGTTGTTGGAAGTTGAAAAGAACCGAAGTCGGTAATGGGTAGAGTCAGTCTTGTTAGATCTTGAAGGGTTATTGTTCTGTTCTGAAGCTCAGCCCCAATGCTTTCCTAATTCTGGAACAGATGATTTGAGATCATTTGTCGCTCTCATCGTGATGCTTGTTTTCTATTTAATGTCTGTCACAATGAATTAAGAATCAGTTACGCAGAACTCAGACTTGAATTTGGTGTTGTTTGGTTTAGGCACTAAAAATATGGCTGTCGCTGCAGTGTAGCGTATAAATAAGTCATTCATGCCAAACTGAATAGTAGTTTCTTGCATATATATAAAAGTTACAATATGAATGTATGAATGTTTGTATGTTTGTTTGCATGCAAATATTGAAAGTGATCACTTTGACAGCCATCAACACAAAAAGTCTATATGAACAAAAATATATAATTTTGCGCGCTTGTTCAGCGTATTTGCATGCAATTTTATATGCACGCGGCGAGGCAATGAAAAAATATGAAAAATCCATTAATTGAAATTATTTAATATTTAAATTGAAATGCGAAAATATTGTGAAAAATATAAATTCATATAAAATTTGCCATAAAATTTAAAGAGTTGCATTGTGTAAAAAAATACCAAATTCTGGCGAACAAAAAATGCTTGACATAGATTTTTGTGCGCATGTGTGTGTGTGTGTGTGAGTCTCGAATGTTGTACTATATTGTAAAAGTGTGCAGCTGACAAAAATCATTTGCATTTAAACGAGCTTTGCACCACATTGACAACAACAACACCGATTCGGGCTGCATGCGGCTGCAATTGGCGGCCATCTGCACAGCCGGCAGCTGCTAATCGCCGCTGCGCATGCAAGTTCAATGGCCAAGGATTTGTGCTCGCGACACTCGACTCGACTGCGCGCGCGCTCGCGGATAAAGAGTTTATAATCGAATGATTAGTGCATAATTTATGGCGTAATTACTGCATTGCCGCGGTAATAAATTAAAAGTACAATAATTGCGGCTCGGCAAAAACCGACCGCCCACAAGCCGCCAATTTGGCGCTGACTCTTCAATTAAATGTTTGCGTTTTGCAATGTTTTTTCAATGCTGTTGTAGTTGTTGTTGTTGTGTGTGTTGGTAGGTAGGTAAATAATGCCAATTTCGAAAATTATATGGCAAAGTGAATTTTTAATGCGGCATCGCTGCTGCGTATTTGTGATTGCTTATCGCGCGCGTTTGGCGTGGGCCGGTCGCTGACAAGTCGGCAGTCCTTAATAATTTATTAGCGCACACAAATCAACAAGTTGCCCGACAAAGGGTGAGATGTGCCAAGCAAATGAAATGCCAAACAATTCATTGCGTCACCGCGGGGCAAAAGTTTGAAAATATTCGTTAAATTCGTCGAAGGTTCTCATGCAAAATCGAAGCCTGTATTCGGATTTCTAATGAGAATAGAACTGAAAAATGGTTTCTTCTGGATGGTCTTTAGTAAACAGTGTTTTTTAATATTTTTAAATATTTATTTTAATATTTTTAATATTTTTTATATTTTTTTTTAATATTTAAAAATTGAGAATACACGAACTTTTCCTTGTTTTTTTTAATATATTTTGAGTACAAATTAGTTTTGTTTGTTTTCAAGAGATGACTCTGACTATTGTTAATGTTTTTTAGTGCCAGCTAATTTCTTAAAAGTTCCCAATGTTAAAAATTCCATAACAAAATGTCTGTTTATTAAACTGTTGTAATAAAATCTGGCATCGACTATAGTCAAAAATTCACCTTTTCCACTTTACCCAAGAAAACAAAAATAGACAACCAACTTTGATAGTGCACAGCA
Source organism: Melieria omissa (assembly GCA_963971225.1). Classification (NCBI taxonomy): domain Eukaryota; kingdom Metazoa; phylum Arthropoda; class Insecta; order Diptera; family Ulidiidae; genus Melieria; species Melieria omissa. The sequence goes on from OZ020267.1 coordinate 125,626,990, forward strand.
AAAAAACCAAAACACAAGCAACAACAATTTTTTAAACAGTGCTGTAAAATTGCATTATCTTCTTTAAGACGAAATCAATAATGTAAAGCATACTTAAATTTCCATTCCTGAATTAATTGCACAAAATCGAGATTTGGTCCCAGTGTGCGCCCTTCGGCGAAATTAACCAAATTACAGCTGTCAAATGGCCGACATTGGAATTAACTGTTGCCATTTGAAATTTTTGCCGCCCACGCTGCTGTGTTGCCGCAATTAACTCAATGCCACCATCCCATCCAAGGACTCAACGGTATTTGCCGCAGACGGTACGCAGAAATTTGGCAGCGGGTGTAAGGTGTAAGTTGTACTTGTAACTTGAAAGTGCGGATTATGCGTAAGTAAATGCCGAAACTTTCGTTTGTGACAATTGGCCAGTGAGTTGACGGAGGCAACCGAAGAAAAGCATGGCTTGTAAAAGATGAAAAGAACAAAAGAGCGCGAAATTCTGTAACCAAACAACGCCTCAACTTGACACCTCAACGCAAACGTTGCACTTTCATTGGAGATTTTATGTTCAGCTAAAAGCTTGACACTTTATAAAGTTGACAGAAAGTGTGACAGAGGTGAGACAGCTTATAGCTAAATAAATGCTGTACAGGTTGCGCGGAAAGTTTTTTGGGTTATTTATGTGAACCAGGTTCTGTTTAATTTGAGTTTTGGTTTTCTAAGGATTCAATGCACTGAGATTTTAATGAACTTGGGTGCATAATGTTTTTCATTTATTTTATACATGAGTGTATCTCTTTCTCAAAACTCAGAATATCTTCAAATTCTAAACAATAACAGCGTTTACTTTGAATGATTAAATTGGCTTCTAATGTTGCAATCGTTTGAAATATACGCAGATATACTTATGTTAGAAGCCATTAACCCTTGAGTAAACTAAATATGCTACGACAGCGATACTCCCTAAGATGATCTACACAATTTCATTACTGTTTTTAAAATCGGATTCTTCGTTCTCTCACTCTTTGCTTTGAGTTTAATTTCCAGCTCTATCGAGCGTAATCCTTCAATATTCGATTCAATCATTGCGATAGTTCCAAGTCTCATTCATGGGTAGAGATGAATCGTTCATACTTACAGCCGGTGTCATCTGAGTCACAATCAAGTTTTTTTAAAAGCTACATTTAATAGAGAAAATCACATCAGTACAGATTTCTTGCCTTGAAGTTGACAGAGACTGCCTTCTCTTTGACTCTACAGACTATGTAAAAGCCTTGTTAATAAAATCTTTAGACATGGTCAACAACAACACAACAAAAATAACAAGGTTATAACAACGGATTCTGGTAGAGGGGGCAAAAAAAAGATAAACGTGTATCGGCGTTTTGAAAGTTCACATCTGAATTTTTTTTTAGGAGTTGGTCAAAGTCCCTTTTTTACTCATTCTTATGGCGAATATGATGTGTTCAGCAATTTGATTTAAAATACTACGAAGAACATTTTTGTGGCGAATTTTAACCCTGTAGCTCCTATTATTATGGGTCAATTTGACCCTTTTTTCTAAAATCCCAAAAATGTCCTGTAAAACAGGACTTTTTAAGGACAAAATTTACCACGAAAATATTCGCCATAAAATTCTAGTATAGGTCTCTGAATAAATCAAAGCTCAGAAATTAACTTGAACGCCAGAATTAAGCCCAAACTGAAAATATTTTTAAGTGCTTATTTCGTACTTAATCAAAATTGGTACTTAAATGTCCTTTTTTCGGCCGCTCTCTACCAGAATCCGTCAGAACCTTGTTATGTAAAAAAAAAGTTTGATTTTGTTGTGCAGTGTAATTAAATCTTACGGCTGAATGCAACAGCATGAAAAGATTTAGTACAAAGCTGTTTTCAGATGATCCAAAATCCAAACATGAGCAAAACTGTTTTATAAATACATATTTATAATACATACATATATACAAAATTTATATACCATATAAAAACTGCACTTTTTGATCAGTTCAGTTAAACGTTTAGAATTTCTTAATGATCGTGGAGATTCCTATAAAACAGAAACCCACATATTTCATTATATCAAACTTTACCATATAAAATATTGTGACGATCATGCATCTCACTGTGGGCCCCCTAACATAGGCAAAACGACAACACTGAAAGGGCACTTGTCGGCAGCAGCAGTATTGCATACTCTTGGGAGCATGTTAATTTTGCGGGTATTATCGCAGAGACTGTTCGAAATGGAAGAAGGAGAAAGAGCCTGTGCCTCCGGTGGAAGGAGCAAGATGCGGAGGCCCTATCATCTCCTGGCGTGGCCAACTGAAGAAGGCACGCGTAAAACAGGGACGACTGGAGAGAGCTTTTGCGGCAGGCCGTAACGAGTTGTTATGGCCAGTGAAGTAAGTAAGTTATGTTCAAGATAATGATGAAATGCTCGAGAACCAGTTACGCTTCGGTCAGTTAAGTATAAAAGGCGAGTCAGTTATGTTTTAACAAGCAAGGATGTAATACCGATAAGAAAAGAAAAGTGAAACTGAAGTGAAAGTAAAAGTCAAGCAAAAGTGATTAGATAGTAATGGATCAGTAAAGTTTATTATGTGACAAGTGTAAAAAGAATAAAATGTGTCAAAGAATTTCTTTGTTTTATTTTGGCACAATCCAGTGACACGAACTACATCTGCAAAACTAATTTAAGTATCAATATGGCATACAAATCGAAGAGAGTAAAATTATTCTCTTTCTTTCAACGATTGTAAACCAAGAAGCTTGCGCCAAGCATTGTAGGACAAAGCCATCAAGTCTGTACAGGTTTTTTGGCGGGTACGGGTTCATCAGTATCCATGAGGGTTTTCACCTCCTGCGAAAACAACCAACAATTTAATGTCAAAATTACTTTTTTGCACCGCTTTTAAGTTAATTTTAAGTCTAAATTTACCAAAGTTTTCTACTTAAAACTTCTACTTTGTTCATTTTTATTTTAGTTATTTTAGAAATGCATGGAGATCGATACTCGAATACGAATACGAATGCGAATGAACGCATGAATTTGCTTATTATTACAAAAATAGAACATATCAGTTTCGCAGCAACCAGTGAAAATAAGCCAGCAAAAACAAATCGAAATGAGCCATCATTAAAATCGAAATCGTACACGGTTTCAGGCAAATTTAGTGTCATTTGAAACGAGAATATCGACATGCGGCAGCACAAACATTATAGCCGATATTGAATTCCAGTAAAATCTATTTAACAAGTTCATAATTCCCGACACAAAGGCAGCTTCGATTTCAATTGTTATTCCCGAATAATTTTATTACAAATATTGTGGAAAATATTGAACGCAGAAGAAGCGACACGACACAATGCCGCAGTGACAAAGGCGAAGCGCAAAATGTCAAAGTCCTTTGGAGTGCAACATTTCAGTCAGTCGGCCATTGTGTGTGTGTCGATGTGTTGTTGACGCCCCATTGTCGAGTCGAGTGTGAAGTGGCACCTGCTGAACAGCTGGCAACTCTACCATTGCGTTTCAGCAGGTATATTCGATGTTTTATTGAAATTTTGAAAATATTGAAATTTTCCTCTCCCATATTTGTAATGAAATATTTATTGCAATTAGTTGACGTGTGCCAAAAATAACCCACAGCAAAATGTTCATTTTACTAGCAGAAATTGTTTTCGTTCGCACAGCGTTATTGGATTTTGTTACACGCCGAAAATTGAAGTCTTGAAAATAAAAATAAATATAAACAGAAATGAAATTATTACTGCCACACACACACACACACACACACACACACACACGCACACGTACTGTATCAGGTGTCAATGGCGCAATGAAATGCTGTACGAGTAAACAACAACAACCACAACAACAGCCTTCTGGGGCATTCCGGGGCCGCATGAAGGGCGCCCGAAACAGAGCGAAGTGACGTGCGCACAGCGGCCATGGCGACCCCTGAGATTGTGTTGGCTTTGCACTTGACACTTGGACACAATGCCGCCGGACTGTCGGACTATTGGACGGCCGTGTGACCGCCGTTGTAGGCGCCAACAATAAACGAAGAAAAGTGGCCGAAAAAAGTAAAAGCCAATATAATTGATTTATTTTCCCTAATCAAAGTTTCAAGTTCAGATAAAATAGAAAACATGTCGCCACCGGGTCAGCGCGACAAATGGCGCTTTGTGCTTGTTGCGGTGAGCGCTCAATGGTGGTGGTGAATAGTGAATGGTGAGTGGTGAGTGGTGTTGAGTGCTGCGGCAAATCGGCATTGATTACAAATGGCGAGCAACTTTAGCGTAAACCCCGACAACTGGACACTTGACGATTTGAAGAATGGCGTCAGACGGCCGGTGAAAAAACTTTATCTGATGCGGAAAATTAATATTGACACTGCGCACCGGCGATTGAAGAGCGGGCTGGCTGAGGATTTGTGATGGCCGTCGGTGTAAAGAATGCGCATTGTTGTTCTTCGGTGATATGCTCGACAGTTTGACGACCTTGTTTGATTGGATTGTTGAGTGTAATTTGAGATGAAATTGAAATATCACTGTGTGCAGTTTAAAGCGAATAGGAAATACTTAGTTGTAGAAAATTTTGCAATGAACATCTAATGGGGAAATGAAACAAGGTGACTATAAATCGAAAAAATGTTTTCTGTTTCATTTACCATAACAGAGGAAGAGGTAATTAAAGCGTTTTTCAGAAAGAGTTGTTCCTTCAAATCAACAGAAACCCCAAGATTTTTGTAAGAAATTATGCTTTTTTTACTTTATCAGGTGTACAACTTTGCTTCCGCCGTTTTTTTTTCCAAAATTAAAAGCTTTATTGCGAAAAAGTGCTTACAGATGTATTATTCAAAGTATTGTCTGTCGCTAGCGACAACTTTCTCCCATCTTTCCGGCAATTTTCGGATCCGGCTCGAAAAAAGGAGTCCTCTTTTGACGCTATCCATGAAGCAATCCATTTTTCCAATTCTTCGAAGGATTGAAAATGTTGATCTGCCAGGCCGTGTGCCATCGAACGGAATAGGTGGAAGTCAGAAGGGGCGACATCTGGGGAATACGGCGGGTGGGGCAAGACTTCCCATTTCAGCGTTTCCAGGCACTTTTTGACCACTTTTGCGACGTGAGGCCGAGCATTGTCGTGTTGGAGGATGACTCACCATTTTCACTCACCACGAAATCACCATTTTTAAAACGTTGAAACCACTCCCGACACGTTCTTTCACTCAGAGCAGCATCACCGTAAGTTTCTGAGAGCATTCGATGCGCTTCAGCTGCATTTTTTTTCGAATTGTAACAGAAAAGTAAAACTTCCCGCAAATGGCGAGAATTGGGCACATAAACGGACATTTTCGAGCGTGAATAATACGAAAACAAGAACAACTGTCACTGAAACGGCGATGACAATTCGTTAGGCACTGTCCACACTCACTTTAAAGGCATTACCATCTATGTATTTCAACCAGCCTCAGCCGGTACAGCCACCTATCGGAAAACGGCGGAAGCAAAGTTGTACACCTACTTCGTTATCCAAAAATATCCTAAAACTCCACTAAGGATCCAAACTTCAAGTAACATAAAATATGAATCTCCTAAAACTTTCTCCTTAACAATTCTTTTTCCTAAAAATTCTCTTAAAATGTCAAGAATCCCCTTAATTTAGAAGGAAATCTCCTGATCTGGCAACACTGTCTACCGTATGATCGATGAAGCGAAAAGGGTGTTCGATGAGGTCGACCGCAAAAATGGAGGCCGTGTCTCTGGTGGGAGGACCAAGAACACTTTTCATCATTTGCCAGTGTTCCCAATAAATCATACATTGTTATCCAAAAATCTCCTAAAAATCTACTAAGGATCCGAAAAATCAACAAACATAAAATATGAATTTCCTAAAACTTTCTCCAAAACAATTCTTCCTTCTAAAATATTCTCCTAAAAGGTCAAGAATCTCCTAAATTTAAAAGGAAATCTCCTGATCTGGCAACACTGTCTGCCGTATGAACGATGAAACTCCGGCGAAAAAGGTGTTCGATGTGGTCGACGACGAGAAGGGAGGCTCTGACTCCGGTGCAAGGACCAACTTGAACACTTTCCATAATTTTTTAGTGTGACCAACTGGAGAAGTTGTTTACATATACATATAGATTAAAAAGAGCCTCACCGAAAAGAATAAGTAAGTTTAGTTAGTTATAGTTCTTATGTCAACTGCAACTTGTAGACATGTAAGTTTGATTTATTCAAAATTTTTGTGATTATTTTGAAATGAATAAACTCTCAGCTAGAGCGGCAATATTTACTGCTGACTTGGCTGAATAAATACGAGTTGGAATCTGGAAACTTCTCCAACAAGTGTGAAATTATTAATTAAATTCACTCCAGGAGCATTTTGATCAAAGCAATACGAAGTTTTCAAAGCGCCTATGTGTTTCTGGATTGATTGTTCCTTGATTGTTTATTCCTGCAATTCCTTGTTTTGCTAAATAGTTGAACCTATGAACAGTTCTATATAATAACAGTGCTATAATATTTCTATATTCTAATAATACTTGTTGATAGTTGGTCAAGTTCGCCAAGCTTAGCTGCTACCACTAAGAATAGAATGATGTCTGAACCAAATTGTTGAATACAATTGCAGAGCTAAGTTCCAACTTGTATGATGGGAACTCCTGTGAAGCAAACTAGAAAGCTAACACCAGAATAAATTCATTGAGGTATTTTTAACTATTGTTAAGCCAAAGTAAACGAAAAAATTAATACACATGATTGCATATGGCGTTCTAGTGTTAAGCATATGATGAAAAAAAACATTTCTAAAAAATTGTTAAAAAACATTGATTGAAACATTTACCAAACATTATTTTGTTCTTTCGTTCGCCATCATCATTGCAATTGTGCCAACCGGAAACCATCCACATCGGCGTCAATGACAACAGTCTCCATTCGCACCATTCGGCCGACATTGTCCAACTGATTCGCATGGACCAACGCTGCAGCATTGGCCACTGCTGCTGCTCCACATCACTTCGGCTGTCGTTTGTTTACATTTACACGAACGAAGTTGCCGACAACGGCGAGCGCATCTGCGCAAACGGAAAAGGATTCTTGTGGGCGCTCACGCTCTCAGGTGATGCCATGGGTCAGCAAAGTTTTACGCGGGAGAACGCTGGAAAGCTGTGGGCTGCATTCCAGTCCGTACGGCAACAGTGCAGCTTGCAGTCTGTTTTATAAAATTAACAGTATTGCGTTTAACAGCTATTCGAATAAAGTGTTATTTTGTTTTGTGTGTTTGATTTTGGGCAAAATGTGGAGTGTAAATAATTTTAATGAAGTTGTAAAACAATTTATGCGAGCGAAGGCGCCATCAGTGGATAACTAATGTGATGCAAGTAATTTGTTGAGTTATTTCGAGGCATTTTAGTCTCAATGCAATTTTCATGCATTTAGCTCCAACTTGTTAAAAAGATGATTAAATATTTGTTGATTTTAAACTGTTTCAATGTGCCAAGATTTGGTTATTGATGTTTTTTGTCTTTTGGTTTTGTTTTTATTGTCTATTTCTGTCTGCTTTCACTCAACAAATCCGCATAATCTGCAGTGCTAAAAATGTAAGCGCCGAAATCTGTTCGCTGCAATTTGCATAATGCTGGCAATATGCAAAAAACAAAAACAAAACAAAGCAAAATGAACACATTTGCCACAATTGCTTTTGGCAGCTTCATTCGAATGCGACTAAAGTTATGGCAGCGTTTTCGTTGTGTGTTTCATGTTGTTGTTGTTGCACCACATAAGTTATGCATTTTAGGCAACAATAACATTGATGTTGTTGGTATTGTTGTATTTGTTGTTGGCTTAGCAACTTTTCAGGCAATGACAGTGCCTAATGAGTTCACATTATCACCTCAGCACACTTCCCTCTTCACTCCTCTCGTCTGTCAACCATTTTCCCAGCCCCTCTTCTCCCCTTTTTCATTGCACCACGCACGTACATACATTCACTTGTATGTATTTTCTCTCTAACACTAAATAATTTTCACACAACTCCAACAAATTGCTTCTGTCTGTCCGTTTTGGCCGCTCGGCAAAGGACGCATTGAAATTGATTTGCCGCATCTGTCACGTAATGCATTAAAATTCAACACAATTGCCGTAATCAGCGGCGACAGCAGCAGGTGGCAATTGTCTGTTATTGTTATTAGGCCAACTTGTACAGGTAGTTGTAGTTGTTGTATTGTTGTTGTTGTTGTTACTGTGATCGCTGCTGTGTTGCATTATAGTTGCGATTGTAGTCGTTGTTGAAAACAACGTAATGCGCCTTGTTGCTGCTGATTGATAAAGTGTCACACCTGACTGTGTGGCCAGCTTTCACTTCAAATCGATCCTGTTGGCCATTGAGATTTGATAAACCGCTATTGTTTGCGGTATTACAATGGCAGCATTTGTGGCCGCAGTCTCTCATTCCACACAGTCCCTTGTTCAGCCAGCCAATTTAACCTAATTTACTGTTTTGGCTGCTTCGTGTGTCATGTAAACTGTAAACTTAAATGTTGGTTTATAACACTGTGCGACAAATATTAAAAAAATTTTCACACTGGAAAAAATCCATATGGGCATGAAACTAGAGACCAAATATAGTAATACTGCGTACTCAGTTTTTAATTTCTAAATCATTTGTGCTTTTAAAAGGACTTCAAAATTTGTAAGGGTATGAAAAGTAAAAAAATATAAAAAATACTTAACTTTGTTAGAATATGGCGATATGTATATCAAATGAAAGAGGAAAGGCTCGAAAATTTAAATAAAATTACTTTTTTATATATTTGTAAAAAAAGGATATGAAAAAGGTCCTTTAAAAATTTTAATCCTTAATATCCTTGAAAATTTATATAGAATTTTCTTGAAAAGTAAGTATGTTAACACTCAAAATCTCCTTGATCAAGTGTCAAAATTTCATTTGTATCTTTTTATTATTTCGAATACTGATACTCAAATAAATTAGAATCCTTGTACTTCATTAGAATTGTAGCTTCCATCTTTTTGTATTCGAACCAATAAAGTTAGAGTCATGAAATTTTGACATGTGATCAAGGACACTTTGCGTTTTAATATAGTTACTTTTTAAGAAAATTCAATATAAATTTTTAAGGATATAAAAGATTAAAGTTTTCAAATGACCTTTTTCATATCCTGTTTTTACAAATCTTGAGTCTTTCCTCTTTCATCTGACATGCATATCGCCATATTCTAACGAGGTTAAGTATTTTTTATATTTTTTTTATTTGTATCTCCTTCAAAATTTTTAAGTCCTTTTAAAAGCACAAAGGATTTTGAAATGAAAAACTGAGTACGCAGTATTACTATGTTTGGTCTCTAGTTTCACGCCTAAATGGATTTTTCCCGCTGTAAAAAATGCTGTCGCACGGTGTAATATTGTTGTGGACTCGGAGCCTTCAAGACGTGTCCTCATAAGTTTTTTGTTTTTTATAGGGCAACATAAAACAATGCTGAGCAAACAGTGTCTTGTTGCAAATTACTTCACTCCATTACACAAAATTTTCGCACAAGTCTGGTGGGAAAACTTTGACCCCGTGAGGCGTTCTCGTCTCTTATTAATAAAATTAAATTAATATTTTAAAAACTAAAAACTGCACAGCCAGCGAAAAATTGTTACACACACACACAACATAAACAGTGGGTCTGCATACATGCAAATTGCACATTGGGGACTGGCGGCAATGCCACGGATTACGCCACATTTCCGACCATTGCGCCGCATATGCGTGAACCGAGTGCAAGTAGTCAGCCAGCCAGCCAGTCAGTCGACCAGTCAGCCAGCGTGCGCGCCGTTAAACGACACTTTTTACAGCCCTGAACTTTCGCTTCGTGTCGTTCTTATGTGCGCACGAAACGACTTTCGCATGCAAAAATGTCGCCGCCCAGCGTTTGCCGCTCAACTTTATGACTTTTCGACGTACGAGTAGATGCCGCCGCGTGCTGCTTTTAAAATGTTTTCAACGCATTTTTTTTTAGAACTTACACTCGCTCTTTTCTTTTAACGATTTCGTGTGTTTTCGGCTTCTTACTTAGTTTATTTTATTTTTTCGCCAAACAGCATTTTCGAGTTGTACGTGTAAATTTGTTGTAATCTCGTAATCTTGTTGCTTTTAATTTTTCACTGGAGAGATTAAGCGTGTGTGTGTGAGAGAGAGAGAGAGATAGAGTTCGCAGCGGACGTTGGATGGAGTATGTGTGACATTTATGATTCACTTGTTTTTTTTTTTGTCACCGACATGAATTACTACAGCTGAGGTATTTTTCAACGCAATACACTTTGCGTTATCTCTTAAAATTGTTGGCTTTAAGAAAAAAAGGAAGATTACTAAGCCAAAGAGAGAAAACGTTAAGGTTGAATTGAGTTTTTCTAGAAGAGGTTAAATTAAGCTTTTAGCTGGGTTTCATACTATCTTTAAGACCGTTGCCTGATAAGAGAGTACAACAAGGTTATCACCTTGACTTACAGTTTGTGAAATACAAAAATATGAGGTTCGCTGAATTGTCAAATCCTTAAGAACAAACTACGTAATGGTAACTGTGCAGTGTTTCATTGGGTTTCAAGTTCAGGCCCAATGATCCAGCCAGTGGTGCACATGGGAGGAGAGGGATTTTTGTACAGAACTTTTGAGCCCAATACCTCAAATGGTATTCAGATCAGATTTGCTACTCAAAATGTTTGTGACAAACAGATATTTTTGTGGTGAATCCCCCAATCCTCACTTCATTGCTTAGCCAACAAATCTTCTTCGCATATTTACACTATCCACTCATAGGCCCTGGACTATTTGGTGGATTAAAAACTTTTTCAATAAGGAAAAAGATTGACTGAAAATTTGCGGAACAAGAGACTAAACAGTTTCTGGCACCAAGCAGAGGAAGTTCCCACAAGCGCCTTACATTAAATATAAAGAACTTCTGTATGTTCATTGGACCTACCTACTCAAGTGTAATCTTAATCAATTGGAAATTTCCTTAATGGGACATGTATCAAGGAACAAGAATGTAAATGACCCAAAATTTGATGATATTTTATAAGTGAAAAGTTTACTGTGCAAGATCGCAGTGGAAAGAATGGTTGGTCATTTGTCCAGAAAGGAATACAGGAAGACAAGCATCAGTTATTACATTACAGGAACAGAAGACTTCAAACATAAATAAAATATTGGTATTCGAGGAATGCAGTAAAAGGAGCAAATTTTTATTAGAATATGTTAAGAAATCATAGAATAGAATAGAACTTGATGGGGTTTATTGCACTGAGCCCAGATGTGATCTGCTGTGCCCCTCCACAAGTTGTTAGAGAACATTCCTTGGACCCTCCGACCTAGTGAAGCTTATTAACTCAGGGGGATTTAGGTGCTTGATGATCTCTTCTGCAAGCGAGAACTGGCCCAAGTAATGCATCCTGTTTCGACATACTGCATCGCAGTGTAGTATAATGTATTCGGGAGTCTCCTCTGCTGTTCCGCAGAGTCAACACACGCTAACCTGTTTCAGCCCGATTGCATGTATGTATATGTTTCCTCAAACTCTAGTGCCCACTTAGAAGACTGGTGGCGTGTCTAAGCTGGGTTTTCCTTAGTTTAAGTTACTGGGCATAGATAAACAGGTAAAGATCCTCTGGCTGCCACGACACAGAAGAATTGATGGAAACCTGGAGGCAGACAGCCTTTCTAGAACTGTGGCACCTACGACCCACATGGGACCGGAACCCCTTACTGGACTGGGCAGAAGCGCCATAGCAGAGTCACTCAGACTTGAGGAGAGAAAACACTGGTCTAACGCCCCCAAATGGAGTGAAGAAAGCCCCTTTAATAAAGATTTTCGGCTTCCTAAGACCCAAGGCGTTAGACCAGTGTTTTCTCTCCTCAAGTCTGAGTGACTCTGCTATGGCGCTTCTGCCCAGTCCAGTAAGGGGCTCCGGTCCCATGTGGGTCGTAGCTGCCGCAGTTCTAGGAAGGCTGTCTGCCTCCAGGTTTCCATCAATTCTTCTGTGTCGTGGCAGCCAGAGGATCTTTACCTGGTGGTCTATGCTCAGTAAATTTAATGCCTCTATGCATTTCAGCAAACCCTGAGGTTATCTCTCTATCTATCCTGAGGTAATAATGCACAAATCTGTGAGACGAAATAAGAATAGTATGTAACTTTGTAAGATCTTCTCCCCAGTTTATAGAAGCAATGAATGTCAAAAGTAACGAATATCGAGTCATACAAGTTATGTGAGGATGTGGGCTAGTAATAAGAAATACCGATACTTTTTAGAATCAAGTACTGGATTACGAGTTATATGAGCTGCTTGATGATGTGAAGCAGTGATAAGAAATAACGATACTTTTGAGAATCAAATACTACATACTACAAATACTACATACTGATATTTTACAAATTAATCGATAGTTTTCCATAAACAAAAAGCTTCCTTCCTCTTCATTTTATTGCTTTCCAAACCATAGAAATTTTGACTGAGTACTTCCATATTGGCAACTTTTTAATACAGAAATAGTCAGTTCTTTTTCATATTATCGGGCATCACAATGGGCCTTTGGAGCCTCCTAGTGTTTTTGCTGAGAACCAGTAAGCCGCCTGTCTTACCTAACCTAACCTTTCCATATTACGTACTTTTTGAAACAGTTAAAGCGTAGATTCAAGCACTTGAAGATATGGAAGACTTTATTCAAACCATATTGAGTATACATTTCGATACCGAAAACCTTGGTACTTACTTAGTACAGACAATAGTAATTGTTGTCAATGCTTAGTAGCTACTTTTAGCTACAGATAACCTTTCGATACTGACTATAAATATCGATACTGAGTACTTTCGACATTGAAAACTAGGTCACACATGAAACCTCATACTAGGTTATGTTAGGTATTGATAGCTACCTATATAAGAGACACGCTTGGGACCTAAGAGGCCCATTGTGATACTCCACACCACATATTTCACCCGATTTTGAAATTTATATGCCACACTGTTTTTCCATGCTTTTTTACAAGATGGAGGATGCACAAAGATGCCAAGATGCCGAATCCACTTGTCTGATTCTTGTAATTCTCAACTGCTTCATGGGGGGAGCCATAGAAATAAATGAGTCCGAGCTAGGATTTGAACTTAGGGCCTCGGTATGAGAAACCAGCGAGCTACCCGTTGAATACAACTACTGATACTAAGTACTTTCTGTAGTAAGAATTGATATTATTAAAAGTTGAGTACTGAAAGAAGAAGGAAGTCATCTGAGAATAAAAAGTCCGTGTCTTCTTTGGAAAGATGCAGTAAAAGAAGCTCTGTTTTCGCTAATTCACGAAAGCAAGCACGAAGCAGCGATGTCTGGTAACCACTTAATGGGAGTTTGCACTTAATGAGTTTGCTTCTTATTTCTGGACTTAAAATTTAATAGTTTTCAATAAGATAATAAAAAATTTAAGAAAATAATTCATAAGCCTTTCTGTATATATATTTTATTATTTATATATATTTTATTTATTTTATTTTATTATTAATACTAATTTTTTTCTTTCTTTAAGACAACTTTGCGTCATAACTTTTTGTAAAAGAATATTATTTTTTTTTTATTTAATTGAATATTCAGTTTTCCCAAAATTTCCTAAAACAATTTTCGACACTTACTCAAAACTCATAAAAAAATTAATAAATTTATACAATTTTGCGTCATAACTCTTTGTTTTATATGGTTTTAAAAATATTATAATTTTTTAATTTTAATTTCATTGAATATTCAATTTTCCAAAAATTTCCTAAATGCAATTTTCAACATGCATTGTCGACTTTCCATTTCACTACGGCCAAATTTTTTAGTTGCTGTCGTTTGATTCGATTTTCTGCCGACAGCTGTTGCGTGTTTAATACGAATTTAATACACTTTCTAAACTTTTCCAAAATTTGCCGTCTCCCTTCGAAAGTCGGCACATGTTGTCCGGGCAATGAAACAAGCATTAGTAGCTCGCTTCGGCCGCTCATTTGGCCAAACATATGTCACGCAATGAATCGGCTTTGCCCAAAAACTTGAAGCCACCTTTGAGTGCGGCAACTTTAAGTCGTCGTGGCAGTGCAGCGCAGCGCTCGTTGATAATGCGAACGAACACCTATCACCGCAGGTCAGATAATTTGACATAATGTCAAAATGTGCGCTACATCTTTGCTTTTGCTTTTGCCGGTGCAGTTTCAGCTTCTCTGGCTGCTGCCATTAATTTCGGGTGATTGTAGTTGCTGCTGCTGCTGGTTTTTCTTCCGCTTCGGAAACGAACTGAAATTTTTTTGATGATGAATGATTTCGCATATCATATTGTAGCGGCACCACCGCCACCATGACATCATAACTTTTGCGATGATATATTGCATTACTACATGATTTGCCGCCTGGCACCGAGCGCCAGCACGCTGCCAGTTGGCTCTGACCTGGGCTCCAGACACGGCAGCTGCTTGTTTCGCAGCATCGAAAGAGAAACGAAAAAAAAGAACAACGCATAAAAGGAAAACACTACAAATGAGAAAAATTGGGAAAATTGGTAGTGGGGCTGGGGTCGGTGGGTAGGTGGGCTCGGGTCGAGCGAAAAGCGACGAGTATATTGACGCGAACTGTGCAGTTTTTGCTCGTCCGAAACTCATCAGTGCGCGCATGAAAGTGCGCACACATGCACAAACATTAATTCCAATACAGATATGTTAATGGCTGTGTGTGTGTGTTTGTATACATATGTATGTGTCCTTACACGTATTTACATGTGTGCATATGTGCCAGCAGCGCCGTGTCTGGTGTCTCCAAAGTGTCGTATGTCGTCCGTACTTGAGATAATTTCTTCTTAAGGTCCTCGCTGTCCGCTGTGCCATTGCTTCTGGCTCGCACGCCACCACAGCCGACACTTTTTCGCTGCGCCACTAAAGTGGTCTGCCTTGGTACGTCGCATATTCCGTAAATTATTCACACCCCAAGTGAATGTTAGTAGAGGTTTAGGTGTAAACAAAATCGTTTGTCCACTTTGAACTGTGGGAACTCCTTCAAAATTTGAGAGATCTGCTTAGAATGAAGCTTATTACATGGATTTATTTTCTTGATGAAGATTTATTGTACTTTAAATGAAAATATCAGATAATAATAGGAACAACTTTTACAATTTTGGTTAGGTGAATAAATGGTCGGCCCGAAGATATCACTTAAGAATTCAAGTCGCTTCCCATATTTGAGAACATATTGGTTATATCTTCTTTTAAGAAGTAGGAGGCGAAGTGGAGATCTTTTGATAGATACTAGTAGTGGGTATGAGGCACACTTAGGATCAATGTGATTACTCACATTCCATCCTTTTAAAATGTGTTTGCAACACTGTTTTTTTCAACATGTGTTACAACAGACATTTCAAACAGAAGGGGAAAAGGGGGGACCCTTTTTTTCGCAAATTCCTTTCACAATTGGAGGTGAAAGCCTTGGACTTGCCTGCCATGACCGCATTTGTGCGATTCTAGTAATTATTATCTGCTTCATGTAGATAGCGATAGAAGTGGACGAGTGTTTTACCAGCCCAAGCTAGGAATCGAACCTAGGGCCTCTGGTATGAGAAGCCAACACGCTACCCGCTGGACTATCGGGCCGACGAAAGATACTAGTGATTCGATAAAAACTCTACGAGTTGGAAATTCGTCGAAAAATGCCACTAAATCGGACGATTTATCGTTGTATGGACGAAAGGGATTAGTCGTCCTGAAGTCTGCTGTAGTCATTGACTTTCCTACTAAGGGGTATATCATTCTTTAACTCGAGCCGGGACTAGAGCTTAATAGTCCACAACTTGTCCCCCCTATAATGATATTTGGCCCAAAATAATTCGAGTCTTCTATAATTCTTAGAAGACTTCTTAGTGTTTTGGCCAGGGCCGCTAGGAAGCTTAGTTGTTCTATAAATCAGAAGCTCTTTCTTTCCGGCGTTAGGCAGTTGCATCGGAGCATGTTCTAAGAAATCTTTGTCCCTATAGCTTCTACAAAACTCATTACAGAGTGGTTTAATCTGGCAAGCAGAGGTAGGAAGACTAACAGATCTATACTCTTACTCTAGTTAGAAAAATGTTATGCGAAATATCGAAAGGTTCGGTGGACATTCTCATGAAAATGTTGTAGAAATCAAGCAAAAAAGTCAATCGAAGGTCGATCAAGAAAGTAAGTAGTCATTACTGAAATAGTAATCATCTTGACAAAAGCCACAAAACCATTAATTATTTGAACAAGGAAGTTTTGATACAAAATAATTTGGAGAACAGAGTTTCAGAAACAAAAACTAATCGGTGGAATTGAAAAAAACGAGATGATCTGACCAAATTCACAATGATTATGATAGGTCACGACACGGGACGGGACGAAAACAACAGCCCAGAATCGTGTAAGATGGAAATGTCTTGTGGAGGCCCTATGCTTCAGAGAGGAGTGAAAAAAAATGACAGGTCACTAGACTAGAGGATAGTATGCAATCGGTATGAGCAACCCTCGCAACACCAGGTACCGAAGCCATTGCGATCTATTTGAGATGTAAAATATTGAGAACTTCTTACGTATATTTCCAGTCTTAGCAAGAAGGAGGGAGATCTTCTGTTCGAGGATGTAGAGGAAATCTGTAGCAGCAAAATCTGCGTTTTGTTGGCCTTCGTCAACACTTTGATCTTGTTTGAAAATAGTCAGAAAAACCGGTACCTGCACGTAAATACCGAAAGATTGGTATCAAAAGGGGCTAATTGGTTGCCGGAGATATTGCCAAGAGATTGCTAGAATTTGAGTTATTGAATACCAAACAGAAACGAAATCGAGGTATTTATTGCGATGAATGAATGCCAAGTAGATCAGATATGACATTAAGGTGCAATTAAGGTCAAAATTAAAGCCAGCTGAGGATGCTAAAACTATTGAAAGGTCATCATCTTCTTATTTTAGTATTGAACAAACGCATAGACGAGGAACAATAACTGCTTTAATTTTGGAAGGGTATCAAAGATCGAGAACAAATTTTTAGAGAAGAAATTCATGTACACTTCACAAGGATTTGAATGCTGACAAAATTTAGCCCAAGGATCTTATTTTATTGGACTGGAAACTCGTCCTTTGCTCTCTCTCTTACTTTGCTAGTGTAAGAGTGATGATGGCATCAGATCAATCATGTTCATAGAATGTTCATAAAACGACATGTAGAAATAATGAGTTAGTAACTTCCTTTGGTGATAGTACTTTTTTTGCCATCAAAAATGGCATTTATATATTAAGGTGGGTCGCGAAAAAAAATTGGTGTTGTCACCACCTAAAAATAAAATTCAGAGTGTTTAATGACTATTTCGAAAATATTGCGATTCTGAGGCAAGCCAATTGTGAGCGAAAAAGCACTAAAAAACGGTATTAAAATTTCCAGAACTCAATAAAGTAACCAAAACAATTTTTACAAAATATGTGCAATCCAAGAACTCCTGAAGGTTTATCTAACCAAAAAAAATTAATCGAAAATGTCCAACAACAAAAAAGTTACACCCAAAAAACATGATAATTAGAGGTATTTTTGAAGCAAAACCGCTCACAATTGGCTTACCTCAGAATCGCAATATTTTCCAAATAGTCATTAAACACTCTGAATTTTATTTTTAGGTGGTGACTGAAACGTGATTTTTATTTTGTATGGAGTGCGACCCATCTTAATATATATATGTATTTATGTATCCTCATCAATGCATCATACATTTTTGAAATTTTTCAAGTTTACTGTCGAATGGTTGTAAACGTCCAGGAGGAAAAGCAAGGAAGTGGGGGGGGGGGAGGGGAGAAGTAGTAAATTCTTTTTACATATGAGTAAATATATTTAACTGCTTTCTTTCCATGTCCATACAACGATAACTTTTACTTCCGCATACTTAGAGATAGCGAGGAGATTGATTGGTACAAAACACAGCAACATCCAAACTAAATATAAAAATTGCCATTTAAGTCCGCCCACACTCATCAATATTCATTTATTTTTTGCAATAATAATTTATTTTTTACAAATTACACACAAATCTATTTACATAAAAATTAATGTTTGCTTGTTGGTCATACGGCACAAAAAATCAAAAACTAGAGGGCCGATTGAGCTGAATTTTTTCATAGAATTTTCGTCTTGACTAACTCTCGGTATATTGTATAGTGCGAATATGACCCGATAAGCGAACGTGGCACCTCCCAAATAGCTAAAATAGAAGTTATAGGTCGGACAGCATTGCAATTTTGTATACCGTCATCCTATAGATGTGTTATTCTTCTGAATAAATTTAATGGGCGTTCGACAATGGGCGTGGCATATTTTCGTGTACCAAAATTTTCGCATAACTTTGGACCTGATAGCCGCACATTAATGAAACTTGGTCGCATCCTTTGATTGGAAGAATGTTTTGAGGATTGTATGAAAAGATCCTGGCACCGACTGATTCATCACCGTCTAGTTCAAACCGGTAATGCTACAAACATGAAAGTTGGTACATTTAACCCTTTCGGGATTACTGGGATAATACGTCCCAGCAAGATTTTAATGCCCCTCAAAAAAATTATTCAAATCTTACGAATCACGCAAAATATTTTTTCCATTTCGGTGTTCCCGCATAAAAGGATGATTTCAGAATTTTTGAGCATTCAAAATAATTTTCAAACTAATTTTGGATTTCAAAATCAAACTCTGTCCCGTAAGGATTAAGGATTGGGCCCATTGACTTCAAACGCGGTAGCTGATATCTCTTCAACGATATACGAGTACATCGAGAATAAGTCTGACTAAGTGAACACTTAACAAGGTGCCGCTGATCTTTCCGAAGGTTTCTT
Organism: Melieria omissa; assembly: GCA_963971225.1. Classification (NCBI taxonomy): domain Eukaryota; kingdom Metazoa; phylum Arthropoda; class Insecta; order Diptera; family Ulidiidae; genus Melieria; species Melieria omissa. The sequence goes on from OZ020267.1 coordinate 125,645,870, forward strand.
TAGCTTAAACTTTGCTTTCTTTTTCGATTTCTAAAAAAAAAAACGGCAGCCGCCGTGGCTCAGTTGGTTAGTGCGCGGTCCAACGAGTCGCATGCAGAGCGACGCAAGATCGAATACTGCATGTAGTAACACCTAAAAAAAATAACGGGAAACTCGTTTTCTCTTTCGGTGGCTGTCCTCTCAGCTGGAAATGGCAAAACCTCTGAGAGTAAAAATTGCCTATGAAAAAGCTCCCAACCTGCCGTTCGGAACCGGCATAAAACTGTAGGTCCCTTCCACCCGCGTACAAAATTCAGACGTACAACACGGGTGGTTGCGGGAAGCTAGGCCTTAGTCTCGCATAAGCGGGCTGTCGTGCCAATCAATTAATTATTATTATTAAAAAATGTGTGTTAAAAAAGTATACAAGAAAACTATGATTTTATTGATAAACCTGTTTTTTAGATACTTCGTCGAACACAAGAGGTCATTGAAAATGACCGAAATGGGATAACTGTAATGGGCTGTTCCGTCTAAAGCAAAATGAATATGACGATCGAAAAGAATCATGTAATTCAACAAAAGAAGACACTACATAAGTCTTACTGTCCAAGGTTTTGGAGATCTCTATTATACTTGTAGAAGTGGCTAAAAAGAATTACTAAAATTTTGATTGGAAGAATTTTCTAGACAGACGATTGGTGTCATTTGAGGGTTTTTCATTTTGAATTGTTCTATAATATTTCGATATATGGTAGATATCAGTGGGAATACCTAAAAAGACCAATTGTGGTCATTGATGATGAAAGCTGCTATCTTCTGTCAAGAGAGTGACTGCCATTTGTAGTCTTTGATTTTCTTTCTTTGATGAAAATTGAGATAACATAGTTGAAAAAAAAGTGATGCAGGCTGTGTACATCGCAGACCATTACTCATCCCACACTGGCCATTGGGGCTCATTCAGCTTGCACCTTGTCGAAAAAGTTGGCTTTTGAAGACAATGCGTGGCGATATTCGAAGAAAAATTAAAATTCGCCAAAGAGAAAAAATAAATTTAAGGAAAAATAACATACAAGTTGCAATTTCAAACTTCTGTAGTATTTTTACAACTCGAAACTATCATAAGAAATATTTTTTTAAAACTCCAAAAATTTTAATTAGTTCAAAATGAAAACATTTTTCTCGCAAACTAACATTTTCCTGCTCGGGTGTCAGTTACCTGTGTGTTTGTATGTCAGAGGCAAAATGTTCATTTCATGCTGTCCGCCAGTCACTGGCTGGTCCTGGCGAAGGACTTTTTCGCCAGTGACACTGTCACTAAAGGAGTCTCTCTCTGTTTTTGCTGCTGACGCTTGTAAGGTTTTTTGTTTGTTAATTTCTAAATCTAGGTTATCTAGGCGGAATACACAAACACACACACACACACTTGTGTGTCTATGCAAATGTGCTGAAGTAACTTTGGCTGCTGTGCTTTAATTATATCGAAGCAATTCAGCAGTTCTGCTCTTCTGCTTCTCGATCCGAAAAATCCTCATAATTAGTTGCGATAAATTTAATCAAATTTTCTTAGCTGCGTGCGTTGTATATTTTCTATGCATTTCCCTAGCATATTCATCAAGTTTTCGCATTTTCTTATTTGGATTCATTTTCGTATGCTCGACGGTATTCTTTTGGTTTTGGGGTTTTTTGCGTCTCACCTCATCAACTTTTATCAACTTCATTAAATTCTACGTAACCTTCAACGTGGCGCACTTTATTAAAACATTAAATTCAATTACTTCGCATTATCCGTTCAAGTTTTGCCGCATATCTGTGCTGGTGTGTGTAGGTGTGTGTGTGTGTGTGTGTGTGTGTGTTGCAAGTGCTCTCCGTCAGTTGGCGACTATTCAACAGGGAATCATAAAATTTTAACGCTTGCAATTTTCTTACGCGCATTTTCCAGTTCAGCGGTAACTTTATAACGCCATAAAATTGCATAACACATACATACATACATATCTACACTTGTCATACAAATCCACGTGAAAAGAAAGAAAAACTTTTAAAAAAAATGCTCAAGTGTCTGTGAAAATGGGAATCTTTATTATATAGTTAGTAAAAATATATACATATAAGTACATACAAACATATATCCATACACACAAACATACGTTAGCATATCGTTGATTTGATGATAGTCATTTTATGGCGTTTTTCCACGAATAACTAAACTTTCAAGTCTTAAAGTTTCAGATTAATAATCAAATCATAAGAGCTCTTAAAACAAGAACAAAAAAAGCAATTAAAATTATTTCTGTTTCAAAGACATTAGCGGTATTCACAAGGAGCACTGACTAACTTTGCCATAAATAAATAACAACAAAAACGTTGTTGACAAGTTTGATACATTCAGCGCTTTTGCTCTTCCTAAAACCATTAATAGATCTAAATGCAACACTGAGTCTTACCAAAAACAAATGTAACATCAATCAACTTTGGCTCCAATCATAAGTTTCACTTTTGTGGAATGATATATAAATTTGTCTGTTTCAGAAATCTGATCTCCATTAATTAGAAAGAGGATACTTTGTACACCTTCGATTCTAGACAACTTTATTGAACTGACTTTTTTTAGCAGGCATTCTTATTCAAGGAATCATTTAAACCATTAAACGATTAGTCAAGATGGCAAATATCTCAGAGGTAAAAACCCTACAAAGAACTGCCATGATCTAAAATCAATAGAATTGAATGTCCTACTAACTTTTATAAGCTTTATGTGAGTATTCTGACAGCATTTGTGGAGCTTTAGTTGGAAATGTGAGGCTCCAGTTCACAAGTTCAAATACCCCAGAGGTGTTGTTGATCGAGAGAAAATCAGCTGTGAGGTCATAACTTCTTGACAAACACTTTTGTCACACCGTCCAATGACGAATTTGAGGAATTATGAAGTTAAGTGTCACCCATGACGTAGTTAACAGACAACAATGGATCTTTAACACTTTAACACAATTGCGCTCATTTTCACGGTTTTTCATTTTTAAATATCTGTATTTTCTTTAGTATTTCTATAAACATTGGCTTTTACGACTTTTATTTCTTTATCGGATTCTACAATTTGTTCTACAATTGGGGTTCTACAATTAGAATTCACCAAATGCAATGTGTATTCTTCAAGATATCAGCGGATATATTATGTAGACGTTGTAGGTATGGAAAACTTGTGATCTTTCTATTTAGTGTTCTCGCTTTCTGTATGAAAAAAGTGGTTTTATCATCGGTGATACAAATTTTTTAATAAAAAAAAACACATACATACATAAGCCTTCAACACAAAAAATTTTTTTTCCGACTACTTAATGTTCTAATGTAATCGAAACATAAAATGAAGCATTAAATTCCCGAAAAAGATATAAGGTCTATTAGATTAGATATTAGATCTATTAATGGTTTTAGGAAGAGCACAAGCGCTGAATGCATCCAACTTGTCAACAAAGTAACAAATACTTTATTTATTTATGGCAAAAATAGTCAGTGCTCCTTTCCCAGTTTTTTATGAACTTCATAATTTTAGTCTATGGAAAGAATAACTTTACAGACTAAGCTAACAACAACTAAACTGTCTTAGAACAAGATAATCAAGTCAAAATGTCTATGTATATTGAGAAATGTAAATGAAATAGTGAGATAGTCAATTTCTTTTTTGATTTATATTTAGAGTATAAAAAGTCTTTTGCTCGGCTTGGAGAATTCGAGATTGTGTTGAATGCAGAGAACAACCTTTAGCAATAATTAGTTCTATAATATCGAACATATCGTAGTAACATACATCTATGTCATCATCATGTCATAATTTTTTTTCTTTTCCAAAAATACAATTAAAAAGCTCAGTAAATGAAGTAAGAAATCCAGTGGTTTAATTATTTTAATGTATAATTTTATGACTCCATAATCGGCTTTGAAGTACTGCATGCCAACCGGTTGTCGAAAACTTCAAAGTCCCATAACTCTTTAACTAGTCATTATATCACAGAAATATTTGGTACACGTATCAATAATACGTATAGGTAGAACATACTTAAATATTACTGAAATCGGAAACATCGAGTTTTTACCTGTCCGTTTCGCGTGGAATGCCCCATAGATCAGAGGCATGAATATTGAAGTCGCTTAGTCCCATAAGATAATGAGGGTAGTAAGATATCGCGATACGACTGAGCTGGAAGTGGTTCTAGCTAAGAAAGAATCAGAACCAAATGTTACTGTTGAGGATTTGGTCGACAGTGGGGTACAGTGGCATACACAGGATTTCACCTACACCTTTACACCTTTTGAGCCCAATTTCATTTGAATTTTGCACCAGCTATTTTTATATTTGGGCATATTTGGAAGCCTAAACTTCTTCCCCATGTCTGCGCCTCTGGTTGGATGGTTCCAGTGCACTGTTATAGGTGGAATTAGATAAACAATTGTAGGCAGCTTTCGGGACTACTGAGAAAATACGACCAGTCAAGTTGTTAATGCCTCCTTAAACAATTACTCGGATCTTATAACCCACGCGAAATATTTATTCAAATTATACGTCCCCAACTTAAAGGATAATTTTAGAATTTGTGAGTACTCAACATAATTTTCAAGCCCCAATTTTCATGGCTTGGGAATATATCTACTAATACTAAAATTGCTTAGCTGCACAGCTCCACTAACATAGAGGTAAGACGTGACTTAGGGATAAGAACGGGCTTTGATTTTGGGAGAATTCCGAATGACAAACTTGTCTCAAACTTCATGGGGAAGAACAAAGACCCACTATGTAGTTCGCTTTAGCAAATCGCTGACAAGGAGAGATTTTGGTTGATAAAAATCCGGTCGGTAGATACGGTCTACCTGTTTCTATAAAGATTTTGCACTTTTTGTACTAAAAGAATAAAATTCAGAGTTTTTTTTTACATTAAATAAGCTTTCGAAATAGAGAATTTAACAAACTCATTTGTTAACAAATTGAATAGTTGAAGCTTTCAATCAAAAATTATAATATGAATCATGAGCCATCAATGATACTCGTAACTTACAAACAAAAATTAATGTTGGTGGAATTAGTAGATAGTCAGCTGAAGATGTGAGTGAGCAATATGATATACGGTCTGAAGGAATGCTAATAATTTGGAATACCTACATTACAGTCAAAATCGCTAAACTATAAGTCGCTTAACTGAAAACTATTTTTATTTCGTATTTTTCCTAAAAATTAGTTCATTTAACTGAAACTTAACGACTTAATTAACGACATTTAACAAAATATTTTTTGTTTTTGATTTAAAGCAAAAAACAAACCTACAATTTGTATTTTTAAACTCGTAATGAAGATCTTTAGTCTCACATAAATTGTTTAATTTTATTTTATGAACCAAAACTTAACAACTATTAATAATTTTGATTAGAGAAAAAGCTACTAAAAATTAACATGGTTAATTAATAAAATGAGAAAAAATATGTACTGAGAGACTCGAAGTGTGGCAGTGAAAGGAAGGAACATCATCAGGAGGATGATCCGAGAGACAATCATCAACATAAACAATCACTTGTCTGTTGTTTAGGTAAGATTTGATTTTCTCAGTAAAAACGACATGTAGAATCCAATCAAGTTAACTTAGGAACCAGAATATTATGGAACTACTATGGAACTTTTTCAAACACATTATTCTGACTGTTTGTAATTGGCGAGTAGAGCAGAGGTACCTAAAAAAAATACCTTTTGAAACTTTATAGTTTCTTCATAATTAAATCCAACATTCGAGTATCGAATGAGTTTACATCAGATGAGTGAATACAAAATGCATCCAACTAATCATTTGCGACATTTCTCTTAAAACTACAAAAAAACATTCCTGCGGTAGTTCAAATAAATTCGCTAGCTTCAGTCAACCTTAAAGCACAAGTTAGAAGCTCAAAAAAGTCCTTATGAAATGCTAAAAAATACAATAAAAAAATGGCGACGGCAGGCAATATTTCGGCTCATTGAACGCGTTGTCGGTGTTGAGTGATTGATGGTCGGACGTGTTAATGAGTCGGACTCGTGCTGCACGCCGCTCTGTGTTTGGCTAATGTGAGCGACGTGAGTGCCAGTGCTAAAAATAATTAATTAGCATCGATCGATAGCATTAATCAAATATTTTATTGGATTGCTTGAAGCATGAAGACAAACAAACAAATGGGTGGAGGAGAAAATTAGAGAGAGCGAGCCGGTGCACGTAAGCACGAAAATCTATTACAACTTGTCAAACAGCATAACTTTGAGTGAGGTAAACTGAACGTGCACACAACAAATAGCATCGACCACACACACACACACATACAGATACTTCGATACAGTGCAATAGATGTTGAACTGCTTTTGTCTAACAAGGAAATAATCCCCAAACACGAGTGCCACAATGACACGCGCACTGCTCTGCGGCATTGTGTCAACAGCTGCATCCACCAACAGCAGCAGCTGCTAGGCAAAGGACCTGAGTGGAGTTGGCGCAAAAAGCACATACACACACACACACAAACACACACACACACACACACACACACACACACACACAAGGGTACAACTCAATTGCAATGGAATTGTTGTCGTCCTGGTGTTTTGTGTAGATTGCTGTGTATTAAGGCTGCAACAGCAGCAACGAACAAAGTCAACCGGCAGCAGCAACGTGGGATTTTCCGTGCAAGCAGCTGGAACGCAACTCGACTAAATAAAGCAATTGCGGCATGCGACGACTTTATAGCTTTTGTGTTTTATGTTCGCTGACAGCAAGAATCAAAACGACTAAGAACGTTTGAGTCGGTTGTGACCGACTTGTCTTTGGCGCTGCAACGAGAGCAGCTCAAATGTTGGTAGTAATGAATAATTTTTTGGATTTAAAAGAAATTCGTTTCTAGCATTGGCCAACACTGAGTTGTAGTGTAGTATCAGCATTGGGTGTCCCACATTTCAACACGATATCTTTACTCTTTACTTATTCAAGAGTTATAATGAACCAGGTAGACAGGCGTACAGATGAAAGAACGAAGAGAGCAAAGGACATACGAAATATAACTAAATTGACTGATGATTCTGATCCATACCGATCACTTCTCCTTCTAGGCAAAGACAAACTCCCAGTCAATGTCTATGTGCCGTAACACCTCAGTGCAGGGTATACAAATCGCCAACAGGAGCAGGAGGAACAGGAGCAGCGCGCCACTGTGGGCGGAAGCATCGTAAAATTGTATGCAAATACTGTCTTTGGTCTTCGGTCCTTTGGTCCTGCTTATCGTTTGCTTATGATTCAAGTCTAGCTTCAAGCTTAAGCGTGCTTAATGCCGTTTTGTACTATTTGCTGTGACTTCTAATATTTTTTCCATACTTTGCGCAGTAACCTCGGGGAATATGTGTGGATGTTGCTGATGGTCTGCTGGCAGCAGCTGATATGCTCGTAAGAAAGCATAGCCAGGAAATTGAAGCAGTTACAAGTAAAACGCTTTAACAGCGCAAGCGTGTTTATGTGAGTGCGTGCGCGTCGGCTGGCTTTGTGGCGGAGATGAAAAGTCGCAACAACAGAAACAACAACAAGAGCTAATCACCGACAGGAGCAGGCATTGAAAATAGCCAGCCAAGCTATAGTTTTTGCTGTTGTTGTTGTTGTGGCGCGCAACGGCTAATGATGTTGTCTGTACGGATGGGTCAACATAATAACGGCACTGCAGCAGACTTTAAATGCGCAAATCAGGCAATACTGCAACTTAATAAAGTCTCATTGGCTAACGTTGAAGATGACAGGTTCTACACGCATCAATGGGTACAGAGAATTGTTTTGTTGTTATTTTTTTAACCCTTATTCTCATACCCGGGTACCCGGGTGCCCACTGCGATGTATTTTCGTGAAAAAAACTGACAAATAATGACAATTTTTTTTTTACCTTCCGGATTCTCGTTATTTAGGTGAAAAGCGAACAAATCATATCAAAATTTTATAAACACTTTTTAATTAACAAAATATTGAAAACTTAAAAATTTCATTAAATGGGTACCCGGGTACCCCGGGTGCCAAACGACGTTAGTAAGTTTGGGTATGAGAATAAGGGTTAATACACAAATTGAAGGGGACGAATTGGGTAAATTACTTAAACCTTTCGACCCCACAGTTGCCTGAGAGTAATTTCATCTATTTGTTCTCTTATAGCAAAAGCTACGAGTGATTTTTAGGTTAACCCTTTTTTTCTTCAAAATATTGACTCTTATTGAACATTTTAGCAATAAAATACAAAAAAATTTCAAAACAATCATTTTGGTTGACAATTACAGCTTCATCAATTTTGTGCAAAGGAGTAAAAATTCATGAATTTTTGGTTCCGGTTTTTTAAGTTTTGTGAACAATTCATTGATTTTTTTGATAGAAAACATAAATTATAACAACAAAAAATCAAAACGTGATTTCATTTTGATCGAAAGTTTTAAAAATTATATATATAAACAATTGTTGTTGTTGCAAAGCCCTTTTCCTCTCAATAAAACACAGAAGATACTGAATATAGTTGATTCTTATTATCGTAGTGGGAGTGGCCAGTACTCATAACAAACCTTACATAACCCGTGTCTGCCCAGTAAAACATAAAATCGTCTATTAATTCTTATTTTTAATCGAAAATTGCCGAATAGCCGAATTTTACAAGCCATGTGGTACAAATTTCCGGAAAGGGTTAAGTTTAAGTAGGCACCAACAAATTAATATTTTCAAAAGTGAATTCAAAGCAAATTACAAAAATTTTACTGTTATCCCCAAAATAATTTCCAATAATTCGCAGCGATATCAGAGAAAGTTTGTGTTCTAATTGAAGTCTATGAATTGGGCGCGTTTGATCAAAGCCCTGTTTCTCTAATAAGTGTTAAATAAAATCATAAAGTGATAATTTTGTATTGTTCCAAAAATATTCAGTAATTTTATTGTAAGTAAAAATATTGATAGCAAATTTATTACACCCGTTTTAAGATAAAATTGTATAAAAGTAGCTCTGGGACTCTAACAAAGAGGCGTGGCGACCTGAAATGGCATTTCCTTCTAAGGAAAGTGTTTCATGGTTTAAATACCAAAAAGTATATCGATACACGGGGTAAAATTCGGGGTTGAAAGGGTTAAATAGTAATACACAAAAGACCTGACAGCCCTCTTAACACTAAGGAATTTTCGCAACCATCAATGTGGGAAACGAACAACAGATCTGCTCATAATTAAGATTTTTTCATAATATCAATAATCAGAAAATTCAACTACCCACACTTCATCAAGCACCAGAAAAAAACAAATTAATCAGCAATCCATAGATCATTCAGTTTCTATTCAAAGTTCATGGCTGTATTGAGTTGTTGTAACATTCCCCTAGGGATCGCTCCTGAAGTTGCAATGTTGCTGCTCATGCAGTCAGCAACTTTACCTCATGAACGTTATTACCGCAAAAGTGTTGCCATATTATTGGATTTGGTTAGTGCAATTCTTTAACTAATGAAATATTCCAGAAAATAGGTCATAACAGTTTAAGCTTCAGGGCTCGTAAGCTTTGTCTCCCACTGGCTGATAAGATTCAAGCAGCAGCCATGTTAAAGTGCAACAGATTTAATATTATTAGTTATAGCACAAACAACAACAACATTATTCACGTACAGCAACAATGGCAAGCAACAGTAGCAACGCAACTAACAACAACGGCAAACGTTGCAGTTGTTAAGTTGCGCTCTTAGTTCGACGAACTAATCCGGCATTGCGCTGGCGGGCGAATACCGCGCAAACACTGCACAAACTCTGAGAGACTGGAAAGACAACAAAAAATAATAATAAAAATATGTAAAATTTAAGACAGCAAAACAGTGAGAAGCAGCTTTTGAAAGGAAGGGAGAGGGAGACATTTTGTTAGAGTACAAGGACGAAATATTATTAATTTTTGGATTTTATTATATCAGGTGTACAACTTTGCTTCCGCCGTTTTCCGATAGGTGGCTGTACCGGCTGAGGCTGGTTGAAATACATAGATGGTAATGCCTTTAAAGTGAGTGTGGACAGTGCCTAACGAATTGTCATCGCCGTTTCAGTGACAGTTGTTCTTGTTTTCGTATTATTCACGCTCGAAAATGTCCGTTTATGTGCCCAATTCTCGCCATTTGCGGGAAGTTTTACTTTTCTGTTACAATTCGAAAAAAAATGCAGCTGAAGCGCATCGAATGCTCTCAGAAACTTACGGTGATGCTGCTCTGAGTGAAAGAACGTGTCGGGAGTGGTTTCAACGTTTTAAAAATGGTGATTTCGACATGACAAAGTCATCCTCCAACACGACAATGCTCGGCCTCACGTCGCAAAAGTGGTCAAAAAGTACCTGGAAACGCTGAAATGGGAAGTCTTGCCCCACCCGCCGTATTCCCCAGATGTCGCCCCTTCTGACTTCCACCTATTCCGTTCGATGGCACACGGCCTGGCAGATCAACATTTTCAATCCTTCGAAGAATTGGGAAAAATGGATTGCTTCATGGATAGCGTCAAAAGAGGACTCCTTTTTTCGAGCCGGGATCCGAAAATTGCCGGAAAGATGGGAGAAAGTTGTCGCTAGCGACGGACAATACTTTGAATAATACATCTGTAAGCACTTTTTCGCAATAAAGGTTTTAATTTTGGAAAAAAACGGCGGAAGCAAAGTTGTACACCTGATAAAATACATTGAAAGTTGTTCATCCATCTATATGACAGTTTCCCAGTCCGTTTGTCAATCTATGCATCTGTTCACTAATCCATCTTTAAATATCTATCATTTTGAAATCTCAGTAAGTTGAAAGTTACAAACCTAAAATTTTAAAGAGTATTTTCTTTAAATTCTGACTAACTCCTTTCTGTTTCTTGATGACTTTTTCGAAAAGGACAGCGACAACTACGGCCATAAAAATAGACATAAATGGGTTAAATTTATCTTTGGTTGACTTCTGCAACACATTGCAATGTTGCCATCGTGTTGCTGGATGTCGTGAGAGTGTTTCCACTAAGCAAACGAAAACCCCAAGAACGACAAAGTACGAGACAGCCGCAGCCAATGCGTCACTTACAGCCACAACACAAATAGTGGCAGCAACATTGCCAGCAACGCCAGCTAAACAGCTAAAAAATTTCACTTGACTTCTTTTGCCATTCGCTGCAACGTATTTTTTTTTTTGTATTTCTTATTTTATTTATTTTTTTTTTTTGGTGGCTGCTGCCATTTCAAATGCGCTGCATTGCAAATACTTGCAGACAGTTTGTGCTATCTGTTGTTGTTGTTTTTGTTGGTAGCATTGTCGTGGCTCATGTTTTGAATGCCGTAATACTTATGGCCAATGAACAGCCGCGCGTTGCGTTGACAAATTGAGTGTTGCCACTGCGCTGCAAAATTGGCCGCGATTACTTACCTGCCGGCAACACTTTGCCGTGTTGAGTTAATTTCGCAACGATGCATTATTAAATTATTTTCTCTTGCCGACATTTCATACTCGATTATCTGTCTGGCGGCAATTTTGAATTTTAACTGCTCGCCAACTGGCGTTGCGACGAGCAACGGAGCCGTTAATGCAACATAAAATGCACACAGCGCGCCGCCATAAAGCGAACTTAATGAATCATGGCGGCATGGGTTGTGTCTAATTAAAATATAACGAGCAGCAACAATCATAAATTAAGTTGCGTTATCCATAATGCAGTTTGCGCAATGCTGCACTGCGAGAAATACTGTTCAATTGTTAGGGGGGAAAGTTTAGTTGGAATTGTTGAAATAGTGGGAATCAGTCAAATAATCTTAATGTTTTACAATAGAGAAGAACTTAGAAATTAATCCCTTATTTTTGCATGAAATTAAAAGCTTTATTTTTCGTAGTTGAAGTTATCCCTTTAACATCAAATATGCACCGTTTTTTCGATAACTTGTTGCCATTTTTAATAGCAACCCTCGTCCTTACTACCATAAAGCTGGATCAATCGGTTTTAACATGCTTTTTTGGAGGCAAATTGTTTAGCACCAAAATCATTCGCCATGAATAGGAATTGAAAGTAATCACTTGGTGTCATATCCTTGGAATAAGATGAATACATTAGATCCTCCCAACCAAGCTCTCAGAGCTTCTGACGAGTCACTTTCAATGTATGACATCTGACATTGTCCCGATGAAACACAATTCCTCTCCTCTTGGTCCAAGATGGCCGGTTCTGGGTGATCCAACTGTTTACCAGTACCAGTTCGAATTAAAAATTTGAACATAGGTGTGAACAGCTCATAGTAGATGCTTCCCTGCCAAACCCTCCAAATACAATCCTGGTTTTGAGGGCTCACCGCGGTCAAAAACACCTGTTTTTGTTTGACATTGTCGTAAGTGATTCACGTTTCATGGCCATTCACCATTCGCTTTAGAAATGTGTCAAATTTTTTTCAATCAGTATCGATTCGCAGATGGAAATTTGGTTCATAAAGCCCATCACTCGTGTGGTCTTCTAGATCCAGATTATTTTTCTATCCAGCCTTATTCAAGTAGTTTAAACCGTGCTTTTTGTGCAAGTTTTAGCTTCTGGATCATCAAACAGATCATACATGACTATCGGATTCGACTGGCCTTCTATATCGACTGGCTTTCCGTAGCGTGATATATCTTTCAAACTTAAATTATCGCATTGGAATCGACAAATCAGTGCCGTCCGATTTGCGTTTTCATCTATACTGAAGAAAAACTGTTAACTATTTTGCATTTTTTCTTTGCTGGTGTCTATTTTTGACGAGCGCTCAATCAAAACTGAGTGAAGCAATAGCAAAACTGTCTTAGAAGTTTTTATAGTATGACATCTTATCTTTCTAAGGTCAACTAATGTTACCCGATCGCACTTATACTACGCGAGATAAAGATAAGTAAATCCATAAACACATTTTATTTTCATTCTAATCCTTTCAAACCAAATAAAGCAGTCTCAAAAATTTTTATTTATTTATTTATTTATTCGTCTACCGCGGTTAGCCCACACAGACTACAAGGAACAACTTAAATCTAATATAAAATATCTAACAAATTGTCACATTTCTAGAAAATTGATTTTTCTGAGTGTATGTAAGATTATGTTCGAAAACCAAGGAGTGTAGCAAATTGCAAAAATGTTTTTGTTGTGGCTTCTTAACCCATTAATGCCCACAGTTACATATACGTAACGGCAGCAACTATATTTTAAAATGTTATTTACAGGTTGCATGTACATGCCTATTCATGTTTATACCCCATATGACATTGAAAATAGTTTAACGAATGCTGTAAAATTCAAATTAAGTCAGAAACTCTTTTGATTTCTTTGTGAGCACAAGTTTTGTAATGAGGTAAATTTGAAATTAGTAAAAATAGCGATATGGCGACACGCAAACGGTAAAAAAGATTTATAAGAATTTAGTGAAAGTATTTTATGAAAAACTTTTTATGAAAAGTGATTCTTAAATATCTACAGTTTTATTAAAAAACATTATAATAAACGTTTAAGGCCCGTGGGCTTTTCTGAGCAGCATGCAATTGCACTGTTACGTATGTGTAACTGTGGGCCATTCTCAGTACTTTTGTCTTTCTTGTCTAAGTTACACATACGTAACAGTGGGCTATTCTCAGTACTTTTTTAACGTAAGTACAAATGTAAACGTAAGATTTTCGTATGCTTAGATACGGATATTTAACACTGGAGGAGGCCACTATATATTTGCAAGAGCTCGCAAGTGATGAGAAAGCAGATAATACAGTGGAAAAGTTGACAATTGAGCCGCCTAGTGCCCATATTTTGGAATCTGACGGTGGAGTGCCAAACAATTTGAGAGAGAACACGATTAATGCAACCATGTGAGGTTATTGTGCGGCAATTGACAACAAATGAGGTTGAAACAGCAAGCTCTTCAAGACGTGATAAATAATTCGTTCGCAAACTTACATACAGATCTTATAGAGTCACCAAGTACTACACAATGAACGTCTTTCGGGTCGCCCTCTTGTGGAGGAGCCATTTCACTGCCTATGTTTCAGAAGAAGAGCCATTGGAGTCTAGTGACGAACTTTTTTCGGCTACAATAGCAATATGTACACCAACTGTCAACATTCTTATTAAAAAAAAAAATCGTTAAAGGCTGCTCAACGTACAAAAACTAGTCATGCTCAACATGCCACAACTTCTAGTGCTTGTATTACATTTGATCACCAAAATTCTGGATCAAGTACGTCCACAGTAGAAAAACCATTGGCAAAATGTATGAATGGAAAGTGTACCAAAGTAAAACGTACCTACAAACCTTGTAAACCTGTTATTTAGTGGTTGGAAGATGATGACATTAGGTGTCCGGAAATTTTTCCGGAGCCGAACTATTCTGATTGTGGTAATTTACATCCTCATCAGCTGTTGAGAAATTCTTCGACGACGAACTGATCCAGTTGTTGTGCGATGAAAGTAATAGCTATGCTGTGTGTTGAGGTCAAACAAACCCAAACATAACTGTTGAAGAGATGCTAGTTTTTATTGGCGTTCGTGAAAAGAAGTGGTGGTTTTGCATTTTTTCATGGCTCAATGACGTGTTAATGCAAAATGCGTGGATCTTGCATCGCAAAGGAGGAAGCAGTATGACGCAACTTGATTTCCGTAGAGCCATTGCCGGACGCTATTGTACAACTGTTGGCACAATAAGACCACTCCAGAGCTTTTGTCGAACAACTGCGGCTGAGCCCGACTTCTCAAGCCGCTATGACTGCATTGGGCATTTTATTGTGGAACCAATAGATAAAAAGAGGTGCCGCTGCGCTGGAATGAACTGAAAATCGCATCCCACTTCTTTGTGCCAACAGTGTAATGTTGGTTTGTGCATCAAATGCTCCGAAAAGTACCATTATGCTACAAATCCATAATTTATTGTATCAACCGCATATGTATTTCATTCACCTTTACCTTCACAGTTCAATTTATACAAAGTTTTCATGTATTTTTAAGTACTAAGCTGTAAAATTGTCATTCAAACTAAAAAAATTTGTTCCACAAAAAAGTACTGGAAATAGCCCACTGTTACATATATGTAACGGCTTCCAGAGACCAATCCATACAAGGTACCAAAATTTTTTTTTTCTTATTTACGTTCCTGTGCATCATAGAGCATACGTCTCTAAATTTCAGGCCCCTAGCACTGCTAGATCGCTGTGGGCATTAATGGGTTAAAACGTTTTAACTGCACATTGAGCGTGGAATAACAACGTTCTAATTGTTTTCAATTGTTATGGTTTGCAAAAATCCTTAAAATTGCTATGCTAAATGATTTGAAGCATTACTGTCATCTAGTGTGTTGGTTTGCTACAAAAAAATTTAACAAAGTAAAGTTAATGCATTTACTTACCGTCATTTGAATTTAACTCATTTAGTCGTTGAGTTTTCTTTACTTTTTATATGATTTACCAGCAGGGCTCCGCGGCTTTGCACGGAAGTTTAAAGTCAAAGGGGCCAATAAATTAAGTTCTTCTTAACCTTTGTTGATTCCGTAAGATTTTGATGAAACAATACTTAACTAATTTTGTATCATTTGAAGTGTTTTCACCATATTTGAAGTCAATTGGCATTAAATGATGTTTCCTCATACAAACTTTTAACCTATCGTTGACCCTGTCCAATTTTTATTTTTCAAAAAATAAAAAGCACGTATTGATTTATTTCTCACTTGAAGTACTTTCACCAAGTTTGAAGTCAAAAGGCCCATAACATCTTATTTCTCCATACAAACCCTTAACCCGTCGTGGACCCCGTCAGGTTTCGATTTTCGAAAAAATGAAATACACGTGTCGAATTATTTTTCACTTAGAATACTTTCACCAAGTTTGTAGTCAATAGGTCCATTAGTTCATGTTTTTTCACAGTTTTTTCATACGAACTCGTAACCCGTCGTTGACCACGTCATATTTTGATTTTCGAAAAAATTAAAAGCACGTATTGAATTATTTCACATGTTAAGTGCTTTCACCAAGTTTGAAGTCAAAAGGCCCATCAAATTTTGTTTCTCCATATAAACCCTTAACCTGTTGATGACTTTGTTAGATTGTGGTTTTCGAAAAAATAAAAAACATGTATCGAATTATTTCACATTTGAAGTACTTTTACCAAGTTTGAAGTCAAAAGGCGTAAAAAAGTATGCTTCATACAAACTTTTAACCATTGGATCATCCCTTTACGTTTTGATTTTCAAAAACTGAGAAACACGTGTAATATTATTTTTGATTTCACGCATTTTCACCAACTTTGATGTCAATAGGCCCCTCGGTTCATGGTTTATTCGTAGTCTTCCCGTATACGCACCTTAACCCCTTGTTGACCTGGTTAAATTTTGATTTTCGAAAAAATAAGAAGTACGTGTCGAATTAGTTTATATTTAAAGTGGTTTCACCAAATTTGAAATCAGTCGCATTTCTTCATACCACATCTTAAACCAGGTTTTGCACTTTTAGACTCCGAATTTGAAAAAATCCTGTCTTAGCTGAGGTTCATTTTTCAAGATGTACCTGTAGTTTTAAGTTCATGTTTGTAGCTTCAGCAGTTTGGATGATGATGAATCGGTCAGTTAGTCAGACAGTCAGTCAAGACAAGCAATTTTATGTACATCAATTTTTAATTTATACAAATCTTCTCCAGTTAAACACACCGATTGAATTGAATTATAGTTGTACTGTCTGTGTTCCAACATAGAAATAGTTGTTCTAATATATGTAGACCACTTTTTCGCTGTAACTTTATACTTTATCCTTCTTTCTATTAGAAGTTGGACATCAACGTTCCACATCTGGAAAGCTTATCTTTTTGATATTCCATGACCCTGCAAAAAATATTTAAAAAAATCTGTCAATACGATATTTATGCATATTTTAGGTAGTCTACAAGTTTTAAAGATTTCGATTTGTAAGAAAAAATTGAAACTTTTGAGTTTCCATCTACCACAGTTCTCAGTTTTGAATGGAAAAATGTCCTACAAGCCATTCAAACGTTTTGTTCGAGAACAACTGACGTCTCCCGCTTAATTTGTCAACTAATTGAAATCTTATTCTGCACGCATGATGCAAAATTCCCCCAACGAGACTGTAAAGTGGCCGCCCTTTACTGCTCCTCAGACTCATTCAAGGAGGAATGGAGAGAGCACTGCGAAATGAGTGCAAACGACCGCCGCATCGCGTCATAACAAATGAAAATGTCATTAATTAAACTTTTTGCACGCGAAAAGCGCGAACCGTACGCTGACGCCAGCAACAAAGTGTCCCAGCTGCGAGGCAGCGGCAACAAACAGAAATTCATTTTATCACATGTCAGCTAATTTGGTCAAAGCGTTGCACGTGACAAGTCGTGCCGGCGATTGTTCGCGACACAACACGTCACTTGGTGTTGTGTGTGCTTTGTGTTTGGCGGCAAATGTGTCGAGCACGCAGCCACATTGCCAGCCGGAACGTGCTGCAGCGACAACGACGACGACACGTTGAGCGGAATTTGGCGACTGCTCCAAAAAAGGACAACTCTACCAAATACAAAAAATCGCGCGCAACCTTTGGCATCGTGGCGCGTATTGCGGAACGAACGACATGTTGCAAAGTTCCGCCGTTCTGCTGCAAAGGTGCGTGGGTCAAATTGGTTACAAATTTACCGGTTTGTGACTTTAGAAATTTTATCTTATTTATTTTAGTTATATTTTATGTTTAATACTACAATTAAGTGTTGATTGCACAGTGAAATAAATTTAAAAAAATTTATGTTTCCAAGGGTTAAATTGTTGTTGGGATTTTTCTATTAATTAACAAACTGGTAAAAATACACAAAACCCACACCATTTACTTTTGTTTACGCTGTTGTTAAGTTTTTCAAGTAATGGAAAAAATTTAAAAAATAATAGCGGAGTTCACTCTTCATAGCATTTTAGGTGTAAAGTTGCTATCGTAGCAATTTTTGAATTTTCGCAATGTTTTCTTAAGTAGCATAGCAACTTTACACCTAAAATACTATGAAGAGTAAACTCCACTTATATGTTTTTACATATAAAATTAAATATAAACTACAAGTCCTTAATTTTAACTCGTCAAAAACCACAAAACTTAATATTGAGTTGAATTTTTTTATACAATTTTAATAAGTATTCAACGCACTTGACAATGCCTACAAATGTCAAACAGCTCAAAGGCGATTCAACCTCAAACCGACACAATGCAACCCACAACAAAGTTTGCAGTTTAATCGAAATTATTAAAGGCTTAATCCTAATCACGTGACGGTTAGTCTTTCATGAAAATCAATTTCAATACTCAAAAGCAAATTAATTACAGAGCAACAACAATGTGCACACCACTTCGGAACATTATTTAAATCTAATTAATTTGGCCAATCGCAGTGTTGTCTTCACATAATTATGAACGCTCAAACACACAGGCACACACACTAAACATATACATATGTATTTCTTAGTATATGAATATATATATAAGCACCCTTTATTGTCATGCCACAAATTTTCGAAAGGACAAAGCCTTACAGTCAACGACCAGCGTGCGTGGTGGCCTTTTTTTATCGAAATGTATTTCCAACTATATTCCATAGAACACACACACACACCCACTTGCACTTTGTTCTTGCGTTCGTGCACACATTGTTCTAGTATGTAATTAGTTGCAATAATAATCCGATTCTAATTACTCATTGTAATGTTGTTGCTATTGGCGCTTATTGAATTCGAACACTGGTCAGTTGGCTTCTGAAACTGACAAAAGTTTAAAGCCTTAAAGTATATTAAATCCATGTAAAATGTTGCTTTATTGCGTTTGCTTTTCAGTGAAGAGCTCAGGTAGTTCAAATGTCAACCTTTTCTCATGAACTATGAACTTTTATGGCTCCTTTAAAATTTTTGTCCTTTTGGCCATAACATTCATGGGTCAGAGAGGACATTGTCAAGTTTAGGTGGTAGTCTTTCTTATGTAAAGTTCACTTGAACACTGAAAACTATGAGTTGAAATTCGTGCAACGCTTGTACATAGAATGAATGCTGCAGTCACCATGTGGAAAATCCCTGTAATGTAAATGTAGTTAGCTCTGTATGTCCTTAACACTTATGAGGATAATTCAGTTAAATTATAGTCTTCTTTCTAACCTAAGGTCAAACAATCGTTCTCATTGCACAAAGGAAAGTGATTGGATACTGTTTCCTGTTTTAAAAGGATTTTAAAATTGAAATCAATGAGTTTAAGCTGCAAGGTATAGGAGGTCATAGTTCCTTTGAAACGAAAAGAGTACAGAGTGAAAGGACGAAAAACTTTCTGGAGGCGTTCGAGGCCTCTAATGTGACAAAGATGATGAGGCCTTCGAATAAAAGACACACATTTGAGCTTTGAGAGGACAATAGATGTATAGTATGTATGTAATAGTGTATAGCAACTTGAACTTAAGTATTTGGTAGCACTGAACAATCAAGCGATGATCTAAAGTAAACAGCTGATAAGAATAACTTCTAAATTGGCGCAAAAGTGCCAACTGGGAAGCTGGAAAGCGTTGCCTGGGGTAATACATAAAGTTACTTTGATGTCCTTTGACCCAGACACATTGAAACAAAGTGGAATGAATTATAAGACATCTTGGCCAAAAAGCGGTTTGACAATAATTTCTCTGCACCAAAAGTCCGTGTGGGAATCAGTATTTCCACTGTGAAAAGGATAGTCAGCAATTAGGTAGACTCGCTTCATCTGAAAAGAGAAAAATGGGAGGAACCAAGGAGGAGAGACCAATTGCAGTTCTTCTAAGATTCTAAGATTTCTTTGATTGCAAAAAATCGTTGGACAGGGAAGTCAGGAAGTTTCTTAGCATAGACTGGAGAAGGCAAAGATAGATTATTGCGGGACATGGAAACTCCTCTTACATGACTAAATCTCGCTTATGATAAAACTTGTACACTCTAAGCTGCCGAGAGAGGGACACATGTCTTCTTCTTCTTCCTCTTGACTGGCACGACAGCCCGATTACGAGACTAAGGCCTAGCTACCCGCAACCAACCGTGTTGTGCGTGCGAATGTTTTTACAAGGTTGGAAGGGACCTTCAGTTTTATGCCGATTCCGAACGGCGAGTTGGGAGCTTTTTCATAGGCAATTTTTACTATCAGAGGTTTGCCATTTCCTACTGAGAGGACAGCCGCCGAAAGAAAAATTGTTGTTTTTCTTTTTTCGGTGTTAGCGCAACGGAGTATTGAACATGGGTTCGAGCGTCGCATTTGACTCGCGGCCCAACGCTTTATCCAGCTGAGCTACGGCGGCTGAGTTGAGGGACACATGTAGTATGCACTTTTTCAGCGTTCGCGAGTAGAAGAAGATGAATTTTGGAACAAAAATGTATAGAACAAAATGAGTTGTGTACCATTAAGCACAAAGATCTACTCGAATTATCAAAGGATATATAAATCAGGAGGAAAGTTGATGGCAGATTTCTGTACAATTAATCCTTTTCGTATCACTTTCAAAGGAGCCCAACCGGTCCTCTTCAGCTAATTCCCAACTGATAGTGTTTTAGTCAATAAAAATTCAGCATAACTAGTATTCAAACTGCTCGTATCTTTCTAAAAATTTACAACCCCTAACAAAAAAATTGTCAACTGTGTGAAAGCCTCTTAAGTTAAATAAATGTGAAGAGCAAACCCTAAGAGTAAATGAAGATAATAACTCATAAATAAAATTATTCTTTTGGTACAAAAACTAATGATCCCTAGACTTGGACTTGAACTTGGACTTGTGGACACTTTTTTCGAAGATACATCATTACAATTTCAGAACTCTAAACTTAAATCCTTTCATGGCGAAGTTAGGAAGTTAGTGTCAATGTTTAGTGGACATAAGTATGTTAGTCTCACACTGACGGCGTTAGGCTTTCGATGCTTCTTCCTCGTTAAATATAAAAAAATATGTTAGTAGATGGTATCAATGTTCTATTCGGGCCTTAGCCGCACCGAATACAAATATTTAATTCATGTCTCTTCTCCTAGGGGGCCAGCCAGTGTAGGAAGCGTGGTATAACTTCACAACTATCACTGAACGAGTACCATAACTTAATGAGCTAAAAAAATTACATAAAAAATGAGGGTAGTTTTATTCTGCAAGTAAGCTCTGTTGTTTTCCATATGAACGATGAAAGTCTATTTGCATTCTGAATATTGCATCTAAGAGTTTCCATTTCTTCTATACTCATCTGGTGATGATTGAATGGATTGTGTATTGAGTCATCTAACGTGAAACAGAGTTCTTCACAATGACTTTGGGCATTGATCTTTTTTTAATTGACTGCACTCATTTTCGAATTGAGCCTAACTTTCCATATCGCCAGTCAGTATCAAAATATGATTAAACAATCATTTTGATTTCATTCTAGAGGTGAATTTCAGCTTTTAGCTCATCTGCTTATTCAATCAAACAAACTTATGTTGTTCTTGGATAATGATTGGCCAGATCAAAGAGTGTTTGAATTATTTAACTGTCTGAATCAATTTAAATAGCTTTTGTCACCTTCTCCTTAGTTTTTAAGAAAACTTATTTTGTAACATGGACAAATTTCGATTTACTCTTGTCTCTTATTTCTTCGAAATTTTTTTTAAAGATTTTATGATTCATATTGTTGTAAATATCCAACAGTGAATCAGAATTATCCGGTTCATATTTCAAGTATTTTGTAAAGTTGATTGCCAACAATGTTTGATATTTTTGTGTTATTGTGAAAATTGCATAGGAAAAATAGTTTTCTCTTTAATGCAATAATAATGTCTGCACGTAAATGATTTGCAACTTCAATAGACTTGGAAATGTTTGTGTTTAGGCAGCTGTCCTATGCGAAATTCACAGTCTATGCGAAATTGATGAGCATTTATTGACGTCGCTTGTCAACGAACTCGACCACAAATCGAGCTCAGGTGGTCATCAAAAAGTCGAGAAATATTTGAATTTTTGTTCATGTATTTTGATAGTTTTACATATGTTTGTATGTACATATGTGTTTGTAAATAATTGAACATATGAAAGCACATTGGCAGCCGTTTGATTGTGTATGCACAGCGGTCAGAAAATTGACTGAAAACTATTTGACTATAGCAAGTAATATCAGCACATTTCGTCAACAGCAGCTTTTATTTTTCCAACAATTTTCAAATATAAATGTACACCCATAAATTGCCAACTAAATAAATACAATTTTGTGAAAAGACATTTTTGCCACACAGCCGCAGCCTGAAAACCAAACACAGTGTTTTAGGCCAGTTTTGTATTGATGTAAAATTTATTTGCTCTACACGCGCACACATACATATTTATTGACAGATTGTTTGACAATATGGGTTTGAAAATAAATGCGATTTTTTTGTATAGTAAACTCATCAAATGGGCATCAAAAGTATGGAAAGATTGAAGAAAAACAAAACTGTGGTCGCATATGTAAAAACCACTGAAAAACAGCCACAAAGTATGCAATGAATTGAGCCTCTTTTGTAGTGAAAATGTTGCAGTTGTGGTTTAAGCAATTTTATGCAAATTATGTGGAATATTTTTAAGCGTTACTGCTGGTGTGAGTGACTACATGTGTGACTACGTGTGTGACTGGTCACTTTGGTAGGAAGTTTTAGAAATGAGAAAATAATCTTATCGAATTTATCTTCATGCAAATTTTTTGTTTAAATGAGACTTGAAGGAGACTTGTTATATAAGATTTCAAAAGCCATTCTAAGTCAGTGATGGCAACTTTACTACTCTGCAACAAAACTGCTTCATGCGAGTAGCAGAATGGTCATCACTGCTCCATGTCGATGTTCTGTACTGAAGGCTTTAAAGTAGGTTTTAGGCTTCAGTAGACTTTAAAGTAGGTTTTAGGCTTTAAAGTAGGTTTTAAGTACTGGAAAGTTTAGTTCAGTTCAATACACGACCAAGTTAGCTTTCATAACTAAACTTTTATAGCAAAATTCTTGTGAAAGGTCAATTAGCAATGAACCCCATTAAATTATCGAAGCCGGCTACTACACTTACGACCCTTAAATCACCAACGCAGCGGGAATGTTACTTTCCACCTTTGAACTGAAGATGCCAGATTAAAATTTAGAGACGAAGGTACCAGCAGAATAACCAGCTGTGGTCTAACCTCTGAACTAATCATGGTTTTTCTTGAGTAGAAAGCACTTAACCGTCAGAGCAACATTGATAGATCACTTCTTTTTTGATTGTCACGCATATAGATCATATCTTAGTAGTTGGAATTTAATTGAGGAGGAGAATATGGAAACTAATCAGCTCTGATATGTTTCAACTTTCCTAAGACAAAGTTAAAAGCACTCGAGTGTCCCTTTTCCTAAGTTCTGATGACCTCAACATAAGGACTCAGTTATGATTCGTGCAGATGTCTGACTGACCTGAGCATGACATACAGTAGTAGACATACAACGGGCCATTTTCAAAACCTATGTAAGGACTGTACCGAAAATTATGAATACACCAAAACATGCTTCATACTAGTGCATAACAAAAGTTAGAATTTATTTTTTTTTATAAATGGCATTTCATATTGTATTTTTTTGTAAATAGCAACGAAAAAAATTATTTAGTGGGAGGCTAGCCCACATGTTTAATCTTTTTGTCGAGGTCCTTTTGTAAATTCTGGACACAGCCAGAATCTAATTTTTTGTTAACACTATTCCAATATTTTTTAAATTTTTGAACGGAGTTAGCCGGCTTAGATCTTTTTTTAAGGTCCCTCTTCATCAACGTCCAAAATTTTTCGATAGGGCGTATCTCTGGACAATTTGGAGGATTCATGTTTTTCTTAACAAAATTTATGTTCTACTGGCTTAGCATAATGGCAAGAGGCTAAGTCGGCCCAAAACCAAGTCTTGCCAGTGTGTTTTTTCACCAACGGCAGCAATCTCTACTTGAGGCACTCATTTAGGTACATCTCAGCGTTCAGGGGCTTGTCTGTGAAGAATGGAGTCGACTTTTTTCACACTTGCATATTGTTTGCCAAACATGAATCTTATTGCCAAATTTTTCGCAAAAAATTGATTTGTCAGCTTTTGAAAATTCACATCCTTTCGGAACTGCGTAGAATTGGGGTCCAGGCAGCGTTTTGTAGTCCAATTTCACGTATGTTTCGTCGTCCATTATGATGCAATCAAATTTTTGCCTACAAATATAGTCGTACAATTTTCGGGATCTGGTTTTCACCTGCGCGCCTTGCTGAGTGCTTCGTTTTGGCTGTTTTTGCTTTCTATATGTTCCCAACTGGTTTCTCTTCTTGGCACGTTGGACCATTGCTGCACTCGTTTCGGCTTTTTTTGCGCAATCGCGTACGGATATATCCTTATTTTTTTTAAACAAGGCACATATCTTAGTATCTAGCAATGGTTGGGACGCACCCTTTTTACGACCTTGTCCTGGTAAATCCTCAAGTGTGCAATGTGTAGTATACCGGCGAATGGTTTTTGCACAGCGAACAGGCTAACATTTGCTTCTTTTGCTAGTTTCCTATACGACATTCCTTTGGTTGATGCCCATTTGGACAAAATTTTCTGACGAAGTTTTGCGGAAAGTCCTCTCATTTTTAAGCGCTTCGATATACTACAACAAATTTTTCACGAAAATAACAATTTGAACCTCTAGAATCTAAAAACCGATATTGCTGAGCAACCAACATTGCATAGCCCACTTTATATGATTTTTAAAGTGTATTTATAATTTTCGATACAGTCCTTATATGTGAGCCTCATCTGCACCTCAGACAACAACCTTACCTTGTTCCTACTCCTTACAACAGTGGCGCACACAGGATTTCTTTCAAGGGAAAACGAAGGCTCCATAAGAAAACATTTGGACTCAATACCATTTAAACCACATTTTCTATTAAAATTTGTTTAAACAATCAATTAAACTGCACAACAAAATCAAATTTTTTTTTAAATAACAAGATTCTGACAACGGATTCTGGTAAAGGGGGCCCAAAAAAAATATATAAATATATATAATATATAAAAATGTATCGTCGTTTTGAAAGTTTACATCTGAATTTTTTTTAGGGGGTCAAATATTCCCCCTTTTTGCACATTATTATGGAGAATCGGGATACGAAAACCATGTAACCTCACATTTTAGGTATATGATGTGTTCATCAATTTGATGTATAATACTACGAAGAATATTTTTATGGAGCATTTCAACCCTGTAGCTCCTATTTGTATGGGTCAATTTGACCCTTTTTTTCTAAATTGCCGAAAATGTCCTGTAAAACAGAACTTTTCAAGGACAAAATGTACGACGAAAATATTTGCCATAAAATTCTACTATAGGACTCTGAATACAAAATTGGTACTAAAACCTCCTACAGAATATAAATAATAACGAACAAATTTCAGAATCGTACAAAATTTTTCCGAACTCACATTCATGTGAAATCCATAAATGCATCAAATCAAGGCCATGGAGCCCTTCACTATTTTGGCATTCAAATTGTCGAATGTCAACAATCAGTGTTTTGCTGCATTTGAAAATATTTCGCCCACTGCCGATTGTCATAGATGACAACATTTTGCTTTCGGTACTTCTGTTGACTGCGGGCGCGTATTTGCTGACTGCAATATCGAATGCAAAATGTGCACTTCCGTTCATTGTCAACGCTGTGCGTGCATAAATTGTCCAGTGCAACGTTTGCGGCGACACTCGAGTCTCGCATATACGCCAACTGAGCTCAATCGATTTTCAAGCGCCACACATTCACCACATACGTTCTAGAAGGTTGTTATTATTATTTTGTTTTTCGTTGTTGTTGGAAAATTTTGGAAACTGATCACGAGCGCTGTCGTTTTTTCCATGGCGTTTATCGTATTTCAAACGTGACTAGTTTGCAACGCTCACACACAGACACACACACACACACACACAGATGCAAAGCGCTATCGACTGCGCTGGTTCGTTTCGTGTGATATTGTTTCGATATTTTGACATTTTCATATTCGATATAACACTTTCAGATTTTTGATGGATTATGTTGAAAAGAGTTCGCCATTTTGACACGCAATGTATCAATTTAAGTGTAAACAAAAAGAAACATATGGAGTCTTTAGAACAGAAATTAAAGGAGGAGCCATTGATTAAACTTGGTAAGTTAGTTAAAAAATACTTTCATGTTAGCTATTTCTCAGGCGACTAATGAAAATACATGGCCATAAAATTTTTAGTGTGAAATTCTCTCGAACACAAAATTTACAACAATGCCCTAAGCTTCAACGTCAACTTAAGTCGATCACGACCATGAATAATAAAAAAATATTTAGTTGTAATTTAAAACACGAAGCAAAAGAAACAGGCTGAAACCAGACGATATATTCATTTACATAGACGATAAATAATTACTAAGAATAGTAAATATTGATGAACCTAGTAAGATATCTGATGAATTTGTTCAATTTACTGAGAGAGTACAAGAACGGTTTTGCTGGATCGTTGTTTCGAAGAAGTTAGATCCATAGAATTCACTTCGAATATCTTTAATTGAAAAATTTTACTTGCTCATATATGCAATAATATTGCGACGATTGGTGCACACAGGGGGTTTTGGGGGTTTAAACTTCCACACATATAAAAAATGCTGCTGAAAAATATGGTTCCGAATGGTATTGGGATCAAAAGTTGTACGAAAACCCCTACCTGCCCCTAAATGAAATCCTGTGACAACAGGCAACACGACAACACCAAACCGCCATTTTTCGGCAGGAGCAGCACTGCATACTTTTAGGTGTTAATTTTGTAGGAACTATTGCAAATTCCGTTCGAGGTGAAGCTGCAATGTTTGAGAACGAATTACGCTCCTGGCAGACAAGGCAACCGGAAATGGTGCTGCAGTCGGTTTGATTGATACAAGTTGTGATGGAATAAAAAATCATGAATCGATTAATGAATCATATGATTAATTGAGACATGGCGATTATTAATTGCAATTAATCGAAGGGAATGACGATTGTTTTAGAATCTAATCGATTAACGTTTCGATTAATCGAAATACATTTTTCGATACAATTAAATCGTGAATTGAAACAAAATCGATGATTGTGAATCAAATGATTAATCGTCCCATCACTAGACAACTAGACAACTAGTAAATCAGAGAAATTAAAGAAAAGTGACTTGGAAAATTTTAAATTAATGTCTATTAGTGGTGAACTGAGTTGAAGGAATGCAGTGTGCTTTATTTTGGCATAATCCAGCGATTAAAACTACGCCTACGTTGGCCAGAAAAACTAACTAACTTCTCTATTTTTATGAGACTGCTGCTTTAGTAGAATAACTCTAATAAAGAATGAGGTACTAGAACTCGAACAGCAGGACATCCAAGCGACAGTAGCATCAAATGGATTGTCTTTCGTTCTTCAACAGCGCGTCCATTTGAAAATCTGGTTTCCTTCAATATTTCAAAGGACGCATTGGAAGTAACTTGACGGCACACCAAATAATAATAAACATTTGGACCATTTGAAAGTGGTCTTTTTACGTTAAAAATGCGTTACCAGCACTAACAGCTCATCTGAACAATTAAACCACCATTTCACTTACTTTGCTCACATGTGTGTACGCTGCGTACTCGTTGTATGTATCTGCAACGTCAAACTGCAATCACAATAAATTTCCATCAGTGCTAATTAAAAGGCGACATCATAGCGACAGTAAAATTTAATTTTAATATTAACCAACGTAACGCATACTCGTACATACATACATACATACAAGTATATATGTAAATGTTGCCCTATCAGTTGTCTAAAGTTGAAAGGCCGTTTGAGGTGTTTGCAGTGCCCGCGCAATTTGATTTGCCGCTACTGCTGGCGCTCATACGGCGGCGTATAAGCACCAATGGCACACATACATACACACACACACACACACACATACATACCAACTAAATTGCAATTTTATTAAAATTTATTATTGCAATAGGAACAACGGCAGCGCTTAATTTTATTAACAAACGTGGAAGTGGCTGAGGTGGCAGCAACAAAGCCAGCATACATTGTTTTATATTTGTTGTTTTTTGTTGTTGCTACATATAGTACATGCTTTCGTGTGCACTGTTAAGAACGACCGGACGACAATTTACGGCATTTGTCACAGTTTTTTCTATTAACACTCCGATAACCGATAATTTTTTACACGGTCAAAGCCCAACAAGGTCCCCAGGGACCTTTTTTGTAATATTGCATATAAGATGTGTAATTTTATAATGTAGGGTTACAAAATGTGTGTAGATGTGTTTGGAGAGCCAAAAAGTTAAGCTTCGTATATATTTTTTAGTAAACACATGTGTATTTGTTACTACAGACAGATAGGTAAAAACGTATGCAATACAAAATAATTGCATTTAGTTGCCTAACTTTGCTTTAGCTGTTCATGCATGTATGCCGCTGCAAGTATGGCATTTTTTTTAGAGTAATGGGTTTTTATATATATTTATTTTTATTTTTATTCAGTTTTTCATCATTTTTATATATACTTAGGCAATACCTTCAGCCATTATCAAATTAATAATGGAGTTTGATCATCGTCGTCGGAGTCAGCTTCAACCGCCAGAGTGACATTCAGTTCAACTTCAGCATCATATGTTTCATTGTATGGCAAGAAATCTTTGTAATTTGTCTTCTCGGTGAATGAATAAGGTTCTTCATTGTTTTCCAAATATCTGACCAAAGTCTGCATTACTGCTTGTTGTTCACTCATGCTCAGTTATGAAAGCGCGTACGGCGGCATATCAATTTGATCCCAATCACCGTACGTATTTTAATTTCAATGATTTATTTGAAATTGTGCTGCTATCAATATTTGGCACTAACTATTTATAGTTACTAACAAAAAATAAAAGCAAATTATATGGAGCTACCTACAAGGTCCCTGCGGACCTTGTCGGGCATCGACGCCCTAAATGACTTCAATGCGATAGTTATGGTAGTAAAATACATGCAATCGTGCCGAAATCTATTTTAACAGCTTCTAAATATTCCATTTATAGAAGTCATAAAATCTCCAGCTCATCACTCCCTCCGTATTGAAATGTCGCGGATTTTAAAACGCCATAGGTCCCTACGGACCTTGTTGGGCATCGGAGTGTTAAGCAGCAATTTGATATCATTTGGCTGGCAGTGAGCGCAAAGAAACGTAATTGTCACCACGGATGGCTAAGAAGACTTATGACAGCAGCGCACAGGATTTAGTTTGGTGGTTCCGTTCACAACTGAAACACCAATGTTTGCAGGTTACACATTTTGGGAGGAGGAGAACCCACGAAACTTCCCGACAAACTGTATACATATCTCAGTGACACTCTGGTGTAGTCTCAGGTGGTAATCTCATCAAAATTTAAACCTGTAAGCCAACATTAAAATAAAATAAAATAAAATTAAAGAAAATAAAATAAAATAAAATAAAATAAAATAAAATAAAATAAAATAAAATAAAATAAAATAAAATAAAATAAAATAAAATAAAATAAAATAAAATAAAATAAAATAAAATAAAATAAAATAAAATAAAATAAAATAAAATAAAATAAAATAAAATAAAATAAAATAAAATAAAATAAAATAAAATAAAATAAAATAAAATAGAATAGAATAAATTAAAATAAAATAAAATAAAATAAAATAAAATAAAATAAAATAAAATAAAATAAAATTAAATTAAATTAAATTAAATGAAATAAAATAGTTTGGTCACTAGATATTAAAATGTAAATGTGCATTATTCAAATGTAAAGGATTTCACTGAGCAGTGCTAACAAGATGGGAAACAATTAGAAAGATGGACAAACTTGAAATTTAGGAAAGTACGGGACAAGCCAGGTAAGAATCGAACCTATGATCTCTGCGATGGGAGTCCAGTGTACTTGACGCTGGGGTTCTAAGGTGGCAAAGTTTAAGAATAATTGTAATAATTTAATAGGCTTTTCGACAGATGATTTTAGATTATGAATTAATAGAAGTGGCTGCCCTAAGCGGGGCCCATTGAGGTCATAACGATCTATTGTGATCCAAAAACAATCGAGCTTAACCTTTTGTAATTCGAGTAGGATTGTTCCCTTTTTCTTGATTTCATGAAGGAAGGAGCTTTCACTATTTACAAAACTTTTAAAAATTTAAAAACCACACAAAAATTTTTAGTATCTAAATTTCAATTAAAAATATAATTTTTTTATTTTTATTCACTTTCAACGCATTTTATGCACCACGGACTTTTTAAAATCGATCTTAAAACAAAGTTAGTGGATTTGACGACCATTGTCTTTAACGCATATTAAATATTATTGGCTATTCAGGGTTAAGACCGATCATTTATTGCAGCAGGTTGAACTTCTCACAAAGCTTAGTAGACTGTAAAAGTCTTCTCGCCTGGATCCCTCAGAATGTTAAAAGAAAACGTTGCCCATATGACTCTTCCTTCTTCTAACCAGGTAATACGGAACATTTACATTGAAGGTGAAGTGCAATTTCTTCATCTTGTTCCTCCATCCGACAGCTACGACAGAAGTTTTTTGAATGAAACATTTACTCGTCATTTCGCAACAATGATTTAATATATGAAAATTGATTTTTTCTCGATTTATATTGCACAAACATTCGCTGACCAACTCAAAAGGATTCGACTGCGGTTTCGTTGTTGTTGCTCGAACTGTTGCATGTGGCAACACGTTCTTTGTTTGGCTCGCGAAAATAAGCGCACAAAACCGCAAATGTCCTTTCCAGCAGCCACGCAGCCACATCACACGATGTCGCGAGGCACTTTGACCAAAACAAAAACTCTCACTCGAAAGCAACTCACATCCGGTTGCAGAATTTTTTGCAACTTTTAAAAATTTATCAAACAAAAACAAACAAACTCGTATTAGCAGCACGCCAAACAAAGCGCCAAGAAACGGAAGGCACGAAAAAAATGTGCAAGAAGAAGAAGAAGAAGAGGAGCGGCCGAAAGAAAGCAGCAACTTATCTTGAGTACGTTTGCGTGCATTGAAGCGAGACCAGCGTCAAAAATTAAGTGGAAATGAATTGCCCACTTGAGTCCGAATTGAAAAAGGCAAACCGCATGCAGAACAAGAGTATTTACTCGAGTGGAAATCGAGCTGCAGAAAGCCAGCCGGGACGGACTTCACGGACGGACGCCGTAATTGCGAAGGCAGACCAACGGCAGGAAGGATGCAGGACGCAGGCAAAAGTTTAAATAAAAAGTAAAGCCGTCAATGACGAACGGCGTGCGCGCGCAGCCAACTGTCGGTGCGGCACAACGGCTGTGAGAATTAAATCGCATTTGCACATTTCAATTGGTTGCGTTCTTTTTTCTCTCCATTGTCTTTTCGACTGATTCTGTGTTGGTATGAGTGCGTCTGTGTCTGTGTTTGTGTCTGTGTGTGTTAATGAAGGTAGTTGAGGAGCGCAAATTGTGATTAAAATATAAAAAAAAAACCCGCGCCGCGTCCGACAAGCCCGAGGCGCGCCACAGCTCGGCTACGTGACTAATGGCGATGCCAAAATGAGTTGTCCTGTGCGCCACGCGGTTTCCTTTAGTGGCACAAAGTCGTGGCTTGTTCTGGGCATTTGCAAACGGAATGGAGCGAGAAGGAGGAAGGCAAAAAACCAGAGTCAAATCGAAATTATGAGAGGGTTGAACGCGTTTAAAATACGAAGCCGCGGCCACACTTGACCCCTGGCTGCCGGGTGCGAAATAATGGTAATTTAATTTATTAGTCTCAAGTGGCGGTGGAAGTGGTCGCCGCTGTCGGTTTAGTGCAAATTTTTAGTGTTGTTGTTGTGTGTGTTTTACAATTCTCTGTCACGTGTGTGCTTTGGGTTTTCGTTATCTTTGCTGCTATTTGCAGTTCCCGATTGTTGATATCGCTAATTTAAATAAATATTTATGCATGAGTTTGCATTTTTGGGCCGTGACGCAAGCAACGTGCAACGGTGGCAACAGTTGACGTGGAAACAAATCCGATGGCAGCGCTGTTGCTTCGAAGGGATGTGAGGCAGTCGCAAGTAGTCGGGGTTAGCACTTTCGTTGTGAAAGCGAAAGGCAGCCATTCAATTTAGTAATGACTCAAAGTCTCAACGTGGGGTTTGCCCATTTTCGGGCCATTCGTAATGCTTTGCGTCCTTTGGGAAACCGCAGCCAATTTGGAAGGAGTGTTATCGGCAAAACTGTTTTATGTCTGTTGCAAAATTAAAAAAATAACAATAACAATAATGTTAGTGGTTTTTGGCACGCGATTTTCATGTGTTTTATGAGTAATACATCAACTCTAAGAAATTCATGGGGAACTTGTCACTAGAAGTTTGTCTGATTTTGAACACTCTGTAGTAAAATAGGACAAAACATATTTTTGACAAATAATGACTAATATTTTTATTTATTTTAAGATAGCTAAAACGACAGTCCTGAATGGAACTTGAGACTAGCGTGCATCCATGTTGAGCGTGTGACGCTAAACGAATTCATTATCCATTTCCATTTAGCAACTCGCCTCATTATAATTCTTCTTCTTCTTGACTGGCACGACAGCCCGATTACGAGACCAAGGCCTAGCTACCCGCAACCAACCGTGTTGTGCGTGCGAATGTTTTTTTTTTACAATGTTGGA
Organism: Melieria omissa; assembly: GCA_963971225.1. NCBI lineage: Eukaryota > Metazoa > Arthropoda > Insecta > Diptera > Ulidiidae > Melieria > Melieria omissa. The sequence continues at coordinate 125,678,546 of OZ020267.1, forward strand.
AGGGACCTACAGTTTTATGCCGATTCCGAACGGCGAGTTGGGAGCTTTTTCATAGGCAATTTTAGTCTCAGAGATTTTCCATTTCCTGCTGAGAGGACAGCCGCCGAAAGAAAAATTTTTGTTTTTCTTTTTTTTCGGTGTTAACGCAACGGACTATTCAACTCGCGGAGTCTTGACTCGCCGCCCTTTCAGCATTATATATGTGATAAATTAAATGTAGTGTTGTATAACACTGCAGTTTTTTTTTTTTTTGACTCGAACAAACGCGCCTGGGATGACCCCTAATGCGAGGCATTGCGTGGGTTCAGAAAGGATATAAAGGTTAGGAGATAGGATTTTGAGAGAAATGGTTATGGACTCTTGACTTGAACCCATCGAGATCATATGTGCTGGGGAAAATATCCGCAGTTTAAAAAAAAAATTAATTTTTTTAAGCAAACATTAGCCGTGGGGTCTTTTCAATAACAAAAAAGCAGGACGCTCGGACTTGCTTTCGATAGGGACGGTAAACCACCATATTTTTTCATGTTCTTTTGACATTTATACTCGTATTTAGTTGGCAAATCATAATGGAGAAGTACACACTTGAACAACGTTCGCAAGTTATTCAAATTTATTACCAAAATTCGGGTTCGATCACCGCAACTTTAAGAGCATTACGACCATTTTATCGACGCCATCATTTGCCTGCCGAATCAACAATTCGACGTCTAGTGCAAAAATTTGAATCCACAGTTTCGCTAGACAATGTTCCAGTGCCAGTGAGATAAAGAAATGCACGAAATGCCGCCGCTCAAGCATCTGTTCAAGAAGACCCAAATCAATCATTCACACGACGTTCTCAACATTTGGGCATCTCTGTGACGTCATTGTGGCGAATTTTGCCTCGATCGTGCGATTTAACGCCTTTAGACTATTTTTTCTGGGGCTATGTGAAGTCATTAGTCTATACCAATAAACCGGCGACGTTGCAAGAGCTAAGAGCAAATATTGAACGTGAAATTGCTGCGATTCCAGTCAATGTATGTGAAAAAGTCGTGGAAAATTGGATTCAACGATTGGACTTTTGCAAACGTGCCCGTGGGGGTCATGATAAGGAAATTGAATTTCCTACATAATTGCCACTAAATGTACTTGAACTCATAATAAAGTTTTTTTGTATATCTTAATCCGTTTTTGTTTTGTTTAAAAAAAATCCGAGCGCCCTTAATGAAAAACCCGATAGTAAGACAGACCTTTTCAACTTGTGGTATCACAACGAGCCCATTCCGTGGCCTAAGTGTGTCTTTCGGCAGGTCCCAGCCCAAGACAGCCACCTTTACCTAACCTAACCTAACCTAACCTAACCTAACCTAACCGGGAGTTGCTCAAGTGTAGTGAACTAAGAAAGTACTAAGTGCAGAACGTTTCTGATAACTCATCGATTTGACAGTGCTGTTTGGAGTGATTATTCACTTGCCGCATATAACCAAGCGTAACTTTCGATTGCGCTTTCGAATTTGATGAAATCCACTTTGTATCTTTTGTTTTCAACTTGCAAAAGGTGAGATTAATAAATATAAATAAACTCATATTTGCGGCCCGCCGGTGGGGCTCCCGTGGACAGCCACAAAATCAGCTGATGTACAGTTTCTCCGAACTGGTTACTGCTGAATAAGCTCTAAACACTGAACTGCTGAGCAAAACCCACTTAGCAAAGACACAAACCCATCACAACTGAACTCAATATTGAAATGCGTTCATGCCCCCGATTAGCACGGACGCGAACCTATCTATACACACCACAATGAACACCGCAAGTGCCATAGTTGACACTATCAAAAGTGTATCCTCCGAAATAAAAAGATTGCTAAAAGATGCGGGCAACATCAAACGGGAAATAAAAATTGGCATAGCAGATGAAACAAAAAAGTTGACTGCACTAGTTCCATTGATTGAATCTTTGATTCTAAGCCAACGATCCGAAAACTCGAATACTATTTCTGACGTTCGGGCAGTAATACGCGAGGAGCTGGAGAATCTCTGGGTGCTAATACGGATATTCCAATGAGCTATGCAAATGTTGCTAAAGCAGCTATCACCAAAGAGACAGCAAAGCCTGCCCTAATAATAAGTGCAGCTCAGAATGTCAGCGCCAAACACTCAGAAGTTCTCCAAACTTTTCGTCATAACGTTTCATTCAAAGACACAAATTTTGCCCCAGCAAAAATTACACCAGTCTCGAATAATAAAGTGCGGATTGAGTTCCACAGTGAACAACAACGAGAAACTACTATGCAAAAACTGTCAAATATCTCAGCCCTCAAAACTGAGATAGCTAAGAATAAGCGGCCAATGGTTATAATCAAAGGCATCTCTAAAGAAATCGGAACAACCGAGTTGGTCAATTTAATAACAGTTCAAAATGATGGCATCAAAGCTGCAGTAAAGAATGAAGAAGACATTAAACTGCGCTTTATACGTCGAAATCGGCGGAATCCTGACTTTACTTACAATGCCGTCCTTGAACTCAATCCCAATGTATGGAAAGTAATGATGAAAATCGAACGTCTTAATGTTGACTACCAATGTTTACATATATCAGATTTTAGTGCTTTTGTGCAATGCTTCAAATGTTTGCAGTTTGGGCACACGCAAAATAAATGTAACTCAACAATTACACCGTGTTCTCACTGTGCTAGCAAAGAACATCAATTTATCAACTGCCCGCATAAGAACGATAGCGATAAACGCAAGTGTTTTAACTGTGCCAGTCGTAACATTAAAATGAAGATGAATGTGAATGACCACCACTCCGCCACGAGCATAAAAGATTGTCCACAAATCAAAACAATACAACAGAGAATTAACGCGCGCACTGATTATGGGTTCTAAGTCACTAAGTTTCATTCAAATTAACGTGAACCGTTGCTATACAGCATACAATGAATTATTGCAATATTTTATATCACACTCAACCGATATCGCTTTAGTTTCTGAGCCACCTCTCGTAAACGCCAGCAAAGTTCGCACAGTGAGCGGTATTTTGACGTATCAGTTTTCCGCGGCTAACAGGAAAATCAAAGCATGCATTTTGGTGAAAGAATCTGTTGGTGCAACACTTGGAGTCTCGCAACTATCTACTCCGAACCTTAGTGTTATTAAGCTCTGTGTTGGTCAACGCTTGTTATATATCGCCAGCGCATATGTTGAGCCTGATATTGATCGATATAATACTTTAAACGCTGTGGCTACAATGCTTTCGAAGACATCATCTTCGTTACTGCTTGTTGGGGGTGATTTTAACGGCTGGCATACATCATGGGGCTCAATGTCCCAAAACGATCGTGGAGTACGCGTTGCGAACATTGCAGCAGCGAATGATATGGCAATCTGCAACAGAGGTTGTACGCCTACCTTTACAGCCATACGGTATGGTGCTGCGGCTAGCTCTATCGTAGACATTACACTCGCGTCTGAAAACCTAATGCAACGAGTGAAAGACTGGTGTGTAAACGTGGATGCTGTGCAAAATTCGGATCACAATGCCATCACCTTTAAAATACAAAGTATTGCCAAAATCATTCCAGCTAAACGAACTTCAACCTACCTCTTTAACAATAAAACAGCCAAATGGAGTAAATTTACTACGTCTGTACAAAATCTCCTTGAGCAGTCAGGCATCTTGCAGAGAAATCTGTCTGTTTGCACGGCTGGTGACATAGACAATACTGTACGCGAACTCACTGATATAATCAGACATGCATGCACTAGTTCTATGAAGATGAGAGGAAATAGCAAACCTCATAACCCATGGTGGAACGATGAGCTCCAAAATTTGAAAGATAAGTGCGTAAGGCTTCATCACCAACTTAATAGTTTAAGCAGACGTCAAATTCCCTTACACAATATTGCACTGCTTCATTTCGAAGCAAAGCGTGAATACGCCGAAGCGTTGCGGAAAGCTTCAATATGTCATTTTCGCGAATTTTGCAATAGCCAAGGAAAGGACGACGTCTGGTCTCTAACAAACCGTATCATAAAAGATGCACCTTCGCAGCGGCCGCCAATAACACTTCAACAAAATGGCATATTTACCGATACGAGCCAGCACACCGCTGAAGCCTTGATACACCACTTCTATCCTGATGACAATATCGACACCAGCTCTTCTCACCGCCTCATTCGCAATCAAGTGAAAAATAGCTTAGATACACCAAACGACGAAGACTTCACTGAAGATGAGGTTCTAGAAGCCCTTCAAACAATGAATCCAAATCGTTCACCTGGCCTGGACAATTTGACTTCAGATATCTGCCTAGAGTTCACTAAAAAGAATCTCGGATTCCTTACGACTTTATACAACGCTTGTCTTCGTATCGGGCACTTTCCGACAGCATGGAAAGAAGCTTATGTTAAAATCTTGCCAAAACCGAATAAACAAGAAAGCGATCTGAGCTGTTATCGCCCTATTGGTCTTCTTCCGGTTTTTGGAAAACTTTTAGAAAAGCTCTTTATCAAACGGCTGACATTTCACGCTGAAAGCAAACAATTGTGGTCCACCAAGCAATACGGTTTCAAAGAGCAAGTGTCGACGACCGATGCTTTACAAAACGCCGTACAGCACATCGAGAACCAAAAACGTCGGAAACGTCTGGTCCTTTCTGTATCCCTCGATATAAAAGCAGCTTTTGATAACGCTTGGTGGCCAGCACTCCTCAATCAGCTTGCTCGATACAACACACCATCAAACATATACAATCTTATAAAAAGTTACCTCGATGGCCGTTTGGTCAGGCTCGACTACGCGGATGCAACAGCGACTAAGAAAATGAGCAAAGGCTGTATACAAGGCTCGGTGTGTGGCCCGACCTTTTGGAATATAATCCTGGACGATTTGCTCTCTATGGTACTTCCAAATGGATGTCAAATTCAAGCCTTTGCCGACGATATACTCTTGACTGTAAGTTCAACAACTCTTCAGGAATTACAAAACAATGCTAATGCCGCTTTAAGCCAAATCACTAAATGGGGCGCAGATGTGAAACTATCATTTGGTGAGGCTAAAACTCAAATAATAGCATTTACGCAGAAGGCAAAATCAGCCATTATTTGCATGAATGGTACGTCTTTAAACTTTGTCAAGGAAATTAAGCTCCTGGGTGTCATAATTGATGAGCACCTCAAATTCACAAGCCACGCTAGATATGCAATTGGTAAAGCACAACGAGTTTTCACCAACTTATGCAAATTTGTTCGACCAACATGGGGTGTTCACGCAGAGAACGTCAGAATCTTATACACGCAAGTCATTGAACCCACTATAACATACGCGGCAGGTATTTGGGGTAGAGCGGTAAAGTTTTACTACATCCGCCGGTTACTCCGTTCATTTCAGAGGAACTTTGCAATTCGCTGCATTAGAGCTTTTCATACCGTATCAGCCACGTCAGCACTTGCATTGGCAGGATTTACGCCATTATATTTAAAAGTCGAAGAGACAATGAGAATTGCTGACATCAAAACGAAGTGTACTTGCGACGGGCTCCCTGAAGATGTCAGACTTCAACAACGCGTTCCAACACATCGCCAATTACATCCTGCCAAACGTCAAACAATTGCATATTCGATTGCACACACACAAGCGCAAGTGGAGACTATACTTAATGCAGGTGCCACACAGATATTTACGGACGGTAGCAAACTGGAGACAGACAACTGTGGCTGCGCTTTTGTTGTCCACTTACCAAACGGGCAATGGGAGGAGAATAAATTAAAATTACACAACGCCTGCACGGTTTATCAAGCCGAAACCTTAGCAATCGACGCTGCCTTGGCTTGGGCACAAACTAATTTACAGACATTACACCTGCAAATATTTAGTGACAGTCAGTCTGTCCTGGAGGCTATCAAGGACCGCAGCAACGCAACACCACTCATAGTTTCTATCCACGAACGGTTGCATCAACTTCGGTCCAACAACTGCATTAAGTTCATCTGGGTTAAGGCACATGTAGGAATTGAAGGCAACGAGCTAGCCGATCGACTTGCTAAAGAAGCGGCAAACTTAGACACTGCTCCGATGTATGCCGCATTTCCGATAAGCTATGCCAAGTGGAAAATACGTCAAGATATAGCTAACGTATGGCATCGTGATTATGTGGAAGAAACTACTGGCTCCAGCACAAAGACATTTTTTGAAAGCCCAATGGAAGCAATTATCTACAGGGACAAATTTGGAATATCTTTTGAAATGACACAACTTCTCACTGGCCATGGCTATCACAAAGCATATCTGAAGCGCTTCAAGATTATCAACGACGACGCATGCCCATGTGATGGAGAAACATCGCAAACATTGAGCCATCTTTTGGAAGATTGTCCCCGATATAGCAGAGAAAGGTATGTGCATATGCTGCTTTGCGAAGAACACCGAATATCGCCATTTGAAATTAAAGATATTGCTAAACATCAACACCTCATTGCGTCTTTCAACAATTTTATTCACAAAATTATAAGTACCCTAAAAACTTTCAATTTGTAATTTAATAATAATCTAACTTTTGTGCGCTAAGAAAATAATGTAATTTCTAAGCATAATGCCTGTATCCATTTGCAGGCAATATTATTTCGACACATAAAAATTACTTCTTTGAAATACTTTAATCTACTTATGTAAGGAAATAATTTGAACATTTGTAATTAATTCCACTTTGTAAACGAATTGAAGAAATAATATACTCCTCGAAACGCAGATAGCGTCTAGAGACAAAGGAAAAAAAAAAAAAACCTAACCTAACCTAACCTAACCTAACCTAACCTATCGGTTTAGACAATATTAGGTATCGCGTGATCCATGATTATAAGATTGTTTCTACTAAATTATTCTGCATACCCGGACTACTTCATTGTAAAAATTGTAAAAATAAAGTCTAAATGTCTGCCATCCTTCACAGTTATTTGCACTCACAATTTTTTTTAGTTTCATTTCATGCTTAAGATTTTTTTAGCATTTTTTACATGTCTTTCAGACTTGGATGTTCGAACCTATTTAACTTCACTGACTTTAGAAAATGTTATCCTTGCTGTCTGAAATCATGAATGAGACTGATTTGCTTTACAATTACTTGTTCCTAACATTTATTTGAGTTTGATTTTATGCTTCAGAGCTCTTTGGTAGTTCTTACGTGTCGCCAACTTTAAATCTTAACTGTGATTGTGAGCAATTTGCAGTTATCGAACGCTTTGCTCACCTCAACTAATTACTAAACGCCACGAGTGTTCGCACGCAATTCGCTCGATAGCGCTTGATTTGATGACACCAACAGATGTCCACCTTCAAGGTGGCTGTCGAGCGTTATCCTGCATCAGCTGACACTTCATGGTTGACAAAATAATGCCAAAGTCATTTCGACAATTGCTTTACCCGTTTTCAAAGCGCTTCAAGGTGTCTCAAATAAATAGATGGCAATGCGCAGGACGCGGGGGCAAAGTGCAACAACATAGCGAATGCACAAGAACGGCGCACGGCCAAGGAGCCCAAAGGTGGCGGCGGCACATCTGCATAAAACGATTGCACGTTCGATTTAATGGGAATCGACGCTCGTTTTGCCTGTCGGACGCGTTGCATATCAACGCAACGCAATCTTGCAATGCGTTCCGAACAAGAAAATCCCAGCAGAAGCGCTTTGGCACGCGCCCCACAACAGGCACTGTGTGTTGTTAGTGGGGAAGGGGGGATAGCACATAGCAGACAACAGCCGATGGCACACACCTTTCGAGTGGCAATGCAGCAAAAGGACAGTGAAATAGCAGTTTTGTGTGTTCGTGTCCTTCGGCAAACATTAGCCGGGCAGCGGCGGCAGTGCGAGTATGTCGAATGTAAGCGTAGAGACAACAAGCGGTCTCAGACCTATCAAAGGCCTTTTGCTTTCTGACGGCATTGCCAACTGCTTTCAATCAGCCGTAATCGAATAATGCTTGTTTACACACGGAGGGGTGCAGTGGCTGCATTTGGGCCAATGTTGAGCGCTGACTAATGGGAATTTTAGGGGTTGTTGGGCATTTGAAATATTTTAATGGAATGTAAATTTAAATTAAGTGATGATTTGCTGTCTGGTGGTAAATGAGGGCAAGACGAAGTATATGCTGTCTACACGCAGGGACTCGCAGCGGCTAGGGTCTCACGTCGAGGCCGACAGGTATGCTTTTGAAGTTGTCAAGGAATTCGTCTACCTTGGCACCGCCATCAACAGCAGCAATGATGTCAGTCTGGAGATAAAGCGAAGGATAACTCTTGCCAACAGGTGCTACTACGGTCTCGGTAGGCAATTGAGAAGTAGAGACCTCTCTCGACCGACAAAACTTGCACTCTATAGGACGCTTATCTTGCCCGTGCTCCTCTATGGCGCTGAAGCATGGACAATGACACGAAACGACATAGCGGCCCTTGGAGTGTTCGAGAGGAAGGTGCTTCGCAAAATCTTCGGCCCTGTTCGGGTTGGTGACGACTATCGCATACGAACCAATAACGAGCTGTATGAGCTGTATAAGGACATGGACGTAGCGCAGCGAATTAACATCCAGCGGCTACGCTGGCTCGGTCATGTCTGCCGCATGGACGACGAAGCTCCGGCGAAAAAGGCATTCGATGCGATGGTTGGAGGTCGACGGCGAAGAGGGAGGCCGTGTCTCCGGTGGAAGGACCAAGTGGAAGAGGCCCTGGTATCTCTTGGTGTGACCAACTGGAGAAGGCGCGCGCGAAGCAGAGGCGCCTGGAGAGAAGTTTTGCGGCAGGCCGTAACCCGATAACGGGTTGTTATGGCCAGTTAAGTAAGTAAGTAAGTAAGTAAGTAAGATGATTTGCTGTCGAAATGAATGAGATGTGAAATTTATTAATTGTTTTTAAAAACACAAAAAATAAATAAGTTTTGCTTAGAGATTTTTTGTATCAAATAAATGCAATTTGCAATATTTAAAAAAACTAACTAACTGCCTATTCCAAGGAATATTCAACACAACTGCAACGCGTTGCACTCGTTGCCCCTCCCTCAACTTTTCATAACGCCTTCACTCGTCTGCAAAGCGTTACGAACGACTTTTCGTTAGTGCTGGATGACTTTAAAGTGGCTGGCACGGTGTGTGTGCCGTCCTTTAAATCGGCCGCTCAGCGCTCCGACAGTTTGACAGGCACACAGACAAGCCTTGTTTGTCTTAGCCGAGCTGGCCGATTGGCCAACAGCAGCGGCGGCATGCAAGGTCAGCTACTTATCGCCGTTCCTTGTTCGACGCATTTAAACTAATGCCCTGTCGGCTGGCTGGCGGCGCACAGCGACTCGCCGGAAAGGTGCAAAAGGATATCACGTCAGAGGTGCACGGCCGGCCGCCTGCGCAGCTGCCGTTCACGTTTGTTTGACTGCGTGCGGCGCTGTTCATTTTTTAAGGATTAAATGTACAATGTGCGTATTTATCGGCGCCCACAGCCGGCGGCGTGTTGATTTATTGTGTTGTTCGATGCGGACGTGTGCTGCACGTGTGGGTGCCTGCAGTTGGCATTTGTTCAGTGTGTGTGTGTGTGTGCAATGTGATGTGGATATGCGCTCTAGGATACACAGATAAGTGAGCAAAGGTGTATCCTGCGCCTTATGCAATGCATGCATTGAGCACACATACTGACCTCACCCTATGTAAATATGTAAATAAATATGTATGTGCATGTATAAACAGTATGTAAATGGAGGGCACAATGTTAACATAGATTTTTGGGCTTAAACACACAAATGCCCAATTGACAGCTGCCAATATTGTTGATATAGATATTCATTTAGTAATTAGTAAAGTCAGTTGAGCAAGAATAAATAACAAGGACGAAAATGCCAGAGGCTTTCGTTAAGTTCAAATATTCGTATGCAAACAATACATGAGAACTTATCATTCACACAGATGGTAAATAATATTTTATTGGACGGTTTAAATTCTTAGTATTGTAACTTCAAGGACTGAGCTATTTCGTTGAGAAAGGATGGGAAAGAAAATCTATAAGTCACAAACTATATAAATCTATATATACTATACTATATAAACTATATATAAATTAAATTTCTATAACTATATCAACTAAAATAGCTGGGTGACTGTTCACGGCTTATTGAGTAAAGTGAATAACTAACTTTGAAGATTGAGTGAGAGACGAACCGGAAATCGAGTGATTTAGGCAGAAATAATCGATTATTTTAAGGAAAACGAGAATATTTGTTTTTTTATGTATCAATTTCCAGTATTTTAAGAAATTATTGACCTAGTTTTATCAAAACCACGAGCCTTGAACCAAAACCACGAGACTTGAATACCCAATATTCTATTTTAATTTTAAATTAAATAATATTTTATTGGACAGTTTATATTCTTAGAGATGTCACTTTACCTAAAAACTGAGCTATTTCGTTGAGAAAGGATAGGAAAGAAAACTAAATTTCTATAACTATATCTATCCAAATAGCTGAGTAGATGTTTTGGGCTTATTGAGTATAGTGAATAACTAACTTTGAAGAATGAGTGAGACACAAACCGAAGACCCAGTGAGTTAGCTATAAATAATCAGTTATATGAGTAATCCAGTATTTTAAGAAATTGTTTTTCTAGTTTTATCCAAAACACGACTTGAATACCCAATATTCTATTTTAATTTTAATTAACTAATATTTTACTTGACAGTTTATATTCTTAGAGATGTCACTTTATCTAAAGACTGAGCTTTTGCGTTGAGAAAGAACAGGAAAGAAAACTACATTTCTATAACTAAGTATATCTACCGAAATAGTGTAACTGTTCAGGGCTTAGTGAGTAAAGTGACTAACTAACTTTGAAGATTAAGTGGGAGACAAACCGGAGATCCAGTAAGTTAGCTTAAAATAATCAATTACTCACATAATTAAGAACGACGATAAAAGTTACTCCATCTATGCTTTAAAGTGATCCGACTACCAAACGACTCTTATGTGAATACCCAATATTTGTTTTTATGTTGGCAATAGAAATTTATGTATCGATTTCCAATATTTTAAGAAATTATTGACCTAGTTTTATCCAAAACACGACCTAATGACTGAAACACTACGTTCAAGAAAAGCCGAGCGTTCGTCAAATACGTCCCGTTCTGGACAGTCTTCGATCTCTTTAAATGGTGAACAAATTTTAAAAGTAAAGAAACTTATACACAATAGTTGCGTTCATTAAAGTCGTCTCATGCTGATTCTTCGATCCCGTCAACCAGTGGAAATATTGAAAAGGTGAAGAAACTTGTATTTGTTTTTGTCAAATTCTTCTCATTTTGAGCGATCTTAGAACTCTTCAATCGGTGAAAACAATAAAGAAATAAAAAAAAGTGTATTTAATAATAGCGTTTTCAACTTAAGAAACTTAAGACTTGATCTCAGAGGAGAACAACGTATTTCATTTTGAAAGAAGATATTTTGTTGAGAACTTTTGAGATAACTCAAACCATTTAAAACACTTTTGACATTCGAAATTGTAGTAACAAACAGCAGCAACAGATATGAGAAGCTTGAAACCTTAAAACCCTTTAGCGTTCAGCTCATCCTTGGTCGACATTTTGAGAGACATTAAACGCGTTTCCACACTATACTCCTAAAAAACAGTATTTTTCCCAAAACATTATTTTACACAAATGTTTTAGACATGCAGACAGATGACACATCCTGATTATGATTACTCATTCATGGAAAGCATTATTCCTGGAACATAAATAATAAGAGATATGGATCCATGAATTGAATATGCAACCCAGTCAATAGTCTACAAAATGGAGCATAAGATACAAATTCAACTCGAAACTAAAAACACCAAAGTATGATACTAAGCTTAAATTTCAAGCTGATTTTCATTGTTCTTCGATGATCGCTGTTTGTTGTACAGGAATTCATTTTATGGGGAAAGCTAATCAACAGAGCATTCTATGAATTTATATTAAAGTTTTGCCGTGAGAAAAATCATCAGAAACGACGAGATCTCTGGACGAAAGACTTGTATAAAATCATATACAACAAGAAAATTTGAACAAGAATTGGAGACCCAGAAAAATTACAATCCTACGATTTCACGGGTTCTGTCCCCAAAGGATTTTGATGTTGATGGACTAAAATCACACTTAAGGATAACTCGACGAAATTGAAAGCATAGATCAATATGGGCCACCACTGGTTTGCAGAAGAAAACGACAAACACCTTCTATCCCGTAAGTTACTAAACTTCATTGGGTAGGTGGGATTAGGGGACGTTCTCTAAACACTGCAGGGGGCACAATAGATCATGTCTGGTGTCAGTGCAATATCCCTTTTTTAAATCAATCAATCAATAGATCAATATTTGTGTAACAAGCTAAAATCCACTACATGAAAAGCGTCTGTAAAAATTGTTTTGAAAAAGATGTTGAAAAAATTTTGTAACAAAAAATATACGAGAGTTGATCTCGAAGACAATATGAGAGTGGATTTTCTGGGGATTTTCTTTTGTATAAAACGGCCTATTTGTGTGAGGTATGGGAAGTGTTGAAGACAGAGGTTAAATATGTTAATTATAAAAATAAATGTAAAAAAATATAAAAGAGGAATATAAAAAATAAAAATGAAAAAAAATTAAAATTAATACAATTGTGTCTGGGCATAGTGAACACCCTATAAAAAGAACACCACGATATAGTGAATACCCAAATTTTTACATGAAGTACTCCAAATACTGAACAATCGAAAACCTCTGAATAGTGAACAAAATTTTGAAAGTAATTTCAAGCAAAAAGCAACAAAAAACACAAGAAGGAACCAAAAGTGAAAGAGGGTATTCCCCTAATTTGTATTTGTGCTGTTGATAGTTAGAAAATTAGCTGTTTCCTGACCTTAGTGTTTATGTTTTTTGTCGAGTACAAACCGATTGTGGTTGAAAGTAGGGTTTTTTATTTTTATTTTAATGATCTTTTGAAAATACACACAGTGTAGTGCACAGTGTCACTATATCCAGACACGACTGTACATAAAAAAATTACAAAAAAAGTAAAGTAAAATTTGCAAAGTAAAATTTAAATATTAGGGAAGTCAATTATAGAGGCCCTTCGTACACTTTAGTCCTTTAAGAGTAGTTTCTGCGCAGATGTAGAGAACTTTGTTGGCATTCTTTGCACTTTTTTGAACTTTAAACTCGATCAGACGCCGGAGAACTTAAATAATTAGTACCATTATGTTCCAATTTCCTACTACTTACAAGTTACTTTCGCTCCGGAGTATGTGGCCAGACCAATTTTTAATGTTATTGTCGAATTATTGACCAAAAAAATAATAAATATAAATACTTAAGACCAATCTTTCATGTGGTGAAAACTTATCAAATATGACCTTAGTGGGTTTTATTTGAGTTGTCAGTTTAGCAAAATCGCATCTCACAACTCTTTCAAAAACTCTGCTGGTTATGAGACGTAACACTTTTATTCCTAATTAAGTTATTTTTAGTTGAATTCAAAATTTCATATGAATTAAATTTTTATTAATGATTGAATTTTTTTAATTTTTTTTTACGAGTAAAAAGCCTTAAATCAATTGAATTGCCTTGAATTTGTATTAATTATAAATATTGTTTTGTAAATGTTTTTTGAAAAATCCTTAAATCAATACTAAATCAAGTCTATTGCTTTGGTGCACTTCATCTATGTTCCACTTCAATATCCCGACTTAAAATATATATTTCATCAAATCTAATAAACAGCTTCCCAAAACTATCCATGCAACACACTTTCAATATTTTTTTCACTCACAATTTCAGTAGATACACCCAAATATGCCATCAGGACTCCACACCAACTGTGGTACAAACACATCAAAAAGAAAATTAAAAAAAAAAATACGAAAACATTGAACTACTTCAACATGCGGCAACGAATGGACGCAAAAGAGAACAGACTAAATAATAAAAAAGAAACGAGAGCAGAAAAGATAAAAAGCATAAATAATTTAACCTGGTCTAATTTGCCATTAATTGCGGCACAGATGGCGTCGACTGCGCCCCTGTTGCGGCGCCGCTTGGTGCCGCAGCGTTGACCGCATTTGGCCATGGGGTGTAGTGTGTCCAGTCGCACAGGGGCTGACTGGCAACGATGGGCAACAACAAAAATCATTTTCCATAAAGTCACCAGGCGGCACACCGAGACAAGCCGACGCTGGTCACGCCAGTGTTGCAGTCGCTGTGGCCGCATCATTTTTACGGTCATTTGGATGCTTATAAAGCATTCAATTGCTTTTTGCACTTATTTCGACCAACAGCTGAAACTACTGAAAGCGGATACTACAACAACAAGAGTTGAATTAAATAAAAAATAAAATAAAACAAAAATAAGCAAATATGACAGCACATGGCAGCGGCCAGCAGTTGCTTTGTGGCCACGACGAGCTTCGTTAAATTTACCTGTAATCATGGCATAAAAAGCGACAACAAAACAAAGACAACAGCAACGCCAACAACAACAACGAGAGCACCATCGACAAAAGGCCCGCTCGAACGCCGCAAAACAAAAGCACACAAAGCCGCGCTACGAGTGCAGACCCCAACAAAGCGAGAGCAGCTCGAAAGCGTGTCATTTCGGTGTCAGGTGAACTGAGCGCGGCGCGTTGCGGTCAAGCGTGAGTCTCCCAGGCGTCTTTGATGCGGATAAAAAAAAACAAATACAAACAGAAAAAAGTGCAGGCAAAACATGGCATAAAGCCATGAAGGAGTTGGGGGCAAACAATGTCCGTGCAGTGCTCTGCAAAGTGCTGTTGACATTTTGCATAATTACAAAACAAGGCAACAACAACAACAATAAGAACAACATACAATTACTGAGCACATAATGTCGGCGCTGACGGCCGACTGCTGACTGTTGACGGCCAACACCGCACTGGGCCGACGCTGCGTGCTCCAGTCAAGAGCGCGTCATTAATGTGTTTATGGATGAATTATGTATGCACGACGCAAAATGCCAACTTGCGAAATTATGTCAATGAGTCATTGAGCGGGTGTTGGACATTATCCTTTTTCACACGAAGGCGCTGCGTAAACAATGCGCTGCGGTGTGTGGCGGCTCACGGTGTCAAGGCAAATTGTTTTTCTCATTGGCGATTGGACTCGCCAGAGTGGTGTTTGTTGTTGGCCTTAAGGCACTGACAAGTGGTGTAAATAGAGACATTAAATGGGTATCAACGATATGTTGAAAGGACCTAAAAACAAACAATTTGTGGGAAGAAAACACGGAAGTAATTGAGCTAAGAAGAAACGAATTAGAAAACAAAGAAACGTGCAAAGAGTTCAATGAATTTCATAATTTACTAATAACACTGTGCGACAAAAATTAAAAAAAAAATTTCGCATTCGAAAAAATCCATATGGGCGTGAAACTAGAGACCAAATAAAGTAATACTGCTTACGCAGTTTTTAATTTTTACATGCTTTGTCCTTTAAAAAATATAAAAAATACTTAGCCTCGTTAGAATATGCCGATATGTATATCAAATGAAAGAGGAAGGGGTCAAGAATTTAAATAAAATTAACTTTTTATCCATTTATAAAAAAAGGATATGAAAAAGGTCCTTTGAAAATTTTAATCCTTTATGTCCTTGAAACTTTATATAGAATTTTCTTGAAAAGTAAGTATGTTAAAACCCAAAATCTCCTTGTTCACGTGTCAAAATTTCATTATTCTCGCTTCTTTTATTTTCTATCTTTTTATTATTTAAAATACTCACCTCAAATAAATTAGAATTTTCGTACTTCATTGGAATTGCAGCTTCCGACCTTTTTTAATAACTTTCGAACCAATAAAGTTAGAGTAATGAAATTTTGACACGTGATCAAGGACATTTGATAAGACCAACAATGGTTTATTCGTCTCTACCAATTTTGTAGACTTTGTAGAAGTCATTGACCAGGTAACCCAAAACCAATCTTCTACAGTCGGTGCCAGGGATTCAGTGTTCCATGATAACACCTGAGTGTTCTTTCTTAAGATTCTGCAGTTTTTTGGTGCCTCTTCATTCCCATTTTGGTCAGATTTGTTGCGTTGCTTCGTCTACCTCATAAGGCATTCAAGGACTGTTGATCCTAGGACCTAGGAATGAACTTCTTCAATTGTCAATTTACAGGTAATCAATATACAAATAAACAAATTCTGACGACGAGCGCCTTAGTTATGAATTAGATAGTCAGTTTGTCTTTTCTATAGTTTACTATGATGTCTCCTTGAGCATGGACCCATCTTAGATAACTTTGAATCTACTTTGCCATCTCATTTACTGATTTAACAGCTGATCAATCGAGAGGCGAGACTTGAGAACTAAACGGACAGGCTCTGATCTATGAGCAATAAGTAAATAAATAAATAAATAAGAAAATAAATAAATATATAAATAAATAAATAAACAATTAAGTAAATAAATATATAAATAAATAAATAATTAAGTAAATAAATATATAAATAAATAAATAAAAATATGAACAAATATATAAATAAATAAGTAAATAAATATTACACAATGGAAAGACTAAAATTTATATAGGAAGGTAAGTTGTAGAGGCTACAGAACTGCGATTGACAGTTTCCTTTCTTTCACACCTGGAAATTTTTCCATTGCATGCTAAAGACGCACTTGTGCGATTATTGTAATGCTCGTCTTCTTCGTGAGGAAAGCGATACAAGTAGACGAATGTTTTACCAGCCCGAGCTAGGAATCGAACCTAGGACCTTTGGTATGAGAAGCCAACGTGCTACCCGCCGGACTATCGAGGCTGGCCAAATTGATATAAAAGGCTTGGAAGAACAAAATGGTCTCACCCTATATACATCAACATCCTTTGATGATCAGGAAACCTCTCAAAGTTTCAAGCTACCTATTCTTGTTAAGCTATCATTATTATCCCTGAAGTATTGCAAGCTCGGTTGCCACTTTTAGTAAATTTGAACTTTTAGTCTTCAGGGTTTTTAGTTTCACTTGATGATCCCAGTATTTAACAACACAACGCTGTTTAGAAATCGGAAGCATCTCCATATAAAAGTTATGTTTCTTGATCCATTCTTTTACATTTCAAGTCGTTTTTAGGAAGATTTCGGCAGTAAACAGTTTTGTTGAGTGGCTTCTGTGATCGCAAGTTCCTATAGTTCCCAGCGCCGTAAATGTTGAAGTCGAGCCGGTACAATGAACCATCTCTTTGTGGTAATGCATCCAAAAACATACAAAACATAGTCCCAGACTTGGCTCGCTTGGCTGTCAGAGTGTATGAGATATTTTTCTGTGGTATACAGCCTTCTGGAACCCATTTCAAAATAGCATTTAAGGCTGAAACTTCTGCTTGATAGATACTACGAAGGGTACTAGCACTTTTTGAAGGAATTGCTTGTTCCAAATCAGTTTTGAAATACATCATTACCTTTGGATGCCTTCATTTCACATTGAGGCGTTATTGAAAATCTGACATGAGTATTTTTCAGCAGAGCTGAGCCCTCCACCCAGTCAGTTATATTGAGAATAGTGATAGAACATTTCTTTATTAATATTAACTGAGAGACTATGTTAGAATTTTCTCTATCCTGGCTTGTCCCGTCCAAAAAATAGCTTTACAACACTGAATGAATGTGTTTTATTGAAGCTGTAGGCAAAAAGAAGAATAAATTCATCTACTGTCCAGAACTTGGTAAGCAACACAAAAACCATTGATTCTTACTGCATCTTATGAGCCTCGATTACCCCTCAAAGTTCTGAAAACTCAAGTGGGATATTGTCCCCAGATACTATAATATTATGGTAGAAAAATGGTTTGAGTGCATAGGGGAAGCCTCTCCTACCCATCGTTTTATTAGTTTGAAGAATAACTGACCAGCAACTAATCGGAATTTAACTCAAATCTAATCAACACAAAATCGAACACAAGTCGAATAGTTACTAACAGAATGTTAAATATTTTAACATACACAACTTTATCAGCACTTAACATTAAACATAATTTTCGTTTCTTTTAATTTTCCTTCAAACTCAGCATTGTACCATGTAAACTAGCTTCTGTAAAGTCATTAGTAACAACTAACATTGCGGCGAATTCAACTGTTAATTGTAAAATGCCATCAACTACATTCTCTGTCAACGATTCTGTTGTTGCACATATTGTGCACCAATAACCTAAAAACTGTTAATCTTTTCTCGTTCCTTCCGCTTTCCACGTTGGCTGGTTGTGTCTGAATAATTTATGCAACGGGAACTCAACACATGCTGTTGCTTGCCCAGGTGGCGGCAGCTGGAAAGTGAATATGCTTGCACTCTCCCCGATTTGGCTCTCTGCAATGTTAAATGTTGCTGTTGCCCCAAATTTGCCGGCTCCTGACGACTTCGAGCGTTTCGTCTCCGACGACTGCGCGTTGTGCTGTTGATTCTTTAGATTAGTTAAAGCATCTTTTGGCCGAGGAGGTAAACTCAGTGCTGTTGAATGCGTGCGACAAGGCGATTCAACTGTTGTGGGAATTGGTACTGTGGGACTACCGTTGAGTAAAAACTGATGAACAAAAATACGTATTTCAAAAGTTTCGCTGACAAGACTTTGGTGATTGAAATTAGTGGGGGGTAATAGGCAGTTGGCACAGATTGATCTAAGTCCATGAAGACAAGAACTGCCACTTGGATTGTGATACTTTGGCTTTGGTCTACATTGAGTTTAAAATTATTCGAATATTTTTACGAGGAGCATAAACCAAAAGGCGTCGAACTTTTGAGATCCCTAGAAGGTCAATGGTGCCATAAAAAATCGAATGCATGAGTCAGACAGGAGTAGTCGTCCCCACACATTTTACAAAACTCATTAGCGAGATGGCTTTAGAGGACAATTTGAAGCAACGGACAATACTTGGCCCATCTTTTACCATATTTTGGTAATTTTCTATAAGTAGCTCGGACGAATGGTGGAACATTCAAAATTGTATCCTTTCCCCAGTGAAGATTGAATATAGTTTTTTTTTTTTAATTTTCTCATGGTTAAGATAAATTATGACAACAACAACTATCTTGAATAAGAAATGGCGCAAGAATTTGACCTGATCACAATATTTTCAACATTTTGGCCGAACTTCAAGAAGTTTATTGATAGAAAAATGAGTTTCTTGAGATTCCGTAAAAAAAATTCGTATCCTAATGAATCATCATTTAAATGAGCTCTGACAAAAGAAGCTCTGTAGTAAGAATGTTTTTTTTTCTTAACCGGGATTTTATAGTTTAACATATTTAATACTTAATATTTTATTTATTTATTTTATATTTTAATTACATTTTACATATTTAATACTTAATAGGAAGAAGAGAGACCCATATGCCTCGGCAACCCGGGTATGGACTTCTTCTCCACGACCCATACTATGATTTGTGAGCAGATCTACACGTGGTATCAGGGACCCAACAGAGGGTCCATGCATGCAAAGGGTAGTAAACTTTAAATTTAATCGATTACCGCTATTCGAATTAGAAGAATTTTGAGAGCAAACATGGATCCTGGAAATAAAACTTGACCTTAGTTTGTTGTTGTTAAGAATCAGTTTTCGGTATCAAGAGCCAAGACTACACCGCAACCATTTGCGTATGAATTAAGATTGCTTCTAATTCCGAACGTCGAGTTAAGAGTTTTTAATGCAATTTTACTTAAAGTGAAACTTGTGCCGCTGCCTGGCTCTGCAGGAACGCCGTCTCCGCACCCTGGGGTCAAGAACCCTGGCAGACTTGCTTTGAGCGGCAAGAGTTGAAATTTCGGATCTACTCTCCTTCATCAACAGGTCGAACTGGTCTGCCTCAGACTGAGAGCCATTGGTTAGCTCCAGAACTTTCTAAGAAAGGATTCACAATGGGCGATTTTGGCCTCCGAGTGGAAGTGCGGCCTCTGGGTCGCACATACACTTCTCTATCTAACTTAACATACTCAAGAGGTTCCTAGGCTTCCCCTAAAAGTCTATTTATCTTCGTCGTTAGTTAACTCCCTATCAGAATTATAGCAATTAATATATCAAATTTGCTTTAAATAAAAAAAGCGACACGACGACAAAAACGAAACACAGCGTAGAAAACCTAGAAACTGTGTTAATATTTAGAAAAGAAGTATCCAAAGATATGAGACTTTAGTGATATATTGAACCATATTGAACCCTTAACGGGCTGAAGTAACTTTAACGTCTTATTCTTCCCTGCTGGACGCATCACTTCGATTAAGGCTTTTTATTTTTTTGAGGGAGGTCTTGAGGTAGTTTTGTTGTTTGAAGACCCCCTTAACTTTTAATGAGGAATATTTTGCCAAGAGACTAAATACTACTAGACTATATTCTATAATTTTAATATACTCTATTTTACTGTTTTATTCAATATTCTAGTCAATAAAAGTTTTTTATGAACAAATTTGCCAAAAAAATTAAAAATGGGGATAAGGAAAGAGAGGTCGGAGTTTCATGTGCATACAGAAAATATTCACATTTTTATGCCAAACAACTTTGTCCATCGAAGATTTATTTCTTTGAGTTTTCATACTTCCCGTGTAAAAGTCCACACTGACCTCTTTAACTTTTCTGTGCTAACTAAGAAAACTCAGACGCGCTGAACTATTGCTTTATTCGGCAAATTTGATCTGTTCGACGTTCTCTCTTTCAGAAATATTTGGACTATTCTGTTCTACACTGTCTTTAGTCCCATCTGGGAACACTTTTATAATTAGCACACAAAGAAATTTTGGAAAAAAAATCGTAGGCGACCTAATTGAATTAAACATTTTTCAATTCAAATTTTAGCGCGATTTAGATATATTCAACACACAAGGAAAACACTCAATCGAGGCGATTTGCCGCTGTTAATGGGTGTCCCCACATTTTCCATTTCGGAACATCGCCGCTTACATTTGAAACTTGGCGCGTTCCGCGTGCGCCGCTAACAAATTGAAAATGCACGCGGGAGAACAATTTGTCTCGTAGAGAATTCATCGGTCGTCCGAATAGTGCACCCTTCAACACCTTGCGGCGGCTGTGGCGGCGAACGGCAACGCGTCAGCGCGTGGTTGGTGCCTTTAATGGGCCCAACATCAATCGCAACGTATCTGTCAGATGCATCGAAACTATAATTGAAATTTGTGCCGCTATTAAGAGTGCGTGCTGATAGATTTGCTGGGCGCGCGCCTTCATCGACGCATCGACAGTCAATTGGAAATTGGAAAAACAGGTCCAAAGGGAATTTTGGCGCAATTTTCTCTGCTGTTGTTGTTGTTGTTTGTTGGATTTTATGTAGTTGGCGGCAATAAATTTGTTGGCAGTTCAATCTCCGAATATGGGCGGCAGCTGACACAAACACGCGCGCGCCGCACACATTAGTGCAGCCACACAGTTGCGTAGCTCGCACTTCATAATTTCGGCCTGTAGAGATTTTTTTTTTGTTTGTGCAAACTGTGCGCCCAACTCAACGCTCGCTTTGCTGTCGGCAATACGGAAAATTGCTCACAGTTCTGTGGCCGCAGTAAATTAATAAAATTGGTTTCGAAATGTTTAGCGCATTTGCGAGCGCCGAATGTGTTCGACGCGTTAATATCCAACTTTATACAATTCGCCTTATGGGATCAGCTCGTGAAAGGCCACATGCCATAACCAAAACAATGATGTGACGATTTGTTACGCTAAATAATTTTTAAGTACGTAAACATTTCTCGCCTGAGTCTGAGCTGAATGAAGTAGTGATGAGAGATCGTTGCAGTTGGTTTATCGAATAAATTGAAAAAACATTAAAAGTGTTTTGCGAAAGTTGATTCTCACAAACGATTCGATTTCAATATGAATGAACTTTTTCTTAATGGTGCAAGCTGGGGTTGCCAAGAGTCTCAGATATTCTCGCACATGTTTTGGTCTCGGAGCACTCAGTTCTAGTATTTCAGCTCGACTCCTTAAATGACCCAGACAACTAACCTGCAAGACACACTGAGCTCACAAACTGGGACTACACATTGGGGTTAATGTATCATTCTTACACTATTCTAAAGAGTGTTCTCAAGGAGGGCCTCTTCACGTTTAAATAGACTTGAGAAGGAGATTTTTTCTGTAGTACAGAATTGCTGCTGCCCAATAAAAGGACTCGAAGCTCTCATCGTGGAGAAGATAGAAACGAAACAATATGAAATTGGGATAGGATATAGAATAGGTATAGGGATAGTACAGAGATAGAAACAAGTTGGGATATACATACATAGTTGGAATAGGTATGTGATAGACATGGGATGGAGTTGGGTAAGTGATAGCGAAAAGTTAAGAATAATATGTGAGATGGGATGAGAATATGGTATGGACGAGAGAAGTATGTGATAGGGACTGGATAGGGATGAGAAAGGGATAGGACAGTCGTGTGACGAAGATGTAGAAGGTTGTGATAATGATGAGATTAGAATGCCATAGGTGAAAAGATAAAAATCTGTTGGGAAGGCAATACTATCTTATTATAAGAGCCAACGATTCCGGAATACCCCTTTTCAAGAGAAGCATTAAATTGTTTCTGTAAAGATGCAGAAGCAAGGAATGAAGTAGTTATGGGCAGTTGACTGGAAGTCATCCTAGTCTTAGGTGCTGGGGAAAATCTCCGGAGGAAGGTTATTCCACAATCGTGCAGTATGGGCCTGAAGCGAAGGTTCTCTGCGTAATGCGTAAAAGTAGGGAATGGATGCAAGAGGAACAAGAATGGGTTAAGGGTTACATAGAAATAAGATAAGGAAAGGGATAGAGATGAAATAAACATGGGATAGAGATAGTCTTACGATAGGAATGGGTTAAGGATAGCCATGGGATAACGTTCGAGTAAATATTTTTTTTTTCTGTCGGAGGTGGAAAATCTTCGGAAGATACTGCGCTCCGGCCCAGCATGTCGGATTTTTACCGGCTAAAAACCAACCCCCCATCGTCGACCTTTATCCCCGCGGGACCGCCTCCCGGCATTACGTCGCGCGGCAGGTTTGGTCTCAGATAGACCTCAATCTGTTAGTCGCGCCTCCGCGCGTCGCTCCCATTGGTATCGCCGTTGTAACGTCATCACTTCCGATGCGAAATGGTCGACTGCTATCCAATATGTTTCCGTTTCCAACATCTTGTGGATAAGTGTATGTGGCGTTAGCATCGTCGTTCGAGTAGGTGATGGGATAAGAATGTGGTATGGATGAAATTTGAATGCAAAAGCCATTGCATAGGAATGGCATAGAGATGTAAGAGGGATAGGACAGATGATGGGATTGGACGAGAATGTGGTGAGAATGAGATAATATTGTGATAGAGATTGGTAAGGATGCAAAAGAGGTTAGGATGGAAGAGTACATTTTGGGAGAAAGATGAGGTAGGGGTTGCAATAAGATAAGGTTGCGATACGGACATGATTAGAATGTGATTAATTGTTGCGATACTGATAGAATAGCAATTCAATAGGGATAGAATAAGGATGGGATAAGGACAGGGTAAGAGTAGAATAGGGATTGAAAGGGATAGGGATACGGGTGTAATAGAGATGGAATAAAGAAATGATAGGATGGAATAGGGATAAAGATAGGGAAGGAATAAGGATGCGATAGGAATATAATAGAGAGTGGAAAGGAATTAAAAAGATACATTGTATAGACGGGATAGGGGTGTAATAGATATGGAATATGGATACGATAGGAAAGGAATAAGGATGGAATAAGAATAGAATTAAACGATCGAGTAACTTAGTGTGCGATGGGAATTGGATACAAATGGGAATGGGATAGTGTAGTGGATGGAAGATGAAGATGGCGTATGAATAGAAAGTGATGGGATAAAAACAGAGAAAAAAATCGGAAACGGTAGAGACTTTAATTGCTTTAACTGCCAATAAATGGCTTTAATTTTACAAAGTAAAACATTTAATTGCTCTTCAACTCCTCCTTCGCTCTTTAACTCGTTGGGTATGAATTGATTTTTAATTGGTTAAAATTAATAAAAGCAAATTAACTGCAGAAAACCATTTTCCACCAACAACTAATCAATTAAAAATTAATTCATACTCAAAATGTGGTAAGGCAACATAAAAAAAAAATTTTCTTTCATAAAAGTTATGAAGCAACGTAAACCAAATTTTCTTTGAAATAATAAGTAGTTACTGGCAACATTAATAAACAAACATAAAAAACGTAAAATAGATTCCTAAAATAATGGTTATCGGTAACGAAAATAACCAAAAATCATGAATAAAAGTTATGAAGCAACGTGAAAAAAATCTTAAAATAAAAACACAGTGCAACACTAAAAAAAGGGACAAGGTCAAAGAGGTCTCATTCGATAGAGGATCTCAGTAGATGAAAAAATGTCAATGGATTTTTCCTTACAGTTTGGCATTCATAGACGGAAAATTTCAATAAATCGACGAAAAAGTGGGGTTTTTGGGAAATTTTTGTCGAAAACACAGTTTGAGTGTATTTTTTTTTTGTATTGGTGTCTTGAGCAAATTTGTTGGTCGTTAAAATATCTACAAACTTGCCGAAGACAGTAAAGCGATATTCGGAACGATTTAGGACCAATTAGCTGTAAACTTTCGAAGACTTAAGCGATGAACCCGACTGAAATGAGCAAAATTCAAAGTCGGATTTATTTTAGATACTAGAGCCAATCCAGCCAAACGGCTGGTGGACCTCAACTGAGTATACCTATAGAAAAGTCGCTTAGTAGGTGCCCCGCTTGTTACTATTTTCGATTAGCACAGTGTAATTATAATCAACAAAAAAAATTGATTTTAATAGTTACATGGCAATTATTTTCTTAAAAAATTGTTTTGTCCCTTTTTTCAGTATTTGACTTTTCCAATAATGAAGCGAAATTTCCCCAAATCACATTCTTTTTCATACAATTGCGAGCATTGATCTCTTGTAAACTTTCCCCCCTTTCATACAGTGGATTTGACTGTCTGTTCTAAATCACTTTATTTGCATTACATCACTCAAGTCGTGTTCCCAAAATAAAATAAAATCAATGAATATTGCATGAGCAATGATTGACACGCAAAATTGATAGTAATAAAAGCCCGAAACACAATCGAATCGAACACAGTAGAACCACTCACAATCGCATAAACCAATAAGTTGAAGCAATATGCCACATTTATAACAGAACCCAGCACAGCTCCGACAACAACAATTAAGAAATCATCACAATCGAGTGGAGCACGCACAGTGGGCATCGACGGTGCAATATTATCGCCGATTCGAATGAAACGAAAAGCGGTGCGCGCCTGCATCGATCAATCCAAAACGAGCATAAATTTGTTTATATTTATTATTGGTATATTTTCCTTATTGTATGTATATATGAATGTATGTAGGTATGTTTATATGAGCAGCACTTGGCGCTTGCTGCACGAGTGGTTTGGCGCTGGCGCCAGCACAACCCAGTTTTGTATGTTCTCGGTTTCATTTCTGCAACTTCGACTGCGGCTGCCGTCGCTGCTAAATGTACATTTCAATCAATTTCTATTGCCTGGTAATTGTTGTTGCTGTTGTTATTGTTGTTGCGTTTGTTGTTTTTGCCGTTGTTGTGCTGCATTCAAATATTGATAGACATGTGCGCTTTCCCTTTGCACAACGTCACGGCTGCAATGGTTGTGGGTGGTGGAGAGGAGAAGGGATTCAGTTGCATTGCGCGCGCAATGTTTACTGTGCGAATGTGCAGCAACCAAGGTACACGTTGGCAATTACAAATAATCGTTTGTAATAAAATGCCAAAAGCGTGCCACATGTTGCCGCTTGGCGTTATGGCAGGCGGCGGCACTCGGACCGCTCATTGTGCAGCCTGTTCATCATCATCGACGGCATCATTTGCGCTGGACGGCAACAACAACAACAGCCGCAACATCGAGTTGAGTTGTGTGGAAATGTTTCGATTATGAGAAATTTATGCAACTTCAGCGCGCGTTTTATTGTTCCAGCTGCACTTCGCATGCCCTCAGTATATATATTTGTGTAATTTGTTTACACCAAAGCGTTAATGTTTTGGGATTTCCATTCAGCTTTTTATGCACAGCAACTTTTCATTTCTTTGTTTTTTTTTTGTTTTGTGCGTACTCGCGCAACTCAGTCGAACAACTTTGGCCAATCAACAAACACAAACAAAATTAATAACAATATTTGTAGTGTCGATAAACAAACATTTTCTTGGCATTTAATGACTTAATTAGTGGTGTTTCGGCAATAGTGGACTTTTGAAACAATGTCGACATGTGAAGTGGAAGCAGACATGAGGAATGTGCTTCACACAACCAAAACGAAATGCAAACAGCATTCGAATTTTTCCAAATTTTGCCCATTGAATTGAAAATCCTAATACGTATTTTTAACGTGGAAGTGTTCATATCTTCTATACTTCCTTAACTGGCCATAACAACCTCCAGTTGGTCACCCAAGAGATAATAGGGTGTTCTGAACTTTATGCTTCTACCACAGACACGGTTTCTCTCTTCGCCGTCGACCTCCAAATAACGCGTTGAACACATTTTTCTCCGGAATTTTGTCGTCCATACGGGAGACATAGCAAAGCCACCGTAGTCGATGGATGCTAATAATTTTGTCTACGTCCATGTCCTCAAACAGCTCATTCAGCTCAATGTTCGATAGTAATTTCCAATACGAACAGATTTTGTTAACATCTTCAATAAAAAGTTGATCTTTCCTGTAACAATTCATAGAAAAAAGAGATCTTTTAAAAAGTAGGTACCTGTAAATTTTTCTCATAACCTATCAAATCCTAGGGTTAGGGCCTTTGGACGAAGAACCATTAGGCTTGGATTTCCATTTCACGGTCCTGCATCTAAATATTGAAAATGTATTCCTCGTAGGTGCATATCCCTCTGCGATGCGAAGCAGTAATGTGTAAAGGAGAAATACACAGTCCAACAATTATGTATTAAGGCTCGATCCATATCTCAGCAAACAAGCGCGCCACCTATGTGCGAGCACATGCGTTTGAAGCGTCAACCTTCCTCTACTAACTATCAAAATTTCATGACATTCGGTTGACATTTATTATTTATTAAAATTCATTTTGCAAAACACGTTTTCGTTTGATATTGAAATTTAAACATGGACCAAAGAGCCATTACACATTCGAGATCGTTGCAGCCACAAAAAATGACACAAACTTCCTGAAAACAATTGTTACGGGCGATGAAACACGCTGTTTCCAACACGATCCAGAAACCAAGCGTCAAAGTGCGGAATGGAAATCAAAAAACTCACCAAAAGCCAAAAAAACACGAAAGGTTCCATAAAAAATCACATTCTTCGATAGCAAAGAAATTATCCACAAAGAACTTGTTCCAACTGGTCAAACAGTTACTGCCGCATATTACCTCGAAGTTTTGAAGCGTTTGATGGCCAGAACCCTTCGTATTCGACCAGAATACCGCGATCCAAAAAGTTGGTCTCTGTTGCACGATAATGCACCGAGAATCAGGTCTGTGTAATGAATCATCCGCCGTATTCACCTGATTTGGCACCGTGCGACATCTCTTTGTTCCCGAAACTGAAATTGAAGTTGAAAGGATGCTTTTTTGATGACATTCAGACCATACAACGGGCTTCTACGAGGGCACTAGAGGAAATTCCGAAAAATGAGCTGGAACGCGCGTTTGAATCACTATTACATCGATGTAGCAAGTGTTTTAAATCATCAGGAGAATATTTCGAATAAATGTAGCGACAAATGAGCAGATATCGTGCTTTAATTGTGTTTTCTACAGGCAGTCTTAATACATAATTGTTGGACTCTGTACATCTGAGTGCTCTTTAAACCAACAGATGGTAACTTACCCTAAGAAGAACTCAATTGCATGTTGAGGTTTTCGTAAAGTAGGGTTACAAAAAATTCTGAAGGCCGTCACAAAAAGGTATGAGACCCTTTAGATAAGTGCTTACTTGTAACACAAGGACGTTACGGTTGCAGTTTTAGCAGCTTATCCTCACAGCAGCAGCAGCTTATCCTAATCGTCACAAATGAAACGCTCAAACATTTACGGATGAGGTGAATAGTAGTCCACACGATTGCTGTCACAGCAATCTCAATTAGGAGGGAATGATACTGTAGCCTGCTCCTTACCTCTCGACTACTTACTACCCTGCTATATCAAAACTTGACCCTTTCGATCCTTTCTGGACACCCGTAAAAATTAAAGCACACTATCTTTTCAACTTTGGCTGAAGAACTGTGGTTAGATGTTTTTTAAATTTTAATCAGAGTTCGCCAGTTTATAGATTAGATTAGGTTAAGGTGGCAGATAGAGGAAGAAATTGACATTGTCAAAAGTAGGCTCGTTTATGTTATCACAGTAAGAAGTCCAAGAAGGCCAACGCTTCAACTAGTCACACGAATTGGATTCCCTTGCCTACCCGAAAGAGGTGACCATTGTGTAATCATAAGAAAAATTGTGCCTGTAAATTGTGAGACACTTAAGCCACACCATGACCACTTTGCGAACGACCACATGTTGAGTAAACAGTGTTGCATACACATTTCAAACGGTTGGTGGAAGATGGAGCGGAGAGGATAAACAGTTTAACGCCGAATCTAAATGGCGGTTAGTGGTTGACATGTCCTCTGGCCAGTCCGCCATCCACTGAACTTTCGAGGTCGGCTTACTGTCACCAAACGAAACTGAATAAATTTCCTTCTGCACAGGACCATTCACGTAGAACACGGAACAATGTCAGTCTGGTGGACATATCCAGAAGCTAAACTAGATCATTGAAGAAAGGTGCCATGAGGAGACGAAATTCAGTCCCCTTCTGGGAAGATTAGCGCCAGTATAAAACTATTTCCCTTTTCATCTTTTTGCAGCTTGTGGAGTTCTGTAATCATGCTGTGGCCCGTTCCTCTATAAAGCTGAGCTGAATATTTAATTAGGTTAGAGTGAAAGCTTACATAAGGTAAATACATGGCTTTTTGTGTTACTACATGGTGGATGGTACGATTTCTCCTTTACGGCGTTGTAAAGCACGAGAAATCGCAAATCTATGCGGATATATTCCATTAAACTATTCACAGTGGAGAGGCATTTCGGAAGGATTTGAATAAGTCCGGCAAGGGTCTTATAATCGCCTGCTTTGAAAGTTCCATGTCAAGGAAGAAGCAAATTTAATTATTGTAGTTGTTTTACTGTTAGCAGTATTGCTATGGTTTCCATGTAAAAAAACTTGAGGCAATTGGAAAGACGAGCAAAGGTAACAATTAAAAATCAATCAATGTCAGAGTATGTTTTGTGTTCTTGGAACTTAAGAAATGTCCTCACGCTCTTTGGATGTTAGCCTTTTAAGGCCGTTGAAAAAAGTACAAAGCAAAGTTTGGTCTTTTTTAAACAAGGAAAAAATTCCACATCAATTATTTTCAGCAATATTTGCAAATTCGTTTAACCGTAGGCAGTTTTTTTAATTTTGTTTTTCGTTTATTTTAAAAAGTTAAACAGCTGTAAGCGCTTTGCTTCGAATACTTTAGTTCCTACGCATTGTGGTTGCCAAAATGAATTATTTTTAAACGTAAATAGCAGCTACCTACTTCTTTTTGGCCATGCTTAAATGGAGGTGTACACCATCAACAAGAAATCGTCGCCTGAGAAAACGATTGTCGTATAGAATAGAATTCAATGGAACATACGACTTTCGTTTTCTGCGGCAACGAAATGCTTTGGTAGGTACATAGAAGCATCGAGTTAGACACTGAAGGTACTTTTATTTATGTATTTGCTGAACAAAAAAAATCGACTAAAAATCAAAATTGAACTCCCTAACAAAAAGGGTACAAATCCAAAAATAATAAATACTTAAATTTATGTATATTTTTAAAATGATTACAGTGACAAAGTGCCACCCGATATTGATTTCACTGCATCGACACAAAAACAAACAAATCACACTTGAACGCGCGCACACCTGCAATGCCGCACGCGTATTCGAACAATTTATCAGTAAATTTTTTATTTGGATAATTTGTCATTAAGTGGCGGAAACGACACGGAACTGTACGTATGTAACACGATTACCTAAGGTGCGCGTGGTTCAGTTGTCAATATTGCGTAAAGGTGCTTTTTACGCTTCATTGTCCGTGGAAATGTGTTTGTTTACTTTTGGGGAAAGGCGTTTGTCGTGTGGCTGTGTGTGTGTCTGTCTGTGTGAAATCGCGTAGCGTGTTGTGTAGTTGCTGATAGTGCACAGTTGCACAGCTTTGAGCTCAAAACAACAACAGCAACAACAGAATTTGTACACTGAATCGATTTTGTATGAAACTTGTCACTTACCCAGCACTGCTGGGGGTAAACAAAAACAGGTGAGACTCGCCGTTAGGTAACAGCTGCGGAATTGTAGATGAATAGAAGAAAATAAGTAAAGAGAGCCTTTGGAGTCTAAAGTTTAGACTGAACTTGATGTTGTGTGAAGATGTAAAGTTATGGCCCAAACACATTAAAAACGGCAGCGACATGGCCACACAAATTTGAGTTCGTTTTTTTTTTACCGTTGCCTTGTAGACAACTACGTGATTACAATGAAAGCGGTGACAACATCATCACAATCATATTTTTTGAGGTCCAATAAACTAATTTTAAAGCGCTCTTCTTCTATCAAACATTCGTCTATATTAATTTTGTTGTTGTACAATAAAAACGAAACTGATGACAATGTGTAATAATTTTGAGAAGTATTCAATTTTAACTGAGACCCTAACAAATTTGTTTAAAACACATTGAAGGAATAAGAAAAGTGTAATTAAAAATATTTATTTTGAAACAGTGATGCCAATTACTTTGGTTTTGTGGCCTACGACATAGAGAATAAGTACTTTGTTTAGTATGTCTGTCGACAGCGACAACTGCGGTCGGTGGTCGTGTAGCTTTGCAGTCGTCAAAATAATCGTGTCCATATGAAAACTTTGATTTCAGATTTTGAAAGATGTGGTATGTTCCGGGTATTATGCCATATCAGAGATTTGTGTGATATGCGATTAATCACATATCTTTGCTGATGTCCATCATAGTTTTTGTTCCGTGTGACTAATAAATTAAACGTATAAATTGTTAAAAATTCTGATCGTATGGAAAGTGCCAAGTTATATTCTGGGCTAGTGACCCAAACACATTGAAAACGGCAGCGACATGGCCACACGACTGCAAAATGACGTCGGCCGTGTGGTCAACTCTTTGATCACAATAAAAACGGCAGCCACAGTACCACACTAATATATTTACACTAATAAAATTTAACTAAAGTACTAAAAATTTTGTCTTTAAAGGACAGAAAAAGTAAGAAGAACGTCAACAAAAGCATCTGTTTTGAAACAGCGGTGCCAATTGATTTGATTTGTCGCCTGTCAAATAGAATTAGTTCTTGGCGACAGTGACAACTGTGGTCTGGGTCGTGTAGCCTTCGTCAAAATATTCATTTGGATCGGAACATTCTAGTTAGTCTGTAAGCTAAAATTGTTCTTTGACTTATTAATAAATAAAATGAAATATTTTCCCAGATGTGGTTGAGTCGCTGCCGCCTTTAACCCAGATATGCCGACCGAACTATTAACTAACTACTAACTAACTACTGCTACTACTACTAGTAGACCCGTTTGAAGTTGCTGCGGTAACTGTGTTTTAAATTTTACCTTTGTCCTGAAGTGTATCGCAGGTGTAGTTACATATAGAACCTTCGGCATATCTGGGTTATTGTGTTCTGAGCATAAATGTGAGAATAACAGTTGCAAAGTTTAGCTATATAAAAAATTTAGGCATACTGAAGGTGTCACGCCACGTTAGCCAAATCCGATTAGATTTTAACAGCAAAAGGACATAATTGAAAATTGACTGAAGGCAAAGTTTCTGTGTTGGACGACCAATAATTTGAAAGTTGCGGTATATCAAAGATTTTAATTATATCGGTGGTGCTACGACACATTAACTGGCATTCATCATACGAGTACTACTAGAAGCAATTGAATTAAAAGTAATTTTGAAGCATGTTTCAATTCAATTATTTAATACAGGATGTCACTATGAAAGTGCACAATTTAATTTAGAAAAATTTTATATTTATTTAGAGTTTTTATTGCACTCTGAAGCAGACGTTTTTCGATTAAGTATGGAATAAAATATCCTGCAAATGGGTCCCGCTGCTCTGATGACACCTCCATAGAATACAGATCAATAAAACACAGACATCAAAAACCAAACCAACTACGAGACAACAAACAAACAAACATTCACAAACCCAAACACATACATACAACAAATACGTATTGCATGTACATAAACTGAACGTAAATTGTGCGCGACTTTTATAAGTTTCTAAATAAAATTGTCTCTGGCACAAATCTCTTTTACTGCTCACACTGTCTCCCACTCACAATCGCATTCGGTTGCATAGAAAATAGAACAAAAAATCGCATGCAACTTTTACCCTTTGACATTCAACATCTTTGCGCTACAAACCCTCGAACTTCATGCCCCGAACACATAGACGACAACAGCGACACGACTACATCTGTCCAAATTTAGAATTAAAACAACCAACGCTTCCAAGCAAATACAAACTTGTGAAAACTCATGCGTCACAAAACTTTTGATTGTTGTGCTGCTGCTGCCGCCATTATTGTAATCACGTTGCCAACTACACCGCGACCATTGAAGCCAACGCCATCTTGCAGTCGGTTGGCCGTGTCGCTGTCGTCGTTTATGTGTTCGGGTCATCATGCAGTGCGCGAGTTATTGTATCGCAATAACAATAACAACACGGCTTCCGAAAACTGTGACAAACAGACAAGAAATTGCCAGTAAATAAGGGAGAACTTTCCTAAAGCCTTTTGCGAGAATGTAGAAAGCGCTCTTCTTCTTCTGTCAGCGACCAAAAACATTGTTATAACGCACAGTGCAGCGGACTGTTTGGGTATTATTGAAAAAAAAAGCAACATCGAAAACTTTGTGCGCAACTTGGGTGATTGTTGCGATGTGCAGACATACATACATGTGTAAGTATGGCAAGTATGTTTGTATGTGTGGTAAATGTACTTCCGGCATAAGCATACAAAATCAATTTTAACGAATTTAATTCGTCGGGTTTGGTTTGGTTTAGTTTGGGTTAGTTTAAAAATGACACAATGCATTGTGGGATGAATGCTTCGAAATATCGATTTATGCGCCCAAACCAAGTCAAATGAAATATCAGGTGTACAACTTTGCTTCCGCCGTTTTCCGATAGGTGGCTGTACCGGCTGAGGCTGGTTGAAATACATAGATGGTAATGCCTTTAAAGTGAGTGTGGACAGTGCCTAACGAATTGTCATCGCCGTTTCAGTGACAGTTGTTCTTGTTTTCGTATTATTCACGCTCGAAAATGTCCGTTTATGTGCCCAATTCTCGCCATTTGCGGGAAGTTTTACTTTTCTGTTACAATTCGAAAAAAAATGCAGCTGAAGCGCATCGAATGCTCTCAGAAACTTACGGTGATGCTGCTCTGAGTGAAAGAACGTGTCGGGAGTGGTTTCAACGTTTTAAAAATGGTGATTTCGTGGTGAGTGAAAATGGTGAGTCATCCTCCAACACGACAATGCTCGGCCTCACGTCGCAAAAGTGGTCAAAAAGTACCTGGAAACGCTGAAATGGGAAGTTTTGCCCCACCCGCCGTATTCCCCAGATGTCGCCCCTTCTGACTTCCACCTATTCCGTTCGATGGCACACGGCCTGGCAGATCAACATTTTCAATCCTTCGAAGAATTGGAAAAATGGATTGCTTCATGGATAGCGTCAAAAGAGGACTCCTTTTTTCGAGCCGGGATCCGAAAATTGCCGGAAAGATGGGAGAAAGTTGTCGCTAGCGACGGACAATACTTTGAATAATACATCTGTAAGCACTTTTTCGCAATAAAGCTTTTAATTTTGGAAAAAAACGGCGGAAGCAAAGTTGTACACCTGATAGTTTTGTTTAGTTTATTTGCATTTTTTTTTAATTTGTTAGTGAAATTTAAATCCTTAGATTTGAAAATATCTATTTGGTTCAAAGATTTATTTTGTAAAGAACCAAGAAAAAAACAATTTTATGTATGACAAAAATTTAATATACGTGGCTGTCTTTTATATTTTTTCAATAGGGATGGTCTAGTGAGTTTTCGAAAAATCTGAGATTGCCATTGAAAAGTTTGTAATTTTTTACCATAAACGTGCTTAGAACATTTTGATGTTCAAGCGCTATTTGTGTTGTTTATACTGACTTGAAAAATTCATCTCGGTCAAAAAATGAATTTAACTCGTAAACATTTTCGAGCAATAATTTCTTACGATTTCCGAAGTGAATTATCTCAACAACAGTGCTTCGATCGACTTCATTCGGCATTTGGTGATGAAGCACTAACGCTCAAGACAATTTGTAACTGGTTTAACGAATTCAAGCTTGGTCGCCGTTCGCTGCAGGACAAATTTCGTTAAGGTCGTCCGAAAAAGGTTATTGTGCCAGAAACCATCGATGCTCTGCGTGAACTGATAACGAAAGATCGTCATGTGACATACCGCGAGATAGAGGCATCCATGGGCATTAGTTCCACGGCCGTGCATTCTATATTGCATGAACATTTAGCTGTCATAAAGATTTGTTCTCGTTGGATCCCGCATAATTCGCCAATCGCTCAAAAAAGGCTCGTGTCGATTGGTGCACAGAAATGATGGAAATATTCTATCGCGGCACTTCGAAAGACGTTTATAAGATTGACAGGTGACGAATCATGGACATATGCGTATGAGCTCGAAACAAAACAGCAATCGGCCGTGTGTAAGATTCCAAGACGAGCCAAATCCAACAAAAGTTGTTCGAGCACGTAACACATCGAAGAAAATTGTTGCTGTTTCTTAGGCAAAACTTGTCATGTGTCACTGTGCCATTAGAGCAACGTAGATCGGTCAATTCTGAGTGGACTCAACAATTTGTTTGACAGAAGTGTTTAATGAAATACGGAAAAACAACCGCCTATGCCGAATCATTCTTCACCAGCACAATGCGCGTTCTCAAACATCTGTTGAAACAACCCCCTTTTGATCAACCAAAGCATCGATTTAATGGGTCATTCGCCATAGAGCTCCGACCTAGAGCCCAATGACTTCTTTTTATTCCCACACATAAAAAAAAAATTGCGTGGTCAACGATTTTCATCGCCAGAAGATGTGCTGAAGTACTCAAAAACCATATTTTGGAGGTGTCTTAATCAGAGTGGAAAAAGTGCTTCGACAATTGGTTTGAGTGCATTCAAAAGTGTATAAATCTTGAAGGAGAATACCATGAAAAGCAATACAACCATTTTGGATGATCACAAAATGCATTTTCATTCTTTTGGAAAAAATATAAAAGGCAACCCTTGTACCATTTTGATGTCTCGCCACTCGTAATCAAGCCTTAAAGGCTTGATTACACGTAACGAGTAGAGTGAGAAGACAGCAACTCGAACGAGTACTCGTTTCGTCTAAACAGTAAGGCGAGTTACTGATTGAGTCAGTGACCGATGAAAGTGGCGAGAGAGTCACTAGAATCACATTTTGTTTGCTAGGCCGAGCACTACTTTACTGTTACATTTTTCTCTTTTTCGCAGCGATTCGCGGAACCGCTCGTCACATGCGGAATCGCTCGTAACATGCGGGATGCGTCACACACCACTTTTCGCTCGGTTGAGTTTAATTGCGCGAGTTGCTTAGTTCATTTTGTGCATTGTAAAACCGAACTGACTTGCCACGTGTCAAAATACGTTTGAACAACTCGTCGCTTTTGCTCGCCATCCCAATTCTCTTGGCCTAATACCATTTTGATGTCTCGCCACTCTACTCGTTACGTGTAATCAAGCCTTTAGTCTCGTAATCGTGCCAGTCAAGAAGAAGAAGAAGAAGAAGTTGTTGAGTTAAGGATTTGTTTTCATTAAAAATTTTAATATAATTTTTTATTTCAAAAATAATTTTTCAAAATAAATTGAAAACTTATAGAAAAATAAAAAAAAATAATTATATCCAAAGAGACATAACTGAACCTAAATGCAACGAAACTTCGTTTGTTTTAAGGTAAAAAAAAGGGAGACAGTAAGCAACAACGCCAAAAATTTGTCATTTGTAACTTTTTGAAAAAAAAATAAAAAAAATTGACTCCTATGGAAACAATTTATGGAGCTCCATTCTTTTCATAACAGAAATAAGTTACTCCATAACGCCACTCACCACTGGGATTCGATATTCAATGTCCTGATTTGACTTATAAAAACGCTGATTAAAAGCTGAAATAAAAATAGTGAAATCAAAATTTTTTTTTCATATTGAACTTATAAAAGTGTATACTTTTGTTGATCATTATTTGAGATAAGCATTGATTGGGGCATTAATCCAAACGTGTCCATCTGTCAACTGTGTGGCAGTCATGAAGACAATTGAGTTCAATTCAGAATGGATTCAGATATGGGAACTTAATTGGGTACTGATTGCGTTGAAACTATCACTAAAAGCAGGTTGAAATATGAGATTCTTTTAGCTATTTTAAAGCCGCAACGTTATTTGAAGAAATTTACAAATATTTACCTTGAAACTCAAACAAAGAACTGATTAAAAAAAAAAGTGAGAAAACGACTTTAAAGCAAAGTTTTCACGTAATGATACATGAGAAAAAGTGAATATGTTGAAATTAGCCCAATTAAGAAGTAATTAGGAATTTAACTTTCCATGTCCTTGCAACACACAAACTTCACTGAAATCCGCCTTTAGTTATACACTTCAGCTTTGCCTCATTAACTGCTCGTTTAAATGTTTTTCACACTCGAAATATTTCCACGCTCGGCACACGCACCTTCGTTGACCTCTCCCTAAAAACAATAAAAACAATAACAAAAATAAAAATTATTCCAGCGTACGCGCAGCTGCGTTAAATTGTTGAGCCCACACGCGTGACACAAGCAATTCAATTTATTTCAATTGTGCAAGAATATTGCTGCAACAACAATAACAACACAAACAATGAGAACGCACACAATGCCCTCAGTGCAACACATTGCAGTGAAGTTCAAATTTGTTTTGGTTGCGTCCGTTGACAATGCGACACTCACTTCATGGCTGCGCGTCAACTGCAATTAAAGAAAGACTGACCGCGACGACGATGGAATGAGCCACGAGTGCGCAACATGTCAAAACGTTTATTTAAATTCCAATTCGAAATTTGAAATTTGAAATGAATGCACGCCGGCAGCATAAATTGCGAGCGACTGCAGCGCGTCCTGTCTCGATTGCCAGCGCTTTACTCATTTTCGGACAAGCTGTTGTTGCTGGCATTGTTATTGCTACGAGTATTGTCGTTGTTGTTGTTTTGGTTGCTGGCATGAATAGCGTAATGTGCGCGTAAGTGGCAAATTAAAGCAGCACAACAACAACGCTTTGCACTTGACCGCAGTACGGCACACATGCAAACACACACACACACACACACGTACACATTCACATTTTTGCATGCGTAATTTTGGCTATTATTTTCTCGGTTCCAGCTGTTTTGCACTATTGTTGTATATTTATAAATACACACATACGTGGTTGTATGCATGTGTGTGTGTGTGTGTGTGTGTTTATTTGCGCATTCGGCGCTCCGCTCGTTGCCATGCCGCACGTAATTGTGCTGCATCAGCGCCAAATGCCACAAAATATAAAATAGAAATATTGTAATTTATGCAGACGATCCGCAGCCCGCAACTCGTTAGAGAGGATAAAGTTTCAAATTACGCACAACACTTGCATGAAACAAGTGGCGCAAGCGTGCGTCAGTCGGTCCTGATCGGCTCATTTGTGTGCTGCACTTGGAGCCACTATTCGAAGAGAAACTAAAAACCGGGTTCCTAGAAAGGGTTTCAAACCAATTAAACAATAAAATTTGGATCCCTGAAAATTTCGACCCCGGAAAAAAACCTCTGCAACATTTCTCCCAAATCGATTCTCCAGCCAAACTATGATCACAAAAATACACCTATATACTTTGCCCTACCGCCCGCATGCCCTACTATGCGCTACATTCCATCTATTCATCTATCAAAGCAAATAAACCCAACAACTCGTTGCAGTGTGAGCCCCTTTACACCAAATACGACACAACTAGAAGCTGAAAAATAGACGCAATGTTTTTGTTATTTTACTTTTGCTTTGCTATTTCATACATTTACCACTGCGCCCCTCATTGTCCCGTTCCAACAACAAACAGTAATTGCAGCAAGTGCGATTGTTGCTCGTTGGCATCGTTGCCATTGCTGTTGTGTGCGTTTTTCTTTCATTTGTTGTTTCTGTGGTTTTTTTGTTGTTGCAATTTGGTGCGTCGCACCAAATGATTAAAGCGGAAATCCAATATCCGCTTTTAGAGTTGGTGGCCTTTGACTTTGTGAAATTTCATCTGTTTTGCATGATTGTCTCAAGTGTTGAAGTTCACTTAATGTCAGCGCAGCGCCTTCAAATCATGCACCAGTCGCAGCTCTATTATTATCAAAATTTCGGATTTTTTTTGCAACAAATAAGACGGGTTCGAAAGGAGCCAAAAGGGGTTAAGGAGTTCGATTTCATGAACTGCGTTGCGCTCTGCATGGCCCATTCCAAAAATTTAAAAGTGCACGGTTGAATAATGAAGGCATTCAAAGTGTGTGGCATTTGCTCTGCCGAAGGAGGAAATTTTCTCTAGTTAACCCAATGATCAAGCTTAGACCTTTTGAAAACCTTTTTGAAACTACTGTTCACTAGGTATAAGAAAACTGATGAACTGAACGAACGCAACGAGCTTGGATGCCTTCACCTACTAAGATCAGACACCTAATCCCAGTCAATGGAGCAAAGCAGATGTCTCAGGGTTCCTCTAAGTAAGTAAATTTGATTCCATAGAGGTCGACGTATATGTTAAGAGAAAAGTTGTATTCAACTACAATCTAAATTACATGTCTGGCAGGTTTGACACTTTTCGGGTTTTTGTTTTTAAAGCCATTTTGAGTAGAGTTTTGAGTAAACCAAATATATCTCTAAGTCATGTCAAAAGTTAAGATAAATCCGTTTATTCCGTTGCAGTCCTAATAGTGATGTCACACTATTGAAAGTTCTTCAACTTATCCAACTTCAACTTGTCCTTACAGTTGTCCATGTGAATAAAAAATGTATAAAATAGTTACCCAAAAAATTGACTTTTTAAAGAAATTCTTAATTTTTTGGTGAAGTCTACGAATTTTCTAAATATACATATACTCTAATGCATGATTCTGATTGCGGTCTTTGAGCTTCAAATAAGGCTACAGTTAAAGCTTGATTAGACTTTTGGCCTCTGTTTCATATACCGTCGAACTAATTTGGTTTATTTTTCAAAAGCTAAAACATTGGTCATGCCATCTCATTGATATCGCGGTTATTAGTGTATGAAGTGGCGCACATAGGACTTCATTTTGGGGGTTTCTGTACACATTTTTTGGGCCCACTTACATTTGAAATCATTTTTGTCACCCAAAATGTTTATTAAAAACATGAAATTACGGGTTTTGCAAACCCACATTCTCCTCCCTTATGTTGAATGTACTGAATGTACGTAAAACTCCAAAAGGAGTTGTCTTTCTTCGACACATCGGATGGTATTGAAAGCTCGAAGAGATCCTTTTCAACCTAACGGAGCTGACCTATAAGTGTCAAACTCGGTGAACTCGGTGTCTCGAGTGAATTTCTATGAAGTTTTCCAAACTGGCTGGATTTAATTTGTATAGAAGGAGCAGACGGTTGTGTTGTTAGTGTTGCCAGATCAGGAGATTTC
The DNA here is from genome assembly GCA_963971225.1 of Melieria omissa. Classification (NCBI taxonomy): domain Eukaryota; kingdom Metazoa; phylum Arthropoda; class Insecta; order Diptera; family Ulidiidae; genus Melieria; species Melieria omissa. Next base: position 125,718,395 of record OZ020267.1, read on the forward strand.
TTCTAGATTTAAAAAATGTTTGGCTCTTAGGAGATTTTAAAGGAAGAAGCATTGTTAAGGAGATTTTGGTGGTAATACTTAATTAGAAGCACTGAAGCCTTGAATATTGAAAGCCAAAATGACTAAATTAATTTAATTACATTTTTTGCTTTAAAGTGTATAACTTCTGCAATGAATGAAGGAAGTACAAAAGCGAATTTTAGACCGATTTATTATATCTTTCGCTTGTGATAAGTCGTTGTTAGGCTGAAGCTAAATGAATAAAACGGCCTTCCTTCCTTAGTTTGAGACAAATATTATTAAAATAATTGAAGAAGATTTTTTTAATTTTTGAGAGGACATTTACCTTCTTTAAGGTTTAGGATAAAGTCATTTCAGGTATCTGGGTAACTTCTAACAATGTTGACGTTGTCAGCACAAGTACGAACATTCTTCTTGAACATGTTTGACTCATGTCCTGATGCAGAACATAGGGTGTTCACTAAGAGGCGTTTAGGTTTTTATATTCAGTAGAATTCTGCAGTCAACTTATATTCAGTTTGGAGTCAAATGGCCTTCGTGGAAACATGTCGTAGGATAAAGAAGGTGAGGAGTGGCGAGTCCTTTTAAAAACTTTGTGATTTTAGTTTGCGGTGGGTTTCTACACTCACTTACTAACTTACTTACTGATTCACTAAGTTACTAAGTGGCTTACTTACTTACTGCCTTACTGGCTTGGCGACTTATTGACTTAATGACTTACTTACTTAATTACTTACCTTCCTTCTTATTTACTTATAAATATACATACTTCCTTAATTACTTACTTACTTACTTTCTTACTTACTTACTTACTTACTTACTTACTTACTTACTTACTTACTTACTTACTTACCGACTTAGTGACTTACTTACATACTTTCTTACTTACTTTCTTACTTACTTACGTTCTGACATAGTGACTTACTTACTTAATTATTTATTGACTTAGTGACTTACTTACTTACTTACTGACTTAGTGATTTACTTACTTACTTACTTACTTACTTACTTTCTTACTTTCTTACTTACACTTGCTTACTTACTTACTTACTGTCTTAGTGACTTAAGGCTTGATTACACGTAACGAGTCGAGTGAAGAGACATCGAAATGGTACTAGGCCGAAAGAATTGGGATAGCGAGCAAAAGCGACGAGTTGTTCAAACGTATTTTGACACGTGGCGAGTCAGTTCGGTTTTACAATGCACAAAATGAACTATGCAACTCGCGCAATTAAACTCAACCCAGCGAAAAGTGGTGTGTGACGCATTCCGCATGTGACGAGCAATTTCGCGAATCGCTGCGAAAAAGAGAAAAATGTAACGGTAAAGTAGTGCTCCGCCTAGCAAACAAAATGTGGTTCTAGTGACTCTCTCGCCACTTTCATCTGCCACTGACTCAATCAACAACTCGCCTTTCTGTTTAGACGAAACGAGTACTCGTTCAAGTTGCTGTCTTGTCACTCTACTCGTTACGTGTAATCAAGCCTTTACGTACTTACTGACTTAGTGACTTACTACCTCATTTACTTACTTACTTACTGATTTAGTGACTTAATAACTTAGTTACTTACTTACTTACTTACCTATTTACTTACTTACTTACATTATTACTTTCTTACTTGCTTATTTACTTTACTTACTCTCTTACTTTTCATCCTTTTGTAAGGTCACAGTTCTACCAATAAGGCTCAGAATACTTATAAAACTTAACATATATCTAAGATTTAAGGTGTCTCTAGTTGAAAGCTACTGCAAACGGGAAGTTTTTATTTTTAGAAGAATTTCGAAATTTCTCTTAGAAAGCGTTGAGGTGGGACTCGAATCTAACGTAGTCCATTTCGGCTTCATTAAACTTGTAACTAAAAATCTAGTAAATCATATAAAGATAATTCAATGAATCAAGCAGTGTTTCAAGGCCATCAAGCCGCATTAGCCCCCATTCCACATTGTAAAAATAAATCTTTGCTTGAAGCTTGAAACTCACACATGGCTTTTTCCGGGTTGTGTATTTCGAGTGGAGGCCACGGCCTGCAACGAATGGTTTGGACTGAGTTTGGGTAAAGAGTGAGAGAAAAATTTGCTAATCGAAATTGATTTATGTGCAGTTGGAGCGAATGCAAATGAAATGCGGCAAAGGTAACGGAAAGCGAATAAAAATACAAGCAAACGCTGCAACTGACAAGCAATTTTTCTTTTTTAGAGCAGACAAGCGAAGGTGATGATTGTCGGCATGATTGAAGCAACGAACCGAAATGGTGGGGCGTGAAGTGATACGCAACGGCACAGACACAGCTACACTCACACACACGCACATAGAACAAGCAATTATAATTGATTTATATTGCTGTAAATTCATTTAATTGTTTCAGCTCCAGGAATTTAGCAAGAATTTATTTCAACGGTCAGTGGGTGGGTGGAAGGTGGGAGATTTCTTAAATGCGTTTAATTTTTTATTGCACATGCAACAACTGTCAGCGGTGCACTGCACTTGACACAATATTTTGTTTTTACTGCATTTGCATGCATTCAAGTTGTTGTGCCATTTTGGTGAATTAAAATTGTCTACTCCCAACTGAGCTGCCAGCTGTGAAAGTTGTGAATTTTTTGCGCCAGTTAATTTTTGTACCCTACATTCAGCTGTTGGGTTGAATTCGCTTGCGATATGAACAGAGCCCATGACTTCTTCTGGTGTGTAAAAATTAACACAATGAGTGCAATCAGTGTTACCAGGAGAATATATTTTGCAAAATATGTGCACATGTCCGTTCGAAAGACAATCGCTAGCAAAAGTTTATTTTGACGAGGTCTTAAAAAAATGAACGTTCGAAATCAACTACCACTGGTAGAAAAAGAAGTGAACAGAAAAAAAAATGAATGATGAATGAATGAACAGTTTGAAAAAGGTTTATCAGCATCGAGCGAGCGGCCAGCTCTGGTATCTTATTGGTTGAAATTTTGACGTATTTTACCAGTGTACAGGAAAAGCATCAAACGCATTAGTTTTCTACTTATTTCAACATTTCAAACTCAGAATTTTCAACTCCAAAGTTAGAGTGATGCTGGATATTCGGCACAACTGTGATCTGACAAAAGTGACCTGCTAGGATTCATGCACGAATTAAGCTGGGTCAATTAGGTTCTCGAATGACTTGCAGCTTGTGGTATCCAAGGGACCCAACTTGCTGCCTACTTGCGGCAAGGTCTTACGCCCTAACAGCGACTTCAACACTTTGTGTAACGTGACGTATTCTAATAATAAATTCCATTTGAATCAGATTATATTTTAACCGTAGATCGAGCTTTGTATCAAAAATTGTACATTTGGTTTTTTGTTTTGTTATAACTTTTTTGAGGATATAACCATTCTTTGTGACTTTGTTTGTGTTGGGATTATGCTTGTTTAAAACCATCTTTCGCACTTTTTTAAGAAAGAGGTCTTGAGAAAATTAAAAAGTTTATAATTTTCTCCTTTGTATACATATCGTATTATAGGATTCCTTAATGTTTTTGAAGCTCGATAGAGATACTTTTGTGTCACTTGACCTGTAAAGTTGGGATAACTGCTGCAGTTGTCTAAATGCAGAAGAAGAGGAGATGACAAGTCACCTTATCTGCTACAGGCCGGCTCTCTTTAGACAGAGATAGGAAGCTTTAGGTGTAGACACAATTCTTCAAGTCAGAACAGACAACAGAAGTTTCCTGCTTGAATTCACTAACGAATTAAATTGCCTTAATCAGATTTCTGAATGACTTGTCGTAGGCCGATCCTGGGGCCCACATGTGTCTTTTATCAAGAACCCGTGTCCTAACAGTCTAACCTGGGTGAAAAAAGCTCACCTAAACTCATTACTATTTACAATTCTTAATTTGTTTGGTTGCTTTTCATACTTAAAAATTTTTCGAAGACTGAAGTGAACCCAGTTTCAATGTTTAACTTTTTTGAGAAAGGAAATGTGCGATCCATTTTCATTATTTTAATCAAAGTCAATGGAACACATGGATATGGAACACATATGTAGACGCTTTGTATGTCCCATGGACGTGAAAGTTGTAAGGAACATAACCAAGTGACTCATGTAGATCTTTGAGGTCATTCGTCTAATAAGCATTAAAACTTGGCAGCAGTTGAGCTATCGAAAAGAAATTTGACATAAGTAATCCATAGATCAAATGTACAGTTTCTATAGAAAATGGAAATTATCTGTTTACTATTAAACAGAGTTGCCATGTATAGGAATTTTTAAAAATGAGAATTTCTATATTTTTAATAATTTGTAAGTTTACTGTCGTAAGGTCCTAAGTGGGAAGAATGGTCGAAAAACGTCCAGGAAAGAGGGCAGCGGTGGAACCAATGAATGGAAGACGGTCGAGGTAGAGAGGAAGGAAAGACTAGCAAAGCAATCCTGAAAGCTGAAGAATCCAGCCACGAATTTAGGGTATTATTTTTAAGATAAAAGTGGGATAAAAGTAGGTTAACCCCTTCTTAACTAACTTTGGTTCACATTTATTCCTGTTTACCACAGTTCCAATTCTTATCACAATGTGATATTTTGAAGTTTGAAATTGATGAAGAAGGACATTTTGAAAACCTGACTTTTGACATTTTGAAAACCGACTAGCAAAATTAAGGCGTGGCTTTACTGTAGTGTATAAATACATCGGCTCAGACTGACCAAAACACTTTCATTGTTTTTAATCCACATTTGTAAAAAAAAAGTTAAAAGTTATTTCAGTTTTTTTTCATAAAAAATACAGAAATGAGTCAAGCGGCAAATTGGCCAACTACACAGCTACAAATAACAACAACAAAAATGGCAAGAGCAACAAATAGCTGCACTGCTCGGCACGTATTCTATGGTATTCTACGTTTTGCGAATGCTGCGAACTGTAAAAGGCACCAACCAACCAACCGACGAGATGCTGTCGTCCGTCTGTCTGTTCGTCTGTCCGTACGCTGTGCTGCCGGCGGCATTGTGCAACATGCTGCTTGCTTTTTGCTGTTTATGGCAACAAGAAGCAGCAGCAGCAACAACAGTAGCAGCTCCTACTTTGCATGCTAACGCGCTGTCTAACTGCAACAACACCAACGCCAACAACAACAACACCAAATCCAAAAACAATTGTTTTCAGTGTGCAGAAAAGTTTTGTGCTTTCATTGTGCTGCTCGACTTTGCGGCGAGATTCAGCGCTGCGGCAGCATTTTTACGGCAGTTGTGTTTTTTTTTTTTTTGTATTTTGTTTTTGGACTTTTCTGTTGTTGTTGCACCCGACGCAACACACAACAATTCCGTTCATAAATCAACAAAATATGCTCTTTAGTTTTGGCTTTCTACGAGAGTTTTGTTTTCAAGTTTTTGTTTTCAGTTTTTGTGTTTATCATTTCTATGTTGTTGTTAGTGTTGTTGTTGTTAGTTGTTTCTTGAAACATTGCTGCAACATTTTTGCCCACTTGCCGGCTTTCGGTGCGTGCAGTTGGTTAGATGTTTGCAAGTCTTTCATTGTTGTTGTTGTTGCTGTGTGATTTTGCTGAAATTTAAATTAAGCCTGTCATGCGGCCAGCAGCAGCGTTGTCCCGTTGCGCCAGCCACATCAAACCAATATTTCGTATTGCAGATTTATGGCGCGTACTCGCATCTTCAAATGAATTACGCGCGCCGAGCAGTCGTCGTCTTGCCGAATGTGCGTTTCTCAATGGTGTAACAGTGCAACAAAGCGCCGCGCAACATTTATTTATTTACTTGTTTGCATTTACTGGCAGCAACCAATGTCTGTCTGTGTGTGTGTGTGTTCGTGTGTTGATTTCAATTGCTTCACGCTGAAATTACTCTTTCGGCCGTTGTTGACTATTTAACGCAACGATGGCGCAAAAAGCTGGCCAGCAAAGATTAAAAGCAAAGAAGGCCATATCATTAAAATTGTCTAAAGTATAAAAAGTAAATGTAAGCAGACAACTTTAACGAGCGGCAATTCGGACACAACGAAATGCTCACATGATGAATGAAATGTTTAGTTGGGTTGAGTTCCATTGATTTCAACGGAGTCTGGTGGAAATTGTTGATGATGCCTCCAATTGGACTGACAGTATTGTAAGCAATCCATCAGAAAATGCTTTCGATAAAGAGAATTTGAATAGTTGAATCGGGAATTGCAAAGACACATTTTTCTTTGCAGCTTTATGGGATTTGTTCAAACTTAGGCGACTATGCCGTATTCGGTACCACCGCACCTCGCTCATCATCTTTCGCCTTCATAACTCATCAAACCATAGATACGCAATTTTTCTGCTATTAAAAACACGCTTCATAAAAGCAACTTTACACCATTCGTACTCGTACAACACAACACAGCCGCCGAAGACACAACGCGCCCTGTTGTCACGTCCCATCGATGCGTCGACCACCACTGACATCGTTGTGGAGCCTTTGATTGCAAGAAATTATTAAGTGTAATTGGAAAATGTACAGCGCCAGTTGTACACGGGTTGAATCTGCCCCACTGGTGTCTACCACAATTGCCAATTGTGCAATTTTGTGCGTAAGTTCGCGAAAAACTCGCCGGACACTTCAGAATGCGCACAAATTGAACCGATTTTCCACGCGGACGCACTTCACAAGCTGTCCTGTTCAATAACAAAAGCACAGCCACCACCGATGACACCGCAACACTATGCGCTGAACAGACGTAACAACAACAACAATAACAACAATGACACCAGCAATAACAATGCACACATACATATGTACAATGTACAATGGTTAACAGCCAACGAATGACTATTAATACAACGAATATTGCATTGAAGCGGCGCATTAATATCGCAATAAAACCAGCCCAACGCGCCATCGCACCGCCGATAATGCACCCCCGCTCGGTCCGGCTGTGTGCCCGCTGGTCGATGCGCATAAATGACTCAATTTTTTTGGACGCCCACTGTGCGGCTGGTGGCCGGCACGGTCGCCTCAACAGGCACAAATGCAGCGAAAGGGCCGAGCGCCGAGCGAGTATTTTTATATACCATGGAATTCACAATATTGCTGTTGTTGTTTTTATACATCAACAAAACAAAAAATAAATGGCATGGCCCATAAGTAACTAAAATAACAAATATGTTTCAGTCAGTTTCAAGCGACTTGTTCACACCCTACACAAATTCTAATGAGAGGAGAGGAAAGGAAGGTTTTTAATGGGTTTTCGATGCCTCGATTTTATAGATTCATGTCATTTTTGTTAGTACTTAATCAAGAGGAGAGCTTTAACACTAGAATGCCCGAAAATCTGACCTACCTAAAATGCCCATAGGTAGTCATTTTGACAACCATATTGTTTACTGACTTTTTTTTAATTTTATTGGTTTTCAAGTAGCAAATATGAATAAATGCACATTAGATTAAATTAAAATAAGTACTTCAATTACTTTACAAAGAAAATTTACTAATATATAATGGCGTACTTTCCACATCAATGGGATAAAATGGAATGAAACTTGGAGTATTTCGCAATTGAAGATGCATATTTGTCTTTTATCAGTACGATTTGCTGAAAATTGTATATAGGTAGTCAAGGTATTTAAGGTAAATTTTGCAAACTTGGGGTAAAAAATCTTTTTACAATATTTTTAATTTATTTATTCCATTTAGCTTTAAAAACTAATAAAAGTCACGTAAGACATTTATTTAGAAAGCGATGCAACAAAAGTTATTGGCAATAAAAACCTCAATGGAGTCAAAATGACTCCCTTGGGCATTCTAGTGTTAAAAGAAGCTCAGATTTTTCACTCCACCAATTTGCTCTGCATTTATAGAAGTCGAATTAGGTCCATTAAATTATAATTAAATTCAATTAAAATTAAATTAAAATTAAATTAAAATGAAATTAAAATGAAATTAAAATGAAATTAAAATGAAATTAAAATTAACTTAAAATTAAATTAAAATTAAATTAAAATTAAATTAAAATTAAATTAAAATTAAATTAAAATTAAATTAAAATTAAATTAAAATTAAATTAAAATTAAATTAAAATTAAATTAAAATTAAATTAAAATTAAATTAAAATTAAATTAAAATTAAATTAAAATTAAATTAAAATTAAATTAAAACTAAATTAAAATTAAATTAAAATTAAATTAAAATTAAATTAAAATTAAATTAAAATTAAATTAAAATTAAATTAAAATTAAATTAAAATTAAATTAAAATTAAATTAAAATTAAATTAAAATTAAATTAAAATTAAATTAAAATTAAATTAAAATTAAATTAAAATTAAATTAAAATTAAATTAAAATTAAATTAAAATTAAATTAAAATTAAATTAAAATTAAATTAAAATTAAATTAAAATTAAATTAAAATTAAATTAAAATTAAATTAAAATTAAATTAAAATTAAATTAAAATTAAATTAAAATTAAATTAAAATTAAATTAAAATTAAATTAAAATTAAATTAAAATTAAATTAAAATTAAATTAAAATTAAATTAAAATTAAATTAAAATTAAATTAAAATTAAATTAAAATTAAATTAAAATTAAATTAAAATTAAATTAAAATTAAATTAAAATTAAATTAAAATTAAATTAAAATTAAATTAAAATTAAATTAAAATTAAATTAAAATTAAATTAAAATTAAATTAAAATTAAATTAAAATTAAATTAAAATTAAATTAAAATTAAATTAAAATTAAATTAAAATTAAATTAAAATTAAATTAAAATTAAATTAAAATTAAATTAAAATTAAATTAAAATTAAATTAAAATTAAATTAAAATTAAATTAAAATTAAATTAAAATTAAATTAAAATTAAATTAAAATTAAATTAAAATTAAATTAAAATTAAATTAAAATTAAATTAAAATTAAATTAAAATTAAATTAAAATTAAATTAAAATTAAATTAAAATTAAATTAAAATTAAATTAAAATTAAATTAAAATTAAATGAAAATTAAATTAAAATTAAATTAAAATTAAATTTAAATTAAATTAAAATTACATTAAAATTAAATTAAAATTAAATTAAAATTAAATTAAAATTAAATAAAAATTAAATTTAAATTTAAATTAAATTAACACTAAATTTAAACTGTTTCCAATATCATTGAATTTGGCACTAGTAATCTTTTTTTATTTTCGCTCACTTGCAAAACACTGTGCACGATGCTACCTACAGCTTATTGTGTTTGTTATTTATGCACATTTCTATGTATGTGTGTGTGTATCATAAAAATGTTTACGTTCAGTCAGTTTTATCGGCACTTTGACCATGCAACATTTGCTTTTGTGCCATTATGCCGTCTATAGTAGTTGCAGTGTCTCTTGCTGTCATTGTTGTTGTTGCTTTGCGCTGCAGCTCCTCAAATACACACACACACACTAAGCTCGAGTGGGCACGCACACGCACAAAGGCAACAAACGCACACACCCGCCCGCCGAGGCGCTATCAAAAGAGTTAAACTGCCATTTAAATAGAGTTTTCATGGGGCTTAATTTTAGTGACTCACTTGATTGCCGCTCCACCTACTCACATGGCTGCAGCGCGGAGGCTAGACGAACGCATAGCGAGTGAGTGCATGGCTTATTCGAATTGGGGGCAGCTTTTGCGCTCTTAAACGCTGCATGCGACGTGTAAATCACAGTTTACTGCCGTCTTTTTACGAGGTGGTTGTGTTAATTACACTTTAAGTTCAATTTTTATAAAGTCGGCGACATTTGTTCGATAACACCGTGCGACAACAAATTTTACACACGAAAAAATCGGTATACTCGCAAAACTAGGGGCCAAACGTAGTAAAACTGCGTTTTTAGTTTTTCTCTCTGACGTCAGGATTTTTTTTAAAAGGACTTTGAAATTTGAAGGACATGTTTATTTCAAAAAATTATTTTAAAAATTGAACGCATTATAGAATAACAATATGGGTATCAAATGAAAGAGAAAAATCCTTAGAATCTTAAAAAAATAATTTTTTTGGTGTAAAAGGACGAAGAGGTATAGAAAATGTCCTTTTAAAATTTTATCCTTGAATATCCTTGAAAATTTCCAATATTTTTTTGGGAAAAAAATATATCTTAAGGATTAATATGTACACTACCACATCCTTGAATTTCGTTCTTCTAACTTTAATAGTTAAGGATATAAAAAATTTTATATTTCTCATTATAAAACAAAGATATATTGCACCGTACGACAAAAATAAAATATTTAATTAACTCATGTATAAATCGTTATGCTGCTAATACTGGAGGTTAAATACACGAATTCTGCAACTTAAAAATTGCGTTTGAACCTAAGTATATGTTTTCACAAGACATTGAAAATTAAAAAATTGAGTTTCCTTGGATAAAACTCATCCAAGAGTAACAAGATGAATGCATGAGGATACGTACTTACTGTGAATACTAGTGCTCATAACTTAATTTAAAAGTTAACAATAGTCATTTAAAATGCATTTTATGATTGATTTATTTTGAAACAAATTGTTTAAGAAAAATGTATGCGTTTACTTTGCCGCTTATGTTTTTGGTACGTGTTACGGCACAGCGACCAACAATACTCGGAAAGCATGTGGCACATATCTTTTCCCCGAAAGCGATTTTCAATTAGTGCAATGTCTTGGTGGAAGCGCTCTCCGTGTTCATCACTAACGTCACCTAATTTTCCGGGGGAAAGGTCCAAGTGGCTCTCTAAAAAATGTATCTTGAGAGACATGCTGACCCCCAATTCGCGATAGGCGTCAATCATCTTGCGGACAAGTTCTTTATAATTCAACTTCTTGTTTCCTAAGAAGTTATTTATTACATCGCTTAAGCTTTGCCACGCAGTTAGTTCAACCGGTTTCAAAAGATCAGCAAACTCCTGATGCTGCAATAATTTCTTCAACTGTGGCCCGTTTAAAACCCCTGAAAAACATATAAAAATTAATAGAAACAAAGTTTTACAATCGGGTAACGTACCAGCGGAAATCTTTGCATCGCTTAGTTGTGGAAAAATTAGTTTCAAATAATTAATAGCTCGACCATCTGCGTCAAGAGAGCGAATAAAATGTCGAATCAGGCCTAACTTTATGTGGAGCGGTGGAAGTATTATTTTTGATGAAGGGACTAGAGGCAACGATCGATGCTGTCGCGGCCAAGTTGATGAGTTATGCAAGGCTCCCATTTGTGGTTGATATAGTGTAATTCACGGCGTCGACCTTTCCATAGGCATAAAAAACATTGCTTTTTTGAGAAGCCCTTTTTCAAGCCCGTTAGTATAGGTACTACTTCGTCGCTGTGCCGTGACACGTACCAAAAACATAAGCGGCAAAGTAAACGCATAAATTTTTCTTAAACAATTTGTTTCAAAATAAATCAATCATAAAATGCATTTTAAATGACTATTGTTAACTTTTAAATTAAGTTATGAGCACTAGTATTCACAGTAAGTACGTATCCTCATGCATTCATCTTGTTAATCTTGGATGAGTTTTATCCAAGGAAACTCAATTTTTTAATTTTCAATGTCTTGTGAAAACATATACTTAGGTTCAAACGCAATTTTTAAGTTGCAGAATTCGTGTATTTAACCTCCAGTATTAGCAGCATAACGATTTATACATGAGTTAATTAAATATTTTATTTTTGTCGTACGGTGCAATATATCTTTGTTTTATAATGAGAAATATAAAATTTTTTATATCCTTAACTATTAAAGTTAGAAGAACGAAATTCGAGGATGTGGTAGTGTACATATTAATCCTTAAGATATATTTTTTTCCCAAAAAAATATTGGAAATTTTCAAGGATATTCAAGGATAAAGTTTTAAAAGGACATTTTCTATACCTCTTCGTCCTTTTACACCAAAAAAATTATTTTTTTAAGATTCTAAGGATTTTTCTCTTTCATTTGATACCCATATTGTTATTCTATAATGCGTTCAATTTTTAAAATAATTTTTTGAAATAAACATGTCCTTCAAATTTCAAAGTCCTTTTAAAAAAAATCCTGACGTCAGAGAGAAAAACTAAAAACGCAGTTTTACTACGTTTGGCCCCTAGTTTTGCAAGTATACCGATTTTTTCGTGTGTTTTGGAATTTTTTGATTTTTGTCGCACGGTGTAATCATTAACACAATTTTCGAGGTCCATACTATGTTGATGGCGAATTGCAGTCGCAACTAGAGATCAATGGTGAAACTTTTATTGACTGTTTCGCAGTGCGTGATCAAATCTCCATTTTATCTAATTATTTGTATATTCTTTAACGAGGCATTGGAGGTGTTTGAGTGGCTATTGTGTACATTTGAAAGTGATTGAAATAAGGAAAGGACACACGAACTAATATAACTTTCTATATCCTACGGTACAAGGAACATGGCAGAGTCACACATTGAAATTATGATTTGGATTTAGCAGCAAGTAATCTCTTGTCGTGTATGGTTCATCTGATTGATAAAAGTCACCTTTTGTATTCTTTTTTACCGCAACACAGATCGGTTTAGACATTCAAAATACATTTTTCTGTCTTATTAGTTTTCTCTGTGCGTCCAAGTATGCATGGATATCTAGATGTCTATTTGGATCATACATAAGTAGTATGAGATGATATGTGATTTTTCCTTTCTGCTTGTCTTAGCATTCAACTATGTCATCTATGTGGCTTTCCATTCATCTTTAATCTGTTAGATGGCAAAAAATTACTGTCCAGGTGCAGGTGCTAGAATTAGTTCTGCTGCGCCATGATGACTCGATGTTCTTTTCGATCAACCTGTCAATATACATATGTACATGTATAGGGCAAATATCGGAGAAAGCACAGAATTATCTATTTCGGTATTCCATTTCTTACTTCAAAATTACATAAAATTCCATCCGACTTGTGGTTTTAATCACTAACTTTCGATATCAGGGAGATAGCGAGATTTGTGTAGGAATGCTCGTAGTTTCTAGCGCCGCAGAAAGGACCATCAGAACACCCTAAAGTTTTTTTAAGAAGGGCCAACTTGTGCTTTCAGGAGCTTTTCATGAGAAAAACTGCTATTCTAACCTAGCCTATCTAACGGTATCTTTATGGATATGTTTGTCTATTACTTCATCGGTCCACTTGTTCATATTAAAACTTACCTTTTATGCAGTTGCGCACACAGGATTTCATTTAAGGGGGTTTTGTGTACAACTTTTGACACGAATACCATTCGAAACCGTATTTTGTACCAACAATTTTTATGTTGGGCGGGGGGCTTTTGAACCCCAAAAACCACTTCTTTTATGATTTCCCACAAATAAATTATATAAAATCTTTTAGGCTAAAATCTTAAGCTAATCTTCATTGCCCGTTCAGTCGTCCTGACTCAAACGGGGAGGTCAGTAAAGCCCTTCCCCGGTCTTAAGGTTTTGAAAGAGTTTTGTCGTAGAATGTCTTCGACAGTCTAGGAGCTCTAGCCGATTAGACTTTTCGCAGTCTACTAGGCTTCGTGAGAAGCTCAAACTAGTTCAATGATTGAGAGATCTAATGCTTAAATTGTTTGTGATATCACAAGGAATCCCCTTGGGCCAAGAAAACTTCTACCTTCCATCTAATATTTTTAATATGTTTTTTATAGGAGAAGGGGCTTGTGCATCTTTCCCTCTCTGGGCCCACATATTCTTTTAATGGCTCTTCCCATCAGTACAGACAGTTGGAACCAAATTGTATTTTGCCATATGTATTGCAATGTTATTGATATGAATGTTGAAATCCCAGCGAACAATGTAGTCCTTACAGATATTAAAGGACGACGATGAGGAAGAGGGCCATGCTTTCAATTCAACTTTGAAGTGATGGAAGTCCTATCACTCAGTCCTAGCACTCAGCCAGTCCCCGAGCTACGTAAAAGTTCTCTTCAGGCGCCTCTGCCCAGAGATGATCAACTTGGTCCTTCGAACGGAGGCACGGTCTCCCTCTCGCCATCGACCTCCAACTTGTCCATACAGGAGACATGGCCAAGCTGTTCTACGTTCATTACTTTGAACAGATCATATAGCTCGTTTTTGGTTCATATTCGAGTCGTTGCCAATGGAAGTCCTGTCATTTGGTGTAATCAGTTGTAGGCGGCGAGCGCTGAGCTGAGTCCAATGAAATCGTATTGAGTCTGTAGTGAATATCACAGCCTCACTAATTTTAATTCTCAACAAGTGTTAAGTTCTGTGCATTGAAAATTCCTTTACTTGATGTTTTAAGAAGGCTGCATTTGTGACAAAAAAATGCTTTGCTGCCTCGTCCCATGTGAGTCCGTAGATACTAAAAAAGGGGGAGAATTGATTTGGCTATTTGGAACTTTTTAGATGAAAGATATTTTTCACAAAACACAAAAATATATTAAGTAGTTTCCATATTTTCAATGAGCTGTGAACGTATAAATTTGTTGATGGCAACCACTTGTTGGTTGCATGGCGGCAACACCACAGAGGTGTCGTTCCTAGAGTACGTTGTCCCTAGTCGTAGACACAAAGGCATCGCACCAACGCTGAAGCAATATTAATTACAATCAACCAAACGCTATGGACCACACAAACACAGACACGTCGACACTCTCGACGTCAGCAACAAAAGCCGCGACAACGACCGCCGGCAGGCAGCGAACAATAGCGGCGATTATTAGTATTAATTACGCCACTGTCAAATCTTATTAGCTGCAATTACATGTGCCGCTGCACGGCTGCACGGCTGCCAACTGGCGGCTGACAGCGCGACGACTCGATAACGGACGATTAAGTAATGAGCGGCTGCAATACGTTCGTGGCGGCCAAGGCGCCTCCACAGCGACAGCGACAGCAAGCGGCCAGTCAACCGATAAAAATTGCCAGCAATTTTCCGGCAAAAATGAAGCACACAAAACGGCACAAAACCGGCTCGTTTTCCAGTTGAATATCTTTCAATAAAACGGCAGTGAGGATTGAACGGCGCGGCGGGTGGGGAGAAATAATATAAACACGAGATGTATGCGAAAAGAACAAACGCAAACGCTAAAGGCTAATAAATTAAAAGTAAATGCCGCACTGTCATCCGGAACACAAAAGGCAGCCAAAGAAACAAAAAAACCAAAAAAAGAACAAAATATTAAAACAAAAACAAAGCATAAGCCGTAAAAACAAAAGTAAAAAACGTAAAAAGAATCAAAACAAAAAAAAGTTATGTGCAGAAAACAGTAGCTGACGCCGGCTCACCCCGAAACACCAGCAGCAACAGCAACAAAAATATAACAACCCAGATGCCGCCGCCAGTACTGCTGACACACGCCTACAGTGGTAATGACAGTCGTCGGTTGCAATTTAGTGGCAAAGTAGCGGCAGCAGCGGCAGTGGGACACCCAGAGATGAAAGTCACAAAAAATTACGCTTTCGCTCTCGTGTGCGATACAGTGGGACGAGATGGAAAAAATGGACGCGTGCACGATTCAAAACCTTAAGGGCCTATTGATGATTTTAGGGATTCTAGGGGGTTCCCCGCCCCCTCCCATGAATACGGCACTGCTTGTGCCAAATCTGGAGATATATTCCAGTTACTTTAACGGGTTGCAAAGCTTTTCTTTTAATTTTAATTTTTGTAAAATGCCTCGAAATTGTTCAAATTTTGCTATAAAATTCATGTTTTCTTCGCCAAACTTTTGAAAAAAATATCATCTTCAATGTTGAATACATTGTAGTTGAAAGTTCTCGTGAACAAGCAAAATTCTCTCATTTGTGGCAGAGTATTCCACAGTAATTTCAAGAGGCCGGAGTATGACGTAACATCATCAAAAGTGTCAAACTCCTTACCTACGCTGATGACATTGCTGTCATCGGTCGCAACAAGATTTCACCAATGACTTGTGGCAATCGAAACAGAATCTGTCGAAAATGATCTGGTGGTAAATGAAAGTGAGACGAAGTATACACGAACAGACCTACACGAATAGACTCGCAGCGGTTAGGGTCTCACGTCGAGGATGGCAGTTAAATTTGAGGACAGTTGAAGTAGTTAAAGTATTCTTCCTGCGGACCATCGTAGACAGCAGCAATGATATCAGCCTGAAGATCAAGCGAAGAATTACTCTTAAAAACAGATGTCACAAGGGTCTTGGAAGTCAACTAAATAGCAAAGACATCTCTCGATCTACAAAACTTACACTTTATATGACACCTTGAACTCTGTCGCGTAACGACATAGCGACACTTCAGTTATTCACAAGGAAAGTACTTCGCAAAATCGTTGGCTCTGTTGGTATTGACGACGCCTATCGAATACGAACGAAAACGAGCTGTCTAAAGACATGGAGCTAGCGCAGCAAATTCACATCCATCGGCTACGCTGGCTTGGCCATGGCGAAGGGGAAGTCCGTGTATCCATAGAAGGACCTAGTTGAGGACGTTCTAATATCTCTAAAGGTAGAGGATTGTTTAGCCTGCTCAGTAAGTATCAAGAGTCTCCATTGCATCCGAGGAAACTTACTGCTCGAAGTGGATTTTTGTCAGGCGGTATCTTTCGAAAGGATTAGAACAAGACGATGACTGTCAATGTATGACCTGTATGATACCATAGTAACTAGATTTACCTAATTTCTTAGTCTTGATTGGATAATATCGACCGGACAACCTGTAGTTTCAACAGAACTGCATCATCTGGGGTTTTAGAGAAATTTAGAAGAATTTCCGGTGTCCGGGTTTCGCAAAAATGTTTCTTGTGTTCTGAAAACATTTAAGTTTAACCCTTTCCGACATGAAAATAACAGCCCGCTGTATGAATTGTATGGGCTGTAGTCCAATATATTGGACATTGTGACTGAAAGGGTTAAACTAATTTGTTTGGTTCTCAAATTTTTTTTTTTACTGTTATACATTTTTTATCAATCTGTGTGCCTCTCTCTTTTACGAGTATTTGTTTTTATTTAAATTAAATAATTTTTTTTGTTCAGTTAATGTTTTGTTTCGCTGTGAAATGTTTTTAAGAAAGAGAAAAATGTTAAGTATTATTGTTATCAGGTGTACAACTTTGCTTCCGCCGTTTTCCGATAGGTGGCTGTACCGGCTGAGGCTGGTTGAAATACATAGATGGTAATGCCTTTAAAGTGAGTGTGGACAGTGCCTAACGAATTGTCATCGCCGTTTCAGTGACAGTTGTTCTTGTTTTCGTATTATTCACGCTCGAAAATGTCCGTTTATGTGCCCAATTCTCGCCATTTGCGGGAAGTTTTACTTTTCTGTTACAATTCGAAAAAAAATGCAGCTGAAGCGCATCGAATGCTTTCAGAAACTTACGGTGATGCTGCTCTGAGTGAAAGAACGTGTCGGGAGTGGTTTCAACGTTTTAAAAATGGTGATTTCGATGTCGAAGACAAACATGGTGGTGGAAGAGAAAAAACCTTCAAAGATGAACAACTAGAAGCATTGCTTGATGAAGATTCGTGCCAAACCCAAGAAGAGCTTGCCGAATCGTTGGGAGTGAGTCAGCAAGCCATTTCAAAACGTCTCAAGGCCCTGGGCATGATTCAGAAAGAAGGAAACTGGGTGCCGTACGAGTTGAAACCGAGGGACATCGAGCAAAAGTGGTCAAAAAGTACCTGGAAACGCTGAAATGGGAAGTCTTACCCCACCCGCCGTATTCCCCAGATGTCGCCTCTTCTGACTTCCACCTATTCCGTTCGATGGCACACGGCCTGGCAGATCAACATTTTCAATCCTTCGAAGAATTGGAAAAATGGATTGCTTCATGGATAGCGTTAAAAGAGGACTCCTTTTTTCGAGCCGGGATCCGAAAATTGCCGGAAAGATGGGAGAAAGTTGTCGCTAGCGACGGACAATACTTTGAATAATACATCTGTAAGCACTTTTTCGCAATAAAGCTTTTAATTTTGGAAAAAACGGCGGAAGCAAAGTTGTACACCTGATATTATTATTTTTAATATTATTTTTAATATTTAATTATTATTTTCATTATGAATCTTCTAGTTTCGGCATTCGAAACACAATTGGAAAATTTTTTTTGCTGCAGTTTTTTTTGTCAACTCGTCCCAGTGTGCACTAAAATTTCTTTGCTACTTAAATTCGTTTACTACTCTTAAAACTTTTTATCAATCTGTGTCGCTCTCTGTTACGAATATTTGTTTTTATTTTGAGTAATTAATTATTTTTGTTGTTCAGTTAATATTTTGTTTCATTATGAAATGTTTATAAAAAAGATAAAATTTTTAAGTATTATTTTTAATTTTTTCTTATTATAATTTTTTTATTATTTAATTTTTATTATTTTTTTTAATATTTATTTATTATTTTCATTATAAATCTTCGAGTTCGGCATTGGAAAAAAGTGCAAAATTTATTTGCAGCACTTGTTTCCCTATCTACTCGTCCCAGTGTGCACTGCGCCCCTTGTGCTCACCGCTCACTACACAACTCCGGCAGCATCAGCCACTATAACAACAACAACAACAAATATGCATACTTGCCACCGAGCGTGTGTACAGTCTCGAATTGCTATTCCCGCCGACGTCGCGTCGTGCATCAGGCCGCCGGCTGAACTAAAAGTCACCCATGATGATTTACGACTTAGGCTGCCTCAAGTAGTCACCACCGAAAATAAGTCAAAGTACGAAAGGGGAGCAGTGTGCATTTCGTTGTTGTTGTTGTTGTATTCACAGCTACTTACTTCTTAGTTTGCGATTTTCCCCTCCCCACCCAATGTTTCACGACTTTTAATATCTTCGGCATTAAAGAACAAGCATACTGCAAAAGGTCCTGTGTCTGTGTGTGTGTGTGTGTGTGAGTAGAGCACAAAAAAACCGATAAGTGCAAAAGCAACAACAAATGTGGGTGTCCGGGTGTCCAAATGGCGCACTTTGTTGTGTGAAATTTCGAGCAGCCAGCAAACGAGCTGAGTGGCTCTGCAAGTTATGGGATTTAAGTTCACTGCGCAGACGAGGTTTCTTTTGTTTCGAGCGTGGATTATGCAGCCAGCGCTGTGCACCGCAGCTGGAGCTGCTCACTTGGTGCGCTCAAGTGCGCCAATGACGGGTGACAGAAGTCGCCACTGATCGCTGTCGCTGTTGAAGAACTCAATTTACAAAAAAACAACAAAAAATAAAACAAAATTGTGAACCAAACAGCTGAAAACGGAATACAAGTGGAAAGTTATTGCCTCAACTCTTGCATTCTGTCAAATGCGGTCAAACTGAATGTCAGCGCAAATTGGTTGGTTGGTGGACGCAGTGAAGTTGGTTTGGGCATCTAGATTGATGTAGGACTGCAAAATTTGAGTGGGGAAATTCAGTGCACCTATTGAGAACGGTTTAAAATTTTGCTATAGCAGCTTTGAGTTTGAGACTCTATGAGAAGAATATATGCGCTGGTTCTGTAGAATTCAGTTTATTGAAATTGATTAACTCATTAGGCGACAACAGGGTCTTGAAACGTTGACTGAGACAGTATTGCAAAGTGCCTGAAATGACTTTCTCCTAATTCTTAAAACGGAAATCTGAGATATCCTCCCAAAAATTAAAAAATCCCAATTTTTTAATCATTTTTGTCATCATTTGCAATGTTGCTCATCCACCAATAAATGATGAATAAATGAATAAATGACGTACTCTTAGAACTGAATCAGCAGTTTTACACTAATTTTGTTTCTTAACTAACTCCTTAACAATTCTTCCAAGGCCAAGAATCTCCTTAATTTAGGAGAATATCTGCTGATCTGGCAACACTGGACTTAGGCATCACAGCTCTTATGGTCTTAGTAGGTCTGCTATGGCTATGTAGGAGATTTTAGTACCAATTTTCAATAACTGCGAAATAAACACATTTTCAGTTTTGGCTTATTTCTGGCGTTCAAGTTAATTTCTGAGCTTTGATGTATTCAGAGACCTATAGTAGAATTTTATGGCGAATATTTTCGTGGTACATTTTGTCCTTAAAAAGTCCTGTTTTACAGGACATTTATGGCATTTTAGAGAAAAAGAGGCAAATTGACCCATAAAAATAGGAGCTACAGGGTTAAAATACTCCACAAAAATGTTCTTCGTAGTATTTTACATCAAATTGCTGAACACATCATATACCTAAAATGTGAGGTTACATGGTTTTCGTATGCCGATTCACCATATGAGCAAAAAGAGGGAAAACTTGAACCCCCCTAAAAAAACTTCAGATGTAAAGTTTCAAAACGCCGATAAACGTATATTTTTTTTTTGCCCCCTCTACCAGAATCCGTTGTCAGAACCTCGTTATTTTAAAAAAAGTTTGACTTTGTTGTGTTATTTTAAAAAAAGTTTGATTTTGTTGTGCAGTGTTATTAATAATTTCATTAAAGTTGAATGGGCAACTAAACCTAAGTTTGAGAAATGGATCTTCTGTTCTTCTCTTGGTCCCATGTCTTTTTCATACAAACACGTTCCAATTATCCGATACGCAATGAATGTACTCTATCAACTTCAAGAATACGATCGATTTAGGAATCAGTGGTTGACTCCTGCTTTGAATTTCATAAACTCACAACTTTGCGGAAGAATCTTCACAGCTAGTTTCATACACATTCGTGCCATGCGGCAGAGATCATTTGCTGCATGTTTCATAAAATTTCAAATCCTTAAGCCAGACACATATTTTGTTGGTGCTCACAACACAACTTCCCATGTTGTGCGCCGTGACGACGCACGAAGCGTTTTCGCATTAGCGCAGCGAGCAATTTGCAATTTCTTGCTTGGCACTCGATGTGGTTTCGCGAAGCGTATTTTTCATTGATTAGAAAAACAAACGCGAATGCAATTGGCGTTACGTGTCTAATGGGCCTCGGCACTGCAGGCCAGCGGCAATTAACACTTCGACTGACTGCTGCCGAGACGTGCCGAACTGCAACAACACTGCGCCACGTTCGCATTTGGCACTTTCGATGCTGAAAAAACACACACAGAACGCTCAACAAGAACTCTTGAAAAACTCTAGAAAAACACCCGTTCGCTGGACGCGTTGTTGGCGTTTCGGGAAAGTGCAATGTGACGGAAAAAATGTGTCGCCGCAAACGTTGACGCATTTCATTTCGACGCTGGACGCCGCGGCCGGCTGGAATTTGCGCTGACACAAATACTGCACACGCACACAAACACGCACACATACACATTCGAGGCAAAGGAATTTCGGGCGCTGCTGCTCGGAGTGACGGGCGCGTATTGATGTCAACAATTAGTGGCGCGACGCAGTGGCCGCGGTGCGAAATGCGACTGGAGTCTGGGTCGGTCGCGAGGTGTCAACGCGCGCCGTCTAATGTGGCTGCGGCTGCTGGTGTTGCTGACGTTGGCTGCTGGCTGCGACAAGTTAAAAAATTTCATCTAATTACTTAGCAGCAGCTTTCAACATCTGACATTTGTCTCAATTTTGTCTTTCAGCGGCGCTGACTCTGCAGCCTGTCGCCGAAGCATAAATTCACATTGCTGCTGACGCTGTCTTGTTTTCTTGCAGGCGTGTTTTTTCGTTGGCCACATAAACACACACAAATCGTACAACAAAAATAAACAGCGATTCATAATGTCACACTTGTTCGTTTGCCAACGTTTCGCGACGACCTCCAAGCGAACAAATATTGTGCAGCGGTGCTCACTCTTTGAATGTTGGACGATGTCGGTAGAAGCGATTGAGGGATTCTGATCTAAAATGTGTACAGAAGTATTTCCAGAAGATGGCACAGCAAATATTTCCACTAGTTAGTTGTTTTCATTAGGCTTTTTGTCTTATCAGAAAAAGAAATGTTGGAATAAAAACCATAACTCTTTGTTGTATATCCAACTCTGCTAAAACCTGAGATATGCGCACAGCAGATGGTGAAAACCTCAGTCAATCCACAAGGAAACGATTTTGGACTTGGTACGAGTTAATAAGGACAGTAGTCGCCAACATTTTAATTAGAATTGGACAAATTGAAGGCTGAGTACTTGATTCTGAGGCAATAAGTAAGAAAAATCGGCAGTACACCATATTTATATATATACATACTTGTAAGGATCAACTCTTTACCTTTAAAAAGGCGTCCTTAGCATTGCTTTCGTATAATTTGTTTGTTTGTTTTTGCTTGCATTTCATAACTTTGGCTTCTGTTGACTTTTTTATCAGAGTTGCTAACATTTGTAACATATTTACCACCACATGGTTCGAGGGTCGAACGTGCATGTAGAAAATGGTAATCGAGGCCAATGTTAAGGACTAAAAACGTCTTTTGGAAAATGCCCGATTCTTATGAATTTTAAAACATCAATATATAAGTTTTAGCAATGAAATCTGGACTCAAATAAACGACCTTCAAAATGGTGTTTACATTAACCTTACAAAACGAACATTGTTTTTACAACGTTTATTACGAACCTTTGTCGGTTTGGCGACTACTGAAAGAATTTCTTGAAAATTATATATCTAAAAATTTACTCATCTTTTCTTTTTTTTAACACATAACTATGTCTTTGATCTGTTATTTTTGAGGTTATAGTCTACGTCAGAGGTGCCCATGCCCTATGCTCTCGTTGCTCATTTGTTTTTGTAAATGCTCTTCAGCATAGGCTGTGGATTCCAGTTCCTCGTTTGTTTTTGTAAATGATCGTCGTCATAGGTTAAGCATATTAGTATACACACACAGCACAGTATGCTTTGTTGGGCCAAATTGGCGACAGTTATCGTCCACGTAGGTTTTGTTGTTGTTTAGCGTATGAATTAATTTTTATGTATTGGTGTTCGCTCTTCCATAAGAAGGTTTTGAGCACCCTTGGTCTACGTAATAGCACAGAATAAACAGTATACAGAAGGCGCATCTGAAATAATTTTGCGATTTCATTTCGGACGCGGGCGGGAAGCAACAAAGGTGAGGAAAATGTAAAGGGAACCGAGAGAGTAAGCGCGAATTGATGTATTGTATACGCATAGATTCGATTTTTTTTGGGCTTTATTCTCATTTCGACAACAACACGCAATGTTGTTGCGGCTGGCTTGCGCAGCAAGCCAGCTTGGCTTTACTCGTGCACATTGAAAGTGGTTGATTTGGCAAAGCAATCGCCAAGGCAAATTCAATAGGTAGTTGCAGCATTCTTTGATAATTAGCACAACATTGTAGCAATAGTTTTCCACTTATTATCACTTTCTTAATGCGTCTTGGTTGTTTCAATATTTAACACATATATTTCATTGTAGCCATTTGTACTTTTTACAACTTCTATTTTACAAGCAGACCAAAAGAACTTATAAAATCCATTGAATTTTGGTTTTTCTCGTAGTGCTACCACCTTATGTGCCTTGGCGATCGCTCAATCATTTTTCTATGAAACTGCCTCTCCACTTCTTGTTCTTGTTTGTCAAAAAGCAAGCGGAGAGCGAGCACGAGCCAGCACCAACATGCAAGCGGCACATCGCTTTGTTGCCCAACAACAACAACCACAGTGTGTGGTGCGCGGTCGCAGCTTCTCAGCTCACGCTCTCGCGCTCTGTGCGTTCTCATCCCCTTTACTGCTTCCCCCCGCATCCACAAACGGGTCGTACCGCTGGAACCCGCGAAGAAAATTTTCTTTACACCAGATGCGCATTCTGTATATTGTTTGTTCTGTGGTAATAGCCAATAGTTTCATTACGAAATAAATATTCATGTGAAAGCGAGTATCAAATTCAAAATTCAATAGAATCCCAAAACTACTATTGATTTGTTTGAAAATTTGTTTTTGTTTTTTAACTTATCCTATGCAGGAAGTCGTCTGGCACATTGTCCGACATTAAGGCAGTCCTAAAGGCGCTAGAAGCCTACTCGACTTCCTAAAGGCTGGTAACGGACTGCCGCAATCTCTTGAATGAACTGGACAGGCGCAACACTGTAGAACTGGCTGGGAACCAGGACATGACGGCAATGAACAAGGGTGCCTTACGTCGACTGATAGGCCCGGAACCATTCTGTGAACTACCAAGAGGACACATTCAGGAGTGGTTACGGCAATGGGTTGACCAGGAATTTGCTGATCAATGGACCAACAACGGGACTACGGCAGGCAAAACAATTCCTAGCCCCGGACAGAGTTGTATCCAACAAACTCCTCAAGCTAAACCGAAAGGATCTTCGTATCCTCACTGGGTACCTAACAGGGTATTGCTCACTTAGATACCATCTTAAAAATATGGGAAGCTATCATAGAACAGGATATGTGAGCTATTAAATATTAACATAAAAAAAACAGTTTCGTCGTTTTTATAAAGATTTTAAATACAAGATGAACCAGCAGCATTTTAAATCAATAGGTAATTTATTAAAAAAATATTCTAACGACAAAAATACGAACAGAGATACACTGCAGAAAGCTATAAGAGCCCTTTAAGTTGAAGTTGAATTGATGCAGACATCGTCTTCCGCTCTAGTTTGAAAAATGAAGGACATCACCGATGGTCCTTTATTCTAGGATAATGCCACAAAGGAAAAGTAAACTGCAACCGGCAATTACTATATAAGATATTTAAAAGAAATCTTCAAAGATTCGTAGATACCATAAGCCACCTAAGATACTTAGGGCCTTCACTCTATGTTCGAATACCTGCCTCTTTCTTTGGCGATTGGTCTTTGTAAGGTTTCACAATATCTTAACTAACTACGATAATTCAATTGAAATATCCCAACTACTGCTATCTTTGAACAAGAATTTTTTCTTTTCAGTTCAACCAATTGTGACAAGTTTTGAATGTCTTCTACCTATCGGCAACGGATGCACTATACAAAGGGCGCTCAACATCATCCAGTAATCTACGAAAGCGTCTCTCCTAGGGGTCCACAGATGGCAGTCTCATCATCAAGGACTTCTAGCGATAAGCTTATAACCCACCTAGGCGTTAGCCTTGAGGCCCTTGAGTGGAGTGAACGATTAGAAAACAATTTCAACTACGATATCCTAACTATGGCATCTCAACTAGTATACCCTGCGACAACAAATTTTACACATGAAACAGTCGATATACTCGTCAAACTAGGGGCCAAATGTAGTAAATCTGCGTTCTTAGGTTTTCTCTCTGACGTCAGGATTTTTTAAAAAGACTGTCAAATTTCAAAGACATGTTTATTTAAAAAAATTATTTTAAAAATTGAGCGCATTGTAGAATAACAATATGGGATCAAATGACAGAAAAAATCATTAAAATCTTAGAAAATTTAATGGTTTGGTGCAAAGGGACGAAGAGGTATTGAAAATGTCTTTTTTAAACTTTATCTTTGAATATCCTTGGAAATTAGATCTAAATTACAATTACGATATTTTAAGTATGATAACTTAATTACAATATCTCATCTACGATATGGCAACTATCTTAAATATGATATCTTAGTTGTCTGAATTACATTATTTCGAAAAGAACGATAAATTAACTAAGATTTAGCAGTTACGATATCTGAACTGAGATATTTCAACTACTTTGTTTGAACTATGATATCTTAACTTATTTGAAAGTTATCAGCGGGTCCATCCCGTTCCGAACTTAAAAGCAGACCAAAGAGCATGATTGATCCTTAAAAAATTGGAAGATAAATGAATGGACAAAGCTATGTATGACGTTTAAAGAAAGTCAGCTGTCAAACTCGAAACCCAGTTTTATTATAAAAAAAGTTTTGAAGAATGTCTGTCGATTGGGTGTTTCACTACCCAAACCAACAGAATCTCTATAACTGAACTGATGTGCAAAAACATATGTATTGTCTAATTTTTCTAATTTTTTTATACTCTGCACAGTTTTATATGAATGTCTTCATTTTTGAAAATCTTCCATGTTTTATAAATCTACATAACAATCATCACATTGGCACTGACCTCCACTCGGATCCATGAAATCTGTGCTAAATAAAGTTTGTGGTATGGGAAGAAAAACACTTTTAAAATTGCCCTAAAATGTTTTAGATAGTTTTTCAAATTCAGATCTGAAAAGAAGATACTTTAGCGCTAACGCGATGCTCGATTTCTGTCGTCGGGAATGGCCGCATTTTTTGCGCCTTCGTCTTGTGCCCTGTCGCAATGTTACAATAACAACAGCAGAAGACAACACAACCCGACTGACAAACTGATTGATGATACGCAATAAAATGTGTCGTTTGTTGTGCATGTAACGCATCATAAATTTGCAAAAATACGGCAGCTTAAAAATAGAGCGGCCGACCGAACCAGCCGCGCCGACAGGAACAACGAACGATACGAAAAAAAAGCGGCAAAAACTTCACTTTTCAGCTGGTAATTAAAATCATGTGCCAACAGCTGCCCCGAAGCGGCACTAACAACGTCCAACTCCAGATGCGCCGAACAGAAAAGTTTCGATTCGATTTCATATTCAGTAAAAATTGATTGCGATATCGTTTCGATATCGAAAAGGCCAAATCGGCCACAACTGCACACGACACACTTTGTGTCTATTAAAGCTTTTGCAGTAAATTCCAATTGGCAGCCAAAGTAAACGACGCGCAACTGCCAATGTTTATTTTTGCCAAAAGTTTGTTGTTAACATTTTTTTGCCACATCGAAAAAAAACTACTGAGCGAACCAGAAAAAAACATGCCAAAGATAAGTGCGCACAGCAAAAGGTGGGCGTGACTGGCGCAAATGCCACAGCAGTCATGCAGGTACCGAACAGGAAAACTCCAACGCCAAATCTATGATTTTCGCACACTGTGGCGCGTTCGCCGTTTCCAAACCAGTGCAACACTTTTTCGTACATATCGTCGCCTGAGAAAACAAATGTCGTATGTCTTACTAGGCTCAATGAAACATACGACATTCGTTTTCTGAGGTGACGATATGAATTTTGTACATAGTCGCGCCGGTGCTGAAAAAGCGGCGCGAACGGGGACGAAATGTTGTAGCTGCGGCGTGTCTGTGTGTGCATTCGGCGACGGTCCCTTTACGGCCTTGAATTGCATTTGGCGTGTTGGGCGCGCGCGCAATTTTTGCCAGCGGACGAACAAAAAATATCGCCGTACAAAGGAAAGGAAGACCGGAAGAGCGGCAAAGTTGATGCTGCGCGCCGGCGGGAATAGCGGCCACTTTGTCGTTACACGAGTGTGAGGGCGGACTTGTGTTGCTGTTGTAGTTGGTGCTGTTGTCTATGTGTTGGTTGAAGAGGCAGAGAAGTAATGGTGGCAGACAGCAAAGCATACCCAGTCAATTTGATAGCTGAGCTGCGTCAGAGATTGAGCCAAGAGTGGGGTTTGGGTGTATGTGTGTGTGCGTGTGTGTGAGTGCCAGTATCAGTTTCTGTATACAAAGCAAAAGCGCTGTTTGCTCGCTTGTTCAATGGGTAAATGTGAAATTTTGTGCATTTGAGTTGTGCTTCGGCAATTTTCGCATTTACGCAAAGTAAACTGAAAGCATAAAAAGCTGAAATTTCTATCAGCTGCAAATATCTATGTATGTATGTATGTGTGTACTCGTATGTGTTGGTTGCAAAAACCCAGTTTCGTAACTTTTCGCAAAATTTGTAATTTGATTTTACTTGCAATTGAACTGATTGAAAAATTTCGTAGAAAATTCAAGGCGTATAATTTTTCAGCCATGGTTGCATAATTTGAAAAGTTATTGAAGTAAAATTCGAAATCTTGAGTTTATACGCAGTCAAGGCTGGCGATGATGTGGTCTTAAAATGAAAAAATAAAAATAAAAAAAATGTTTAAATTTTGATCAAACTTTATAGTCAATGAGTTGCTTTAAATTTTTCATTGTGTTTGCAAATATACAAAGTATCAATTAAATATTCGCCTCGAGACTTTTTGCTATTCTTTAACACTTGAATGGATAAGATTATAATTTGATTTTTTTATATTATTGCATCATTTTTTCTTGATTTTTACTATTTTTTAAAGCCAAATTACCTCACATGCATGAAATGCTGTCTTGTTTGTTCAGAATAACCAAATGCAAAATTGAGCAATAAGAAAGAAATTTAAATTGTTTGTACTAAGAAAAATTGTGGAATAATTAAAGTTTTTTCAGCTGAACCAATGAACTGATTGAGATGAAATTTCACAGTGTGTTGGTGCTTGGTAAGGGTTGTATGGTATATTGTAAAGACCTTTCAAACTAGAGGTGACCGAAAACAAAATAATTACATATTCATGATCAGCGACTCCGAAAATATAAGGAATTATTAAGAAACTCTGCGGGTTTTTGGAAAACAATTCGGCTCGTTCGTCACACTTTTACCAACAGAAAACAGCTCTAAGAATGTAGAACCTTCTTTATGTTACAACCTGAAATCGAACTTAACAACATTGAAAATAACTAAAAACTGGAAAAACTTTCTGAACTTTGTTGAACCCACCCTGCTCTGGATCTCAGGATATAGGTGCGATACAGGAAATGAAAGAATAGACGAACTGGATATAGGCGCATTGAAGAAAACGAAAGAACAGACAAACTGGCCAAACAGGGATTAGCCCTGAATATTTCGGACGCAGGTTCAGTCGCTATTTCGTTCAGCAGGTTAACCCTTTCGCTATGACTTCTTCAAGGCATTTGAACAAAATTGATTTTTGACTTTTTGAACACAATTTTTAATGAGTTTTTAATACAAATTAAGAGTTTCAGGGCCAACTGAACGTGCCGCGGGAAACCAGACGACATAGATACATGTTTATGTGAGCAAATTAAACATTAAACAATCTATAACAATCTATACTCCTCTATCAAATAAAACAGGACAATGCAACTGTTTGGAAACACCGCAATGCTCTTCACGGTTCTTACGGATCGTTGGTCGCTAGAAGAACATGTGGACTGGCTGCAAATCGCCTTCAATTGCTGCTCTTGCATTTTTGGGGCAGTTAAGGATTCCCTCACCAACTTCCTGTGTGCATGGCTAGAATAAGCAAAGCACAGATTACACTCGCCCGAGAAACATTTCTTGAAAGACCTCAGTTCCATGTTCCAGTTCCCAGTAAAGTTCAGTAAGCTGTTAGACTTTCTGGACCTGATAAAGTGAATTTAAACATCAGTTGAACTCTCATACGAATAGAGGATATGATACCAAAACGTGGCGCATTGTTGTTAATTGTGCTACTAAGTTTTTGGTGTCAGTTACTGAACCTCCCTGAAACACCTCGATGCCATCGACATCATAAACTGAAGTAAGCTGTTAGACTTTTTGGACTTCACAAAGTGAATTTAAATACCAGCTTAACATTCATACAAATAGAGGAATGGTACCGTTTTGGTTTCAAATAGAAGATATGGCACCGTTTTGGTTCCATATTCTCTGTTTACCATGGTACCATGGAAAACAGAGGTTTTGGCTCCATATCCTCTATTTACCAAAATTTTACCATAGCCTCTGCTATCTAATTGTGCTAGCAATTTGATGGTGGAATCCTTTGAATTAATCTACCTACCCACAGTTTGTTGAGTGGGTCGTAGCGACTAAAACGTCCTCTTGAAGACCGATACGTAGTTGCGGGGGAGCTTCTACAACTGCAGAAGAAATAAAAGCAATTTACAATTTCCATACAATTTCTGTACAGAACACTCACTATCTGAGGGAACTCCAGATGTGACGATCAAGGGCCTGAGTAAGCATCATTAAACACAACTCCACAATACAACCACCTATAGTCTTATTGAAGCTTGTTTGCTTCAGTAAGGATAAAAATATCCTTGCTGCCCAGTGCTGAGTATAAAAATAATGCATTCATAAGTGTTTTAGGCAAAATATCTTTAATATGTGCAAAATATTTCCAACGCAACATCACAGCGTATTCTCAGAATCTCTTCACTTCTAGTATCTCTTCTTCATGCATTTTTTATGTATTGTGTTGTTATGGTTATCGCCATTAAAGCATCTAACTGGAAGCTGCATAGAATTTGCAAAAATGCCAAAAGCCAACCTATATTCGCCATAATACACAACATACTTTGCGCCAAGCTTTCGACACACATACACATACACTCCGGCTCACATAAATATTATATCAAATATAGATATACTTAGATGTGTGTGCGGCAAAAAGTTAAAGTGGCAGCTGGCAAGTGGAAGGCGAGCTGGTAATGTTTCGAAAAGTAGCAAAGTAAGGAAAAAGTATGTGTAGACGAAACTGCAGTAAAGTTGACTAAAGACGGTTAAAATAATGCGGAATGCATTAGCAACTGGAAGGAGGAGATGGGGGGGCAACTGTTGCTGCTGTTGCTACTGTTGAACCCTTGCAGACCACCAACTTGGCAGATTGTCAGGAGAGCAGAAGGTGTGAATGTGTAAAATATTGTTTCATATTTCTTGGCTTTCTCTTGCTTTGCCATTTTTTTCACTTTAATTCTTTTTTGGGTTCACCAACGGAAAGTAAGCGGAAGTAAAGAGTGTTGTTATCTGATATGTTGGCGGCAGAGAGCAGATGTTGCACTTTGGTGGTATGTAAAGCAAAGGTTGCAACAATGTGTGCGACATTTGTTTTGGATTAAAAAAAACAAAATTTGCTTTATAGTTTGAAGCAACTTGTTTGCATTAAACATGGAATTGCATGATTGCTACATGATAGATGGTGAGAGCTTGAGAAGGTGAAGAATTTGAATATGGAAGGATATATGCCACTTTATTATGCATCGAAGATAGAATAGACCTTAGTGGTTTGAGTTCATTAGTTTTAATACTTAAAAACTAAAACAAATATAATAAAACTAGGTTCCATGTGGAGCTCGAAGAAAGTGTTTAAACTGCAAAAGACTGGGAAAGTATGAACAAATTTCTAAAATTTTTTTTAGATATAAGTTTGGAGAGATGTATGAAAGTTAGATAAGTATTAGACGGGAGTTATAAGTTTTGTGAGTCAGGTAGTGGGGCAAAGTTTCATCAACATTATGAAAATCTGTTATATTGTTTTGTATGGAGACGTCCCACCTGAAATTAATTCCTTAACTTATTTACTTTCACTCAACTGGACTATTGGAAATTTTTCAACAAACGAGAAAGAAACAGAAATAACCTTTGGTGAAGACGAAGTCACCTTCTTTACCTTTTCGACTCCGGATTTAACCCTCTGTCTCGATATAACTTTTTGGTATTTAAATCATGAAACACTTTCCTGAGAAGTGTGCACACGACATTTTAAGTTGCCACGGCTCTTTGTCAGAATTCTAAAGCTGGTTTACTTTTGAACAATTTTAGCTTAAAACGGGTTAAATAAATTTTGTATCAATATTTTTTAATTACACAAATATTATTTCATATTTATTGGAAAATACAAAATTATCACTTTTTGATATTATTTAACCACATTATTGAGGAAACTGGGTTTTGATCAAACGCGCCCAATTCGTAGACTTCAATTGGAACACAAACTTTCGCTGATATCGCTGCAAATTATTGAAAATTTGTTTTGGGATAACAGTAAAATTGTTGTTATCTGTTTTGAATCCACTTCTAAAAATATTAATTTTTTGGTACTTACTTAGATTAAACCCATAAATCAATCGTAGGTTTTGCTATAAGGTGACAAATAGGTGAAGTTGCTCTCAGCTGGGCAGAATTTTACGCCTTTTAGGACGTTTTTAGTGAGCAAGATTTTCCCTTTCCCACAGCCCACGTCTGCAACTTTTCCAAGTTGAGATTTTAGCTCAACTTTTCTGCCTTCTGGAAATTTTTGCCTTAGCTAAATTGATTTTGTGTTTTAGAGAATTTTTAATTTTACCACTGAAGGTTCAGGTTACCAATATACATTTTGTCATCTGCACAATTTTTTTATTTTTTATTTATATATCACTTTCACACTGGAAAAAAGCCATATTGCCGTGAAACTAGAGAACAAACAATGTAATACTGCGCACTCAGTTTTTCATTTGTATATCCTTTGCCCTTTTAAAAGGACTTCAAAATTTTGAAGGGGATATAAAATTGAAAAAATATAAAATATACTTACTCTTCTAAGAATAAGGCGATATGTATCAGGTGTACAACTTTGCTTCCGCCGTTTTTTTTCCAAAATTAAAAACTTTATTGCGAAAAAGTGCTTACAGATGTATTATTCAAAGTATTGTCCGTCGCTAGCGACAACTTTCTCCCATCTTTCCGGCAATTTTCGGATCCCGGCTCGAAAAAAGGAGTCCTCTTTTGACGCTATCCATGAAGCAATCCATTTTTCCAATTCTTCGAAGGATTGAAAATGTTGATCTGCCAGGCCGTGTGCCATCGAACGGAATAGGTGGAAGTCAGAAGGGGCGACATCTGGGGAATACGGCGGGTGGGGCAAGACTTCCCATTTCAGCGTTTCCAGGTACTTTTTGACCACTTTTGCGACGTGAGGCCGAGCATTGTCGTGTTGGAGGATGACTTTGTCATGTCGCTCTTGATATTGTCGCCGCTGTTCTTTTAGCGCGCGACTAAGGCGCATCAGTTGCGTTCGGTAGCGATCTCCTGTGATGGTTTCACCCGGTTTTAAGAGCTCGTAGTAAATCACACCGAGCTGATCCCACCAAATACAAATCATAACCTTGGCGCCGTGAATATTCGGTTTTGCCTTCGACGAAGAAGCATGCCCGGGCTTTCCCCATGATTTTCTGCGTTTAGGATTATCGTATCGAACCCACTTTTCATCACCGGTTACGATTCGATGTAAAAACCCCTTACGATTTTGTCTTTGAAGCAGTTGCTCACATACAAATAGACGGCGCTCGATGTCCCTCGGTTTCAACTCGTACGGCACCCAGTTTCCTTCTTTCTGAATCATGCCCAGGGCCTTGAGACGTTTTGAAATGGCTTGCTGACTCACTCCCAACGATTCGGCAAGCTCTTCTTGGGTTTGGCACGAATCTTCATCAAGCAATGCTTCTAGTTGTTCATCTTTGAAGGTTTTTTCTCTTCCACCACCATGTTTGTCTTCGACATCGAAATCACCATTTTTAAAACGTTGAAACCACTCCCGACACGTTCTTTCACTCAGAGCAGCATCACCGTAAGTTTCTGAGAGCATTCGATGCGCTTCAGCTGCATTTTTTTTCGAATTGTAACAGAAAAGTAAAACTTCCCGCAAATGGCGAGAATTGGGCACATAAACGGATATTTTCGAGCGTGAATAATACGAAAACAAGAACAACTGTCACTGAAACGGCGATGACAATTCGTTAGGCACTGTCCACACTCACTTTAAAGGCATTACCATCTATGTATTTCAACCAGCCTCAGCCGGTACAGCCACCTATCGGAAAACGGCGGAAGCAAAGTTGTACACCTGATATATCAAATGAAAGAGGAAAGGCTCAAAAATTTAAATAAAATTGTTTTTTAATCCATTTGTAAAAGAAAGGATATGAGAAAGGAAATTTTATATCCTTAAAAATTTATACAGAATTTTCTTGAAAACTAACTATGTTCAAACGCAAAATCTCCTTGATAACGTGTCATGTTAAGTTAAAAGTTAAAAAAACATAAGCATAGACCATTAATTTTTCTTCCCGTGTTAAAACGATGGGTATGTCAACAGTCGTATAATCAAAAATTTATTCAGTCATTATTTAATACGACTTTTATTTATTTATTTACGAAATCTTTAAAAACAATTCGCAGTTTTAGATGTTAGCTCGCAATATTTCAGCATTGCTCCAGCTGCCATAAGCTGGGATGTCAATGTCAGTGAAGCATTACCCTACAAGGAATGCCTAACCGAAACTCCAGAAAAAAGTTCAAAATTTGTCTAAAAACTAACACATGCATAAAAATATCCCAAATCTCACTAACACATACAAATCTGCATTTCACATTTTGGGATTTTTTCTAGTAAGTGGGAATGAAAGAATATATTCGCATTAATACCTTCCATATTCTCTGTATGAAAGAGTGAGATGGCGATATAAACGTGGTGCGTCACCTGATTTCACAATGTCAGTGCTGAATTGAAATTTGTGTCGCGATGTTGAACAATCGGAGGGAATCCAAATAAAGTTAAGTATTAAAGGAGTAAAATTAAAGTTAAATCAAATAAAAATCTGAAATTCTTTTATTCAGACAAAGTGCGGAAGGAAGGACGATCTGATTGCGGTGATCAGACAACATGTTACCAGCACATTTCAACCATGAAGGCAAATGAGGCAAGCGTCCGTTGGAATCTACGTTTGCCGAAAGTCTGTCCGTCTGTCTTACGTATTTTTTTATTGGCTTAATTTTATTAAATTTAGTTTCTTACGTTTTTCTTTCAATAAATAAATAAATTTGAATTAATTTAATTTTTATTAGTATCAGATAGGTCTAACTGGTTTACCGGTTAGGCGTAACTGGTTTATACGGTAGACATACCGATTCGTACGTTATGCCTACCAGATAGGTCTGACCGGTTTGTCGGTTAGACGTAACTGAATGGTACATGCGAGACTCCATGTGAGTAAGCGAGACAGCTGTACGTTTATCAAGGTTTCAGAGTGCATGTGTTAGAAGGTGATATCAAATCACACGGACACAAAATCAAGTCACACGTACACAAAAGGACTAGTCAGATTTTTCACACTGCTAGAACAAATCTGACTAGAAATATAACCGATATGTTGGTTATGTATACCGGTTATATAACTAGTCATATGACCGGTAGTCTCCTTGTAGGGTACGCTGCAACAACCACCACTTCAATTTACACGAGTGAAGCCGTTCCCTGTCAGACAGACCTAACCGAAACACCAACACCTTGATGCAAAAATTGAATGCAACTAATACATATGCATTTCTTTCAAATTCCAAAATTAATTTTATTCTATGTTCAAACGTTAGCGAGAAAAGGAAGATTTAAGCAATTAATAATTTATGTATGAAAGAATGAGATAGCGATATATTTAGACATGGCACATGCCACCAGACCTAACCGAAAAGGAAGATTCAAGCAATTAATAATTTCTGTATGAGAGAATGAGATAGCGATATACAAATGGCACGTGCCACCAGATGTCAGACCTAACCTACAAATAAAACAAACACGACCGCCAAACTTACGATTATCACGTGCGAGAATTGTGAGTTCAAGTTTAAATAAAAATAATAATAATTATAATAAGAATGAACAGAAAACCTGAGAAATCTGGTAAGTAATACGTTAACTGCTCCTCTGTGTATCTTTTCTAGCATTTATTTCTTTACAGATCCTAAAATGTACAAACAAACGTCCAAGACCGGAAAATATAACGACGAAGGTTCAACGCCCATGAAGAACAGTGACAGTTAAAACTGTCCTCCAGTTTGTTAAAACTGGAGGACAGTAAATAACAGCAAATGAATGAAAAAAATTAAATAAAAAACCAATACTTTTATATAATTGTGTCTTCTTCTTCTTATTACTACCCGATAGATCTAACTGATATTTCGGTTATATGTACCCGATTTGTACGTTAGTCCTAACAAATATATACGTTAGGGCTACCTGGTATGTCTAACTGATATGTCGGTTATATGTACCCGATTTGTACGTTAGTCCTAACAAATATATACGTTAGGACTACCTGTTATGACTAACCAATATATCCGTCATAGCTAACTAAGTGAGCGAGATGGCTATACGCTTGTTCAGGCTTTAAAGTGCGTGCGTTGGAAGGTGATACAAAATCACATGTACACAAGAGTTTCCGTCAGATTTTGCACACGCTCTGAACAAATCTAACTGAAACTTTGTTCCGGACGCTAACAGATATATCAGTTATACACTACCAGTTATATAACCGGTTATATAACCGATAGTGTTCTTGTAGGGTAGTTATGGTCACACAAAGCTATACAATTTTTTGTAGTTGTAATAAAGTAACCAAAGTGTGATGAAAATCGAATCCTGATGTGTTTGTCGTAAATGCATCCAGCACAGTGGGGTAAGCTAGGGAGATTTTTCGGCACTCGCCCTCATTCGAAGCAGATAAGTAAATGCAATGCAGCTCATTCCATGTGGCTTTGCATGTTTCAAGTATTATTTAGTTATTTATTTATTTACAAGACTGAGGCAAAAACTCCAAGCGAGCCAAGTGGCCATTTTGCTTCCCGAGCTAAATACCATGAAATAAATAAAAAATTATATTGCAAGAAAAATCTCAAAGTGTTTGTTGATACCAACCTCAAAGTCAAGTAAAAGTGTCATTCTGGTTCAATTGGTTGCCTTCAAGTAGTCTTTCTCAAACGTTCCTCCAAGAACGTGAACAGCAGCTCAAAGGTGTTCACGTTCAAAGCATTGTTGTTGACGTTATCCCACATGAGACCGAAATTTTAGCAACATTGAATGCTTCAAGTAGAATTGCTATCAAATCCTACAAGTTCTTCGAAATATGTGGCACTCACGGTTGCTTTGAATATTGTTATTTTGTACAGTTTATCTGAAAATATTTTGTATTTTTAATGGTTTGATTTCATATAGTCCAATGTCATTAGCAGCCCGATGAGTAAAAAGCTCTTCCTTGTCTGTCGGCTGCTTTTTTTTTCCAAGTTTTGTGTACATTGCATTTGTAAACTTTACTATTTCGTTAGAACAGGCAATCCAACACAATCGACCTAAAAAATTACATAATTAATTAATTAATTGGCTCTGTATAAAGTTCCATCATTTTAGTATATTTTCTATCTTTACATACCTGGAGAAAAAAACCACTGCATCTACTTTTCCGTTCAGAATATTTTTTTACCTTATTTCTGGTGATAATGGCGCTTACATATTAAAGATACTTCCATTCTGACCAATCAAAATGCTTTCAGTTAGAGCTTCCAAACATTCGTCGCCTGTATTATTTCAGTTCAATTTGGATCTTCCGAATTTTCAGCTTGTTTGCTAAATTCGGAAAAAGCATCATCATTTCAAATAATCCACTGCACTGTTTCAGAATTTTTCCCAATTTGCTGCCAGTTAGCTATTTTTTACTTTAAAGTGTAACTTTATAGTGTAACACTGGACACAGCTTTTTTTCAGACTTTTTATGAACTTTAACTTGCTTGCAATTTCTTTTGGCAGTTTATGAAAATTATTCGAGGAAAGCGCACATAATTCGAAAAAATTAACAATATTCCCACTCATCTTTAACTAAAAGTAAAGGACTACTACGTAAATTTTTTTTTGCAAATGAGTTTCTGAAGCTCACTTCTAAGTTTAACCCATTACTGCCTGCATATAGTTCTAGCCAGCGGATTTTGTCGAAATTTACATATGTTGGTAAGGGGTGCTTAGAATAGTTATACACAAAAATTCAGGTATCTACCTGATATAGCACCTGAGATATAGAGGGGGTGAAATTTCACCCATCCGGCACCAGGTGTGCCGAAATATCCATATATTGCAAGAAGCTTGGTTGATTTCTTATTGCCTGTTGAAAATTGCCGATATAATTAATTATTTTTATTTTTACGTTTATTTAATTATGGAAAGGACTATCTATTATAAAAAAGTAGCTGGGGTCTTCAGCTTTCATAAATGGGGCCAATCCCAACTACTAATTCCACCTATCTTCTCCCCCTGGAGCTATTCCTACCTTTCTTCCTACCTAGGACCCTACGACAGTAAACTTGCTAAATTATTAAAATCTATTATCTATTATCTTGACTACTAACAAAAGAAAATGTGTATGACAATGTCGGCGCATGAAATTGGCGCCAAAATAAATGACGGTTTTCCATTCTATGTTTTGCACGTAAAATTATAAATGAAGGCGAGAATTAACAAAAAAATCAATGAAAATGATTCGCAGA
This sequence comes from Melieria omissa, assembly GCA_963971225.1. NCBI lineage: Eukaryota > Metazoa > Arthropoda > Insecta > Diptera > Ulidiidae > Melieria > Melieria omissa. The sequence continues at coordinate 125,756,055 of OZ020267.1, forward strand.
CGTGAAGTTTTGAGCACCTTCAAAATAAATGACATAATTGAGGAAGAACGGAGTGAGCACGAAGACATCGCAAGTCTTGGCTGAGCAGACGATATAGACGTAGTGCTTTACCACCCGATCGTGTGATTGACTTGACCGACGATGACAAACTTGTGATCAACGACACTGATCAAATTTTACCATCTGAGTAAGCCGGAGTAATGGAAGTAATGGAGTCACCCAATACATACAGCTAAAAGATATGACCGTAAGCAATCTAAGCATATTTTCATTGACCAACCAGATCCCATTTTTACATACAACCAACGAATGAGTGGAGTTGATTTAGTAGATAAAGGCATTGCGAACTACAGAATCCGGGTTCGTGAAAAAAAATGGTACTGGCCTTTGATAAGTAGTGTGTTCGATGCCTTAAACGCCTGGATATTGCATTGCTTGCTTCAAAATTTTAATAAAAGCAAGCCGATGGCGCAATTCGAGCTTCGACGTGATGTTGTTAAGAGTTGGTTGCCCCCAATTGAACGGAACGTACAATCCAAGAGATCATTTAGCACAGTGACACCAAGTCAAAAACGAGTTCGGAAAGATGGGATTGGCTACTTACCACAACGAGGAGACAAATACCGTCGTTGCAACCATTGTTAAGGAAAAACCTTCTTTGCATGCATGCAGTGTGACGTGTGCCTGCATACAAAAAACTGTTTCGAAAATTATCATAATGGTGAAAATCCGACCAAACGAACAACACATTGATTTTATTGATATCAAAACTATTACAATATTAAAAATTTCTTCTAAGTACCAAAAACTCTTTTTCTAAGTACCAAAATAATAACGCGCAATTTTTGAAACTTCGGTACACCTGGTGCCGGACGGGTGAAATTTCACCCCATTCTGGAAAATCATTCATTGTACACAGGTAGATAGTACAAGCAATACCAAAAATTCACAGAAGATAGGCAGGGCAATGCACTACATACTCCAGAGAAAACTGCTGGAATTTCCAATATTTACTATTTTTTAAGAATTTTAAACTTCTCGATAAAGTAAACAAAAAAAGTTAGTCAACTTTAAACACGGATTGGGATAACTTAATGCCACAATTCTTCAATATTATTAAACACGAAATAAACCTGCATCTATTCCAATTCATTCTGCCAAAATTTCAGCCAAATCGCATAACACATTTAGTCAGGGGGGCCAAAGGAAAATCACCTTTCCAGGGGGTGAAATTTCACCCCATCCGGCTGGAATGGGTTAAGTTGTAATTTGTAAAAATTTTTTGACAAACTAAGTTTGTATATTTTAAAATTGAATTTTTTACCAAAGAGTAGAGTCGACCCATTAATCCGTATAGGCATCGACTAGTATCGGCCATAAAATTTGGTATCAGCATCTGCCTTTTTTGGCTTTAATTTCTGCTTCCATGCTTCCATGTTGAAGCTGAATTACTATATTTTTATTTTTATTTTTTGTTTAATTTTTTTAATTTTCTTATATTTTTAATTTTTTTATTTAATGTGTTATTTATGTGAAATATGTTACAAACAAATATTATATATTTGTTATAGCCTCTTCGATTCTGTTCTTTTGAAAAATAAACCGTTTTTCATTGAATCTATTCGTTTAATTTCTTCTACGGAATCGGCATCGGCATTGGCCAAAAAAGTGTGAATAGGCGGACTCTAGACTAGAGTGCCTGCGGTTCAGTTCTGGGTTTAAGTTACAATTTGCAAAAGTTATTTAGCAAAGTTAGTTTGTATACTTCAAAAGTTTCTATTAAAGTATGCAATTATTTTGATTATATTTTTAATACTAATTAAAAAGGGGAAAACTTTGACCCCCCTAAAAAAATTCAGTAAACTTTCAAAACGCCGATACACGTATATTTTTTTTTGGTCCCCTCTACCAGAATGCGTTGTCAGAACCTTGTTATTTTTTTTGTGTTGTGCAGTATAATTTATAATTATTATTTATATAGGGTGTTTTTTTTAGAGGTTTGTTTTTCGAATAGAGATAAAACTGGCATTTTGTGGTCAAATCTGGCAACTCTAATGTCATTTATGTTCAGTTTGGTTTGCCATTTCATCATGAACAGGTTGACAAAAGAAAATAACACCGGCACACAAAAAAAAAAGTGGTCTGTACATTTGACTAGACCCACCTATCCTTATGTATTTCGGTGCGCTGAAACCGAATCCGAGGTCAGTTTTGTCCGTACACCCTAAAAATTTTGAGTAAATTGCAAAAAACCGCCATTATTTTTGATTTTTTGCCATTTTTTGCAGTTTTTTGCAATTTACTCAAAATTTTGAGGGTGTACGGACCAAACTGACCTCGGATTCGGTTTCAGCGCACCGAAATACATAAGGATAGGTGGGTCTAGTCAAATGTACAGACCACTTTTTTTTTTGTGTGCCGGTGTAATGGTTCAGTTCGCGAAGTTTACCGCAAGCTCCGTCCATCAGAGCAATTAAATCGGTTAACCATGGGTCGTTTTCGCACTACGTTTACTCTATGTGATAATACGCATCCGCAGAGACATCGAACAGTGCGCACCGAAGAAACAATTGCCGCTGTAGAGCAAAATGTTGAAGAGGACCCGAATGAATCGATTCGCCACCGTGCACAGCAATTGGAGTGGTTGAAAATTGGACCTGTAGAATTGGCTTTATTCGAGCCAGCCACGGCGGCCACATGCCCGAAATCATATTTAAACATTAACGGCATAAAATTATCCTTCCAATAAAGCCAAATTGATGGACATTAAAACGATTTTCTTGTGTTTTATTTCAATTCGAAGTTCTATACCTCTAAAAAAACACCCTATATTTAATAATTTAACTTTTGATAATTTTTAATAATTCTTATATGCCATTAGATAAACTATTATACACGAAAATCTTTTGATACAGGGTGAAGTTCACTTTTGGGAGTTAAAGTAATTTGATTCAATCTAAGTAAATGCATGACATAGGTTAGGTTGAAGTGGCTGTCATTGGGATTTTATTGCAAAACACACTTGGGCCACAAGTTGAGACATTGATAACACAAAAAGACAGAAGCTTTTGAAAGATTGCCAGAAGGAAAGCCAGTTGGATTGGTGGAAGAAACCTGATAGACCTCTTACAATATATTGCCTGTACTTAGCTCATCTAAATTACCAAAGAAAGAAGCGACTAAAACTATCTATCTCCATCTACAGACAGAGCTGAGCAGTGGCAAAGCCTTCTTCTACATTTAGGAAACTGGAACAATAGTCCCAACTTTAAAGACCTTAAGTCCATTGGCATGTTGTACGAATCGACTGTCCGTCTGCTGCTGGCGGCACTCACGTTAGAAATTCGACATTCAATGTCTGTCTGCTGCCTATCTGCTTAGCTAGACAAGAAGAACCTCAAGTATGCCTAAGAGACAACTTCATTAGACGCCCACTTTGAATGTTCCAAGAAAATGTCAAACTACACAAATTATGCGGCATGCATTGCTGTCTGTTGATTGAGACTATATTGCTACTCAATTTGTTAAGTTCAAGTTTTTATGTTTTTTATGTAATTCCTATATTGTTACGTAATTTGGCATTTGCCGAAATGTCACTTTGAAAAGGTTTTTATACGCAAATAAATAGAATTGCCCAAAATACGAGAGGCGATTAGGCAGAGGAAATCCTTCGATATAAAATAAAATAAAATAGCTGCAAAAACTCCTTCATTTGGCCGCCACATTTGAGTGTCGATAACAAAAGCAACAACAACAGCAACAACAATATTGCAATCGCAATATCCTTAAGTGGCTATACCGATGGTCGTTTCAATATTTAAACTACACAGTCGACACGTAGTACGTGAGCGTGACCCTGTCACCGATTGGGCGCCCAGCCACCGCACACAAGCCAACATATGCGTGCAAGTGTAACGCATGTGTACTCACATTTTCTTATCGTGTAAGTTGTAGGATAAAATCTAAAATGAAGCTTAAACTTATTTGGGTCTTTTGCCTGATTTTGTTATTGTATTTGAATTAGTGTAATGAAAAGTGTTTGCCATAAGCTGCCTTATGGTCGGCCCAGCTGCGTTGCGCTCGACTCGACTCGACATATGAGAGGTTTACTGTTGCTGCCTGCTAACCGTAGGTAATGATGACCTTATAAGCACACACACACACATAAATACGTACATGCGCTCATGCAAACTGGCTGGGGACTGGCTCACACCGGGACGTGCTTATTTGCACGAGTACTCGGGCCATATGTATCATTCATGGTAACCCGAAATGGATTGATAATATCCCACAAATGATTAACTTTTCAATAGTGGCGAACGAAGCGGAGCGTGAGGTGCAGCCGCTTTGCTTTTGTGCGCTGACAAATTGAATGCTGTGCTCGCTTGGGCTTCTTTTCCACCCACTCAGCGCAAGGTTGGTTGTACGTATGCGTGCGTGTGTGTGTTTGTGTGTGTGTGTGTGTGTGTGTGTGGGAGTGTGTACAGTGGCCATTTTCATAGCATTAGATATGCTAATAGTTGGGATTTGATTGCCAACGCAAATTGTCGCAGTAGTTTCACACACACACACACAGTCACTTTTCAATACCAATCCATGTATGTGTGTGTGCTAGTCAGCCTTAGTGCGGCTTTACATGCGAAATTTACTTAAAATTTGTCTTTCACTTAAATCAATACATTTGCATACAAAGTCCTTGGCGCAAGTCAGACCAAGATTTCCTTACCTTCCACATTGCGTCGAGCTGTGCTGCGCTGCGCTGACAGCAGTTTAGACGCTTCGCTTTGCTCGTAAAGCAAGTTGACATTTCTCAAATTGCTGATTGTGCAGATTTTTCCCGGTCCAAATGTTTGCTTTTACTCTAATTTGGGAAATCCTCGCTCACACACACACACACACATACACACACAAAGAACAGTCAAACGTGCGTCACATTAATTTATTGACTTTAATGAATTATCGAATCGCTGTCAATGTCAGCACAGCCAGCACAGCGTGAGTGAGTAACCAAAAATATATAATTACATCATTTGTCTGCGATTTGAGATATTCGGTCGCTGCTCACTGCGTAATTGGGGCAATTAACTGCCCGCGGAACAGTTGGACGCAGCTGTCGTCATTACTTGCTGCCTTTAAATTTATTTATTTTGTGTTTGTTTCGACATTCTTGTTGTCTGTTGTGGCAATTAAAACGATCACCCAATGATACATTTCACTGTGTTTGAACTTTTTGATTTGTTTTTTTTTTTAGAGATTCGCGCATTTGTTGACTACTAATTGTTTTGCAATATTTACAAAAATTTAACAATTCAAGCGGGAAACAACCACAAAATAAAGTTCGCAGCATGTGGAATTCGGAATTGAGATACTGTCAAACTTTAAGCAAATCCAGATGGGATCAGAAAATCACTTCGGTTAATAGACAATTTATTATACACAAATGATAATATTTTTGGTTTTTTTATTCAAAGAAATTAGTGATTTCTGTTTGGATTTTACTCCTCCGTTTTTCTTTCTCAACAAAAGCTTCTAACATTTCTACATTTAGAGAAGTAAACACAATAGTCACAAATTATATTTTTCGAGAGTAAAGTTCTAAAGTGCATTCTATACGCTTTGCTAAGGTCTTTGATTCACGAACCACTTTGAAAGCTTAGACATTTCAAAATGACGTTTTTTTATTAACAGAACTTTAGAGAATTCCATTGTATTGAAATTTTTCTGCATGTTTGATTTTTGTGTTGTAAACTTATAAATGTTTAAGACTTTTTATGTTTCATAACACTTCGTTCAATAATGTGTGTGACTGACACATAGATGGCGGCACTAACACTAAATCAATATTTTTTTTCGAAATTGTGAACCTTTTTAGGCTTACTGTCAAAATTATATGTCAATCCGACCATTAGTTTACAAGTTACAGTGCTTTAAGTGACACTACTTTTGAGTTTTCAAAAAAAATGAATTCAAAGCAATTCCGTGTGCTGATTTATCATTGTTTTTTAATGAAACAAAATACTGTTCAATGCCAGGAATGGCTTGAAAAACATTATTCGGACTCTGCTCCATCAAAAAGAACCATTTGTTATTGGTATGCCGAACTCAAACGTGGTCGTACAGACACCGATGACATTCCAACTACTGGACGGCCAAATGACGCTTTTATTCCGGAAAACGTTGAAAAAACACTGAAAATCATTATGTCCGACCGTAAAGTGAAAGTGGGGGAGATTGCTGACATTCTAAAGATATCAGCAGGCAGTGTACACACCATAATACACGAACATTTGGTTATGAAAAAGGTGTTTTCGAAATGGGTGCCGCGTTTGCTCACACCGGAGCAAAAACAACAACGAATCGATGATTCAAAGAGCTGTTTGGACATGTTTACGCGCAACAAGTCGGAGTTTTTGCGTCGGTACATCACAATGGATGAAACATGGATCCACCATTTCACTCCAGAGTCAAATCGGCAGTCTGCTGAGTGGCATGCAACCGGTGAAAGCCGCCCAAAGCGTCCAAAGGCACAAACATCGGCTGGCAAGGTTATGGCGTCAGTATTTTGGGATGTGCACGGAATAATATTCATCGACTATCTTGAGAAAGGGAAAACAATCAATAGCGACTATTATATAGCGTTGTTGGAACGTTTGAAAGAAGAAATCGCGATTAAGCGGCCCCATATGAAGAAGAAAAAAGTGTTGTTTCACCAAGACAATGCACCGTATCAGAAGTCGATGAAAACGATGGCAAAAATGCATGAATTGGGCTTCGAATTGCTTCCTCATCCCCCGTATTCTCCAGATCTGGCCCCCAGCGACTACTGGCTCTTCGCAGACCTCAAAAAGATGCTCCGTGGTAAGAGATTTGGCTCAAATGATGAAGTAATCGCCGAAACTAACGCCTATTTTGAAGGCAAAGAAAAATCGTTCTACAAAGGCGGTATCGAAAGATTGGAAAAGCGTTGGAATGATTGTATCTCCCTAAAAGGGGACTATGTTGATGAATAAAACCGAATTTTGGCAAAAAAATGTGTTTTAATTAGTTAGTCACACACATTATTGAACGAAGTGTTACTCTTCATATTTTGAGTAGTATTGGAGTATAATTAAAAAAAAATATTTCTTAGCGAAAATATTACTCAGACCGACAGTATTTTGACCCATCCAAAAGTCGCAAGAGAAACTAGATATCATTCATAGTGACATACTAAAATACTCAGTTTTTCATTTCATTTGATGATCCAGACACCGGCACAGATAGCTTGTGATGAATTGATTCCAGCTCTACTTAAACATGATAACTTCACTATGTATACAAACTTTTCAAGAAGCCTTGTTCCAATCGATGGACACCAGTCAGCTCCAATTTTAGGAGTTTGGTTTCTTAAGCTTTCAGCATTCAGAAACATAGCAAAAGGAAGAATCCAGCAGAAAAATACTTTCAAAATTTCTTTATAATCTTCGATTTTACTAATTCGGATTCTAATGCTTTCAGGATTCAGGAATCTAGCAGAAAGAGAGAACCTAGCAGAAAGTCTTTGTTCCGGCCGAGGGACGAAGCGTATATTTATATGCGTTTTTATGCGTTAAGTAATAGAGAACTATGCTGAAAAAGACTTTGTTCTGATCGATATTCTATCTTTTATCTTTGTTTTCACTACTTTGGATTCTATTGCTTTCAGGATCCTGGAATCTAGCAGAAAATTATAACCTAGCAAAATACTTTTTGTTCCAGTCTATGGACATCAAAGAAGCTCGACATTTCTTTACTATATCGATGTCCTTACTTCAGATTCTAATGCTTTCAGGGACCACGAACCTAATAGAAAAAGAGAACTTAGCAGAAAAGCACGTTGCTTCGGTTTATCGCTGAGTTTACTAGTTTAGATTCTTATGCTTTTAGAGTGACGAATATATATAACGTAGACAGTGATGATTGTCACTTGAATTCATTTTTCCAATAAAAATAAAGTGAATGGCAAAGCGCTCTGCTTCGAATGTGCAGCATCTGACAGATAGTAGGATAGAATTGCCTGCAGAAGGATTCCGTTTTCTAGACGTTGGTAGCCGAGTAGTGCTACCTACAAGTTAAGTATAAATAAAATAAAATAAAATAAAATAAAATAAAATAAAATAAAATAAAATAAAATAAAATAAAATAAAATAAAATAAAATATAATCACCTATTTAAAAAAAAAAACCGAAGCTATCAAAATATCACAAAAAAAAAAAATTATTTAAAGTACTATGTTGATAGTTTAAGGGGTTACGCCACTGTAACCGCTCAAAAAAAAGGGTTTTTTGGGATTTTTTTCCTCGCTTTCAAAAAGTTTGTAGAAGAAGTTATTCACAGGTATTATTGGACACATATTAGACTTTATTTTGGAATTTTTTTGACACAGCAATATCAACATATAGGTGGCTCCACTGCATCCTCCTAGGCTATGTTTTCCCTGCAGGGCTTCACGGCACGCAGCACTGAAGGTGCAATTTTGAATCTGCGACAAAATAAAAAATTCCTATTAATCTAGAGGCTTTTTGCTAGAGAAGATCGGGTGGATTTTTAAAAATATTGATTTTTAAAATATTGGCGGGAGTTTTAAAAAATTTTTTGATTTTTGAGGTAAAAAATGACATGTCTTTTGTTAATTAAAAATCAACAAATCGAGTTATCAAAAATTCCACACGATCTTCTCTAGATAATGTTATTGTTAAGATCCAGTCAAAATTTTAAGTCAAAATATTGAAAATTGTTCGAGGTGTGCTGCGTGCCATTTTGAAAAATCGTGTTTCGAGAAAAACGCGTTCAAAGTTTTGGGAATGGGTTTCTATGGGCATAACTGAAAAATTCGAGATGCAAAAATTGTTTACCATTAGTCGGCAATGCCAGGACCATAGAGCTGGCCTTCAAGGTTCAAAAATGCCTCATTCGCCTCCTTCCTGACTGATTTATTGAGCGAGCGCGCCTCTTTCGCCGCGTCGCTCAAAGCGGAAAAGTTCGCGGAAGCGAGAACGTCGGAACGTTGGAATGGACCTACAGTTTTATGCCGATTCCGAACGGCGAGTTGGGAGCTTTTTCATAGGCAATTTGTTTTCTCAGAGGTTTGGCATTTCCTGCTGAGAGGACAGCCGCCGAAAGAAAAATTGTTGTTTTTCTTTTTTTATTTGGTGTTAACGCAACGGAGTCTTGAACCTGAGTTCGAGCGCCGCATTTGACTCGCGGCCCAACGCACCAGCCAACTGTGCCACGGCGACTCATAAATACTTAAACAATAACAATTTCACCATCTGTTTAATTGAATTATCTAGAAAGCGTCAGTTGAACGTCAACAGTAGACTGACGTGGTAAGCGAGCCAATCCTGTCATGTTTCTACCTCCGTGCTGAGATTTTTATGTGATTGCTCAAACACAGTTACTGAAAATTTGCCATGAATGTTGCACAGCAATTCAAATGTTTTAAACTTACATACACACACACACACGTGTCGTATGCACAAATATTCATACTTATGTATGTGCATGTGAATACGAACAAACCGGCAAATCCCAATTGTCCATTTTGAACATTCAATGGTGAACGTAAATCTTCGTTAGAATACTGCGAACTACATAAGTCAGCATTTGAAAATGGCCAACAGTAAGCGGCACGTAGTGCAAAAACAAAACAAAAAAAAATCAAAATCAAAGGGAAAATCAAAAACAAAACCAACAAGTTACGACCAAAACATGCACAGCCATCTACGTGGCGGCGGCAAATCGTTTCGCCACCAGTAGCGGCCGGTGAATGTTGGTGAAATATGAATGCAAATGGCCGTGAAACTGTTGGCGAGCGCCAACAACAAAACGACGCGCAATAAATGCGCCGAACTGCGCCCGGCACACGCGCCTAAACGGCCAACGGCCAACGGCCAATAGAACGCAATGCAAATATTTAGTGCTGCCGCCAACAAACCGCACACTGTACAACAACAAAAATACGATGCTGCGAAATATCGACAGCCAAACGGTGGCCGACGCGTCGCAATTGCTGCGCTATTTACGTTGCGGCTTAACACGGCCGCGTGCACAAAAGTCGCTCAAATCAAAGTACAGCGCAGCAAAAAACCAAATCGCAGCTCGACGTAAAACTAAAAAAAAAGTATGGGGGCGACGTGGAAATTGTTTGAAGTTTTTTGCTGTTGCAGCAAAATATTTCGATAGATGTTTGCAACTTTGACCGTGTGTGTGTGCAATGCAAACCGATGAAAGCGGGCGTGGATGGGGGGGTGGGGCAGGAAATAAATACAACAGAGTCTGCAGCGAATAAATATGAAAAGCAATGCAATGCAACAAACGAAATGTGAATATGAAAGCGAATATGAATGTGAATATGAATTTTTGGAGTTGGGAAGGAAGTTGCGGGATTTGATAATTTCATAGGATTTTGGCGATTCATTACACTGCACAACAAAATCAAACTTTTTTTAAATCATTAACAATAACAATAAGTTTTCTATTCATGTATATTATATCTAGAGCTTTCTTTTGTGCGGTGACTTATAGTGAAATTTTGCGTTCAAAATTTTTCCCATACACACTAACCCTCAAAAATGAAGTTTTGTAGGAGATTTTAGAACCAATTTTAATTAAGTACGAAATAAACACTTAAACACATTTTCAGTTTTGGCTTAATTCTGGCGTTCAAGTTAATTTCTGAGGTTTTATGTATTCAGAGACCTATAGTAGAATTTTATCACGAATTTTTTCGTCGTTCATTTTGTCCTTAAAAAATTCGGTTTTACAGGACATTTTTCGCATTTTAGAAAAAAAAGGGTCAAATTGACCCACAAAAATGGGAGCTACAGGGTTAAAATTCTCCACAAAAATTTTCTTCGTAGTATTTTACATCAAATTGCTGAACACATCATGTACCTAAAATGTGAGGTTAAATGGTTTTCGTATGTCGATTCACCAAAAGAATAAGCAAAAAGGGGAAAACTTTGACAACCCCTTAAAAAAAATTTAAAAGTAAACTTTCAAAACGCCGATACACGTATATTTTGTTTTTGCCCCCTCTACCAGAATCCGTTGTCAGAACCTTTTTTTTTTTTTGTGTTGTGCAGTGTTATTAGCTACGAGGGTTATTTGAGTGTTGGCAGCTCGACTTAGTAGCCGCCTGTGACATGTTGTTATTGTCTACGCGGAAACTATTTTCTAACTTTGTCAAAAATCCATCAAAATCGTCAGGAATCTAAGGTTCAGGGGTGAACGATTTGAACTAGAGTCTTAGCAATTAATCGGCATCGCCATTGCTAGTATCGGCCACAAAAATTGGGATTGGCATTGGTCTATTTTCCTGCTTTAATTTTTTAGCTGAATTAAACAATTTTTAATTTTTACTTTAATTTAACTAAAATTTTAATTTTTTCGTTTTTGTGTTATATATGAGATATATGTTTAAAAAAATATATATTTATTGTTTGTGATTGAATCTATTCGTTTTATTTCTTCTACGGAATCGGCAACGGCCGATTTTCGCCCTTCCGACCGATTAAACGGCATCGGCACCGGAATTGGCAAAAAAGTGGAAATCGGTCGAACTCTAGTTTAATTATGAAAATTGTCCCTGTCCAAATTGTCCAAGTCGAGGGTATCCACTTGGGCCTCTAAGGCCCTTTGTGATGCCAAGTGCGAATGAGAGTTTGTTCTATTTCTCTCTCTCTCTCTGCAAACCAGTTGAGCTGTCATGTAATGTTGAAGCTGTCTTGCCAAGTGGCAATAGTGTACAACTTGGTCAAAACACATTGAATAGTTACTTCCAGTGGTGCACACAGGGGGGTTTTTGGGGTTCAAACACCCACCGCCCCAAACACCAAAATTTCTGTTACAAAATATGGTTTCAAATGGTATTTGGCTCAAAAATTGTACGCAAACCCCTCTCAACCCCTCCCCCAAAATGAAATCCTCTGTGCACCACTGGTTACTTCATACACACAGAGACTTCGTAAACTTGTAGTAAAACTAAGCATGTCGATTTTAAAGACCCCATTTCGATTCCACATATTTTCCAAACTTCAAATCATAGATGCAACTTTAACTCGTTCTGTACAAATAAATAAATTATATACACAAACTTATGTAGCATACATATTTACGTACGAATAAGAGCAAAGAGCATTGCGCTCGGGCAAAAGAGAATTAGCTCATTGAATAGTTTAATGAGCCATAAAATGTGTCCATATCACTTTCAGTTCCTACAAATTATGCTTTTACAACCTTATCGTCTCACTGTATTCGGTTTATTGCCGTCTTTTATTTACATTCGCTGTGTCTGTGTCTGGTCGGGAAAATATGCATTTCAATCGTCTCGTGCATGTGTGTAGATATGTAAGTCAGCTTCTAGTGATTAAATGCGTAATGACTTTTATGGCTCACTGATATTTACGGCCTATTTTAAAGGCGCTTTTGTTGTCTTTGCTTTTGTGTATTAACTGTAGGTGTTGCAGTTACATCCATATGTGTATTTGTATAAGCAGATGTATGTAAATATATATTCAAGTGTATGCAACTTCGTTGAAATTGTATGTGTTCGCAAGTAGATTGAGCTGAAATTCTTTTCGAGTTGAAGGATTTTGAGATTAGGAACATTTTAGTGTCACCGACATTATGTTGTTGGGGGATTTGAAAGTTTATAAGAAAATACGTTTGACTTGGGCATTTGTAGATTACGACCTGAAAGAGTTTGATTGTCTATGCTCTCGTTTTTGGTAAACACTCGAACACTTCGAGCACAGAATGCCTTTTTCATAGACAGCTTGTTGTGCTTTGATTTACTCTGACGTCGGCAGCAAGGTGCTTATAGTTTGTACATATGGGAAATGTCCAAGGAGAGAGAGGAACTATCTCTCTGTAATGCATAGCGCGCTAGAACATCGTGTCAACGTGGAATGACTGAGATACTCTGTTGGAACGGTTTGGCCGAGGGAGAACCCGGAGTGATGGCATAATCGAAGATCATTCTTAACCTTTAACTGCTGACGTGCTTTCTCACGGTCTCTCATCATCCCCTTTCTTCCGCTCGGTTATCAAAAGTAGCTCAGTAGCTTCAAGCTCAGTTGCGCACGCACCATCGATTGATGTTTGATGTGATGTTTTTATTGCGAAGAGCAAATTAGGTGAGTATGATCGATTTGAAAATCGACATCAACAGTATTTTTTTTTTAATTTTGTTTAAGAAAAATCAATAAAATAAAGAATGAAGGAAACATCATCGATTTGGAATAAGCGAACATTTAATTTAGAGCAATCTCATCCTCAAAAGTCTGCAATCATGATAGAACCTTTAAATATAGAAATTACCGTTAAACCTTTAAATATGGAATTAGAAATATAGATATAGAAAAAAAAATAGACGTATGAACCCATCAAGGGTTTTGGTAGCAGACATGCAAGAAGATACTATGATTCTACGGGGCAGAAGAAGAAAAATCTCGCAAATTTAATATCAAATGTTATTGTTGTTCAATCCATTTTTGCCTTCAATGCGCTAAGCAAGTCTGTACACAATGTGCTTAAATTTTAAGAAAATTTGAGTAGGGCAATTTTTTGTTTTTAAATGAATACTGGAGACATTTGTTTTTTACGATTGCCTGTTAATTAATATTCAATAAAAAGTTGAATTCATATTGATTTAGAAGAATTTATTTCGATTTGAATTTAATAGTTTACTTGATAACATATCAAAGTGTTTTCGAAAGAGGAAATCGAATTTGTTAATCAAAATTAAAATATAAATAATCTACAGTTTCACTTTCATTGTTAAAGGTCAATGATTAATAATAATTAAAGGTTAATTGTTAGAGGTTAATTTCAGTCATTAAAGGTTTATGATTAGAATACCAAGAGCTATCAATTCCAAAGTTCCCATACCACTCATAAGCAGCCATGTATCGGGATGTGGGGAGATTCAACAATGGGTATTGCAAGGATCTTTTTAATATTAGGAAGGATATAGAGTTGAAAGATTGAGGTCATTTCTAATAAGATTCCGTTCGGAGTTTTTAGAAAGAATTTTCGCAAACGACTTTGAACCATTCGAAACTTTTAGCGTTTTCTAATCGGGCTTTAATATTACTAGTATTACTAGGACTATGACCACATATGTAAATTTGTGAAGTGGTTCGGTTCAGTGATTCATCAATATTCTCAAACCACTCGTTGGGTTCATTAGCTGGTGATGTAATGTAATGCAATGTTATGTAATGTAATGTAATGTAATGTAATGTATTGTGATGTGATGTGATGTGATGTGATGTGATGTGATGTGATGTGATGTAATGTAATGTAATGTAATTTAATGTAATGTAATGTAATGTAATGTAATGTAATGTAATGTAATGTAATGTAATGTAATGTAATGTAATGTAATGTAATGTAATGTAATGTAATGTAATGTAATGCAATGTAATGTAATGTAATGTAATGTAATGTAATGTAATGTAATGTAATGTAATGTAATGTAATGTAATGTAATGTAATGTAATGTAATGTAATGTAATGTAATGTAATGTAATGTAATGTGATATGATACAATATGATGTGATGTGATTTGATGTGACGTGATGTGATTTGATTTGATTTGATTTGATTTGATTTGATTTGATTTGATTTGATTTGATTTGATTTGATTTGATTTGATTTGATGTGATGTGATGTGATGTGATGTGATGTGATGTGATGTGATGTGATGTGATGTGATGCGACGCGATGTGATGTGATGTGATGTGATGTGATGTGATGTGATGTGATGTGATGTGATGTGATGTGATGTAATGAAATGTATTGCAATGCGATATAAAGAAATGTTATGCAATGTATTGTAATTTAAAGGAATGTTATGTAATATAAACAAATTTAATTCAATGTAATGTTAGTATAAATTAATGAAAGAATATGTTTTCGATTGGACCCTTGAGCAGTGAAGAATTTTGTTATAAAGCATCGTCGAATCATTATTAGAGAAGTTGCTGAAGACGGGAGTTGATGTTATATGGGTTAGCACATGCTTTGCAATTTTTTTTAGATGTTTTGGTCATAAAATGTGTGACACTGAAGTTTGTTACAAAATTGATATATTCCGATCAAAAAGAGCCATCGATTTGTTCAAAAGTGTCATAACTGGTGACGAAATATGGGTAAATGGTTACGCCTCGAAACCAAAGCCCAAGCATTCCAATTAAATCATTTCTTTTTGATAAAAAACAACTGCCGAGCATATTAAAACATGTATAATGTTTATAAATATTCATACTTATATTTATAAGTAAACTTGATATGCAACATGGCTGATTATATCATCTTATATCAACTGTATTAACTTAAACAAAAAATCGAATGAAATGTCAAAAGTTGCCTTTCTTTAGAACCAATCTCGTTTATTTACTCCTCCATATCTTGTACGTCTAAATATTTACATATGTGTATCTAACTGCTCACGTAGGGCACCTAGGAAGTCACACCATATTTTAATGGAATAAATATTTAAACGCTGTCATTGTGTTTGAGGTTTTACTTTCGAAAATTGCATAACGCCCGAGCGGCGCGCACTCTGCACTTTCCATTACATATTGTAAATTTATATTAACACTGGGTCACACATACATACTTACATACACGGCCATACATAAATGTGCCCAAAGTTTGTGCAAACAAAACATATGCACAAAAATATATATTTATATAGGTACGAGAAAGTAGATGAGGACCCCAAAGCAAAACGTTGCGAACTTCCACTAAAAGCATCCCGCAAATTGAAGCGTAAACAAAACAAAAACCAAACGAAAAAAAACGTTGGAAAATGCAGTAAATATGCGTAAATATTGACGCTGCCCTCTGGGAGTCGACGTGCCGACGCGCTGCAGTGTGCGGGATAATTGCAATTTGATATCAGTTTTGTAGCGGTGTTGCTTTCGCAGGATGCAAATACATACTTCATTGTTTTAATTTTGATGCAACGCTCTGAACGTGGCGGGCGCAATCGCGCTTCCTCGACGTTATTGTTGGGTTAGTTGGCTGGCGTTGCATATGTGTGTCCATGTGTAGATGTGTGCGTATGTGAGAGTGAGAGGTGCTAAAAAGCGAGAAAGGCAGGCAATCACCTATGTTGGCTGATGTGTGTATGCAGTTGTTAACAGTGAAACCAACAAAAAATTGCCATATTAAAATTTTAATAAATCCTTTTAACGCGCACCAAGTCACGGCGAATTTTGTTTAGCAGCACATTTGCTGCTCGAAGCGATGGCAAAGTGTGCAATAAAAACGTTAACGTCTGCTGATAAGTTGTGGGTGCTAGTCGAATTGACGGGATTGGCGAACATGTAAACTTTTTGCAGATATTTTTTCATGTATATTGAAGTTATGGTAGTTGAATTGATTAGCCGAACCAAAATTGATTGATTTTCAATGTGGAATAAACATCAATAATGTTTTTTTGTGTTTATCCTTTAGTTTCCAAGTGGACTTGTAATTATTTATTAAAGTTAGACATTCGAACTGCGAAACTATAGGATTTCTAATATTTCTAAGATTTTTCGAATAATAGATATATCTTGTATAGTTATACAGACAGATATATAGATTATCTATTATGGATAAGAATCTCAGCTGAATGCTTTTATGATTTCTTTGAACATAACTTTTTCAGATATGAATCTAAAATTTTTGTTTTTAAGATGTGCGAACAAGCTGGAAAGTCCCACGATATATTTCAGGTCGCTAGCCTTTCTGATTTATGTGGGGCTGTGAACTGGTTCTGAATCGAACATTCAGGGTGTAAACCGGTTCTAAGCCGAACCATTAGACTTGTTGGTGATTTGATGCGAACCAAAAACCGAACCAATATAATTTTCACAATTCTGTACTGTAATAAGAAATGAAACAATACAATTTTCGAATTTCAATATTGAACCAAAAACCAAACCATCATACCTTCAATAGCGGTTCCCGTTTAAGTCGATTCAGATAATTTAAACAAAATCATTTTGAATATATTTAAATGTAAATTAAAGGTAAACATTTACTCCTTATTTATTTTGAGTACAATTTGCCCAAAGCTTTTATTGAACACATTTGATAATTCTTAACAATTCTATTTTTTTTTTCATTACTAAAAAAATAAATTCTCATTTTTTGCTATTTTTTTATTTAAAAATAAATGTTTGCATGTCTACAAAGAAAATGTTATAAGTATGTTTTTTATGTTCAAGAATGAGTTCGAACCGGTTCATGAACCGAATTGAATACATGAACCATTTCACAAATTTGTAGCCCCGAGGATAAGAAGTTAGGAAAAGTCGACATTTCTCAAAATTACCCTTCAACATTCGCTGTTCGGGCCTTCTGAATATCGAAGGCTTTTTATTATTTTATTTTTATTATTTATATTATATATCGATGGGTTTTTTCAATTAATAAAAGTTTCGTCCTTATTTTTTAAGATGTTTTTTATTATAAATTAATAAAAAAATGTATACATTTTTGTTTTGGGTTTAGCTAACTACTTGTATCCATTATTAAAAATTATCTGAAAAGCTTTAAGTAAACTGAGCCTCACATCTATGAAGAATCACTGGTAAAATGAAACATTGGCATCAGAAGCCATTTCGTCGTCGCAGAAAGCGTGTGTCGTATGTTCCATTGAATTAAATAGCACATACGTTAATCGTTTTCTCAGACGACGATTTGTTCTCTTAAAAATTAGTTTAAGTTGCACTAGTCGGTCACGCATAGACAGACCAGTCAGGTTTATAGCGATAGCAGATGAAGCTACAGAGACTACATTACACTATGAATAAACGAGCACTACTACCGAACAAGAAAATGGAGCAAATGTATGCCTGAAAGTTTCATCACCAAATGCAGGTTCATGAAACTGAGATACCCTGGTTGTGTCAGCCATTTTCAAACGCCGGACAGTAGCCGAGAAGGTGCTCTATACTACCTCCTCGTCGCCTCTTGCAACATTTGATGGTAGGTGTCCACTATCTACGAAGCCCTTCTTCCGACCTCAACATAAAGATGGCAGCATTCGTTAACAAACAGATAGGAAATTTGTTGGCGTCTCTTTTCGAAGGTACTGACCAAAATTTGTTTGAAAATGGTTTGAGTCAATCGATGTTCGAGTTTTTGTAAAAATTAAAAAAATCGAGTATAGAGAAGCCATTAAAAATTTGTATTTGCAACTAAATTTAGACGTGTTCTTTCTTGCTTCTTCAACGATGAACATTCGGAACGTCCAGAAACTATAACTACTGACAAAAACGCAGTTCAAGTTCTCTAAATGGTGCTAGACAGCTGTCAAATTGAAGTGAAAGAAGAATGAGTCCAAAGAACCGGAGTACCTATACCGGCTAAATAAAAAATTCAAATTTTCTCACAAAAATCTAATAATTTATTTGTAAGACTCAATTACGATTGCAATTATATTCAAAATGGGGAGGTTAATGGGATTCCGAAAATACATTTTGATTTTTGCTTCGTAGAAACCCAAAAGTTGATAACCTCACAACTCCGATTGTAGGGGAGGCGCCCTCTGGTAGCGAACTTTTGAACTTTAATTAATTTTGTATTTTTTACACTCAAGAATGTTGACGATCGCTGAATAAATTACTTAAATCGGTTGAGTATTTTCCGAGATACGATGTTTTCTTGCTCACTCAACAACTACATTTACAAGTGGGGAGCCAATTGCATAGAAAATGGCCAATTTTGTATGGCAGCGCCCTTAAGACTTGGTGATAGCGGGTAGGTATGTTTGAAAAAAACATTCGGAAGGGAAAATAAATGGATGTCGATCATACGTTTGACACGGCCGGGGGCAACCTGGGAGCAGTGGGAGCCTATTTTATAAAAACGACCATTTTGTATGGGAGCCCCATCAAGGGTTGGAGATAGGGTATAAATATGTTTGAAATAAATGTTCAGTAGAGAAAACTAGTGGGGTCATTCATATATGTTAACCCTCTAAGAGCAACTTCTGACCAGCTGTGGAGCAATTTGTCGAATTTCCCAGCTTTTTTGTGAACTTTGACCTTGATGTGACGCCATTTAGCCCCACCCTAGCCCCAAAATTGTTTGGCTCATGCACTTTTTCATCAAACCGCATAAAATGAGAGATTACGGAGCAACGAAATCGAAAAATCTTGCACTAAATTATGTCTAATGCTCATGTTAGATCAAAATCGTGTTCGAATGAAGATTTCAATGCTCTGTTAGCGCAATTTGGGTGAAACAAAACAAATCTTAGGGAAGTGTGTAGACTTACAAGGAGATTGCAGAAAAATTAAAAAAATAAATTTAAAGAAAAATGCCTTGTATCTTTTTAGGTGGGCAACTTTTCAGTCCACCATTGTTTAATGGTTCTACTGCTGTCTATGACTGACGGGTGTCTAATAATATACAAACAATGTCCACATTACTTTTATCAAGATTCATGGTCTCAAGAATCAGTCGGACTGTACTAAATACAAACACTTTCGTCTGTTTTTAAGTTTATTTTTTAAGTTTATTTAACAAGAAAGTCGCTGAACAAAAGCGATGAAATAAAGTTACCACTGGTCACGTTCGCCAAAACCATTTTCAAACCATAATCAAAAACTATTTGAATATTGATGGGATCTGTTGATTATAATTATTAATTCATCAAAGTGATGCTTTCATATCTTCCGAGAAATCCAACAATAACTGGTGAATATTGCAAATTGATTTCTATTTTTGGTTTACAATTAAATTCAATTGTTTTCAGATTTTTAACACAATTTAATTAAAAACTCTATTCAGCATTAGCAACAAAACTGGTTGGTTGACGTAAATGCATTTTAGGCAAAGTGAAGGCATAAAATGGCACATGTACACACAAACACACACACATAAACACACATACACACACACAACTGTACAACTGATTCGCTCGAAAATGAAAAGCTGTTATGTAGCTTTCAACAAAAGAACCGCTTTGCCACAGCGCTCAACCACCCATCAAAATCACAACAAGTCATTTCAGCATTTGCCACAAAATGTTGCCATATTACTTTTTGCATTAACGAAAATAACGAAAATGTGTCCGTCCGCAGGCCGCAAATAATGTCATCAAGTCTGCCAGCACAGCAGCGCATGCAGTGGCCCACACGAGCCAACCAACCAAACAACCAACCAACCGACTAACCAACCAATCGAACAGCGAACGTACGAACGGACAGAGTGTGTGCCGAGCATATGCGCCCAAAAGTATGTATCGAAAAAGTAAACAATGACAAGGTAAAATCGACTCTGTAAATTTTTGGCATGACAGCGTAATTGTGGCAAATAACCAGAACGAAATTGACATTCAATGCTGGGCGCACACAATCACAAACTTATACACACACATACACATGTATAAAGCAGGCGCACACAGCACTCGCACTATGGGCTGCTGACACTCGGGGGACAACTCAATATCGGTCTGTCTGTCTGTCTGTCCAACTGACTGTTGTGTTTGAGCGTGGCGGTGAGGCCAGCTGGCCGACCCCTGTAGTGGTGGTTCAACATTTGCGAGAAGCCAGAAGGTGATTTCGTTTCAATGTTTGTATATGCGTGTGTATGTGTGTGTGCGCTGCGTTGTCTACTGGTGGCGACAAACAAAGTGAGCACAATTTGCGTTTATTGTAAAAAGCAAACTCATACACACACCCACACCTATACACTTACAAGCACACATGTCATGCAGTCATTGCTTGTTTGTGTGCGTATAAACAATGGCGTCTGGCCGCAAATGGAAACATCGACCTGTGTGCGGCATCATTAGTGGGTGTCTGGCTATGCGACAAGCCGCCTCACCGCCGTTAGATGAGCCACCACTCACCACTCGCAATTCGACGGTTTATTTTTTTTTACTTCAACTCTACGCGAATTTTCTCGAATAATAACGTCAACAAATTGCACAGACACACGCACACAAATTGGTTTGTTTGTCAACAAAAACAGCGTTGACAAAGCGCCAGCAACAATGACGCAACATGAGAAATGCGCCATTCGGCACATTTCGGTCACGATGGAAATTAATCGAAATGGCAAATCTTTAAATATTTTTTGGTGCACTTAGGTGCTTACTAGGGAACTCACGCAGGCGCCTGGATTTTCAACAATTTACATCGTAACAAATCAAGGCATTTTCCTTTAATAAAACCCAGATTCATCATGTCAATGGTCGACTTCAATAAAACTAAGCGAATCATTTTGAATTTGAAATGTTTGCGCATGAAACCCCTTTACTCCTTTAAGATCACTTTAGAAGCTGAATAAAAAAAAAATCCATTTTAGTGAATGTGATACACAAAAAGTAAACAGGGCAGATCGAAATGCGCAGTGACTGAGAGCAACTTGTGTGCGGGTGTGTATTTAGCAGTGCATGAATGGCTGGCTGGCATGAATGGCCACGTAATGAAATGGCAGCAGAGCGTTATGGAACAAAAGGAATCAAATTTCGATACCTTGAATTGTGGTATCAGAAACCGACGAAAATCAAAACACCCACAACTGTGGAAGCTCAACAATGTCGACAAGGTCAACAAGGCATACACACACTTAGGGTATTTAACCACTTTAGATCGAATATTGCATATTGCATGCCGCAGTATGCGATTTGACGAATATCCTGATCGAATTTTTGTACTTTGATTCATTTTCACTTTGGTTGTTCGATTGTGTCCCGCTTTTGGGTACTCATCATTGATTTAACAAACAATTGTCATTAACGTTTCTGCTATGACACAGTTCCGACTGCAAAGCACAGCTTTCTAAAAATTAGTCATCATCGTAAAGGTTGAACTTAACTGATTTAATGCTATGCCCTTTAGTTGTAGTTGTTTGTCACAAAGTTTCCAGATTTCTCACTGATAGCTTTAACATTACATATAAACCCATTAAGCGAGATATTAACGCGGTTTGGTTTGGTTTATATACTGTCAACAAATAAGAACATGCAGGATCTAAGGTCATGACCGGGGTATATACTTCCGAAACTGAAGAGATATGACTGTATACAATTTTCAAATATTC
The DNA here is from genome assembly GCA_963971225.1 of Melieria omissa. NCBI lineage: Eukaryota > Metazoa > Arthropoda > Insecta > Diptera > Ulidiidae > Melieria > Melieria omissa. The sequence continues at coordinate 125,778,132 of OZ020267.1, forward strand.
AGTTAGGTAGCAGATTCCTCTTGAGAAGTAGTTAAGGAGCAGATACCTCATGAGTAATAGTTGACAAACAGTTACTTCCTGAGAAGCACGTACCTCTTAAGAAGTAGTGAAGAAGCAGTTGAAGAACAAATACTTCTTGTAATATAGTTAAGAAGCAAATACCTTAAAGATCATATACCTTTTAAAAAGTAGTTAAGAAGTAGTGGAGGAGCGGGTATTTCCTGAGAAGTAGTTAAGGAACAGAAACTTCATGAAATGTAGTTAAGGAGTCCTATTAAGGATCATAGACCTCTTGAAGAGAAGTTAAGAAGCAGTTTAGGGACGTATACCTCCTGAGAAGTAGTTGAGAAACAGATACCTCTTGAGGCTTGTAGACCTTTTGAGAACTAGCTGAGGGAGATACGTCTTGAGGATCAAGTTAAGAAGTAGTTGAGGAGCGGATACCTCCTGAGAAGTAGTTGAGGTGCAGATACCTCCTGACTAACATATATCCTGAAAAGTGGACAGCAACACACCCCTTAAGAAGTAAGCAAGAAGCAGTTGAAGAGCGAATTCCTCCTGAGAAGTAGGTAAGGAGTCCTCTTAAGAATTATAGACCTATTGAAGAGAAGGTAAGAAACAGTTAAGGAGCAGATACCTCCTGAGAAGTAGTTGAGAAACAGATACATCTTGAGAGAGAATATACTTCTTGAGAAGTGTAGACCGTTTGAGGAGTAGCTGAGGGTAGATATCTCTTGAGGACCATCGACCTCTTGAATAGTTGTTAAGAAGCAGTTGAGGAACGAATACTTCTTGAGAAGTAATTGAAGAGCAGACTAACATAACATATCTCCTGAGATGTAGACAACAACAGACCTCTTACTAAAGAAATAAGCAAGAAACAGTTGAAGAGAGAATTCCTCCTGAGAAGTAGTTAAGGAGCAAATACTTCATGAAAATAGTCAAGGAGCCCTCTAAAGGATAAAAGACCTCTTGAAGAGAAGGTAAGCAGGAGCTGAGGAGCGGATACCTATTGAGAAGTAGTTGAGAAACAGATACCTCTTGAGGAGAATATACTTCTTGAGGAGTGTAGACCGTTTGAGAAGTAGCTGAGGGTAGATACCTCTTGCGGAACATAGACCTCTTAAGTACTAGTTAAGAATGAGTTAAGGAGAGGATACCTCTTGAAAAGTAGTTTGAGGAACAGTTATCTGTTGACTAGCATACTTCTTGAGAAGTAGACTGCAACAGACCTTTTAATAAGTAGGCAAGCAGATGGGAGCGTATTTCTTATAGACCGTATTTCTTAACCGGTTAGGAAGCAGCAAGCAGCAACAGAAGTAAATAATTACATAGTAAATAGATACCTTTTGCGAAGCAGATACCTCTTGAGAAGAATATACCCTCTTAGGAGTGTAACGTAGACCTTTTGAGAAATAGGCGAAGGTAGATACCTCTTGAGGAACCAAGATCTCTTGATTAGTAGTTAAGAAGTAGTTGAGGAGAGAATACGTCTTGAGAAAAAGTTGATGAGTAGAAACATCTTTCAACCAAGAGGACACTTGCGGGGAGAGATTGGGGACTGTTTGGCGATATTTTGCATAATCTCGATGACACTAGCTGTTGCGAGCATCGGGACACCGACTTGGACGACTTCATAGCATAGCAAATCAAAGTTCTGCGACTATGTATGAAGCTGCAGTGAACCGAGTATTTCATGCAATTATGGAATCAATGAGTTACTATAAGAAGAATACCCTAACTTCGATAGAAGAATCAGGTGAACTAAGTACTGTCATCACTTATTGTGGCCAATTGGTAAAAACGAAAACGAGAAAAAGACACCTGCAGACGGGTGCTGAAGTCTCCGCCTTATCAGCTCCTACTTGAAGTCTCCATGCAATTCATGCTAAATTTGTATACATTTTTCAGCTCAGCCAATTGGCTCACGGAAAGATGAATAAGCCATGTTTATTAATTAAGGCTTTCGGTTGCTTTAATTACATATACTCTCCACTTTGATTGGATATTACAAGCTTCATACTCTTCATACAGTGGCACACCACAATGGACAAGAACGTTTTTATTTATTTTGAAGGCCACATTTGCCATAATTTCTTGTACAGCGAAGCGTGTTTAATAACGTGTCCTACACCTACAATAAAAACCCATAAATGTTCACACTGCACTACATACTCGTCCGTTGATGTACATTTATATAGGTTCACATGTATATTTGTTTGTGTGGCTGTGCGTCTTGCTGGTGCCTTATGCGTGGCTACTACAGCAACATCTGTTTCGAGCGCCTCATCCTTTGCAGCAGACACACACAATGTAGGCACAACAACAACAACATATCATACGTATAACAAAAACAACAAATGCTGCCGGAACCCCGCCGTGGCAGCGGTGGTGGTGGTGGTGGTGTGCGCTTTCGTAAAATGATGTGACACGATTTTATCTGCGACGCAGCAACAACCCGACTCTGCTGGTGTCCACGCGGTGCGTCCGGTTCGTTGGTGTTTGATGTGCTAATAGGAATTCTGCTGTTGCTTCCGTCGCGTGTGTTCACTGCCTCCAGTTGGTTTTAGACGTTTGCTGTGTGAATATGCATGCATGAGTCTGTGTGTGTGTGTGTGTGTGCGTGCGTGTGGGGGCGCGCGTTGACCTTCGTTGCGCTTGACCGCGTAATTTAGTCATTTAATTTGAGAAACTGTCTGCCTAGTTGGCAGCGTAGCGTTGCGTTGCCAAAGTGATAGACGGGCACAATGAACTCTTTGCGAATGCAGCGTCTATAAAAAAGGAACATACAACAATAAAAAGTAAGAGCATTTCGATGGATCCGAACTGACTTTGTTGTACCCTGCAGGCATGAAAACATTTACTGGGATTGCCCACTTGAAATGCTTTCAGTATGTTTAGTGAAGACACTTGAGAAGTTTTACGTTAAAAGGAACAATTCGAGAAGGTTGAAAAATATTTAAAGTGGTTGATAATGTAATCAGAGGGTGTAAGCTTTATCGATTTCTGGGTCCTTTATTGATTTCTACAGATTATAAGCATCTCAATAAAACCTTTCAAAACGAGGAATTAAACCGTTGATGCTTTAATGACTTCGAAATAAAACATTGTATGCAGTCAATAGGCTCCATAAGTACCCACTTTGCACAACCAGCCATAACTAACCTTAGCAGTGGCGCACACAGGATTGCATTTTGAGGGTTGGGGGGTTCGTTCATAACTTTTGAGTCCAATATCAGTTGAAACTATATTTGACACCAAAAATGTTTGCACGATACTAAAATTCAGGAGAGTTTTAAACCCCCCTTGCATGCACCACTGAACCTCTTAATTACTTTAACCTTAAATTCTAACCAACAACGACCAAGTTTCAAAAGCATTTTCACATCGATACAGTTTGTTTTGATGAGTTTGTATCTCTATTAAATATGTGGTTGTTGGTATTTCGTATTATTTGAAGCAAAAGTTTTTGCTTATTACTGATTACATATTAATTTATGTATTAGGCAGAGTAAAAGTTTGTACATTCCTTCTATTTCTATGAACTTTTACAGTGTGCAACATTTGCCTAACGCATCGCTTTCAAGCCAACTTCTGGTTAGGGGTTTTGCATTCACTTTCCATTGGGTTGGCTGAACGCGGCGCATGACAGCACAAACAGACAACAGGAAAGGCAAACTCGACAGCCTCAAAAGACTCAACTCAAATGCGGCGCACAGCAGCAGACAGCGAATGTAATTGAAAACGTCTGCGTGTTGCACACTTGTCGAAGCGCGTTTCAAGCGGCGCTGTTGCAGCAAAATCTTGCAACATCTCAACATCGCAACGCTGCTGTGCTTCATCCAAAACCAGCATTCTGGCTGCTGTTGTACTGTCAATGCTGCCAACGGTTTGGGATGTCAGCTTCATTGAATCGAAGAAAAACTTAAACAGAAAATCATAGGAAATTATAAAACGTTCGTATGGGTTTAATTTAAATCGAATTAAAATATCTGCAAGTTGTAAAAATTAATAATTTTTTTTGGTAATGGGGATTGTTTGTACTGTTGTGAAAGGGGGATGCTTTGTTGTGGCGAGTTGTGTGGGAGCAACGTGCTTGGTGCCTCATTGGCGCTGTGGTTGTCATTGTCTGGGAACTGGTTTGGTTAAAAAGTGGAAGAGGAAGAAACTGAAGGATTTCGTTCCAAAAGTAGGCTCAGAAGTGTGTTTTAGAAGTGAGGAATCAAAGGTCCTTGACAGCTGGGGGCTAAAGGAAATACTAACTTGATAGCAGGGACAAAGGAACTAAAGGAGTCGTGGGCCTTTAAAAAAAGGGGTTCCCTGGGACATATTTAAAAACCAATGAAGTACTTATAACACAAAAGCGAATGGCCAGGAGTTCCACAGTAGCCGGGAAACTTGATGTCACGGACTGTCTGTTTGTAGACGCCTGGCCAAAAGGGCCAATAGAATAGAATTAGAATATATACGGGAGCCGAGCACCAACTGTCCAAGACACTGCGTCCAAAGAGAACTATGGTGTCGTATCCCTTATTCTTTATTGGAGGACTTCATCTCCCCCAATACAGTCCATGAACTCCTTGATTTTTCCCAGATTAGTTCCAGACAGCTCTTTTTCCTGAATAATTTCCTTTCCCAGTATACGCTTCCTTGCGTGAAGAGGACGGGATACTCGGTTATGATGTGCACGGATGTTTCTTCATCTTCCATGCAAAACCTGCATAATTAGCAGACAGTGCCCACTCAGGATCCCCGTCATGAACTTAAGCTCCTTTCTGCTTAGGTCCAGGAGTTATTTAGATTTGCCTTCCAAATAGGCCAGAAAGGCCGGAATAGCTTGGAACAGCTCTGTCCCACCGTGTTGTACCATTTCTGGTTGGATGGCCAAAGTCATACAACACTCAACACTCACTCAACCTTGATGCCAGCCTGCTTCTATCAGACTTGAACAAACTTGTTGTCTGAAGTATTGGATACAAAATCGCTTTACATAGAAAAATTCGTTTATATGTATCTATCAAAGACGGCAAAGACGGAAATATACGCGATTGAAAGGTGTGCTTACTTCAACTTAGCGAGGAACTACCGGAATCGGAGAATTGCGATCCTGTCTGATAGCCAAGCGGCAATCAGGGCACTAAGCTCATACCAGGTATCCTCGAAACTGGTGATAGATTGCCTTGAAAAGTTTAATGAGCTAGGCCTGTTTTCGGGCATCACAATGGGCCTTTGGGACCTCCGAGTGTACTTGCTGAGAACCAGCGAGCCGCCTGTCTTACCTAACCTAACCTAGGCCTGTATAATTAGGTATGGGTCCTCTGGGTTCCGGGCCACGCAGGTATAGTAGGAAACGAGGCGGCCGACAAACTTGCAAGAAGGGGCGCCTCAACCCCATTCGTCGGCCCAGAACCTTTTTATGGAGGGAGCCTTATCAATCCTAACCAGGAAAGATAAGATAATCGGCAGGAATAAATACTGGGACAATCAACCAGGTCTGGAACATTCCAAAGCGATTATCGGGTCATATAGAAGGAAAAGATTCGAGGAATGTATGAGTTTTTCAAAGAATGACCTGAGAATCATTACAGGTATTATGACAGGGCATTGTAGGTTAAATTATCACCTAACTAAACTAGGAATCCGTGCAAACGGACATTGCAGGTTCTGTTCGCAGGAAAATGAAACTGCAATGCACATACTGGGAGAATGCCCTATACTTACGCATGATCGGAAGAAGCACCTAGGGGAATACCTTGTCAGGGGTGCGAACTGGGACTCCAGAGGTATAGGAGATATACTAAAGTTCCTCTCGGTAGTTGGTCTCACAGATGAACCGTGAGTCCATGAAGGGGCCACAATAGATCTTTAGGTCGCGGTGCACTATCCCCACTAATAATAATAATAATATATCAAAAACTAGTAATTTAATGGCATCCAAGTTTTTGTCAACTGTCATTCGTTAAACAGCTAATTTTGCATTGGTGTGCATCCGATTTTACTGATTTTATACTCGGATTTCACGCTGTTGTCCGTGTGAAGTAAGATTATGCCTCCAAAAATAGGGATCCTCCTCTTGCATTGAAAGAATACAACCTAAGTTTTCGTCACTCTTTGCTTTCATATAATGTTCGTTGCTTCTTGTTAAACCTATAAAAAATTTAAGAATAAAATAATAATCCTTCTTCTAATGTTTGTGTACAATCTCATTTATAGAGTTGATTTTCCGTTGTTGTTACTGTTTATTGTTTATCTGATCCTTTCTAAATGTTTGCGCATTGTGCTCCCCTGCTATGTTGAAGTGAGCCCTTTTAATTATGCTTCCCATCACAGAGTCCTTTTAGGGATCAACAAGGCTGCTACGATTCGTAAATTAGACTTTGCACTTAATAGATCGAATAGATCGATAGACCGAATTTCAAAGTGGACTTTGATAGTTATTTCAAGTCTTAGTTTTATAAGAATCTAATGTATTTTAAGTTAGGAAGTAAGGTTGTAGTATAAGACACACTTAGGCCTCTATATGGGCCCATTGTGATACCACAAATTCCACCCGTTTGAAATATGTGAACACTGTTTTTTTAACATGTGTGAAACACACACATTTCAAACGGATGGGGAAGAGAGGAAAGGAGGGGAACCGTCAGGTTAACGTCGAATCCGAACGGCGGTTTTCACACTTAAAGGTTTTGCCATTGCTGGCCAAGAGCGCACTTGTACGATTCTTGTAATTCTCAACTGCTTCATGTGGATCGCGATAGAAGTAGAAAAGTGTTTCACCAGCTCGAGCTAGGAATCGAACCTAGGTCCTCTGGTGTAAGAAGCCGGCACACTACCCGCTGACTATCGAGGCCAGTGTTGCCAGATTAGGACATTTCCTCCTAGATTTAGGAGATTCTTAGCCTTTTAGGAGACTTTTTCGGAGGAAGAATTGTTTAGGAGAAAGTTTAGGAGAATAATTTTTTATGTTAGGGGATTTTTCGGGTCCTTAGTGGATTTTTGGGAGATTTTTGGATAACAAGAGAAGCACCAGAGTTTTCTTCACGAACCCTAATCAACTCTGGGGCCTGGTTTGACCGATTTAGCAACCGTGCCACTCTCAGTTTCGCTCATGTAGTCATTGTTGGGAACACTGGCAACAAAACATATTTTTAATAGTGAAAGCACACTATTGTGATACAAATATTTACATAATTTTTTTCTCTCTCGTTCGCATGAACTCGCATTCAAATTTAATTGAAATTAATACATATGTGCAGCCAAAATAAACATTGCTGTCACAATGAAATCCTGCCAAAAATTTCACTTTTTATTTAATTCATTTGTTATATGTTTTGATTTGTTAAGTTTCTGTTGCTAAGCCGAATATAAATAAAATCAGACTTTACAATATTATATGTAAATTTTTTTATGAAAAGTTTAATTCCTTCAAAATTACGCAAATTAAAAACAAACATTTTTTAGGAAGAAATTTCAGTATTTTTTTAAGATTTAGGAAAAAGTCATTTAAGGTGTCTGGCAACACTGATCGAGTCCGGCTGTATTTTAAGTTAAGTTATTTTTGTTCTGTTAGTCTTTAAGGATCTTTTTGTTCCAAAACTTAACTTAACCAAAATAAATTTCCAAGTTGAATTATTCTATGTATGAAATTTTCTATTACACTGAGTACTTATAATCCCTATCCGCATTGTCTCTTTTCAAACTATTCAATCTCTTTGAAATGTAAACTGCCAGCATTTAAACTCAATTCAATGTCCTATGTTCTATAGAAATGAGCAGTAAGAGTTCATAATTTGCAAACATTGCCTACACACTCACATTTTCACACCCTAAGCTCAACAGAGTTGCCATATTGCCTCAATTGCTGCAGCAGCCGTTTTATTGCATTCAAAACATTGAACAGCTATTTGCCAATTGCTTAAGCAGCTGTCGATGCTGCTTATGTGTGTGTGTGTGTGTGTGTGTAAGCATTTTGCTCACAGACAGAACATTATTTACACTTTTCACGCTTTCTGCATATTTTTTTCTTGCCATTTTTCCCCTTCTTCAGCTGCGTCCTTCTTGCGTATTCCAGCCATTTGCAACTTATTTATGAATGTTCATATCCATGGCTACATATTGGATATACGAGCACGACCCTGGCATCTGCACGTGCACGCTGCCGCCACTGCTTATGTGTGTCATAAATTTTTCATTCATTTAAACGAGTATAAAGCCATCCTTTGCAGCGACTCCTTGCCGCTGCAAATGATGAACATTTTTTCGGCGTGCTTCTTCAGCAAACGAAAAATACTGTATGTATGTAAATATTTATGTTGAACCAAGTGTGTGGCCGAGTGGTTGAGTTCTTAAATATTGACGCAAGGCACAAGGCACTTCAGGTGAGTTGTATTTACATACTCAAAGAAAGCGAAAAGCCGCCCATACAGTAAATGTTTTAAAATTGTTTATTTGATTGTTTAATATTGAATATTCTTCAACCAGGTTCTATATGCATGAACTCGCATTCAAATTTAATTGAAATTAATATGTGCAGCCAAAATAAACATTAGTAAATATGAATTTTGTTCATCGCATCACGGTGGCAAATGCATTGGACTGCATGCCATGGACTTGTGGTTTCGAATCTCAATTTATCTAACAGCAAGAAGAACAAGATTTTTATTGACTTCCTCATCATTCGGTCAGGGCCAACTGCTTTGAGTAAATAGAATCGAGAAAGTATAGAGAAACGTACCTATGTGCTACTCAAAATTGACAATTGTGAAGTAACTTTCATAATAAATTTCTTAGACTATGTTAAACTGATCCTTGAGTCAGGTATGAATGTTAAAGGTGACCAGTAAAAAAGGTATGTATCGAAAATCACATTACTGAAATGGCTTCGCTGGCAGTAATTCGGGCAGTCGGTCCAGTATTTGTTTTCTCAGCCAGGTATGTGCAACTTTTTTCGGCAATGGTGTCTCGAATGTTGACTTTCAGTTCGTACTCTTTGTATAAAAAGTTTTAAGCTATGAATTATTTTTATTATTGGCAGGGAATGCGCACTGTGACCTAAGAGATCTATTGTGCGCCCTTCTTGGAATTCACAGTTCGTCCGTGAGTCCGGTATCCAAGAAGAGTCTTAGTATATTTCCTAATCCTCTGGAAACCCATCCTCGTTCATCCTGATACATAGTTTGGTTAGCATGCCGACACCAGTTTCGAGAATACCTGGTACGAACTTGGCTTTGATTGCCGCTTGGCTGTCCGGCAGGATCGCGATTTTCCGGTTCCGGTATTTCCTCATCAGATTGAAGTGAGAACACCTTTCAATGGCGTTTATTTCCGTCTGGAAAATTGTGGACTGCTTTCCTGTAGGTTCCGAGTAACTAACCTAACTAACCTAGAATCGGCGTATATGGATCGGGGATGTATACTTTTGTTTTTTCTGAATATATTTTTTAAATGTTTTTCTAACTTGACTCTGGGTCCAAAGCCATTTCATATTTACCTTCGCAATCAATTTAATGTTAAAAAATATATTTAGAAAAAACAAAAAAATCTAATGTTTTATATTTTATTGAAAAGGGAATTTTCACAGGCTACAATATGGTACCAAACTGATGGTACCTTAGTAATGGATGTTTTTGAGAACAAAATTCGTAAAAAAAATTGTATAAAAAATTTGTTTATAAAAAATTTTTTTTTCGCTTAAAACTTTTTATTAGTACATCTTACGTATCTAATGTTGCACATCAAAAGAAAGGTATGAAAAATACCTTTCGCTTGGTACCCATGTCGTGTAAATCAGTTGGAGATTAATTGAGTTTTTTTGATAAAAACGTTGAACTTTGACGCCGAGCCACGCCTTTTATGGGCGTTTTCCAGGCAAAATTTTTAGTTTGTTAGATGCAGGAGCCAACCCTCTATATAAAAGCATACTCATTTATTTTTTTCACGAGGGTTCGCTATACTGTTTTTATGCCTCGACGAAAGTGGGGTTTTTGGGATATTTTTGTCGAAAACTAAGTTTGAATGTATTTTTTGTGGATTGATGTTTTAAGCAAATTTGTTGGTCGTTAAAATATCTACAAACTTGCCGAAGAGAGTAAGGCAATATTCGGAACGAATTAGGACCTCTTAGCATTTACACGTTCGAAGGCTTAAGTGACGAACTCGACTGAAATGAGCCAAATTCAAAGTCCAGCCAAACGGCTGGTGGATCTCAACTCATTTACCTATACCATACCTATAGAACAGTCGCTCAGTGGGTGACCCCCATGTTGCAATTTTTGAGGGTAAATTTCACGCACAATGTTATTAATCTCAATTGCAAATACTTCAATTTCTGTGCTTAAAGCGTCCTTTTTCCTTAAATAATTGTTGATTTAACTTTTAAAACCTGTGTGAAATCCAGCAATTCTATTCGAAACAATTAAAAGAAAAATTTATTTTCAGTCATAATTTCTTCAAAAAATCATTCTAAAGATGTTTATGTGTCGTTTATTATCTTCCAGACACTGATAACGAAAATCTACGTCATGTTTTTTAATATTTAACGAGATGAAAGCATCTTACATGTACCACCGTAAGACTTTAACACCCCAAACCTCTTTACTTCCTGTTCCTGCTCCCCACCGTAAGGTAACTTTAAGTTTTTCGTCGAAGGATAAATTTGAATGCCAGGCTCGTTGTTTGTCTCTGTTCTAGTACATCATTCCGAGAAAATTCAATTTTAAAATTTACCATTGCAGGCAGTTCAAGGTATCAAAAAAATTTTTCATGTCTTCTTGTGAGCAAAGAATATTTTACAAAGAGGTTTTGACAGATAATTTTGTTGACAGATAATGTTTGTTTTCGTTCGTAACCAAACCGAAACAAGTAACTATGGAGTGCTCCATGTCCCATAAACAATTGGGTGAGGTGGCTTTTATTTCGTACGTAGGATTGCTGCTTAACCCATGTAAGCCCAGCGATTTTTTTGTCAATATTCGAATGAAACAGTTATTTTTAGGGTGAAATGGGTTCGGACAATTCAAATTTGGGGTCAGAAAAATTCGAGATATTTGGTGTTTAATAAATCGAACACCTAACTATAAATATATATTGTGGCTATAATATTGGTTTTATGGGAAAAGTGTAAATATATTTTCGAGAGTTTGATCAATTTTTAACAAGACTGCATAGTAATAATAATAATAATTGATTGGCACGACAGCCCGCTTACGCGAGACGAAGGCCTAGCTTCCCGCAACCACCCGTGTTGTGCGTGTGAATTTTGTACGCGGGTGGAAGGGACCTACAGTTTTATGCCGGTTCCGAACGGCAGGTTGGGAGCTTTTTCATAGGCAATTTTTACTCTCAGAGGTTTTCCATTTCCAGCCACCGAAAGAGAAAACGAGTTTCCCGTTATTTTTTTTAGGTGTTACCACATGCAGAATTCGAACTTGCGTCGCTCTGCATGCGACTCGCTGGACCGCGCACTAACCAACTGAGCCACGGCGGCTGCCGTAGACTGCATAGTTACTTTTTTAAATATTATTGTTTTTTAATGTTGAAATTGAAATTATGTCAAAAATTACCTTTTGTTTGGGGAATTCATACAACTGGGAAGAGGTGCGAGAAATGAATATATTTATCCCATATTATACAAAATATCCCATGTTAACTTTTGTTATTATTTATTACAAATCAGACCATCATATTATCCAAAAATTTCGCGTTTAAAGTTTAAAAAAGAGCCCACAAAAATTGCTAACATTTACTGTTCGATTAATCGAACATGGGGCCGATATGGGTTAATGCTGCCTAATGAACGGTTACAACATAAATAAGCACTTCCCTTTCTCTCTGTCTGAAAACAACATCAAGTACTCTATTTTGATAACAGGTCTTGTGAACTTAGTTTGACAGCATTCTAAGTGTTTATGAAGTTATTCAGTGGCGCACACAGGGGAGTTTTAGGGGTTCAAACTCCCAAACGCAAAAATTATTGGTTGATTTTGAATGGTATTCGGTTCAAAAGTTGTGCGCGAACCCTTTCCCACTGCAGTCTGAGTCTGCATCTTTGAAACGATTGCACGCTTTAAATCCATTTGTGGAGATTGGAATTTCTTTTACTGACGTCACAATAGAACAAAGATTGTCCAACACGGTCCCTCGTTTCATGCAATGCAAGTTTCCTCTATTTAAAGGAGTCAAAACCGTACAAACATTCCATGCGTTGTCTGTTGTTAGGTGCAGCTGTAATTACAGCTTTGCTTCACTTGCAACATTTAGCAGCAGTCAATTAATTGATGGACACATTTGCAATTTTTCTTCATGCACAAAGGTTCAAAGGACTAATGAATACACTTGAATGTATATAACATACACACAATCACATGTAGTTACGTACATGTATGTGTGTGTGTGTACTTATTTGGTTAGATGTAATTAAAGGACATTCGTACAAAGGGCCAATCCATGGCAATAGACATTCCCGCCGACTGGTTGACTCATTATTTTACTTCAACATTTCACACATCGATGCGGTCGCAGATTGTATGCGTTGTATTTTAATGATTTAATTTGCCTACCTTTCATACGTTAATATTTGCATATGTATTACGCACATACCCATGCATATGTTTTTGCATATGTCAACACATATATTTTTATACAGTAGGTACATATTTATGTATGTTATGTACATATGACTGGAATTTCAATGTGTGTATGCATATTTACCTATTCACAATAGACGAGCAGTCGGCATTCATTATTTGAATTGACTTGCTTCACCCCTTTGCCGCCCGCGGCTTTCTTTAGCATTATGCTGACACGGCACGCGAGCCACATACCGACACTCACACATTCATTAACATAATTACGACACGCCTTTGAGTTGGCCAAAAGCCAAAGCCAGCGTTTTCTTCATGCTATGCTGAACTCAACTTAACTCGACTCGCCGCGACACGACTCGTTCTTTTCAAAACATATTTTGTACTCGTGTTTTTTTATGAAACCATTGGAAATCTCCTTTCTAAAGCTACTCAACGGAAAATTTTGCACGTTGCGGTCAACATTTTTAAGTTTTCCATTCGAAAAGCGCAAAATAAAACAACTCATTTAAGCTCAGTGAATGGTTTGCCGGGCGCCCTTTTCATTGCTTTGTTTTTTGTTGAGCTGCTTTTGAAGCCAAACATTAGTGAAAAATATTTTCTATATGTGCATATATAATGCACGATATTAAAATTATAGGGTGCTCGAAAAAGTAAGGTAGTCGAAAAAGATGTAGGAAAGAAAATAAATAAGAGCTGTGATCTTTGAAAGCCGAGAGAGGTTTATTGCAACCTAAGATATTCTTCGCAAGGTGTGTTGTGTGTTTTATTTCATCAATTTTTGACAACAAACAACTTCAACTAATAGCGAACTTTTGAAGGAGATAAAATTGGACATTCAATGGACTTGTGATGCAATAATCAGTTGTCCTGCGTTTCATTGCACTGTGGTCTCTGCGAACGAAACACTGAACTATTGAACTCTCTGCTCTGAATAGTTAATTTGTAGCTTTGGGTTTTAATGGTTTTTTTTATTATTAATTAGTAAATACTTCATGTGTGTATTTAAAAAGTTCATTAGTTCTATGAAACATAAAACATTTCATACTATACGTTCGGTTATATTAATAAATAGTTCATTCACTTCGACGATAAATCGTTCTTTCATGAACGATCTCTCATTTTAACAAAATTTCATTTCAATAACAATTAAATTTCCGGATATTTCACCCGGCACTTATGATGGGTTCGATGGGTTCAAGTCGAGAGTTCATTACCACTTCACTCTTAACCCTATCTCCTAACCTTTATATCGTTCCTGAACCAACGCAATGCCTCGTATTAATAGGGGTTATCCCCTGCGCGTTTCTTCGAGTCAAACAAAAAATTAATATAGAATAATAATATATAATATATATAAAAGAAATCTATAGAATCTATAGTAGAGATGCTTGGTACAATAGCTTCCTTTACACGTCTCTGCTTTGCAAGCGTGACGAATCTAGATAGAGTTTTTCTGTCCTTCACGTGGTCCTTTTACTAGATCTACATATGTCTTCCTAGCTTGTCTGTCGCTGGGCTGTTTCCACTTTAAAAAACGCAGAGTTAATGGCATAGGAGATCTTAAGATTAATATTTCCTTCTTAAACTTACGTTAGTCATCGCCTATCCAACGTGTATAAGTATTGTAGGGTTTAGTGAAGAGAAACCAATTATTGATGCATGAAATTGAAGACTTCCCTGATATAGGTAGAATGATTCTATATACACTGTTTCGTTGAATAAGTTTTTGTTAGAAACCTGTGTTCCCTTGTTAGCCAAAACCTGAAACAGTAGATTTTCACTTCAGCTTCTTTAGCTTTTTTTGAGGCTTACATTTCCTCAGCAAAATCATTCGCCATGGACAGGAACAGGTTGTAATCACTTGTTGCCAGATCCGAACCATAAGGTGAATGCATGAAAATTTTCTAACTAAGCTCCCGGAGCTTCTGGTGAATCATTTACGATGTTTGTGACCTGTCGTTGCCCTGATGGAACAGATTTCCTCTCCCATTAGCCAAAGGTGACCTCTTCTGGGTGATTGATTTCTTCAGACGTTTTAATTGTTGATAGTTTAGGTCCAAATTTGGCCGTAGGGGCGCTGCTCATAGTAGATGATTCTCAGTCAATCTCACCAAACACACAGCAAAACCTTCCTGACTGTCAGTGGTTGGTTGGCCACCGTTTGTATCGTCTTACCGTCATTCGATCACAACCGTTTTCGGTGTATGTTGTCGCAAGTGAAATTCAATGGCACCCATACATCCAGTTAATTTTTCGTATCCAGCATTATTCAAGTGGTTCCAAACAGTCTTTTGTGTAATATTTAGCTTCTGAACCGAAAGACTGCTTGAATAACGGTCGGAGACGACGATTTCCATGATTTTATTAAAATTTTTAACAATTGCCCTTCCAGAGTTTCGAAAAATCTGTTCGGATTCTTTGAACAGATTTGACGAAACCAAAATTGTGCGTGATTGGCTGTTGCAGTAACTGCACCATAAATACTGTTCACATGACCAGTCACCGCTTCACTAACAGTCTACCATAATAACGCAATGTCCTTTGTAGAGAACAACTATTAAGACGAGAAACTTTCATACAGTATAAACCTGTTCATGGTCATCTGTTGATATTGGCAAACCTCTCATGTCAGAGGTTCTTTTGCAATGCAGTCGCAACATTACCTGACATGTGGAGATATCTCTACCGCCTCTAGAAGTCAACATAACCGCAATCTAAGCACAAACTGATGACCAGGATCAACAAGAATTTACTTTACTAATATTAACAACACACAATCACACTTAACCCTAGAAGGGTAACCTTCGTCTATTCGACGAACACCTCATACGTTTCTTAAAATTTCTCCTTATTCTCCGATCTGATTGCTTTTGCTTTTCGTGTGATATCAATTGGCGATGTGCTTTATTGTGCGAATTATTTACAAAAAATGTCTAAGTATAATTATATCATGAAGTTCTAGTTTATCCGACTTTTAAGTCTTCCAAAAATCGGAGTTAAATACGATTTCGTCGATTCAATGAAGATTACCAACAACGTATGTGAAATATGATTACGCTTCTAGGGATAAGAAAGATCAACAAAAAGTAACAATTACGCGGAAAAACAGGCAATTTTTATTTGGACAACGCGCATAACTTTTTCGACAACCTAATATTTATGAAACCACAAAATGTCCTTACGAAGAGAATGATTTGTAATTGAAAAGTTTCATGCATTTGTGATTTGCTTTGACAATTTTTCGACTTGCATAACCTTGAATTATTGTGCAGTAAAACATATTAAATGGGAGAATAATTACTGACATAATTGGCCTTAATTTTGAAATGGCCTTTTCAACTGGCCTGCTGACAAGTTCAGGTTTTCTTATTGACGGCATGTTTTTTGGTTATATTTGATTTATAATTTGGCTTATTTTCCTCACTAAGCTAAGCTAAGCATTTTATTTTATTGTAAGTATATATTTATATATGTTTGATGGTAAATATGAGTGCCTACAGAGATTTGTTCTTAAATGCAATTTGTAGGCAAATATCTTTAAGTTTATGGAATACACATATCTAAAAATTTCCCAAGTACTTAATTTGTCTTTGTGATTTTTATACTTTTTCTTCACAGTTATTTGGGTTTTTAAAACAAATTGCTTTGTTTGTCTCGCGTTGAATTTGCAAAAGAAGTCTTACCAGTTTTGGTAGCAAGAACTCATACAAAGCATTTTCTTTTCATAAATTTTAGGGATCGTACGAGTAATAATACAACTTTTAGCACTTATTTCATTCCTTACAAAGGTGCATTAAGGACTTTGATCTTTGGGCCTATGAAGTGAGATCTCTAGGTCCGTACATTGTAGCTCTCCAAAGAGAATTCGTCAAATTAGGTTCATCGATAAACGAGGCCAACACAATGTTTTCTTATGTTATCTGCACCTAATGTATATAAGAGTCTCTCGTCTAAAGCCTCAATAGCTTTTTTCCCTCTAAATTATATATTCAACCTTTGATACCATATCTAGACACTGATATACCTATCAGTGACATATGCTTGGAAATGAAAAAGCATAGTGAATGATAACTCGTGCCTGGAGACATCTCTTGACTGAAAACCCTCTATGGCTCTATATGTTCTCTATACCTCTTTAATAAATAGGTTGATCCTACTCGCACTTTGAGACAGCATGGAATCCTTGCTTCATCCATGACCTTAAATAACTGGTACATATACAAACTGAGGGCATGGGTCATTCTTTGCGCGGTTGCATCGGATTTAGTCTTTTTTGGCCAAGGTCTGTCTGGCACGGTCTTCTTATTAACCTACGTAATCACATCAAACTCAGATTACACGGCATCTAATAAGACGTTCCCTATAGTTGGATCAACCTTCTTTAATGACCTGACACTTTAAAAATGGTTTTCGATGCGATAGTTGGGAAGATCAACGAAAAAGAGGGTAAAAATCAATCAGAGGAGATCCAGAAGCAAGAAGCACTGAAAAGAGATTCTACGAAAGGCCATAGAGAATGCGCTGCTATGTCCAATTATATCAGTTGGAAAGTGTTCCCGGCCTGATTGATTTTTAGACAAGTTTAGGTTAGGTTAACTTAGGTAGGGAAGGGTGAGTGCGGCACAGAGACCGCACTTCCACTCGGAGGCCAAATTGGCCTATTGTGAATCCCTTCTTAATGGTTCTGGACCTAACCTAACAGCTCGACCTTTTGATAAAGAAGAGCAGATCCCGAATTTCAACTTTAGCGCAAGCCAGGTCCGCTGGGAATCTTGCCCTCAGGGTACGAAGTTGGCGTTCCTGCAAAGCCGGGCAGTGGCACAGAAAGTGTTGAATCGATTCTACTTCTTATTCATCTCCACAGCTTCTGCAGACATCACTGGATAAGTGACGCCATTTGATAAGCATAGATCCCATGGCGCAGTGTCCATTGATGACTCCAACGAGTTGTCTAATAGTGATTCAAGGAAAGGAAGGGCCATAGTGCCAGGCAGGTGCTACAGTCCATTATGATGCGCTATTAGGACTCGGTGTTTGCTGAACCTGACAATATACATATACAGGGCAGGTATTGGCGGAAGCATAGAGTTTTCTACTTCGGTGATGGGCAAGGCGACCTTTACCTTACTTTCTTGTTATCTCGTCTGCTGTTTCGTTCCCTGCTCCAGAATGGCCCGGAACCCAGCAGAGACTGACTCGGTCTCTCGACTCTCTCGGTCTCTGACTCTCTCCTCCAATACCTTGAGGTGTAGTGCGGCAACTCTGCACTACCTTCGATTTAACCACTGCTGATTTCAGCGTTCTAAGGGCTGCCTGCCAAAAAACCAATGGTACGACGAAGAGTGTCGCGCAGCCACTGCAGTGAAGAATGCTGCATACAAGAAGACCCTGCAGTCGGTCGCCACGCGAGCCATGACAGAAAAATACCGGGAGGAGAGGAAGAAAGAGAGGTGCCTTTTTAGACGCAAGAAACGGGAGCAAGAAAGGCGCGAGCGTGAGGAAATCGAGGAGTGCAGGAGCAGGAATGACGCCCGAAAATTCTTCCAAAAAGTTAAGCGTCTTACGGAAGGATTTAAGCCTGGGCATCTTCTTGCAGAGACGAAAACGGGGATCTGGTTACGGATGCGCAGGGTGTGCTGAGGTTGTGGAAGGAGCACTTCATCAAGCTGCTTGCAGGCGACGGAAGGAACAATACCGCCAGTGGTGAAGATGTCCAGATGGCACCAATCGACGACGACGGTGTGGATGTGCCACCGCCCAGCCATGACGAGGTCCGGGTCGCTATCCAGCGACTCAAGAACAACAAAGCTGCAAAGCTGAAGCATTGCAAAATATGGCTGGAGGAACGAATGCCCAACGATTGGAACCTCAGTGCCCTTTGTCCTGTGCTGAAGAAAGGCGACCCAACAATATGCGCCAACTACAGGGGTATCAGCCTACTTCCCATTGCATACAAGGTCCTGACGAGCGTATTATGTGAAAGACTAAAGCCACTCGCCAAGGCGCTGATTGGACCTTATCAGTGCGGCTTTAGACCTGGTAAGTCCACCATCGACCAGATATTCACTCTACGCCAAATCCTGGAGAAGACCCATGAGAACCAAATCGATACACACCATCTCTTCATCGATTACAAGGCAGCATTCGATAGCCCGATAAGGGATCGCCTATATGCCGCATTGTCTGAACTTGGTATCCCTGCAAAGCTCGTTAGACTTTGCAGAGCGACGTTGAGCAATACGCGCAGCTCCGTCAAGGTTGGAAGTGACCTCTCAGACCCCTTTGATACCGTTCGAGGTTTCAGACAGGGCGATCCTTTGTCCTGCGACCTCTTCAACTTCACCATGGAGAGTGTTCTGCGCAAGGCCGGTGTACATCGTAATGGCACAATTTTCAACAAAAGTGTCCAGCTCCTTGCTTACGCTGATGATATTGATGTCATCGGAGGTAACAAGCGAGATGTCACCGCTGCCTTTGCGGCTATCGAAAGAGAATCTGCCAAAATGGGTCTGGTGGTAAATGAGGGCAAGACGAAGTATATGCTGTCTACACGCAGGGACTCGCAGCGGCTAGGGTCTCACGTCGAGGCCGACAGGTATGCTTTTGAAGTTGTCAAGGAATTCGTCTACCTTGGCACCGCCATCAACAGCAGCAATGATGTCAGTCTGGAGATAAAGCGAAGGATAACTCTTGCCAACAGGTGCTACTACGGTCTCGGTAGGCAATTGAGAAGTAGAGACCTCTCTCGACCGACAAAACTTTCACTCTATAGGACGCTTATCTTGCCCGTGCTCCTCTATGGCGCTGAAGCATGGACAATGACACGAAACGACATAGCGGCCCTTGGAGTGTTCGAGAGGAAGGTGCTTCGCAAAATCTTCGGCCCTGTTCGGGTTGGTGACGACTATCGCATACGAACCAATAATGAGCTATATGAGCTGTATAAGGACATGGACGTAGCGCAGCGAATTAACATCCAGCGGCTACGCTGGCTCGGTCATGTCTGCCGCATGGACGACGAAGCTCCGGCGAAAAAGGTATTCGATGCGATGGTTGGAGGTCGACGGCGAAGAGGGAGGCCGTGTCTCCGGTGGAAGGACCAAGTGGAAGAGGCCCTGGTATCTCTTGGTGTGACCAACTGGAGAAGGCGCGCGCGAAGCAGAGGCGCCTGGAGAGAAGTTTTGCGGCAGGCCGTAACCCGATAACGGGTTGTTATGGCTAGTTAAGTAAGTAAGTAAGGGCTGCCTGACTATCTACGAAGATTCTGACATCTGTCGTGGATTAGTTCAGCAGCTTTACAGATCACAAAGAACTCCACCTGAAAGATACTACAGAGGTCCGGGAATCTAAATGATCTTTGGATGCGTAGTGCATCTGAGTGGAGACCAGCTCGTGTACCTTCATCCATCTTAGAGTCGCCGGTGAAAACAGACGGGGATGTGAGATGCCTCAGCCAGCACCTTACGGATAATGATAGCCTCATTAACATTGTCCAGGGATTCGCAGTATTTCCTCCAATCGTTCCGCTTAGCCGCCGTAATAGTTTGCTTACTAGTCAACTTTAGTCGACTCTTTCTGTATGTACTGTACTAAACAAAGGAATAGTCCATGTTCACATAGTGAAGCTTCCAAACATAGTGGACATTCCAAAGTTTACATGTGTTTCAATAACCCGCATACACTTCCAGTACCCGACGGATTCTCAGGGCGTGTTAGAAGCTCTCGCCTTACATTCCGCATCATAATACTGACCCTTGGTTCCAGTTAATAACCGAGATCACTTTTGTGTTAAATAAAGTTTTTCAATTTATTTATTTTTTACAGATGAACATTGATTTTCGTTCGTGTCATGTGATTTTCAGTGTTGTCTTTAGCCTTTGTCTGTGTCGGTCTGAGTACAAAAAGTAACTTAATGTAACTGTGTGCACATGCATTTATTTATATACAAATTCATATTAGTGTGCCATCTTCAATGTGCGTGTATGCGTTAAATATAATTTAACTAATCAACAGATAATGAGTGTGACATCGTGAGTGATCTCCGCGTGTACTTAACAATCGCTACAATCGTAATTGCGAGTGTTTTTGCAATTATTTGTCTGCTTAATGCTGAATGCCCTAACTAATGCTCACGCGGAGTTTTTTCGTGTACTTATTTGTTCATTATTAAATCGCTTTTGTGTGTGTGTATGTGTTTATGTGTATGGGATGGTACGACACCCGAGTGCAATTAGAGTCCCAACATGGCAACAATAGCCACCACAATTGTCAGCATTAGGCTGGCGGTGGCCAGTGAGGCGTCGCTGGAGAGATCGGCCTTATTACAGCCGTCGCTGTCGCAAATCTCGCAGTTGTCTTTATCGTTGATGTCGCATGTTAGACTGCTTTCGCAACCGCGCGACACCAACCGGTCCACGCGTTTCGACACGCAGCGATCGTTTGCTGCGTATATTAGACAAACTTCCGGATTGCCGTCCGGCACTTTGTCGCAATCCTCACCGTTGCAGATGTGACATTTGCGGCGGTTGCTGGGGTAGATCTGCAAAAGAGATCCAGGCGGAATAGTTGCAGTATTGGCGACTAATAAGAGGACAGTTAAGGGAATTTACCTGATTGTTGCACTTATCGCCCTGGCAGACGGCGCAGGTGCCGGCCGCCTCGCACGTCTTTTGAGTATTCTCATCCAAATCGCTCAGACAACCTCGCAACGTGTGACCAGCTGAAAGACATGAACAACAGATCTAAGTTTTAAATTGTCTCATGTAATAAATATCTTAGTAATAGTTTTTATTATCATTGAGCAGAATGGATACATCGTTACTCAAGAGTACTCAATATCGTTACTTGAACTTTTTATAAAGATTTCTGGATTCATACTTGGATCATAGATCGGACTCGTTCTTGGACTCACTATCAAAAAGATCTCAGTGTCAAATCACTATCTATACTCAGTACTGAAAAATCCCTACATACCAGATCTTTGTGCCATTCGCCCTACTCTCTTTCAAATAAAATCATACGCTGATATCTCAGGTCTGAAGCCCCAAACCCCTTCCTCCTGCCCGAAATACAAAAATTTGTAGAGAAAAGTATGGTTTAAAATGGTATTGATCCGACCCCTGTGTGCTCCACGGTGGTAACAGCAAAATTCCCTTAAAAACCCAAGCAACTCAGTGTTTGTACAGAAATAAGGTCTTCTGAGTACCTTAATATATCGCTAGTACAGTAGTAGGTTTTTAAAGGTATCGCTACTTTTTTTCATAAGTATTCACCATGGATCACATTTACCTGAGTTCACTGTGGTGACGCATTGACTGTTGGGCGCATTACATTGAATCGAGCCGGTCACTTGCGTGGGATTTTGTGCGCAATACGGCGTCAAACTTGAGTGACACGACAGACAAACAGCAGACGTTGGCAATTTTGACAGGGCGTTGCAATCATTGCCCTCGCAACGGTACAGTTTCTTCTCTGCAGCCCAGTCCTCTAGATCGCTGCTGTTCTGCGAACTTGCACAACCCATCAGATCCACGCTACCATCCTCGTACTTCGCAAAGCAGAAATCGTCCTTTTTATTCAAAAGGCAGTACTGCGCCACGCTACTGGTGCACGCCGCACCAGTGCAAACGTGGCACTTGAGTCGGTCCGCTGGGTAGACGAAGGTGTTGCACATATCTCCGTCACAGCTGGCGCACTCATTGCTGCCATCGTCTGTGCGGCACACATGCTGCACCAATATCTCTTTGTCGTCCAGGCAAGAACGTATCACCTCCTCATTCTTCATTGCCACCATGCATTCTTTGTTGCAGGATCTTGTTGCGAAGCCAGCGTTTTCGGGGTTGACGGTGCACAGTGCATCCGTTTCCGAATTGCAGAAGGCGCATTCGATGTAGTCCGTAATGTTCCACACCGAGTTGCAGTCGTTCGACTTGCACTTGAAGCACAGTTGCGGATTTTGGCGACAATACATATCTCGATAATCTTCGACATCGTCTGAGCAGCCGCGTTGCTGTACCTCCCCGTTGGCACTGAACACAGTCATGCAATCCTGCTCAGGGTTGGTTTCGCACTTAACGGTCGGGCCCAGCGAGTTGAGACAGTGGTCGCCGACACATGTGTGGCACTGGAGTGGCAGATCCTGCCAAACGCCGTGGTAGCCGTCGTCCTTTTTATTGCGCAGGTCGATAGAGTTGCAACCCGTGCCAAAGCATTCGCGACAAGTGCTTTTGTCGTTCGCATCACAGAATACCTCCGATCGGCAGCCGCGTATGGTGACATTAGCGACCAGTGCCGATCGGCAGGACTCGGTGTCGCTTACGTAGGGGCATGGCAGGCTGCGTGTGGGGAAGGACTCACAGTTGTCGTCATACTCTGAGGAACACGTGTAACACTGTGTCCTATTGGCAGGGAAGACCTATTCATGGGAAATATGCAAAATGTACAGCATTGAGAAGTGACCATCAATTTTGACCTATAAAATCGCTCTGCTTACCTCACGATTGCAGCCGTCTTTACCGCAAATGCTGCAATTATCATCAGTGCCCAAGATGCAAGACGCATATTTGTTGAAATCTAAACTAGCTACGCAGCCGCGCACTGTTGAACCATCTGGAAAGTGAGTTTGCATTGGTTAGTATTGGAAGCTGCCCATTCCATTAGATCTTCTAGATCGGGCACTTACCTTCAACAAGGCGTGTGTAGCAGTTGGTGTATGGCAATTCGCTGCAAGTTTCGAAAGTTCCCACCTCATTGGCGTTGGTGGCGCAGATGTAGTCGTCATTCGAGTCGCAGACGACGCATTGCACCGCTCCAGGCAACTGATCCAGTGAATTGCAGTTATCTCCGTCGCAAACATTCACACGCTTCGTGCCAATGATCGTCTCTAGATCTTGATTGCGGAACGAGCTTAGGCAACCCATCTGGATGACACTGCTGGTGCTGTCAAACCACGTGTAGCACTTGTCCTGCTCCTTGTACAGTGGACAGGCCTGCGACTGCGGATCTTCGCAGTCATCGCCCACGCACGTGTAACACTTTCTGCGATTCGCCGGAAAGTCGACGGCATTGCAGTAGCTATCCGTGCAAGCGAAGCAGTTACTGTCGCTGCCTTTTGAGCACTTCTTCTGATCACTAGCCTCCTTGTCGTTCAGGCAGGTGCGGATCAAGTCATATGCGGGGTCGCTGCTGCTGTCGGAAGGATAGAGCGCCGTCATGCAGCCACCGTCACATAGGCGTACGCTGTGCGACGGTTTCCCCGGATCTAGCAAGCAGTCGATGCTGCGATGACTGTCGCAGTAGACGCATTTGATAATGTTAGATTCGCTCACAGCATTGTTGCATTCGTTCGACTTGCAGTTGTAGCAGGAGTCGGTTTGTTCGCAATAGGTACCGTGCTCTTCACTAATCGCATCGCTGCAGCCACGCGATATCACTTTTCCGTTGCTATCGAAGACTGACACGCAATCCTGCAGGTTGTTGTCCTCACAAGTCGATATCTGCGAAGACTCCAGCGTGCTGCACTCCTCCACGCCCGAGCACACATAACAACGCAGCGGCAGGTCCTGCCACTTGCCAAAGTTGTCATCCTGTTTGGTCGCCAAGTTCACAGTGTTGCAACCGCTTTCGCTGCACTTCACGCAACTCTTCGCGTCCTCGTCACAACTAATGCTCGAACTGCAGCCGCGATAGGTGACATCGTTCATATAGCTGGTCACACAGGTGTCGTCTGCGTCGTATAGCGGACAGATTGCAACGCTGCTGGGGTTGGCCTCGCACTGCGCATCCTGGGTAGAGTCGCAAATGTGGCACGACAGACGAGCCTCGGGGAAGACTTGATTATTGCACTTGCTGCCTTGGCAGCTGCGACACGTGCTGGACGTTCCGTTCTTGCAGCCCAGGAACTCGTCATCATACAAACTGGACAGGCAGCCGCGCTCAGTAGAGCCATTTGGCAGCACCCGCTCGTAGCAGTCGGTGTGAGGAAGTGCCGAGCATGTTGTGACGCTGGTCACAGACAACGGTCTGGCGGCACAGTTGGCATCAGTGCGCGAGCTGCAAAGCACGCAGGTCTGTGATGCTGGAAGCGCATCGAAAGTGTTACAATTGTCTCCTTCGCACAGGAAGAGACGCTTCTGCTGTAGCAAATATTGGGCGTCTACGTTGCTGAATTCACTGCGACAACCCATTGCTACGATGGAGCGTTGCTCGTCGAAGCGTATGTAGCACTTGTCGTCTGGGCGGTATATCGAGCAGGTCGTCGGCTGCGGGTCCTGGCAATCGTCGTCCGAGCACACATTGCAGCTAAGTCGTTTTTCTGGCATCTCGACCACATTGCACTTCTCCGTACTACACACCTGACAGTTCGGCTTGGTGCCTGCTTCGCATTCGTCACGGTCGTCCGCTTCCATGTCGTCGTAGCACGAGCGCGACAGACCGTAGGCCGGATTTTCTTCGTCGTATTTGGCATACATGGCCGTCATGCAGTATTTGTAGCACGGGCGCGTTGTGCGGATGCTACCAACATTAGTCACACAGGCCCCAGTGCTGTCCGTGTCGCAAGCCAAGCACTCGACGTAATCGTCTAAACTCGTTGGCACATTGCAGCGATTCGAATTGCAGCGAGGGCACTTGGCCGGGTTGCTGTTGCATAGCGGCCCGTTGTTTGCCTCCACAGTATCACTGCAGCCGCGCTCAATCACCTTGCCGTCGTCATTGAAAACGGTCATACAGCTTTGGAAAGGATTGTCTTGGCACTCGTTCATCTCGCCGCTGATTTGGCACGCTGCCTCGCCCACGCAAGTGTAGCAAGAGATCGGCACGTCCTGCCACAAGCCAGGCTGCCCGTCGGCGCTTACCTTCTCCAGATCTACTGTGTTGCAACCTGGTGAGTCGCATACGCGGCATGTTCGCTTGTCGTTCTCGTTACTGCACCTTAAGTTGGACGAGCAACCGCGCGTCGTGATGCCTTTGTTCAAATTGGTCACACACGAATCGTTCGCGCTGTAAATCGGACAAATCTTGTTGCTGTTTGGCACCGAGCTACATAGTGGATCTGTGGCAGAACTGCACTGATGGCATTTCCAGCGATCCAACGGAAAGATCGAGAGTGCGTTGCATTTATCACCCGTGCACGTCTGGCAGAGGCCATCGTCGCCTTTGACGCAACCGTAGAATTCGTCCGTCTGGAGGGAGGAAACGCAGCCTCGGGTTGTGTATCCATCTGAGGAGAAGGAAATGCACGAAGAGGAAGCAGTGAGTTACTTAGACGAAACAGTCATGACATGCTTGATGTTGGAACTTACCGGAGTCAACACGTACATAACAATCCATGTAGGGTAGAAGTAAACATTTTTCAGTGGTGTCAATCAGGTTGGGGTTTGTTGCACAACGCGGATCCACTTGTGAATTGCAGACGGCGCACTCACTTGGCTGTGGAATTGTTTCCGGTCCGTTGCAATTTTTTCCATCACAGAGCAGTATTTTCTTCTGCTTTACTAAATCGACAATTACGTCCGATTCGAATTCACTGCGACAGCCCATGGCAGATATGGAATTTTCGCTGTCGAACAATATGTAGCACTGGTCATTTTCCTGGTGAGCGTTGCACTGCCGCGTAGCAACATCCTCACAGTCATCGCTTACGCACTTGTAGCATTCGTGACGGTCCTCTGGTATGGACATGGTGTTGCAGCGTGAGCCCTCACATGCGGCACAGTAAGCCAAGTTGCCAGCAGCGCATTTCTCGCGATCGTCCAAGTCCATATCGTCCAAACAGGAGCGGGACAGCTCGTAGGCAGGATTGTCCCCGCTGCTGCGCGGATAAAGCGCCACCATACAGCTGCTCTGACACTTGCGCGTTCGACTGCCACTAAAGTACACCGAGCACGTGCTGCTCACCGCCGAATCGCAGAAGTAGCAATCTACGAAATTGCTTAGCGAGTTGGCGTTATTGCAACCGTTCGATTTGCAGCCAATACACTTGCCGTCGTTCTCGTCGCAGTAGTCAGAATGGGTCTGGGAAACCGCATCGCTGCAACCACGCTTCTCCACGGCTCCATCGGAGCCAAACACGGTCATACAGGTCTGCAAATTGTTGTCTTCGCATTTGCGAATGGTACCGCCGCCATTGGCGCATTCTTCGCCTTCACACACGTAGCAATTGAGCGGCAGGCCCTGCCATTTGCCCGGTTCGCCAATGTTCGAGGCCAGTAGGTCGACTGTGTTGCAGTTGTCGTTGCTACACAAACGACACTTTTGGCGATCGTCAGGGTCGCACGTGAAGTCTGACGAGCAGCCGCGCAAAACGTGCTCGCCTTCGACTTTGGTAACGCAAACGTCGGTTGCACTGTAGATGGGGCAAACACTTGAGAACTGTTCAGCGCTCTCCACACAGTTGGAGTCGTTCTGCGAGTTGCAGCGGTTACAGCTGCGTCGGCCGCTGGGGAACACTCCCGTATTACAGTTATTTGCATTGCAAACTTCGCATGTGCTGTTATCGTTACCGATGCAATTATCGAACAGGTCGTCGCTGACATCTGAGACACAGCCGCGATGCGTGACGCCAGCTGCAAGCATAGAATTGTGTTAGTTTCTTTCTACCAAAGACTCATTCATTTCCTTACCATTGTCGACATGCATGTAGCACTGCGAATGGGGCATATTAGTGCAAACCGCTAACCCGCCAACGGCACTGGGATTAGAAGCGCAATCGGGTTCATCAATGGAATTGCACACGCGGCACGATGTGCTAGGTGGGAAGCTATCAAAGTCATTGCAGTTGACATCATTGCACAACAACAGCTGCCGGCGATTTGCTACCAGTTCGGCCGAGTCCAGGTCACTAGCACAGCCCATGCGTTCGGCGTTGTTCGTTTCAGAATCGAAAAGCACGAAGCATTGCTCCGTCTCGCGGAATGCTGTGCAATTTTGGCTCTGGGGATCCTCGCATTCCTCGCCCTCGCACACGTAGCACGCATGTCTTGTCTCGGGAATGATGTCCGTGTTGCAGGTGGCACTTGAGCATGCCTTGCAATGCGCCAAGTCACCGCTTTCGCACGCTGCCTGATCGTCCAAATCGAGGTCGTCCAGACAGCCGCGCGCCAACTCGTATGCGGGATTCGAGTCCTGCGTACGCGGATACAAGCCGGTAACGCACTTCTGGTGGCAGCTGCGCGTGCGCTTGATGCTCTTCACATTGAAGATGCAATCCGTGTTGTCGACACCGTCGCAGAACAAACAGTCCACGTAGTCGTCCAATTGTGTGGCGGTGTTGCAACCATTTGATTTGCAAAATTTACACGACGTCGGATGCCGATCGCAATAATCGCCATTGTCCGATGCGTAGACAGCGTCGGAGCAGCTGCGTTGCACAACTGTGCCATTTTCGGCAAACACAGTTGCACACGTCTGGAAATTGTTGTTCTCGCATTTTCGCACAATGCCTGGATTGCCATTGTGGCACTCTTCACCGGAGCAGGTATAACAGTTGACGGGCAGCTGTTGCCACTGACCCACTGAACCGACGGCGGTGCTCGCCAAATCGACCACATTGCAATTATCGCCGGAATGACACATGCGACAGTACTGCTTGTCGGTGTCGTCGCACTGGAACTCACTGCCGCAGCCACGATAGGTGTGGCCGTTTACCAGCTTGGTCGAGCAGTAATCGCTCGCGGTGTAGTACGGGCAAGCCGCAGCTGCATCCGGTGCACTCTCACATTTCGGATCGTCTTTGGAATTACAGCGCTGACAGCGACGACGGTCGGACGGGAACACCTGCAAGTAGATAAGACCACGTAGTTGTTACCACCCATTGGGAAGTGTCATATTGTTGCGACGGAGCTGGAAGCTGAGCTTCAGTCTGCAGTTAAAAAATGCGTGTACCGTGAAACCTGCTCAGTGCCTCAGATTGAGGTACTTGAGCAGTTCTCAATACTTAAGCGTGGGTACTTTAGTGGGTTTCACTAACCTCAATGTTGCATCGATCTCCCTGGCAGGCAGAGCAATCTGTCGAATTGCCGCTGAGACATTTGCTCAGTACAGTCCTGGCCAAGCTGCTTACGCATCCACGCTCGGTTGAACCATCTGCAATGAGTTAGTGCCCAATTTGAACCGTCAGCAGTTTTTATTAGTTAAACGCTTACTTACCGGACTTCACTTGAGTATAGCAGCCGGTGTGCGGTAGCTTGTTGCACGAGTTAACCTCAGGCGTGTCAGGCGGATTTGTAGCGCACGTCGGATCGCTGTTGGAGTTACATGCCGCACAAATTTGTGGCTTGGGAATGTTTTCGAATCCGTTGCAATTGGCCCCGTCGCAAGTGTACAGCAAGTGGAAATTGAGGGTCATAAAGAGGTTCGTCAACTCGCTGGCACAGCCCATTCGTGCAAGGTCACTCTTCTCATCGAACAGCATAAAACACTGATCGCTCTCTTTGTAGTCGGCACACAGCGCCGTCGAAGGGTCCTCACAGTTCTCGCCCAGACACGAATAGCAGCTGAGCCGGTCCGCTGGTAACACAGCATCATTGCAGGCGGCGCTGTTGCAGGCAACGCAGAGCGCATCGCCGTTCCCGCACGTCTGTTGATCGGCCACGTCTTTGTCGTCCAGGCAAGTGCGTGTCAACACCAAAACATCGGAGTTGGCGGAACGTGGATAAAGTGCCGTCATGCAGGCACCGTTGCATTTGCGGCGACTTGCTACGGCTGCCACATTCTGGGAGCAATTTGCATTGCTCTCTGAGTTGCAGTAGATACAGTCGACGTAGTCTGACAAACTGCTTGCTTTATTGCAACCATTCGAGTTGCAGTTGTGA
Source organism: Melieria omissa (assembly GCA_963971225.1). Classification (NCBI taxonomy): domain Eukaryota; kingdom Metazoa; phylum Arthropoda; class Insecta; order Diptera; family Ulidiidae; genus Melieria; species Melieria omissa. The sequence continues at coordinate 125,807,527 of OZ020267.1, forward strand.
CAATTGGCCGAGTTTTCATCACAGTACTCGCCAAAGGCGCTCTCCACTGCATTGCTGCAGCCACGCTTAGTCACGGCACCGCTCTCGTCGAACACGGTCATACAGTACTCTTTTTTGGTACAGAGCACCTCAGATGTGGCACCTGCGCACTCAGTACTGGAGTTGCACTGGTGGCAAGTGAGCGGCAATTTTTGCCAAATGCCTGGCTTGCCGTCGACTTTGCGCTTCAGGTTCGAGCTATTGCAGTCGTTGTCGTCACAAATCTGGCAAATGTCGGTGTCGGCGGCACCACAGTTCACTTGCGAACTACAGCCACGCACGGTAACACCGTCAATGCTCAGTGTTGCAACACATTTTTCGCCACTTGTGTATTTCGGGCAGATCTGTGCCGATTGCGGAGTGACCTCGCAGCTGGGAGATGTCTCAGAGTTGCATACATGGCAAGTGCGGCGGTCTTCAGGAAAGATCTGCAAAATAGGCAAATTAAAATGAGTTGATCAAATTAGTTTCCCGACTCCGTACTGCCAGAAATTCCTGGATTGTACTAAACTCAGAATGTTATAAATTTCGATGTTTCGAATGTGGAATCCTGCCCTTTGACTACTGTAGAATGCGATACGAAAGTAGGAAGGAGAGTTAACCACTCCGTGTTTCCGTGTTTTGTAATGTTTGACTAGTAAGTTTTTAGAAAAAGATCAGCTGACAAATTAAGACATAGTGAAGTTATTCGCCGAAAGGTCTCTTTCAGACCATAGCAGCTTCAATTATATAAATCGGTTATGAAGTGACATTTACCGGAATGACAGATCAACTAGAATGTTTTCAAGCACTCGTCATCCGCATCGAGAATAAGTAGTAAGATAATAGTGACAAAATAATGTAGGTTCATCTAGGGACATACGACCTAAGAACCTTCAAAACCGTCAACTGTTCCAGAAATTAATCTAAGAATTATGGCATACCCACTAATTCACACTTGCTGAACTTTGGGTCCTTACATATTCAGCGGGGAAGAGAAAAATAAGTCTATAAATGTGTGGTTAGCCTAGCAAAACCGAAACATCATACAATACTCTACTGGGTGATGCAAGGAAGAACTTTTAATACTTGATGGGACCCAATAATCATTGTATGCACACCTATTCAACCGCTCATCCCAAACTTCCCTGACATTGGACAATCTTTTCAGCGTTTCACATTTACCTCCGCATTGCATTTGGTGCCCGTGCATATGTGACATTGTGTAGTGTTGGTGCCATACAAACAATTGTAATAGTCCTCATCGTCTATGTTGGATAAGCAGCCGCGTTCGGTGTGACCAGCTGCAAAAAAAAAAAAACAAATTTGATTGATCGAGTGAAAAGCCATTGCAATCGGGTGAATTACAATTCAGGAGTCTCGTATAGCATTGGGTCGAGGGCAACTTGGCGCAGGTGGTTGTCGAAGTAACTTTGCCGGGTTCAACAGCACATTGGACATCGGTCGCCGAACTGCAAAGCACACACTGTTGCGACGTGGGCAAATTTTCGAAAATGTTACAGTTGTCCTCATCACACAGCCACAATTTTTTCGCGGTCACCAATTCCTTCAGTACCGGCGGGTCGTAATCGCTTTTGCAGCCCATGGCCACAACGGTGCCTTCAGTGTCGAACTCCACCGCGCACTGTTCTTGTTCGATAATGGCACGACAGGCGTGTTGCACGGGATCTTGACAATCGTCGCCGACACAATGGTAGCACGACTTGCGCTCTCCCAGGTCGTCCACGTTGCAGTTTTCAGTGATGCAGGCTTTGCAGTCGGCATGATTGCCCGCTGCGCACTGCTCTCGATCATCCAGGTCCATGTCGTCGAGGCAAGTGCGCACCAATTCCCGTGCGGGCAACGGGTCTTGAGTGCGTGAATACAGCGCCGTCATGCAACTCTTGTGGCATTTGCGTGTGCGACTGATCGATGTTGCGTTGAATACGCAGTTGCCGCCTTGTTGCGCATCGCAGAAAATGCAACTAATATAGTCAGACTCGGCCGTGGCCAAGTTGCAGCCATTCGACTTGCAGTCGTAGCAAGTAGCGTTGGCGGCACTGCATGTGGCGGCCATTTTGTCACTGCAACCACGCGCCACAACATTGCCCGTACTATCGAAAGCGGTGGTGCACGTTTGGAGGTTGTTGTCCGGACACTTGTTAACGTTGCCCAGTTCAGTACAATCATCACTGCCCTCGCAGTGGTAACAGTTCAGCGGCAGCTCCTGGAACATGCCCGGTTCGCCGACAGATTCCGTCTTGAATTTTTCGGTGTTGCAGTTATGCTTCTCGCAGGTGTGGCAGCTTTCTTCGCTGTCATCAGTGCAGCTCAGCTCCGAGCCGCAATCGCGGTAGATGACACCATCAGCGAGCTTCGTGACGCAGAAGTCGGCTGCTTGGTACAGCGGACATGCTTCTGAGTGATCCGGTGCGGTAGCGCAGTCGGGATCGTCGGTGGAGTTGCAGCGGTGACAACGCTGTCTGTTGGACGGATAAATGTTCTTGTTGCAGTAGCTTTCGGTGCATATCCTGCAAATGGAGTCGGGTTCACCGTCGTGGCAACTGATGAAATCAGGGGTAGACAACTCGTACGTGCAGCCGCGTACGGTGTGGCCATCTGCAAGATATTTGTAAAAAAATACGTTATTAGGTTTTTGAATGAAAAGAAAAGCTTTTAAAGGAAAGCACATATTTGGGGTTATTCGTGTTGCGTTTCGAACGCATGATCCTATGACACGCACGGTCATCTAAAAAGAACTAGGCATGTCCCACTGTTATACTATAAACCTCGACATAGCTACTGAAATCCCAGCCAGCTGGACTGTGTTGCAATACCCCTAGTTTTTTGATTCCCTGCAAAGTGTGCTTCCACCCAAAGAGAATAAAAAAGGATAGGACATGTGAGCTGTAGTGCTTACCGCTTGTGATGCGCGTGTAGCAGTCGGTGGTGGGATTATGTTGGCATCTCGTTATCTGACTAATTAGCGCCGGTTTATTCGCACAGTTGACGTCTGTGCTGGAATCGCAGACATAACACATAATTGCTTCGGGCAGGTTGCTGTAGTCATTGCAATTGTCGCCGTCGCACAGGAAGTAGTTCTTTATTCCTTCCCGCAGTGTCGCCGGGCTGATATCACTCTTGCATCCCATGCGAATGGCGTCGTGTGTAACATTATCGAAATGTATGTAGCATTGATCGCCTTCAGAGAAGCCCAAACACTCCTTCGACGATGGCACATTGCAGTCGGCACCTTCGCAGTACTGACACGACAAGCGTCCGTTCTCGGGCAGAATATTGACATTGCATTCGTTCGAATCGGTGCAGCGCACACAGTTGTTTTCGGCCGTACAGTCATCCCGATCGTCGGGCTCGATGTCCTCGAAACAAGTGCGCACAAAGTCCTGCACCTTCTCGTTGTTGCGGCGCGGATACAGCGCAGAAACACAACCTTCCACGCAGCGGCGTCGAGCGGTAATCGCGGCCGGATTGAAGAGGCAATCGGCATTCACCGCCGCATCGCAGAACAAGCACTGCTGATAGGCGCCCGGCGCGGAAACGGTATTGCAACCGTTCGATTTGCAATTGAAGCACAATTCGGGATGTTGGGTGCAGTGTGCCTGGTACTCGGCGACAACGAGCGCCTCACAGCCACGTCGCACCACAGCGCCGCTCTCGTCGAAAACGGTCAAGCAGTCCTGATAGGGATCGCCTTCGCATTTGCGTGCATTGCGCACGTCGGTGAGACACTCGGCGCCCGAGCAGGTGTTGCAGTTGAGTGGCAGCGTCTGAAAAACGCCGTATATATCCTCGGAGCGTTTCTTGACATTCGCCGTATTACAGCCGTTGCCCTGGCAAATTGCACAGTTGCTGTTTTTCGCGTCGCAACTGAACTCGGAAAGGCATCCGCGCTTGGTCACACCATTCTCGTACACTGCCACGCAGGAATCTTTCTCTTCGTAAACTGGACAAGCACTCTGCGAAGCGGGCGCGGCATGGCAGCCGGAGTCGAGCTCAGAGCTGCAGCGATGGCACTGTAGTCGGTCTTCTGGTATGAGCTGTGGTTTGAAATAAGAAAACATTTAGATGAAAATTAAAAGAAGAGATAATTTCTTATCGAAGCCTTAAATGCTTCTGAACTCGAAGAATAGAATGTATTCTAATTTATTAAGACAGCCAGAATGCGCTCAGGGTTCTGGATGCAATTTTAACCATATCAACCATTCTTCGCTGTGTATATTATCTTTTAGTTGAATCACCAACTGTTTCTTATTTAAGTGTCTCGATTGACAGACAAACAGACCGACACTTTATATTCAACTAGGACTCACCTGCGTGTTGCAACTGCCGCCATTGCAAATTTTACACAGCTTACTGGCATCGATGAGGCAATCATAGAATTCATCGGCATTCAAATCCGAAAGGCAGCCTCGCTCGGTTGTGCCATTAACAACGCGTTGATAACAATCCGTGTACGGAATGGAACGGCAGTTGTCCTGCGTTTGCACGAGCAGCGGCTTTGAGGCGCAGTTTTCGTTTTTCAGCGAGTCGCACTTGGTGCAATCTTGTGGCGTTGGCGTGTTTGCCAGATCGTTGCAATTGTCGCCCTCGCACACATACAGCAACTTTTGCTTGACCAACGCAATTACGTCGAGCTCCTTGTCGAAGTCCGACACACAGCCCATGCCCACAAGTTCGTTTTCCGCATCGAATTGCATAAAGCAGCGAATGTCGTCGTCTTGCGAGGCGCACGCCTGCTGCTGCGGATCTTCGCAATCGTCGTTCTCGCTGCTGCAGCGATAGCAGCTGTGCGGCTTGTCGCCGAGTAGATGCACATTGCAGCCGGCCTCGGCACAGGCAATGCACTGCGGATCGTTGCCGGCCGCGCAATGCTCGCGATCGTCTAGGTCGCGATCGCTGAGACAGGAGCGCACCACATGCTGGACGTTGTTCTGCTCTGGTTCGGTGTGCAGCGCTGTCATACACTCGCCAAGGCACTTGGTGCGCGTCGCAACGTTGGCGGGATTCAGCCTGCAGTCCGCGTCGAACTGGGAATTGCACGACACGCACTCGATGAACTGATCGAGCGAGGTAGCCACATTGCAGCCGCTGGACGAGCAGCTCGGACAGTGGTCCGCATTGCTATCGCAGTATGCGACCAATTCGGTGGCTATGCTGTCGCTGCAGCCACGTTGCGACACAACGCCCGTTGCATCGAACACAACGATGCAGGTCTGCGCATCGTTGTTCTCGCACTTGCGCAGCGTTCCCTGGCCGACGGCACACTCCTCCGCGCTATCACAGACATAACAGTTTATTGGCCCCTCCTGCCAAATGCCCGAGCGCGAGTCCTCAGCATCAACTGAAACAATTTCATTATTTGTTAGTATTGATTACAAATTCAGAAAAATGGAAATGGAATGAATGCACTTACAAACTAGGCCAACCATAATAAAAACAAGTGTTTCCCTCGGTTGGGGAACGTATTTTTCATACCCTGCGCCAAGAACAATGAAACGTTACTGAATGGGCTTTGGGATTCTGGTATTTGTCTGCTATACATTGTAGGTTTCCTAAAGCCCCTTTGCAACGTTAAAATGAACAGTAAGATGAAATCTTAAAACGACAATATGGACGAATGTTACCCACAATGAGCTAAGAAGGCTCATTTCATTTTCATTATTATTTCAAAACGAAGTTTGGTTAGTATTAAAATAATTAATTTTGCATATTTTTTTACATGACAACTCTGCTTTGAACTGAGTAGACCAAACCCACTAACATGGCTAACAGTTGAGATATAAATACTTATCCCAACGCCATCCTCAAATCAGCTTCAGAAATATGACTAAAACTATTGTCCTGGTAATCCTGATCATACATATACATCCAAAAATCAGACATTAACAGACAATTGCACTACTTTTATAAGATCTTTTTTACATTTTTTAATTCATATTTAGGAAATGAAAAGCAAAGTTTAGTTAGCTTAGGTTATGGTGGCTGCCCATGTAAGAGACACTCTCGAAGGCCTGAAAGGCCCATTGTGATATCACATATTTTGCCCTTGTTTTTAACGTCTATACAACGCTATTTTTTTCAACACGTGCTACAACTCACAGTTCAAACAGATGAAAGAAGGGAGGGGGTAGGGGACCTACAATTTAATACCGAATTCGAACGGCCGTTGGCAGTTTTTTCTTTCCCATTTTGAAGGTTTTGCCATTGTCTGCCAAGAGTGGACTTGTGCGATTCTTGTAATTCTCATCTGCTTCATTTTGATAGCGATAAAAGTATAGTAGATGAGCATTTCACGAGCCGAACTAGGATTCGAACCTAGGGCCTCGGTATGAGAAGTCAGCGCGCTACCTACTGAACTATCGAGATCAGTAGATTAGATTTAAATTAAACTTATTTCTTCTAATTTAAATTAGATCTAAATTAGTTCTTATTTAGAAGAAATAAATCCAACATTAACTAATGACACAAATTCCCCAAATCGTAGGATAATTTAAGTCGATAGAACCCAAAAATTACGAAGAACTGTTAGGACCACTACTTGATGTCGTGAACACGCAATTGAGACAGGATTGCAAGTAATCTGTGCGTTCAAAAGATTTTTAAAGATTCTTAAGTCTTAGGTGTTACTACGGTCTCGGTAGGCAATTGAGAAGTAGAGACCTCTCCCGTCCGACAAAACTTGCACTCTATAGGACGCTCATCTTGCCCGTGCTGCTCTATGGCGCTGAAGCATGGACAATGACACGAAACGACATAGCGGTCCTTGGAGTGTTCGAAAGGAAGGTACTTCGCAAAATCTTCGGCCCTGTTGGTGTTGGTGAAGACTATCGCATACGAACCAATAACGAGCTGTATGAGCTGTTTAAGGACATGGACGTAGCGCAGCGAATATACATCCAGCGGCTACGCTGGCTCGGTCATGTCTGCCGCATGGACGACGAAGCTCTGGCGAAAAAGGTCTTCGATGCGATAGTTGGAGGTCGACGGCGAAGAGGGAGGCCATGTCTCCGGTGGAAGGACCAAGTGGAAGAGGCCCTGACATCTCTTGGTGTGACCAACTGGAGAAGGCGCGTGCAAAGCAGAGGCGCCTGGAGAGAAGTTTTGCGGCAGGCCGTAACCCGATAACGGGTTTTTATGGCCAGTTAAGTAAGTAAGTAAGTCTTATGAACCAATCGAGCACCTGCTATCACTACGGGAACAACGGCTCCGGAATTTTGGGACCAGGATCTTTGCTGGATTCGCGAGAATAGCTCATGCATAGATGACTGATACACACAATTTCATTCCAAAAATCAAATGGTTCCCAAAGGATGCTGTGTGAATCTACTCGGAACACAACAGATGGCGAAGGGCACCGGATTTCTGAATTGAAGGCAGTTAGAACAAACCTTAAGAGTCTCTGAGTGGAAAATTCATGCCGCATGAATAGCTAATCTTTCAATATTCTTGAGGCGCCGGTAGTCGACTTAGTTATTCAATTAACTCCAATTGGTTCTGGTAGTAAAAGAAACGGAGCTTCAACATTTTTAATCTGTGTTATAAAAATGGGCAGACCAAATTTTTTTTTTCAGTATTATTTCAAAAAAAAGTTTCGAGAAAATCAATTATTACGCAAACCATCAATGAGATAACATTTTCAAACGTCAGCAAAACCTGAGACGCGTTGCTGTCGGGGAGCGCCAAGTTCATTTGGCCAATAAACTTTCTTTATCTTTCTTAGTTGTGTGCGCGTGAAGGCGCCCAATCCGGCGCCTATTGTATCATATTTGAAACTATAAAATATTGGCCTTGTCCCAATGATGATCATAAATTTTGTCCCATTGTGTCGATTGCACATTAGTTGGCGATTTTCCAAATCAGCTGCCATATCGAACATGAAATTAAGGCGCTTTCTGCTCGTTTAATGCCATCTAATCTAAACCAATTTAAAGCTTTATCGCTACTGGCTGCGAATAAAAATTAAAAAATTTAAAAACTTAAAAAAGGCACAGCCAATGAAGACTGTTGTAACTTGTCAAGTATGGCAGCGCTATCGAACAACCATAAACACGCAATACGAGTGCAGCCTTTGGTCACATACGATGGTCTAATTGCTTGCACATAGTTGACAAAATATTTACAAGCCTTCTGCAATTATTGTCACTGTAATTTGTTGTATCGCACACATGACTTATTGACCAATTCGGTGCAGTCGACCATATCAATAAGTTTGAATTTATTACACCAACTTATCGCTACACGAGCTCAAACTTTGATATGGCCGGGGTGCACTGCACCGGACGCATCATATGATTTATATTTTTGATTTTGGACTTCGAGCCGCAAATCTGATCCAGTTGATTAAAACAACACGAAGCTACACAATAAGGATGGCACAGGCTTTTTAATTTATCAACACTTTAGTTCATTGGAACACATGTCTGTCACTAAACTCACATTTTTTGTACCAACATTTTCTAAAAAAGGCCCAAAATGGGAACAAAAGCACCTAATTGTTTTTTTTCGACAAATTTTTTAAGGGGGCGGAAGGGGGGTGGTAAGGGTTTACACTTTCGAAAAATCTAATTTTTTTATCTTATCTTATTGTTAAACATTTCAAGAATATATTCTCAAAATTTTAAGTTGATCGGAGCAACACTCTTGAAGTTATGGTCTATAGTTAGTCCCCTGTCCTTTAGTGCTTATTCTCTTCTATTGTTCTGGTCTCAAAACTACTTTTTCAAATTCCTTGTTCACTGTCATTTAAAAACTACTAAACCGATTCATTTGAAACTTGGTACACATTTTCTACATATAAAATACCTCTCCCCAACGTTTAGTAAACATTTGTTTTTTTACATTAAAGGGGTTTCCCACCCACAAAATGGCAGAATTTTTCGTGGAAAATAGCAGTTTACACTTTAGATGGCCACCAAAACTTTTTAAATGAAAAAAAAAATAAACGGAGAACGTTTGGGGAGGATTTGATAATACTTTGATCAAATTTTTAATGGTTTTTGATTTCAGATAATTTCCGACCGAGATACAGTGAACACCGCAAATTGTATTTTTTCAAAGATGTTCTGGAGCAAGCTCTGTCACCGGCATGTTTTATAATATTTCTGCATGAAAAAATTACAGAATATTGTTAAAAGTATGCTTAATATTTTACAAAAGGTTTAAATAAATTTGATCAATTCATACTTTCAAAAAAAATTCATAACAAAAGTGTTTTTTTACGCTGAAAACCTTAGCCCCCGCCCCCCGTTAACACAAAAGTAAAACATAACTTTTAAATCGAAATTTTTACCGATTGCCCCACAAAAATTTGGTCTTTTTTCTTGCTTACTTACTTTCGTATAAAAAAAGCTCAAATTTCATAAACGTGACTCAAAGGCCTAAATGACTTTTGAACCATAGCTGAAGTTATATTCCTTTGATTTGACATTTTGATATAACCTCCCTTTCAGCTCCTTATTGACTTGCAAATCTTAAATTTGCACACTTTTCCTTTCAATCTTAGGCCAGTTTTTTTTGTGATTTGTACGATTTTAGGCTTAGTGACTGTTTCAAAATCTTAAAAAAAATCCTTTTCTTTGTGCAACATAGACTGCATTGGTTCGACAAATCCTTTTCCAAATAACCTATGTGAGCTCTTTGACGTTCAGGTGCGAGTAGAAAGATCCAAACTATTTTTTGTTAAAGCGATTCATTGTAGAATCAATGAAAATCTGTTCATGTTTATGTGTTAATGGGTTTGGCTCACGTTGGACTCTCATTGGTAAATCAGTTTGGTTTATTTTTCATTTAATATCCGCGCAGACTTTTAAAAAGTTCATACAAATAACGACATAAAAACATTGCATAAAGTATTTGAAAGGTTTTTGAATTTCAGCAGCGGCAGAAGGTGACCTCTTTTCTACGTAATTTTTCAACTCACAGTGCTGTTCTTTCGTGCTATTAGGCGACCGCCATAGGGACAATTGTTTTATTTTCAATATTACACCACAAACATTGTTGAGTTAAAACATTATTTTTATATCCTAGACCACGCTTTTGAAATCGGTAACTACTAAGCCACAGCTATCTCAAACGTTCTTGAAATACTAAAGCAAAATTTAACTGTCGCTTTCCAGCCTCTCAGCTCTGTAGTATTTGCTTAAAATTTGAATATTTTCTGTACTGCTTAAAGGAGTTTAAGTAGTCTTGAAGCTATTGCTTAGAAATACTTTCCAAATATTTTTGGAAATATTCTAATTTAATCCAGTTAAGTTCAACAGATTTATTATAATATACATTGAAGGCCAGGCGATTCAAAAATTGCTCCCAAAAGTCTCCCAATGAGCTTCGGCTACTGAATGTTGGGTTAGCCAGGACACTCTGCTTTATAATATTTATCACATTTCCGGTTTATCCCGACTGTGTTCTTTTGGCGAATATTAGATTTATAAATTTATGAAACTTTAAAATAAGACTTAAACGAGTTTTAAGTATCTTTTAAATATTATATCTTTCGCCACAGTTCCAGTTCCACTTTGATTTGTGCACAGAAATATTTGACACTCATAATTGACGCATTTTCTGTCATAATTGCTCATTGTTCACTTTTCATTAAATTTCTTTAAAGTTTTCACTATAAAATCCTCAGTATCCACACATGTTCAAGTTGTACTGTGTATCCTGCACTCGACGTATGCCAATTCGTAGTGTTTCGAAACTGGGTTCACTAACTGATTGTAATGTCGTCCTTATAGCATTACTTTCGAAATTCACCGCCAACTGAAACACTTAGCGGGTTAAGGAGTTCATGGTGCACATTTAATTCACCAATTGTCACATCAGTTCTGAAGATTATGTGAATTCCTTTGTTAAAATTGCTTATTATTTCGCTTGCACTTTTCATAAGACGATTGATTTAATTTGACTTTTATAATTTATAATATTTTAGTTTTCAAATTTTGTGTTATCATGGTTGATTATTATCCTACCGAATGCAATGCTGGCACATAATATCAAAAATCCAAGATGAACGAAAACTTTCACTTTCCTGGGCAACATTTTGCCCACTTCACTTCGAACACACACGTCCGTAAGTTTCGACCAACTGATTCGGCTGGGACATGTCCAGCACCTTTTATAGACTCGCACAATCTATGTCTATCATTATTGTTTTACAGTCCAACACGATAAGTGTTTAACACCGATCGAGCTATTATTTACAGCCGTTGAGCCAAATGCGAGAATGAATTTTTTCAAATCGTCTGTAGCTTTTTTTTCGCTTTGTTCTTTATGTTTCCGTATTGGTACACGTAAAAAAAATTTAAATTTAATTAAAATAATTTAACATATGATATATTGATGGTTTTTAGAATTTTCATCGAATTTAACATAAAGTTTTGGCATTAGTGAATATTTAAATGAATGTGGGGAAATATTGTTTCAGTGCTGGGAATTTTTTTGATTACGAAATGTTGTCTTGATAGGTAGGGCTCAGTGATAGGTGAATTGACCCACAAGTCTTAGAGCAAATGTTTCGAATACCCATTAATTTAAGACCAATTTAAGAAATCCGTTTGGTTGGAGTTTTCTCTACGTCGATAGTTCAAATGCCAGGTTTTTGTTATCTGGGAAGCTATCAGTGATTGACCACCGAAAAGTAGTATCGTATGGTTTTGTAACCATTTTCTTAGCAGGATGTGGCAAACCTCTGAAAGCTTGTTCCAATTTTCATTTGAAATCGGCATACAACTTAAGGTTCATTGCACTCAAATAAAAGTTCAAATAAAGTTCGACATTAACTCTTCTTTAGGCTATCGTGTTAGTTTTCTTTTATAGAGAAAAATTGTATTCTTATCAGGATGAAAGGTATTAAGATGAATCGATGAACCGATGTTATAAACAGATATATTTTCTGTAAAATATAAATCCTCCTCAATATAGAGAAGGGTAACCAGTATTTCTCTACTTACATGATTTTCGAACCCGAAGCTTAGACCAATAGATCTCTGTGGTAAAAAAAAGTAACTTACCCTCTAGTCAATAGTCCAAAAGTCGCCTTGGGTAAAACGTCATAAGCACATTTATCTAAAATCTATAATACTACTCTAAAATCTTAGAGGTATAACTAGATATAACATCACTCTCTGCATCGATAATCATGAACATTTTGACATTTCAAAAACATTTTCTCTACATAGAAATAAATAAACCCTAGCATTCTCATGCAAACCATATCACCAATGTAGAGACATCAGCTCTACAAGTGTTCTATAGTCAGTTGGATGAGTTTATGAAAGGGAAAACAAACGATAGGTGGAAAAACTGAGGCATCTGGGTAACTTCCAAAACAATAATGAAAACTAACTACAAAATATTTATAATGAGCCTCACATGAAGGGAATGAGAAGGCTTTGCATAGAAGCGAATAGCGTATTTATTAGGAACAATGATAGCTTCTCAAGTAACAGAGAATCTTTGGATGATCTGTTCTATTTCTGGCTCACCATAGCTAGAACTTGTCTGAGAGCTGTTAAGGCTTCAATTTTTTTAAACTTGAACAGATCTCTTTGTTGGACATCAATATTCTTTGGCAGTTCTCAGGCAATCAACAGATCCAAACGGCTCAGGTTGCGATATTTGATGTTTGCTCGATGCTACGCTACACTAACTTGCTTAATCTCCCAAGTCCGCTCGTACCAGGAGCACCTAACTCACCTAATGACGTTCTTCAGATAGAGAATAGACTTCGCACTTCGTACACTTAGCGTTGTTCTATAAGAAAATTCGATCCTTACATATACCTTGTGACCGAAAAGTTTCCGGAAATTTTAAATAAAACGCAAAATTCTTAATCTTCATCAATATCTATTTTATCTCCTTCAAAATATGCTCCATTAGAAGCGATACACATATGCCAACGTTTCTTCCAATCATCAAAACATTTTTTTTAGGCGCTTTCCGGTATGGCTTTGAGTTCCCTCTGCGAATTCTGTTTTACGTCTTCTATGGATTCAAAGCGCGTTCCTCTCAGTGGTAATTTGAGTTTGGGAAACAGGAAAAAGTCACACGGTGCAAGATCAGGTGAATACGGTGGCTGTTCGATGGTATTTATTGAATGTTTGGCCTTAAAATCGTTGATAATGTTGGCTCGGTGCGAGGGAGCATTATCGTCATGAAAAATCAATGAATTATCCTTTTACAATTGAGGCCGTTTACGGCGGATATTTTCACGCAAACGTCTTCAAACAGTCAAATAATAGTTTCTACCGACTGTTTGTCCTTCAGGGACGAATTCATGATGCACCACACCACGAATATCGAAGAAAACAATCAGCATTACCTTGATTTTCGAGCGACTTTGGCGTGGTTTTTTCGGTTTCGGCTCGTCTTTTCCTCTCCATTCCGATGATTGTTGGCTTGTTTGCATGTCGTACTCGTAGACCCATGTCTCGCCACCAGTTATGATGCGTTCCATGAAAGTTGGATCGAAATTGGCACGATCAAGCACGTCCAAAGAAACCTGTTCACGGTACTCATTTTGAAGAAAATTCTCAACAAAATCGCAACGCACTACTGAGGTGAACTGGTTTCAACAGCTGCCGTAAACAAACTGTCTGACAGATCGCGCTCATTTTTGGCATAGTAATTAAGGACAGTGCTACCAACCTACAGAAACTTAAAATATCGAAAAATATACAGCGCGCGAATTTTAAATGAGAATTTCCGGAAACTTTTCGGTCACAATGTATGGCCCAACTAGACTAGGTTAGTACACCTGTGATGGGTCTAAGCTCTTTGCATTGAAATTCTCAGCATATGAGTTACATCTTGGCGATCCCATAGTTATTTACACTATTTTAGCAAACTTCTTTTATCTTACCTTTCGGATTTGTGTTTATCGTTTGAAGATATGTGAGTAATCTCCTCAGCAGATCTATCTTTTCTATCTATCCAAGGATCGTTCCATCAGATAGAATAGTAGAACCATCCCTTGTAAACATGAACGAATTCATACCTATTTCATTCAAATTTCACAAGCCAACAATAAGTTTGATTTACCTCGACTACTGGATTTTCTTTAACTGGAAAAACAAATCCATAAGTACTTCCTCAATTTTGTTTCCCCTTTGTCGGAACGATCTAGCAAGCGCAGCACTCAGACAATTATAAGTCAATTGTTCCCTGTTATTTATTTTAAATCTGCCCGACCTCCGGAGAAATCTTGGTAGATCCTGAGGTGCCAAGGAGCCAAGGTGGTCGCTTCTTAGCACATCAATGCCATCATCAATATCATCAAATCTGATACAAGCGACAGGACACAGGAAGTGTTCCGCCGTCTCAACGTCCTTCCCACAGGCAGGACATAGGGCACTGTCCTGCCTAGTGACAAAAGAAACTGTGAGCATTTGTCAGATATGGCGGGAAGCACATCCACCTACAGCCGCTCTCAGCCTGCCATGCTCGCTCCTGGGCCATAGTGACCCATTCGTTAACAGTGGCTTTGATGGCCGCAGATGAGAGTGGCAGAACAGGCTCAGGGCCGACAAAAGCAGCCCATTCTAGCTAAGGAGTCCGAGGTCTCGTTACCTCTATTTCCTGCGTGCCCCGGGACCCAGGTTAGCATCAGGCTATTGTATTTACCGACACTTGCCTGGATTTGCAGGACAGGTGGTTAGAGGTGCTTTCGATGTTTTTAGTTCCACGTGCTATTTCCAAAGAAGTGTATCATCTAGGATAACTCCCAGATATTTGAACTCTTTGGATAGCTGGATAGTGACCCGCTTAAATGTGGTCAAAATGACTCTATCAAGCTTTCTCCTTCTGGTTAAGAAGGAGGAGCTTTCTTCTCGATTACTTCACCCTCTTTCTGTCTTTTAGATCATTGAAATTTAAATCATTTCATGCTTTATTTTTCCGAGTGTATGCTTATTTAGTCATTGCACAAATATCTCCATTAATTGTAATCTAAATTTTGGTGTTATATTCGCATGCGATAACCACCGCGCTATCGATTACGATGCTCATTTGGGTTTGCGATTAGATTTGGTGGCGGGGAAACCGGCAAACGCGACTGAGAACGTTCATATTGAACCATCGAACCAGCAGAAGCTTCTCTTGGCATACTTTTTTGCCGAAATTGTGTGAATCCAACTGTTATGGTGTTTCTCCCATAATGATTTAGTTTTATTAATAGTATAAGTTATTGTTAAGATAGTGTGTGCTATATGATTGGTAAATTATTATAAAAAGAAAACATAGTTTGTGTCGTCACCGATGCGTCGGCCGTTATCTACTGAGTGCATGTGTCATTTGAAAATGATTCGAGTATCCGATACTGTGCTGCATCGGTATTTATTGATTTATTTCTTAACATAAAGCAGTGAATATAAAGAATACAACTTGATACGTATATTAGCTATATCGACATGATCATATGTGTTAAGTTTTATTAGAGCATTTTTACTTAGCTTTTGTTATTACTGTAAGGAGTCAATAATCGTTCGTATGTGTACTTGACTAAACGTGGGTATTATACTAAATTGCGATTACTTTGTATTATCATTTCATATCAGTCGGTGCGTTTACTAACACTTCAAAATACTTAGTACAATAAAAGTACTTGATATGGTTGCAATTAAACCAAGTTTTGATTCGTTCGCACCGCTACCAGAGCCAGATCCGTTTCCAGAACCCGAACCGTTACCGGAACCCGAACCACCGTCACCGTCACCGTCACCAGAGCCGGAGCCACTTCCAGAACCGCCATCTCCATCACCGGAGCCATCACCAGAACCATTTCCAGAGTTGGAACCGCCATCACCGGAGCCATTACCAGAACCGGAGCCGCCATCACCAGAACCGTTCCCAGAGTTGGAACCACCATCACCAGAGCCACTTCCAGAACCAGAACCACCATCACCGGAGCCACTACCAGAACCCGAACCACCATCACCAGACCCGTTTCCTGAGTTAGAACCGCCATCACCGGAGCCACTACCAGAACCCGAACCACCATCACCGGAGCCACTACCAGTATCGGAGCCGCCATCACCAGAGCCGTTTCCAGAGTTGGAACCACCATCACCAGAGCCCGAACCGCCATCACCAGAGCCACTCCCCGTGCCACCATCACCAGATCCTGATCCCGAATCATCTCGCGCTACTTGCAATCCATTGCAACCCGGAATTTCCAGCGGTGAACATAGCATACAATCCGCATTATTTAAACAGTCTTTTTGTTCTGTGAGAGTAGTGGCACATCCACGCATCGTGCGCTGATTTTCGTTCGTAACGAAGCAATATGAATTTGCTGTTCGCGAAATGGGACACTGGGTCGTTGAAAGGGTGTCCGGATTGCTGCGACAATTTGCGTCCTGCAAATTTACCTCTTTCAATACTTTTCAAGTGTCGAAAGTCCAAAACGCACAATGGCTCACCGTTGCCGAATCGCACTGAACGCACTCGAAACCGCTGGTTCCCACATTGTTGCACAGGTCGCCGTTGCACTGTTGGCAGGCCGCCTCCGCTGTGTCCTGTTCGTTCACCAGCGACGCCTGGCACTTCATGCGCAGCTCAACGGGCAGTTGCTCCAGACAGCCTTGGGCCAGCACCATTTCTGCAAAGTATGAAACGAATACCAATTGGTTACTTTTATGGAAAATTTAACTTCAAGAATGGCGCATGAAATGTACTGACGTCCCTCGTAGACGGTCACGCACGTATCCAGCGTATCCGCGCATGCTTCCGTTTGTCCGTAACTGGTGCGCTGGCAGTTGATGCCGCGGCAGCTGTGACACTTTTGCGCCGCATATGTGGATCCCAGTGCGGCCAGTAGTGCAATGAACAAGAAAATATTGGTGAGATCCGACAATGATTTAAGATTCCACCACATTTCGTGGCAGTTTGGTTATTTGTCTCATCGAAATAAGTCGATTTTCCGCTGTTGTTGGGTATTTATATAAATTTCTATTTATCTGCCAAATACTTAAGTTGCAAAAAAAAGACACCCTTGAATAGGACCCTTGACGTTTAATTAGTGTTTATCATTCGAGTATATACTCGTAGATAATGCGTAATAGATAAATGTACAATTACTAATAGATTCTAGTACTGAATGTGAATTGAATGTGAGCATGAAGTGATGTTCATGAAACAAATTTGCGGTATGTGCAATTTTTAAGTTTCAAGGTGTTTCATACTAACTTCCTGTTTTGCACCTTCATTAGGCTTCCAACACAAAAAGAACAGTTTAACGTTTATCATCTCAGTTCATGCATTTTATCCCAAAACTTTGCAAACTGGGCTGTTTCGTAGCCAAAACCAACCAAAAGCATATTTATGAAACACCAAAACGTGAGTACACAGTTTGTCAAGTAAATAGGTATGTAAGTTTAAATGAGCTAAACAAGGATAAGTACCTCGCTAGAAGAATCAATGCCTTATTTGATTTTTGACTTGACATAAGTTCCAAACCCTTACTCAATCTTCTTATATTCTTTTTTTGTCTTTTCTACAAAGCCTCCCATGTTATTTTCGCACCATAAAAGATCACAGGGAGACTAAGCGTCCGAGACCAAGTAGTTATTCGCCCAAACATCAGACTAACTTCTTATACCTGGTAAAGCTCTTAAAGGCCAATGGTCTCTTGGCAACGACGCCTAGAGATTTCATCTATCCTTTACCCAAGTGTGGTTTAATGAGGAGAGAGAAACATTTCCTGCATTTGAACGCTAGAAAAAGACTCCTGGGATATCCATTCATTAACCCATTATGCACTAAAGTTAAAATATTAACCTACTGTTTTAAAAAAATAAACCTTGAGTACAATATATATAACTCCTAAAATAACAATTTTTTTGGCGTCCGATTTATCGAACGTTATGCTCTAATGGGTTAATGACCTGACAAACGAGACAATCGTAGCACAACAGGCCAATTATGGTCTGAGTGAGATCTCTTAAACTGGCACTCTAGCCTTATCAAACTTAACTAGAGATCTATGTTGTAGGAAGATCTCTCTAAAGATCTCAGGGGTAGAAAGTATCTAAGGATGTTGTACCTTAACGTTATCTATAAATAAGAGGAACCCAAAGTTAAATTCCTACTTTAAACAATGGTTTGGTTTACTCTTAATAATCTTTAAGATTTGTCTGCTCAGAATATAGTAATAGAAGAAAAGATAACATAGCTTTTAGTTGGTAGTGTGGATATTTAAACCTTCAGGCAGCACAAATACATATCTTAGCCAGTGCGGCCGCAGCTGAAGGCTTAAAGAAGTGAGAAAGGTCTGTGAGTCACGGCGGCCGGATCTGGAAAGTAGAAGTTGGAAGTGTCAGAAGCATTTATGAGTGACAGCAGCCTGACTTAACCCAAATTAGCCCAGTGTTGCCATATGGCAACGCACGATAGACATATTTTCAAACAATCATAACATACAAACGAATATAGATACCGTTACTTTGAAACACATTTTGAACGCAGAATTGATCCTGCTTTCACTTATAATCATTTGAGCAATAGTGCGTGTTTATTTGTATAAAGTAGTGCATCGTAAAGTGAAGACATAATATTTAGTGCCAAAAAAAGGGGCATGAAAATGTAGGTAAATTTAGACCTACTTAATATATATACTTATCATCTTGATCGCGTAATGAAATATATTTTATTTTAAGTGTTTGAAGAAGGGAGTAATGTTCCATAAGTGTGCTACTCTAAAAAAATAATTTTTGTAATATTTTTTTGAAGTTTTCTGTGCCTGTTGCTATATTTCAATAGGACATTCCGAGCGTCCTGTGGGCAGGATTAAAAAACTAATGATGCAGTTCTATATAAAGAGGATACTCCTAAAAAATCTTTTTGAAATTCTAAAAAAAAAATTACGTGGGCTAATTCGGGTTAAGGGAGTATTTTAGTCTAGAGGCTCGAGTGAGATGATTTTACGGGCGTAATAGAAAAAAAAACAGTAATCATTTTTACCATTCATGTTTTTCATCAGTTTTTTTATTGATATTTGAAAAGTATAAAAGTGTATAAAGTTGAAAAAAACAATTCAAAATTGAAGTTGGTATAGGCCGGCAAAGTGAGGATTAAAAAAAAAGGTGTCTTCTGGTTGACGTTATTCCAATCCTTCTGGTGATTTGAAACATCAAGTAAGGTTAATTCTTACTAAACAAGGATGTAGAATTATCGCGACGTAGCCGATTTGAAAAAAAAAATTGCACAAAATGGCGTCTTTATGAAAATAATGTCATTTTTTTGTCTCCGTTTTCAACACTGAAAATTATTTATATAAATAGTTAAAAAAAATATACAAAAACCCCTACGTCAAAACAATTTTAAAAGTCTGTTACAAATTTCAAGTACATCGGTGCATTAGAACTTGAGATATCATGTCAACCGTATCGAAAAAAGTATTTTCGTGAAAAGTTTACAGTCTCATTTCGGGCAGTCTAAGTGCATGGCACAAAATTAACTATAACTCCGAAAATAATTCGAATTTCTTTAAATCCTCTTAGAGGCTTATTCTTAAAAGTCTAAACTTTGAATCATTTTTTTTTTAATTTCTAGACCATAATAAAGCCTTAAAGACCACAAATAGATTCAGAAGCGTCTGTGAGCCACAGTGGCGAGATCTAAGAAGAAGAAGAAGTTAGAAGCATCTGTGAGTCATAGCGGATATGTTTAACCCTTTCAATACTGCGGGGATATATAATTCCCAGATAATGTTAAAAATTACTGGTGCGAAAAGTATTCGCTTTTAAAGTGCTGGGATGGGACTAAACAGTAGTCTGTAGTCAGTACTTCACAACACGTGTTTTGGTTAGCATAACCTAACTAATTCATACTTGGTATACGTTCAGAAGTGTAAGCGTGCTCTTTGTGCATAAAAAAAAAAATAATAAAATAAAATAAAATAAATAAATAAATAATAAATAAATAACAAAAATATCTGAAATTATTTAAACATGTTCTTTCACTTATTTATAGCACATTTAGTTCAATTATACAGAAATATCTTCACTGGCCAAAAGTCGTACTGAAAGAGTTAAAGAGCAGGAAAAGTGAGCTTAAGCAGCAGGATCTCAAGAGCAGAAGGAGAAGTGATTTAAAAAAACATGAAATCAAGTCAGAAGCGTAGTATGTGACCAACAGGGGTGGGACTTGATTTGTATAATAAAAAAAAAATTAGTTTTGTCTTCGAGCTATACGTGACAACTCAGAGGAGTAGAAAGAAGTGATAACACTGAAGAGTAGACAATGAAGTAAGAAGTGTTTAATGAGTGTGAATACACTTTCATCTGCTTGTTACTTATATTTTAGCAAAGTATGCCTGGAACCTGACAAAAAGTGCAAGAAATCCCAACATTGCAAGAACTTCAATTGACTTATTTTCCTTGTTAAAACCAACACTCATACTTATTTCTTTAACTTTCTTAATGTTTTTATTGCATTTAATTGAATCTAAAAATTATGCATACATTTTTAGGTTAAAGTATGAAGGCACGCGAACCGGGCTCAAAATTCACATTATTGCAGTTCTTAATGTCGCCGGGCCGGCAGAGCAAACAGTTGGCATCAGCAAAGCAGCGCAGCTGATCGGCGACGGTAGTCGAGCAGCCGCGTGTCGTCACATTATTCTCGTACTTAACATAGCAATAGGAGTTGGGCGCTGTGGGCACTGTGCAGCGGCTGGCAGCAATGGCATTCGGATTCTGTGCGCAGTCGGTGTCCTGGAAAAAACACAAAGACAACAGTTAAACTATGAAAATCGATAGCTATGAATTTATTTACTTTGCTAGAGTCGCACTGCAGGCACAAATAGTTGAGTTGTCCCAGATTGTTGCAGCGATCCGTGTTGCACTTGTGACACTCCAACGTGTTGGCATCGCAACGGCTGCGCAACTCAATGGGCACCTCGGCCGAGCAGCCCTTCTGCAGCACGTTAACTGAAATGGCAAATTCTTAGTGCGTCCAAAGCGGATCACAGCAACAGCAACAACACTTACAATCCTCGAATATGGTCACGCAATAGTCGAGCGGATCGAGACACTGCTGTGTGGTGGCCAGCGAGGTGCGCAGACAATTAATGCCCGTGCAGCTGAAGCAGGTCCTGGGCGAGTTGGCCGCGCAGCAGCCAATGCAAAGTGCTGCAATTAGCGCGAGAGACGTTAGACTGCGTGCGCTTTTCATTGTGTTGTGTTGCGCTCGGCGGGCGTTGATGGTCACTTTTATAGAGTTGCACGTGCTGTATTGTGTGTTTCATGTGTGTGTGTGTGTTTTGTTGACAAAGTACTGTCGAGTTGCTGTCGACTTTGAGCACACTTCAGCTATCGCTCGACGGGCGTTTGTGTTGACTCGACTCAACAATTCAATGAAAAGACAAATCAAAACACTCGACAGTGATAACGCGTGGGTTTGTTTTCGCAATGCAATTCTTCAATGCTGTGGCCAAATAATCGTTTAAGCTTATAAGCAACTTTTTGAGCAGCTTTCTTTGAAGAAATGTATTGACACTATGAACTCAATGCTTTCTTAAAACAGCTTAAGGGTTTATCGTTTTGATCACAGAACTATTGTGCAAAAATTATTTTGAACATTTCAAACGATATAAATCGAGCCCAACACATGTTGCGGAATGGGAACTCGACACAAAGTCGGCGGCGTTAAAGTCGCTTTGTCAAATTTGAGAATCAACACCCAATTATTGAAACTATTTTTATCATTTCTTGTTTATTCTTTGAAGTAGCTCTCTGCTTAAGTACAGCAATAAATAGTGGCAAACAAAAAACTACAAGGCGCCGCTTGGAAACGCACTTTGAATGTGGTGAAATATGCTGGCAGCAATTATATGGAATCGATTTGGAATTTCGATAAGAAGCCAAATCCCAAAATTCGACTACTATGTCATAAATAAGTCGAACTGATTGTGTTCGAGTGGCAATGCCAACCAAGAACATCGATATGCTGTATGTTTGTATGTGTGTGTGTAAGAAATAAAACCAATTGGCTTTAAACGTGCAGATTATCGTGTATACAATTTCAATTGCTTTTCGAAACTTATTTACAAATCACAAACCGAATTACAAAACATAAACGAGCACAACAGTGGCCCACAAAGCATTTAATTTGGTGGGGTCTACGTGCAACTTTTAATACCCATTTCAGTCAAAACCATATTTTGCACCAGAAAATTTTGTATATCGGGGGGTTTGAACCCCCAAAACCCCCTGTGAGCGTCACTAGAGTACAACTATTTAGCTTTACACTAGATCAACTTTTATGATCATGAATTATCCTCAGTTAATTTCTGTGTGCGCAGAATCAGTTGATCTTGTTTCATATCCAATCCATTCGGTATCCATGAAATGCCGGATTCTTACCAGTTGAAAAAACTTATGTTATACTTTCGAGTGAGTAACGTAAGCAGATGAACTAATTGGTCCGTTTTTGTCCCACTGTTTACCTTAAGCCAACCTAACTTTTGCATGCTTTCAACACTTTGACTCTTAAAAAACCTGCCTAACTTCCACTTACTAGCGGTGTCTAACGATATTTGATGCAGATTCTTGTGAACAATGGACCCTAAGCCAGCTCAATTTTCTACTCACTAATTTTCGCCGGAGCTTTGTCGTCCATACGGCAGACATGACCGAGCCAGCGTAGCCGCTGGATGTTAATTCGCTGCGCTACAGGTCCAGGTCCTTTTACAGCTCATACAGCTCGTTATTGGTTCGTATATGATAGTCGTTACCAACACGAACAGGGCCGAAGATTTTGCAAAGTACCTTCCTCTCGAACACTCCAAGGGCCGCTATGTCGTTTCGTGTCATTTTCCCTGCTTCAGCGCCATAGAGGAGCACGGGCAAGATGAGCATCCTATAGAGTGCCAGTTTTGTCGGTCGAGAGAGGTCTCTACTTCTCAATTGCCTACTGAGACCGTAGTAGCACCTGTTGGCAACAGTAATCCTTTGCTTTATCTCCAGGCTGACATCATTGCTGCTGTTGATGGCGGTGCCATCGAATAGACGAATTCCTTGACAAGTTCAAGGGTATACCTGTCGGCCTCGAAGTGAGACCCTAGCCGCTGCGAGTTTCTGCGGGTAGGCAGCATATACTTCGTCTTGACCTCATTAACCATCAGACCCATTTTGGCAGATTCTCTTTCGATAGCCGCAAAGGCAGCGGCAACTAATGTTGACCACTGAAGGATTATGTTTATTGATGTCGTGTAGTCCTTTTCGCACCGTCAATAGATAACTTTCTCAGCAAGTTTTACGAATATTGAACCTAATATAGCAAGTAGGGTTCCCAATAGATAAATTTATTGATAGCAGTGCACAATATCCACATTGCTAATACTATCTAATCTAGTATAGACTTATTTCTTTCATCTTTTCACTGTCTAATGGTTTCTTTAACATCGATCCAGATGGCCTACAGTTCATATCATGTCTTGAAGTTAACCCGTTTTTGATAGTAAATACAATGAACGAAACGACTGAGCGCTATGAAAGTTCTTTGACTTTCTAGTCCACTCTCAGATCAATTCAGATCTACCGATCTGGGGGGTCGAACATCTACTAGTTGATTCATCCATTTCACTCTGTTCCAACATATCCTTTAACTTACATTAAAAACCAGTTCGGTGCTCAATGTCGATTGTTCTATGGTTTTCCAATGCCACAACGAGCGACCTATCAGGCAACCAACACTCAATAAGATAATCAGGCACCCAACACTCAATAAGATAATTCAGTGCATGAATCAGTTCACGCATTGATTGATGTCTTTCTCATTGATGTCTTTTTACTCTAACTTTATTGGTGCGAAAGTTATTTAAAAAAAGGCGAAAGCTGCAATTCTAATGAAGGACAAAATTGTTATTTATTTGAGTATCAGTTTTTCAAATAATGAAAAGATACAAAATCAATGAAGCGAGAATAATGAAATTTTGACACGCGGTCAAGGAGATTTTGGGTTTGAACATAGTTACTTTTCAAGAAAATTCGATATAAATTTTCAAGGATACAAAGGATTAAAATTTTCAAAGGACCTTTTTCATATCCTTTTTTTACAAATAGATAAAAAGTAAATTTAATTAAAATTCTAGAGCCTTTCCTCTTCCATTTGATGTACATATGTCACATTCTAAAGAGGTTAAATATTTTTTATATTTTTCTTATTTTTTATCTCTTTAAAAATTTTGAAGTCCTTTTAAAAGATCAAAGGATGTAGAAATGAAAAACTAAGTACGCCGTATTACTTGATTTGGTCTCTAGTTTCCCGCCCATATGGATTTTTTCCGGTGTGAAAATTTTTTTTAATTTTTGTCGCACGGTGTCATATGTCATCATAATTATGTCTTTACAACACCCACTTTTAACCAAGATTATCATATGAGACTAATTTACGGGATTGTTAAATTTTGTTTTTATTCGAAATAAAATCATAATTTATGATTGTTAGGGACTGGAAATCAATGTGGCCTGCCTGCCTTTGTAACATTTTGTTTAGTAAAAATTTGTGTTTGCTGTCATAGAAATGACATGGTATCATTTCAACTATAAACTGATTGTAAACGATATTGAATTCGTATGCCTATCGCAGTATTTATTATATGTAAATGTATCATAAAACAATTGTTGTTGAAGTTTAAGCTTGAAACTACCCAACCATTGTAGTTGTAGTTAACACTTATGTGCAATAAACAAACACACACACAAATGCACACATTTCGACTATCAATTACGGATAAGAGTTAATAGTGGACAAAAGTCGGCATTTCAAGCGGCAATGGCAATGGCCAATTTTCATATCTGTTTCCGGACGATTAAGAAAGTACATATAACTAATCTTAATCTGTCTATTACTGGGGAAAAGTGAGAATTTCCAGAGGTGTTAAGGAAATATTGAAATGTGGAATTTTGGTTTTTGACGTTAAGATTCACTTTCATCTCTGGTTATTTTTCTAGGAATATTTGAAGTGAAGTTGGCATTAACAACAGCAATGATGTCAGCCTGGAGATAAAGCGAAGGATTACTCTTGACAATTGATGTAATTCCACCGTATCTCCGGTGAAAGGACCAAGTTCGAGGACGCTGTATCATCTCTTGGTGTGACCAACTGGACTTGTAATTGGATAACTTTTTTATGTGGTGGGTCCCAAACCCAACACACAACCCTTTAACCCGGGAGAGGGTCGCCGCACACATCAGCTCACTACGGACGGATGACCCTAGCTATCCAGGGGGCGCCACAAGGAGGCTGTGTATCGACTTGGATCGAAAAGGAACAAGGATTGTGCTGGCATTCGCCAAGTTAAATGCTATCAGACACTTTATCTTGTATTCCCGCACCCAGGCCCCCCTACTGAACCGGCTGGCGCGCTCTTTTGGACTCGGCCAAGACCGATAAACGGTTGTAGCGCCAACTAAGAAAGTAAATGACCAACCGGAGAAGGCGCCTGATCGTAACCCGGAAACGGATTGTTATGAACAGTTAAGTAAGTAAGTAAGTAAGGCTTTTGAAAGCCGGAGATGTACACCATATAAGAATTTTCAGCTTTTCTACAGTCTCAATAATTTTCTTAACTTTAACGAAACAAAATTAAAGTAATTCGATCTAAAAATCGCATTAACCTTAGACTAAATGGTTGAAGTTTAGTATGATTAACTGAAGTTACAAATTCTTGGCGATGTTTTTTGAAAGATTTCGACAAGCAAATTTCGATTATTTCATTTTTATCCAATTCACCGTTATCAGACAACTAAAGGCTCACTGGTTGTTTCGTAATCAATTAGCAGTTATAACACAGATCATAAAATAAAATTCTCTTTATAGCTAAAAGTGTATTCGC
This sequence comes from Melieria omissa, assembly GCA_963971225.1. Taxonomy (NCBI): domain Eukaryota; kingdom Metazoa; phylum Arthropoda; class Insecta; order Diptera; family Ulidiidae; genus Melieria; species Melieria omissa. The sequence goes on from OZ020267.1 coordinate 125,833,401, forward strand.
GCATGTTTTGTTTGTTGATAAGGAATAAAGAAATGAAAACAGTGCAATGCGAGAAGCTGGAATGGCAGGTTTACTGGTTGCAAGCAGAGAAGATTAGGATAGTTCTCTCCTTAAAATCCCAATCCTTACCGACGGATCAAAAATGAGCTTTGGGAGATGTTAACGATGGTAAACGAGTCCTTTAAACCCCTAAGCCGACATTTATCAACCAGGCGCACGTATGATCAAACAAATGGATTTACCTCTAAGCAGATTACCTCTGTGCGGGCAATCAGGTTGCAACGCTTTCGAGGGAATTGGCCAATCAAAGATCTGTGCATGACAGGCCTTGTGCCACTGGGGCATATCGTCAGATTCATTCGAAATTCATGTTGGTTTGAACTATTTCAAAATACAGGATAATTGGAAGCTCTGCCATACTCTCTATGGGGCATCACAATGGTCAAAATGTCGGCAAGCTGTCTGTCTTTTCTAACCTAACCTAAATTTGAAATAATCAGAAAGTTTCAGTTTTTATTAATGTGACCGAAGTTGACACGAAAATATGATTTAATCTTAAAACTTCTGATCATGCGGTGTGTTTTTTTAATATAATTGATTGGCCCGACAGCCCGCTTACGCGAGACTAAAGGCCTAGCTTCCCGCAACCACCCGTGTTGTGCGTGTGAATTTTGTACGCGGGTGGAAGGGACCTACAGTTTTATGCCGGTTCCGAACGGCAGGTTGGGAGCTTTTTCATAGGTTTCTCAGAGGTTTGCCATTTCCAGCTGAGAGGAGAGCCACCGAAAGAGAAAACGAGTTTCCCGTTATTTTTTTTAGGTGTTACTACATGCAGAATTCGAACATGCGTCGCTCTGCATGCGACTCGCTGGACCGCGCACTAACCAACTGAGCCACGGCGGCTGCCGGCTGCGGTGTGTTGGAAGTCACAAAATAGCTTGCTACATAAAATGGTTAATAAAAAATTATTTCCAGTTAAAAAAAAAACAAAATTCTTAAAATCAATATTTTAACATATATTTCTTAATAATACAAATTTATCTTAAAAACGCAAAAACAGTCGAAAATATCTATCAATAAACTAGGTCTCAACAACATTACTAACCGTCTATGTTAGTTTCTCCTGACAATCCGTCAATTATGAAAACTTTGCCGCATACGCAATAAACGCGATTATGACATTTTAATTAAGCTAAAGAGCCGATAGCAACAACCTGGGGAACAATCGAATCTAAAATCGCAAGTGTGCAATAAAAATTAACAAGTGCGGTTTTAAATTTAGGATTAACATTCAATGCGTTTGTATGCGCATGGAAACTTGTGTAGTCAAATCTCGAATACCAAAGATATTTCATAATACAATACTATATACGACACATATGTACATAAGTACAAAACGTTATTTAATCATATTTTCCATTCAAATTGCTAATTGCTGGCCATTGTTATTACACAATGTCCTACGCTACCGCCGCGTGAAATGGGTCGATTCAATTGGGTTGCGATACGCAAAGTTAGCGATATGAAAGTGTATACAAAATATATATCTACGTTTTTTGTGCTGGTGTGTTCATAATTGCCAGTTGATAACGTCAATAGCCGATAACGACGGAAAGTTAGTAATTTACAAGTTGCCTACATGCCCACAAATGGCCGTTGTAAATTATCTTTACACATATGAGGCATTCATTTATTGATAAAGTAGCATTAACAAGCAAACTACTTGAGAAGACCTCTTACAAGCTCACAAACGAATAATTGTGCATTCACATTATATTGGTGACAGTTTTGAAAGGCGTTAACACACATAGGACGGGAATTGGCCATTGGGAGATGGAGTTGGTTTTGATGTTCTTATGTTTGATGTTCTTAAAGTTAAGTTTACTTATTGAATTGAAGATTGAGTTTAATCATCCGGTATAATGAATATTGAAAGCTTATTAAGCTATAAGCCATTAGGTGGCGTTCACACCGAATATGTTCACGTTGCTGTTAAGTTCATTGCTGTCTTAAAAAAACACAGAACATAAATCGATACCTTCTTTTTTTTAGAGATGGTGAAACAAACTGACGAAGATTTCTGCCCTTCTATGTAATTTTAATACGAACATATAGTGACTTTAATAAAAACCAAATTTATCTGAAAAACATCAAGTAAAACTTTCGAGTCTTGCATGATGAATGTTGTAAGAAAAGATCCTTGTTTTCAATTTCGTTTTGGACTATTCGTATCAAAACCTTCCAAATATATTATATATATATTATATATAAAATATTTCATATTTTATTCCGAATCAGCCAGTCACAAATCTTTTTACCCATACAGGCAAATAACGAAGCCGATATTAATCGACCAACCAAGTGTGATCACACTTGACGAAAATTTCATGTACCCATTGCTGACTGCACTGCACAACAAAATAAAATTTTTTTTTAAATAACAAGGTTATAACAACGGATTCTGGTAGAGGGGGCCAACAAAAATATACGTGTGACGTATACTTTTTAAAAGTTTACGTCTGAAATTTTTTTTAGATGGGGTGAAAGTTTTCCCCTTTTTGCGCATTCTTATGGTGAATCGGCATACGAAAACCATGTAACCTCACATTTTAGGTATATGAAGTGTTCAGCAATTTGATGTCCAATACTACGAAGAGCAGTTTTGTGGATCATTTTAACCCTATAGCTCCTATTTTTATGGGTCAAATTGCCCCTTTTTTATAAAATGCCAAGAATGTCCTATAAAACAGGACTTTTGAAGGACAAAATGTGCCACAAAACTATTCGCCATAAAATTCTACTATAGGTCTCTGAATATATCAAAGCTCAGAAATTGACTTGAATGGCAGAATTAAGCCAAAAATTGAAACTTTGTCCTAGTGTTTATTTCGTACTTATTCAAAATTGATACCCGTCAGAACCTTGTTATTTTTTTTTTGTGTTGCACAGTGCTATTCACCAACTGACTTTGATATCGATTCACAGTCATTCTTAAGTTCTAATGATTCATTTAACTTGGTTAAAATGAACCGTCGGCACAGTAGTACAAACAAACAACTCCGATTTGAGTTGTGTGTGCAAATCATATACAATAAATAAAATTTTTTATAACATTTTTAATCAAATTTATTGCATACTTCCGCTCGCACAGTGTGAATACCCGGTGGGTTTTATATTAAAAAAAGAAGGAATCGAAAGAATAAGTGATAGAAATGTGAGTAATATGGAAGTACATAAAAATATTTGTAATCAATTCGTTAAAATATTTTAAAATATTTATAGATTTTATTTTGCTGCAACGACATAATGTGGAACACACCTTAGCTGCGGGGAAACACGGGCTTCAGTAAACTGTGAGACAAAGAAAAAACATGGCTTGGTCACTGCTCATATACCAACAGATTTACCCACAACGCTGAGAAATATATAATTTCCAAGTCTCAAAAACTCACAACTCAAAACAATATCCAAAGAGGTCTATATGTCGGGCAGTGAACCTTTTTTAAAAAATACATAAAACAAAAGTATCAAAAAGTCACAATGGTGAGCATCTAAAGAGTTCTATATGTCAAAAAGTCAACCTTATCTAAGAAATAAAAAAATTAAAGTACCAGAAAGTCACAACGGTGAGTATCCAAAGAGTTCTATATGTCAAATAGTCAACCTAATCTAAGAAATACATAAGTAACACAAAAGTTTCGAATTGGTAAATGACTGTTTTATTCCATTATGAAAAATGAAAATCTTGTTTATGCTCTATACTTCTATTCACTTCATTTATGATAACAAATTTAAGCTGTGACCTAAATAAATCGGCTCCATAACAGAGGCTAACTTTCTGGCAGTTAACTAAACTTTTTCAAGCAGAGAATCAGTAAAATCACTAACGCTACGACCTAATTTTCTTTCTATTAACTTCAGCTTCTATCTTCCCCTCTATTCTAATTGTCCATATCAAACCAATACAGTTTTACTGAATTTATAGCTCGTTCTGTTGTAAATGCTTCTTGGTGAACAAAAACCCAGTTGAATCTTCTGGCCAGGCTGTACAAATATCCTTTACAGAAAACATCAAATGCTGCACAATGTAATCTTCAATGAAAACTATAGAGTATCATAATTTCCGTATGCCAACCAAATCTTACTAAACCCACAATTTGCCGAACATTGCCAGCTACACAACTGGCACAGCCCCTCCCAATCCTGTGTGTGCGCCAATGCAACAGACAATGTGGATACTTTGCGGTAAGTAACTTTTTAACTCTATCTATTCAATTATCAATAAGTCAATAATTGACGTCTGTCAGTGTCAATTGGTCTCACTGTGCGGCATAGTGACACATGCGGGAAACAGGCAGGTGCTGCCTTATCACTTATCAAACAAAAACAGCGGAAAGTGTTTCACATAATGCATCAATATTTGGCGCTGGTATGTTGTGTTCGATTGGGTTTTAATTGAATCAACGGCGGCTCATACAATAATTAAATACATTCATAGCGACTGATAATAACACTTACCTAAATATGTATTTGCAAAAATGCTTTAATAAGCGACTTGGACAATGCTTAAATTGCAGTCGTTGTTATAATGTTTTTCCGGCCTTTACTGATTGTAAACTGTAACTTATTCGACGTCTTTATTAACGATAAGATTTATATCACATTTTATTTTCGAAAGCCATGACTCAGCCTCATACTTATTCATTATTTTTTATTTAAATACCTATTATATTTTTTATTTCAACTTTTTCTACACCCCACAAAACATGACCAAACAACAGGAACTCTCATCAAAATTTGATTGCGCGCAAAATTTGTATCTCGGTTTGTATGTAACTACATATATGTTAAAAAATTTGATATAAGTAAATCTGTTCAGATGGGTCTTTTTGAGTAAAAGTTTTAAACTTTCAACTGAGCAAAGACACACTTCAAAATAGTGAGTCAGTATTTGGTAATTCGACAGTATGGACGAAATCTCAACTTTTAACTGCTTGCGGTAGTCAACATTTTGATATAGAAAAACCAACAACTGGACGAGTGGTTTTCTTGTCTAAAAGCAAACAAACAACTTAGCACCTCCGATAATGATTTGTGTTTCATGTGATCTCCATGTTGACAGATAAAACGATTGCAAGTACTTCTGGTATTCGGAACTCGCTCGCCACTTGTGTTGTCAACACAACACTGACTTAAGTAATTGAAGTGTGCCAACTTAAAATGTCAGAACAAGTAGAAATTAATTAAATAAATAAAAATTCAAGATTATAAAAAGACTGCATTTCCTTCTACGAAACTATTGAACATTTGAAAGAACATCGAATGGTCAGTGTTCTAAAATCAAAAATTCAGAAATATACATCTGTCTCTCAACAGCAAACCAAACCAGCAAATTTTGCTTTTTTATACATTAAAATGTTTGCTTTCCCTATTTGCCTTAACTTGTAACTTGTTGCGTTCTCTTAAAGTCCACAGAATTTAATTTGCCATTCATGGTGTCATCCGATGCTCATACTTCCCGCCTGCGTTGTGGTCGCACTTTTCATGCGATCCCTTCATGTGTCCTTTGCACAGCTGCGCACGCAAAGCGGCAAATTTAGTTATACGGATGCGTCGTAAGTAAATTCATTCATAACAAAAATAACAAACAAGCAGCAAGTCGTAGCAGCGTTGGCGGCACCCTAAATTACAACACATTTAAGGGGTTTGCTGCGTAAATATTTGCGCCAGCAAAACAACGCCAAACCAGCGAAATTCTACCGCAACAGTGCCAACACATAGGAGGCACAAGAAGCGAGGATAATGGATGAAAACGAAATCGGGCGAAATGTGAAATCTTTAAAATGTCCTCTTAAGTGATGAGTGAAATAGCAAAAACAAGAAGCAACAACCACAACACAAAAAATAACAACTTGTTTGCTGAGCGAATGTGTCTAATAAAACCCAGTAGGAAAATTATGCTGTAATGATTCATGGAGAAGCATAATGTATGAATGAATGTTAATGTTTTTTATGTATGAATGAATGTATAAATGAATTAGTGTATGAATGAATATATGAATGAGTATATGAATGAATGTATGAATGAACGAATGAATGAATGTATGAATGAACGAATAAATGAATGAGTGAATGTATGAATGAATTAATGTATGAATGAATGAATGCCAAAGCAGAATTTACTTTTTCCGCCATTTGCAAAAGTGATACAGGGTGGCGCAAAAGTTGTCGCCTAATGTTCGTTAGCTCTAAATTGTTTATGAATGGATGTATAAATAAATGAATGAATGTTTTAACGAATGAATGAAGAAATGAGTGAATGAATGAATTAATTAATGAATTTATTAATAAATGAATTTATAAATGAATGTATGAATGAATGTATGAATGAATGAATGAATGATTGAATGAATGAATGAATTTATGAATGTATGTATGAATAAACGAATGAATAAATGAATGAATGAAGGAATGAATGAATAAATGAATTCATAAATGAATGAATGAGGGTATGAATGTATGTATAATTGAATAAATGAATGAATAAATGAATGAATAAATGAATGAATTAATAAATGTATGAATGAATGTCCAAGCAGAATTTACTCTTGTCGCCATTTGTTAAAGTTATACAGGGTGGCGCAAAAGTTGTGGCCTAATGTTCATTGGCTCTAAATTGTTTATGAATGTATAAGTAAATGAATGAATGTATTACCGAATGAAAGAATTAATGAATGAATGTATGAACGAATGAATGAATGAATTATAAATGAATGAATAAATGAATGAATGAATGCATGAATAAACGAATGAATAAATGAAGGAATGAATGTATGAATGAATGAATAAATGAATTAATAAATAAATGAATAAATGTATGAATGTATGAATGAATTAATGAACAAATGTATGAATAAATGAATGAATGAATAAATGATTGAATAAATGAATGAATGAATGCACGATTGAATCAATGAATGTATGAATGAATGTCCCAGCAGAATTTACTCTTGTCACAATTTGTTAAAGTTATACAGAGTAGCGCAAAAATTGTATCCTAATGTTCTTTGACTCTAATTTGCTTATGAATGAATGTATGAATAAATGAGTGAATGAATGCATGAATGAATGAATATATGAATGAATTATTAAATGAATTAAAGTATGAATGAATGAATGAGTGATTGAATGAATGGATGGATGAATATATGTAGGAATGATTGAATGGATGGATGAATGAATAAAGGTTTTTTTTTTTTTATTTATTTTTTTTTTTTTAATTTCAACGAGGAGGGAAGCATCAACAGCCACCCCGTCAGTGCGAGACTTTAACACGCTAAACCCTCCTCTCGTCCGAACGGTGAATGAATAAAGGTATGAATGAATGTATGTATGAATGTATGAATGAATGAATGTCAAAACAGAATTTACTTTTGCCGCAAAAGTTGTCACCGAATGTTCTTTGGCTCTAATTTATTTGTGAATGAATGATTGAATGAATGAATGAATTCGCCTTGTACGCTTGATTGAACTTCTGGAATTGCCTTGTTTCTTCATCGCCCCTAGTCACTGTAAGTTTGCGCTTTGATACTTTTGATGACGTGGCCATTGATGAAAATGCCATCGCCGCCCATTTGGCCAGCTGGGATACGATCGTGTCCTGGTATATGTACACATGAATGTGTGTGTATGTTTGCGAAATGCAATTATATGAAAGCGGCGTGCGTGAGTGCGTGTGTGCGTCCGTGAGCAAACAATGAATTTCTGTTAGCCTGCAACAAACACAGCGGCACTGCGCCTCGCACTTCGGCCGTGCTCCGCCTGTTTTGTTACTTGTCTGCGGTGCGTTGTGTGTGCGTGTCACTTTGTTTACACGCTGCTCTGCTTTTTATGCGTTCATGTGTATATATGTGTGTGTGTTTACACTTTGTTGTTGGCATCTTTTATGCATAGGCCAAGCTTAGTTTTGCCTTTTTTTGTTTTAGCGCGACTGCATTCATATTTCATATGCATCTGTGTGTGTGTCTGTAAATGTGTGAGCGCGTTGAGCGCTTCTGCCGCTTTTGTGTTTGCGCAAATTTTCCCACTTTGACTGAAGCCGACACGCAGCATTGAGCCAACAGCAATTTCCTTACTGCCGCATGTGCAATGAAACGGAAAACCGGCCGCGTAAGCCGTTGCAGCATTCGGCAAACTTCACATATGAATTCTTTATTATAAGTGCTGGGCTTTCGTTGTCGTCATTGCACTATGAATTTCTGCGAATTGACTTTTTGATTGGAAGTTTTTTGGTTTTGCTGCCCAACACAAAGGCAAATAATTTTGCTATAATTTTTTCCGCAGTTCCTATGAAATTAAAGTGTGCGGTCGGCAGAAAGCAGCAAAGTTTCGTCGTGGTTCACTTCTAATGTTACATATGTATGAGCATTGAATTCGAGTTATATGGGTCAATAGTTACTTGATGCTTGTCAAGCCGACTTGGCCTCAGCTCGTTGCAAAATCAAAGAATATTAATTCAATTAAGAGTAACAATTAGTTTGACCTTGAACCACTCATTGCAAACATAAATGTAAAAAAAATTAATTGACTCAACTTAATCACGAAATTAAAGTCGCTCAGCAGCTGTCATCGAGTTCGTTGGAAGCAACCAGCAAACATCATAGATTAATTTGCATGTGCCTGAACTTATGGTCAGCGCACTGCGGTCTCTCATTATGATCAAAGCAAGTCTTAAGCATTCGCAAAGTGAATTCAACGAATGGCTTAGTGGGTTCTAGTCGACATCGACTGCAGCAATAACAAACGAAAAGTGTGCAGTAGAAATAAAAAAATAAAACACTGAAATATTTATGCTTTCAATTACAGTTTGAAAATGCTTAGTGAAAGCGAATTAATTCTCGAATGCCGAGCTTCTCTGCTCGTTGAGCTGGCATGGATGCGATTGCAACATATGTCAGCAGCGCAACACTTATACGTCATTATAAATTAAATGAAATAAGACAATAACTTTTGACTGCTGGCGGAGTGTGCATGCATTGCACACTCAAAGGCGGCCAGCGAGTGAATTCGAGAACGAGGGCGCAGTGGGGAAACACTAAAGCAGGAAATGAGTACAACACTCGACATGCAGCACACTTGTACATATATTAAAGGATATCCTTAGAAAATACTCGCACTTTTAGTGCTGCTGGCAGCCAAAAAGCAAAAGCAGCAACAACAACAACAAAAAACTACAATAAAAACGCCACATCGTGCCAACAGTCAACAGTTTTTGAAAATGTGAACAACGAGGGCAATTGGTGGGTGGCTGCAGCGCTGGCTGGACGGACAAATGGATGGTTGAGTTGAAAGTTGCCGGCAAAATTCATCCAGCACCACGAGTCAACCATTGGGTAGAAGAAAGAAAGCAAAACAAAACGCCATAAGGGAAACAAAGCGCACAAGGAGTGAAAATATTTTGCGCAGCATTGCAAAGAATTTACAGCCACCCAGTACGACACACACAAAAACACACAAACACACACATACAACTAGTCCAAACACACACAAGCAGTCAGCCATTCACCCAGCCAGTCTCAGCCATCTGCTGGGTGCTTTGCTTGCTGAATGGTGAGGCGCTCTCAATGATTTTCATTTTTTAAGGAAATTGTTTAATTTTTCATTTGTCTTCTGTTCTCTTGCAAAAACGAAGATTCTAACACTGTGCGACAACATTAAATTCTTAACTACATGCAACGAAAGGTGCTTTATAATCTTAAAGAAGCGATGAATTATTTATTTATCCGGATCTAGCAGATTTCCTGGATTAAATCTTGAACAGTAGAACGCACATTCAATCCAATCTTTTTGAATACAAAATAAAAATACAAATTCTTTGTAACAATATTGTTAACTTTTCTTATTAACATTCATTTAGAAAACGACGTAACATAATAATAAAAATCCTAAATGAACGTAAATTTGACTCTTTTTCGTATTCTACGAACAGTCTTAATAAATAAAAATTACTTATACGACCCCTGCACCGGAAGGTAAAACTGAATTTGTGTTGGTTTTAAGAACTGCAATGGAATATAATATATAAGCAGCAATGTTGTGAATTAAAATGTCAGCCTGGAGATAAAGCGAAGGATTACTCTTGCCAACAGGTGCTACTACGGTCTCGGTAGGCAATTGAGAAGTAGAGACGTCTCTCGACCGACAAAACTTGCACTCTATAGGACGCTCATCTTGCCCGTGCTCCTCTATGGCGCTGAAGCATGGACAATGACACGAAACGACATAGCGGCCCTTGGAGTGTTCGAGAGGAAGGTACTTTGCAAAATCTTCGACCCAGTACGTGTTGGTGATGACTATCGTATTCGAACCAATAACGAGCTGTATGAGCTGTATAAGGAAATGGACGTAGCGGTCATGTCTGCCGTATTGACGACGAAGCTCCGGCGAAAAAGGTGTTCGATGCGATGGTTGGAGGTCGACGGCGAAGAGGGAGGCCATGTCTTCGGTGGAAGGACCAAGTTAAAAAGGCCCTGTCATCTCTCTGTGTGATCAACTGGAGAAGGCGCGTGCAAAGCAGAGGCGCCTGGAGAGAAGTTTTGCGGCAGGCCGTAACCCAATAACGGGTTGTTATAGCCAGTTAAGTAAGTAAGTGTGTAATGGAATATAAGAGTAAAGACATAATAATTAGTAATGCCCACTGGAAAGTATGATTGTTGTGAAAAGTAACTATAATTGTGTTGGGTTAGGTTAGATAAAGATGGATGCCTGACACGAGCCACACTTTTCCTCGAAGGTCAAAATGACGCATTGTGAATCCTTTCTTAATTCGCTCTGGAGCTAACCAACGTCTCGATCCAGGGCAAACCAGTTTATGAAGGAGAGCAGATCTAAGATTTCGCCGCTCTAATCAGGTCCGTCAGGAATGTTGACGTAGTAGGCGTTCCTGTAGAAACGATCAGTGGCACAGGAAGTGTTGTATTGTTTCTACTTTCTCTTCACACCCACGGCTTTTACAAACCTCACTAAAGAAAGGGCGCCATTTGATAAGGAGATAAATAATTGGGTTAAGGAATACCATTTTCGATCCGTTCTTCAGTCAGTCTGTTAAACGATTTGAGTTACCTCTTCTGTTAAATATTTTTAGATATCGGAATTGAATTTAGTACATATTTTTTGAAGCATCTAAGTGCTGGTTAAAATATGGATCGAATAACTTATGAGTAGAATTGCCAAACAGGAGTTTTTTGTGAGGAATTAAATATGTATGAACGAATAGAATCTGGAATTTGTGGTCATAAACAGCAATTATTATTTCCTAAACTGTGATTTATTTTTATTTATTTTATTAGTAGGTATTATTAATAATAATTTTGTGGCTTTTTTTGAATGAAAATTGGACAAGTAAAATGACGTGCAGCCGCCGTGGCTCAGTTGGTTAGTGCGTTGGACCGCGAGGTCGAAGGCAGCGACCCAGGTTCAAATACTGCCTGTAATAACACCTACAAAAAATAACGGGAAAATTCGTTTTCTCTTTCGGTGGCTGTCCTCTCAGCTGGAAATTTCCTCTGAGCTCTGAGAGTAAAAATTGCTTATGAAAAAGCTCCCAACCTGCCGTTCGGAACCGACCTATGGCTTCGAAAACAAAAATCTAGAAGATATAATTGTCTTAGAAGCAATCTTCTTGAAGCAAACTTTCACAGTTTTTAAAATTGTTCAATATCATCAATATTCGATTTGCTTTTTGGTCATTGATTTGAGCATACTTGTGAAATACATTAACCCATTGCTGCTGCTAAAAATTTACCCATGAAAATTGACTTTTTAAAAAAATCACAGAAAAGTTCGTGGTAGAGATATCTCAGAATCATTGATAGGGATGATTGGGGTAAAGATGGAAGTCTAGTGAAGATCACTCTAAGATTCCGCCATCTAGCTAGAGTTATCAGACTCCAAAAATTGTGAATTTTCCGGAGATGGAAAATGAGCGAAACGTGAGCCGGCCTCGATAGTCCAGTGGGTAGCGCGCTGGCTTCTCATACCAAAGGCTCCAGGTTCGATTGCTGGCTCGGGCTGGTGAACAACTCATCTACTTCTATCGCTATCCACATGAAGGGAATGAGAATTACAAGAATCGCACAAGTGCGCTCTTGGCAGGCGATGGCAAAACCTCCAAGTGTGAACGAAAAACTGCCAATCGCCGTTCGGATTCGGCGTTAAACTGTAGGTCTCCTCCCCCCCTTTCCCGATCCGCTTGAAATGTGTGTTGTAACATATGTTGGCAAAAACAGTGTTGCATACACAGTTCAAAAACGGGTGAAATATGTGGTATCACAATGGGCCCTTCAGGCCTCCGAGTGTGTCTCTTATAGAGGCAGCTACCGCAACCTAACCAAACCTAGTGGCCTTAGATTTTGTTTTCTTCTTCACAAAAATCTGCCTCCGAACTCCTAACAATATATCTTTTTTTCACGTGTTACGTTGATCACTTTAAAAAGTATGGAAAAAAGCTACCATTGCTGCCTAATTTCAGGTCGTGTATGAAATTTTTCACAGTCACAGTTTTCAGTATAAATATATAGCTTATAGTATCCTAAATAGGTTCCCAGATCATTACTTTACTTATCATTATTTTACGATACACTATTCCACCCCATTGAATCACGAATTATACTAACCACTTGACTTGATTTGAGTTGAACTCAATAGTTAGTAGACATTTTAGCAAATGTGTATGTATGGTGGTACAAACAAGTTTTGGGAGATGGACAAAAGACGGTATAACTAGCATTAAATTACGTCGAATCATCTTGCAACTATATTCATCATAAAGCGTCACCATTTCTCTCGAAAACTAAGTATGTGTCATTTCGCTGAGCTAGGAACTTTCCTAGACACAAAGTTGCAGAAGGCGTGAAAACACTTTGCAGACACTTCAAAGCGATGTTCTAACTCACCAGCGTAATTCACCAGACATTTCTTTTGACTCAGGGTTTTACGGAACACAGTTTTACTTTTTACGATGAAGCAAAAAACTGAATCCATTCTCGAATCCGATCAAAAGACGAGATATTTTTTCAACTCTCGGTGCCTGAAAGATAAGGGAAAAACCGTAGCTAACGATGGACAACACTTTGAATAAAATATATTTTACCAATTTTAGCCGACCGAATTGGAAACACGTTCGTCCGCTTTTGATGTCAAATTTATTCTAAGTCGATCAAGTGTACAAAATGTACTTAACTGCTAAGAATTTGCTGCAATAAGGAGGGCAAATATTAGTTGCCAAAAGGGTGGCATGATAATCAGCTGAAGTAACGGTACTTATAAGCTAGAAATATGGTGAGATCATCGGAGATGGAGACTATACTGCTACAAAATTTTTCTGAATAAAGTTACAAGCTAACAAAAAAAGGAAAACCTATTTGTACCCCGAAGAATCAACAGGATCTATCTTAGTGCTAAAAAATTAGAACCTCGGCTATGTGTTTTCTAAGCAATTTATAATTGTTTCAGTTGCTACCTATTCAGCTTAAGAAAGAACGTGAGGATTAGTTAGGTTGCGGAGGGTTTGTGTAGTTACAGTCTTCACTACGACTCACTTCATATAAATAGATTCTTGCTCAAAATTCACTCAATTAACCAGTTGGATCTTTTTCAGAAGTTTAGTTGAACCGATAGTTCGGCTTCTCTAATCTAGATCAAACCTGTTTGTGTTTCTTCTTCGTCACTACTGCACACATCATTGCACAAAAGATGACACAGTGTACTGTGATGACTGCAACGAACACCTTGATTGAAGATCGTCTAAGCAATAACACATTGAGTCATTGAGACTATTGGTCGCATGATACGACATGTGCCACAAACCACTCTTATGTGAGGATTCGATATCCCTGAAACTTATATTAATGTCCAGATCAGTGATGACCATTCTGCTACTCGCGAGTAGCAGCAAAGCCTGCGTTAGCCATAGTCAACCAGGACATATAATCTTTGACATCACAACAACTGATTGAAGCGGTTTTAAAGTAGCCTACTTGGATCATTCCGTAGTAGGTTTAGTTCAGTTGGCTTCCATATAGCGTAGATCCAGCTTAGAACAATGCCCCTTGGATTCTAAAGCCTCAATGATTTCTGAACTTGAAGCGCTTCGGAATAGAGTTTCGCTCTCATTCATGCATCATGCTTGGATTCGTCGAAAGAAATGTTATGTTTGTTTTTGTTTTTATAAAAAGAAATTGTAAACAATTTTCGTGTAAACAATTACCCGTGTAATACGGGTCGTATGAGTGATTGTAATTCAAAAGCCATAATGTAGTGAGTTCAGTATTTTCAGGTATTACTAACTCTTCTTTCAAAATATGTATATATGTATACAATTTCTAATGTTATCGTAAGTAAACCAGTGTCGAACGGTGTAACAAGAGCAAAACAGCTGAAAACACTGAAAGAGCAAAAAATTATATTTAGCTTCATTTGGACGGGCATTAATTTCGACAGAAATTTCTGCACGCCTGAGAACTTTTGTTACAACATACAAGAGGCTATGTAGGTACGTGCGTATGTGCTTCTTTACATCTTTGTGTGTCTATGCAAGAAATGTGCACTAAATTACTTGGCCTAAAGTTTTGCGTGATTTTAAAGCCGAGTGTAGAAAAATCCAACAGACGCTATGCAAAAATGGCACACAAACCAAAAGTGAAAATGTTGCCAGTGTGTGCTTCACACACACACACATATACATATATGTGACTGTGTGTGAAATAGTTACGAAAATGCCGTTGGCACCGCACCGAATACAACACAATCGAGCCGACTAGTCAGCGTAAGGGAAAAGACGTGATGTGGCTGCATTGTGTGTACCACCATACTTTTTGTTGGTGTTAAATCGAAAACTGTTGGAAATCAATTTACAAGGATTTAGGCCAACAGCTAAATAAACGCTGTGCACAAAGCAGACCGATTCAGCCGAAAGGGCTGCTAAACAACCGACGTACTCGCTTGTCGTGCGAAAAGACAAGACAACAACAATAGCAACAAATGGCAATAGCAACAACAATGAAATTGTTTCATACAATTGAAGTAAAAATTGTTCGAGCGAAAGTTGACTTTTCGGCACTTTTGTATACAGGCCATTTAAATTGTTGTTGGCATTACAATAACAACAAAAAATTAGCATCAACATGTGCTCTCAAAAAACAGGCTGCAAATGCAGAGTTGAAACCCTACTGGATTTGAACATATTTTCACCGATTGAGTAATTTTTTTTTTTTTGATGTTTTTATTATTTACTTCTTGTTTTTTGGCTATTTGAAGTTAACTTTTTTAAAGTAATCATGAAAAATTTAAACAAGTGGATAAAGATATAAAAATTATTAAATTCCTATAAAATATAAAAACAACGTCAAATATTTTCAAATATCAAAGCTGCTTAAAAATTACAATATTTTTACATGTTTTTACATTACGCTTACGCTCTAAAATGTATACATATATCTTTCTATGGTTTTTGTAAATTTGTATTTTTGCTTTGCTTTCATTTTTACGAGTAACACTGAGTAGACTGAGAGAAGTGGTTACGATTAAGTTGAAGTTGGGACAATCATCTGTACGGAACTTTATAAGTATTTGACTATACTTTAGAATATACATTTGGATGACTATACATTTGTCACATATTTTACGTTTGACAGTTAAAATATACAACATGTTTTTTAAACAAGAAACATTTTATCAATCCAAATATTACCAAATGTTTTCAACTGCTGGAATTATTATACATAATCTCCTAATCTCCAAAATATCTCCTAATTTTTGTTTATAATTTGCGTCATTTTAAAGGAATTCGCATAAAAAATAAAAATATATTCATGTAATTTTTTTATTGTAGCCTTTTTTATTCATCTTCAGCCTAACCCTATCGCTATTTTGTTGCCATATGGCAACATGCTACTTTGTGGATGTCTAAACCAGAGATCAGCAATGAGTACCGCAACTTTGGATACCACCGCATTAATACTTATTTTTTGTACTACCTGCTACTCATAAGCACCGCATAACATAAGTATCGCAACCGCACGCATACAAAACCCGAACGAGTTTGCGATCATCGATTCATTTCGCGTATTGCTTACACGACCACTTCGTAATCGTATGCATATTGCACAATTCGCGTCGCGCAATTTTGGTCACCACCGCATTGATACTCATTCTTTTTACTACCTACTGCTCATAAGCACCGCAAATCATAAGTATCCCAAATTCAATCATTATGCGGTATGCGTTGTTTGCAGTGAGCGAAAGCAATAAATACAAGTATACATAATTCACAATTCGCGAAGCGTATGAAGCGGGTATACGCATTTGGAAGAAATGTTTGCGGCATGGATTTTGCCAACTCAACTGCTGCTATTTTTTAAGCAAGTTGAAGTCTTAAAGTTATAGAATCATGCAAAATAAAAATGGTTAAATACTTTAAAAACACGAGGGAACTCCAAATATATGATGATTGAATCAATTGTCGGTAATTGGACCCACATCAATGAAATACTCTATGACAACGGGCAAAGCCATCGACTTTTCGACCATTCGTACTCTAAAAATTTTTAACATTACAAATTATTATTAATTATTATAATCTATTACACGTATTATGAATTAAATATTACTTCGTTTGCTAAAGGAAATTTTTTCATTTCATGTTTAAAGCTATTATATTAAATTTATTATTTGAGTATGTATACATTTATTAGAAAAAATCAACAAAATTGGGTATATCCTAAAAAATGCCTGTCATTTCTTTTCTTTTCTTCAAATGCTTAATCACAATAAGAGTTAAAGAACAAGGGCGAAGCGAAATGAAAATGCGGTGGTATGCGGTGTTCCCATCTTTCCTTTGGATCACTCGCACCACCGCATTCTCATATCGCTTCGGAATGCGGTGGTGCGAATGACTCAAACGAATACTTCCATCTTTCGTTTGGATCATTACCGATCATTGCCGTCTTCGTTTAAATCATTCGCACCACCGCATCTCGAAGTGCATAGTTCGTTTGGATCATCGGCAGCACGGCAAAGCCGAAGTGAAATGAAGATGCGATAGTTTGCGTTCGTTTAGTATTGCAAGCTGATGATTCGATCGTTCGGATTACTAGTATTCGGAATGAATGCTTCGCTTGCGGTGGGGATACATACTGATATCCGTTTTTTTGAGCAGTGGCACATATCGCACCGCATTTTACGCGAATACATACTGAGCGATTAAAATATAACTGTATGCAGATCTCTGATCTAAACCCTCTATGGTTTCACGAATACATATTTTTATTAGTCCTTATAATAGTTTGAAGTTTTAGGAAAAATACGAAATTAATAAACTGAATATTTAAGTTTAAAGAAGAAAAGTATACTCGTTTTTTAATGGTATTTCGTGACATAGCAAGAAGAGGCAGAAAACTTTAGATAACTTTTTAATTTGACGTTTTCTTTCAATTCAGATACATTTTGTTTTTATTTTGACTGAGGTAAATGAAGAAATATTATTATTAAAACAAATGCCAAAATATGTTTTGTTGCCAGTGTTCCCAATACATAATATTTCGTTACCCCAAAAATTTACTTAGGATCCGAAAACATCCACAACATAATATATAAATCCCCTAAACTTTCTCCCAAACAATTCTTCCCCCTAAAAACTCTCTTAAAAACCAAAAACCCCCTAAATTTAGGAGGAAATCTTTTGATCTGGCAACACTGTTTGAAAAACTAACACAGGTGCTTTCGCAGTGCTCTTTTGAGGCTCTTTTGAGAGATCAGAACAAATGATAATCTGTGGTTACAATGTCAAGACCAAACGGTCGTTGCATCAAAACCAGGTCCAAGGTCTCTTAGTTTTTGCACAAACAAACACACAGCATCACCTTCCTTGTTGTCAATCAATTTTTTCCGACTACGAACGTTTTCAAACAACATTATCGTATATAGTATGATCTACTTTTCATTACCTATACCATAATTTTCAAAAATGATTGGATTTCGTCGCATTAAAGCAAACTGTTACATTTACATAGTTCATGAATAGGCAACTATGGATGTGACGTGAATGGTAAATATGGATGTCATCGTTTTAAACGACATCTCTAATATGGATGAAGGTACAGGAGCTGGTATCCACTCAGATATACGACGAACACAAAGTTCATTCAGACTCTGGGACTAGAAACACAGGATTTACGCGCTTTCATGTAAGTTAACCTTTAAACTTCGTTGTCCTAGAGAACTTTCCCTTACTAAAAAGGAACCAGATGCAAAGCATTATTGGTGTTTCGAAGGGTCACTTTTTAATTGGTATCCACGCAAGAAGGTTGGGTGTGTTTTCAAATGATTTCTGTCGTCTGTGAGAAAGAGGAAAAATTAACTTCACCTTCTAAGTACTTATCTCACATTAACTAGAAAAAGAAAGACTCAGCTAGGCAGCTTCTTCTTCGATAATCTAGGGGATCGAGCCCATAGGATAATATTCTAGTATCCGTAAGAAGCTCAAACTAATTCAAGCAATGCACAGTCTTGAGCTTGATTATTCATGGTGCGAGTATCACAGTGGTCACACGATACAACTTTAAGAAGGGTTGAAGGCAACAAACCCTCCTCGCGTGCCAACTTTGGCCAACCTTACATCTTCGACGTTCTAAAGAACTCCTCACATTAACCCATTAAGCCCTGAGCGTTGCGTTTGCGCAACGTTTGGGAATTTCGCTACATTAAGTAATTCATAAACATATAAGACTTGAAAATGGGTAGAATTGGATTCGAATTGATCGTTTTAGATTCTGCCATACTCAAATTTCAAAATTTTTTAAATATTCATATCTTTTTTTCGATCCAAAGTCAAAGGTTTTTTTTGGGGAATTTTTGAAATTCAATTAAAAATACTTATTCTTCAAACCTATCAAAATCCCTTTGTGGGCTGCATTTTGTAATGCTAAACTATTTAAAAATAAGTTTAAACAAATTTTTTTTTTTCTAATTTTATGTTTTGTATGTGACTAAGGCCCAAATTGCGTTTGCGCAACGTACCCTCCTGGTTCAGGGGGTGGGGGTATGAATTATTTGCTTCATTTTTTTCTTGATTAGGTCAATTACTAAGATTGTGTAAAATTTTATGGAAATCGCACAAGCCCTTCTGGGGTCAGGTTTTAATGGGTTAAACAGAGCCCAGATCAGAACTATGTTCGGGGTCTTTTCGGGTCACTGCCTAATCGGCACCCACGCATAGAGGATGGGGCTGTTTTCGAACGACTCTGTCGCAGCTGTTTGGACGAGGAGGAGGAAGAAAATATTCCTCACTTACTATGTAACTGTCCTGCTTCATTCAGAAGAAGACTGACCTACTTAGGCAACTTCTTCTTCGGAAGTCTAGAAGATCTAGCTGATAAGAACATACGCCGTCTACTAAGCTTCGTTAATAGCTCCAACTGGTTTAACGATTGAGCGATCTGATGCGCGATCCCATGTGGTATCACAATGGGCCGCCTGGCCTAAGTGTGCTCCTCCTAGAGCAGCCATACTTACCTAAGTACCTTCCTACCAACCATCACAGTGGTCCTTCATGGTCTAAGTGGACTCCGCCTTAGCCACTCCTACCTTTCTGCAAATGACTTAAACCTGTTTTGTGGTCAATCTTTAATTCCTTAGCGAAGTCGTCACTGCCTACCAAATGGTCTTCTTGAGCCTTATCCATTATTTTACTCGACTAATTTCATTTGTTTTTTACCTAAAAATTTCCGAAACAAAAGCGAGCAAACCACTTCCAGACTATTAATTGGCATATAGTACTTTCACCAAGAACAGCACAAATCCTTTCACATGCCTCATTCTTCTTTTCGTTGTAGTAAGTTTGTAAAGTTTTACGTATTTTTCCTGAAATGTTTTAATTAACTCAGAAAACAAGTGTCATTTCACAATGTCCAAGTGACAAAAGTCATCTTTCATAAACATGTGTCATTTGTTTGTGCTTATTTTTTTTTTTCTATTTTTGTAATAAAGTCCAACTTAGTTGCTCTGCACTTTTAGTAAAACAAATCATAAATGTTCGCTTTATTTGCTGACATATTCAATCGCTACGCGTTTTGAGTGAAAGCAGCAACATTCATATGCAATAATGTTCCGATTACGTCAAAGTGAATAATTGCTGCCATAACTCTTGAAAATGCTGATCGCTTTGAAATAAACAGCAAACTATTTGTTTACACTGCACCGCGCACGTATGTGTGTGTGTTTGTGTGTGAATTAGCAATATTGCTGCTACAAAATAAATAAATATGATGATGACAGTGAAACACTGCATAATTGTACGCAATTTTATCCATTTTTTTTTTGGACCAGCCTTTCCTATACCAGCCTTTCCTATAAATATCCATTTTTAAATTCAAATTTCAATTTTCATTAAAGCTCAATTCAAGCTCAAGTTTTACAGTAAAATTCCACCAGCCCCCGCTGGTCCCATGAAGTGAAAACCAAACAACCAGGTGGGCACGAAATGACCGAGAAACATTTGCGTTCGCTGCAAGAAAAATGAAAAACGGAAGCAACACAAAACGAAACACTGCAAAGAAAATAGAAAAGAACAACAATACGTCTAAACTTCAAAGCATAAAAGTAGCATTGCCGACAAGCATGAAACATGGAACATGGAAAAATTATATTCAGCCGAACTGTGCAGCGCTCACAAGGTGGGCGCCGGTTTGCGCCCTTGGAAAATTAATTTAAAAAATTTATACCCAGAAGTCAAACAAAAAGAACTGCAACTGTGCCGTACACGCCGAAAGCAATGAAATAAATTACAAAAAAAAATATGCCACAACAACAACGACAAGAACGTGCAGAGTACGGATAGACGAAACTTGGGCAATCGAAACCGAAAACGAATTAAAGTCGAAAGTATTCTGCCATTTCGCTTTGCGTTCGCATATTAATTCCACAGTGTCCAATTTCAGTGGCAGAATTGACGAGGCGGTGTGAGCAGCCGCCCCAACTCAGTTAACCTGTGAGGCGGCGACCAACGAAACCGTAGAACACACCCACCTGATAGAGTCTCAATTTTTCTCGAATGCAATTAACTTCGAACAAAGGCAAAGTCGCGGGCAGAGTTGGTGCAAAGACATGTGAAATGAAGGTGTTTGACCGCATGTAAAGTGCCAACTTACAAGTCGTATATGTGGCCGAGTATGTACAGGGTGCATGTGCATTGGGGTCTTAAATCAGATGGAAGTTGCGCTTTTGCGTGACTCTTGGAATTAGAATTAAAGTGTGTGTGAGGTAAGTGAATTATGTGAACATATTACTAGAGGAGTTGGGGAGCTTTTGTTTCGAACCACATTTCCGACAGATCGATCTATCTGCTGTGTCCATCTGGTAGTTCTTACCAATTTGTTTTTTGTGCAGCCTTTGTTTTAACCATCCAAGTTAAGGCTTTTTATAAATTTTAGAACTTTTTGGGGTTGTAGTTTAAAGATGGTTGATAGCGGTATTGACGCCTGACCAAACTCGAGAAATCTCTTTTTACTGAGCGAAGGGCATTCACATAGAATGTGGAGGGATGTTTCCTTTTCTAGCTCACATATCCTGCACATATCTGTTGAGGAAATTCTCATATTTTTGAGATGGTACCTAAGTGAGCAATGCCCTGTTAGGTACCCGTGAGGATGCGATGGCAACTTCTTCCGAAGAAGAAGTTGCCTAAGTAAGTCAGCCTTCTTCTGGATAAAGCAGGACAGCTGCGACAGAAGTCGTTCGAAAACAGCCACATGCTTTTTGCGTGGGTGCCGATGAGGCAGTGACCCGTAAGGACACCGAACATGCTTCAGATCTGGGCTCTGTTTAATGAGAGGAGTTCTTTAGAACGTCGAAGATTTAAGGTTGGCCAAAGTTGGCGCACAAGGAGGCTTGTGTTGCCTTCGACCCATCTTAAATTCGTATCGTGTATAGAGCTCGCATGGGTACGAAGCTTACATGTGAAAAGAGGGACACCGAGCGTGGTCAACTCTTGGCCTAACTGCTCAGTAGTACCCTGTCTCGCGAGCTCATCCGCTCTACAATTCCCTGGAATATCCCTATGACCTGGAACCCAGCATAGACGAATATGGAGCTGCTTGACAGTCTCGTTGAGAGATTTGCTGCAGCTGAGAACAGTCTTTGATGTTATTTTGACCACATCCAGAGCTCTAAGAGCTGATTGGCTGTCCGATAGTATCAGAATACCAGTAGCCGATATACTGTTTACCCTCAACCAATCGGAGGCTGCACAGATTGCTTTGACCTCAGCCTGGAAGATACTACAGCAATCTGGCAGACGGAGCTTTAAGTTAAGGTTTAATCCTTCTGAGTATATACCACAGGCCACCTGACCAAGCAGTTTCGATCCTACCGTATGAATATGGGCATCGCCGCTGGCAGGGGCACACCCAGCTATCATTCAGCTCTAGATGGTATAACAACCTGATAGTCCTTATCAAAGGACAGACTGGTTGTCATGTAGTCAACATTCTGTGATATGCCTTGGAAATACTTTAGAATAGAAGAGTGCCCGTAACGCTCAACTTTCCATTGCGCAGAAGCGCGCATCCTAATGGCAGCATTGGCGGCCAATTGCCTCTTTACCCTTAGTTCACCCTTTAAGATTTCGATTTTCGAAAAAAGTAGAAACACGTAGTGAATTATCTCTTGTTTGAAGTCTTGCTGTGTTTGAAGTTGGAAAACCTATTTAGTCATATTTATACAGTCAATCTTTTAACCCTTGGTTTACCCTTTTAATTTTCGATTTAAAAAAAAATTAAAAACACGTGTCAAATTATTTTTGATTTCAAGTGTTTGCACCAACTTTGAAGGTAATAGGTCCATTGCTTCATGTTTTTTCTTTGTCTTCCCGTATAGGAACCTTAAAACATTGTTGTTCTCGTTAAATTTTGATTTCGGAAAAATTAAAAAAAAAAAAGCCAAACTTTTTTTAAACCTTAAAACATTCTTGTCCTCGTTAAATTTTGATAAAATTTTAAAAATGTATGTCAAACTATTTTGAAACCTTAAAACATGGTTGTCCTCGTTAAATTTTTATTTTGGAAAAATTTAATAAAATAGCTTCAAACTATTTTTAAACCTGGTTTTAAACCTTAAACCAACCATGGTTGTCCTCATTAAATTTTTATTTTGGAAAAATTAAAAAAAATCACTTCATCACTAAGTTTGACAAAATTTTCCTATTAAATCCCATTTCTTCATACAACACCTTAATCCTTGTTTTGACCTTTCATATCCCGAATTTCAAAAAATTCCTTAGCGGGGGTTCATGTTCGGACAATGATGAATCAGCCAGTCAGTCAATCAGTTGATCAGCCAGCATAAAGAATTCTATGTATAAATAGATACTTAAATGTATCTTCACCCAAAATGGAAACCCTAAAGTTCAAGCGTTGCCCTCCACCACCAAAAACTTGTTAGTAATTTATATTTATTTCTGCAATATTTTTCTAATTTTCTTTGGTTTATTTTGGTTACTTTGCTCTTTCGCCCTTTCAGCCATTCAAACGTTATCAGATGCTCGTCCTGACCACGAACTCTCGCAGCTAATCCCAAAAATAGCTGACACGCTTACAGGCTTTTGGTATTCATTAGAATCAACTTTTAGCTTGTGATGTTCACTGACTGAGGGGGCGGGGGGGTGGAGGGAGGGAGGGGCAATGTTCTGCAGCTTACCTAATAAGTAAGAAGTCGGCATTTCATTGAGTTATTTGTATGCAATGAGACGACAGCATGTGGTCAACACGCAATCGACAGGGAGTCGGCCGACAAGCTGTGCAGCACCGCATGGCGGTTGGTTGGATTGATTTGCAGCGTGTGTCGCAAGTGGCCATGCCATGAATTGGAATTGGCAAACTTTTACGCATCGCTTGGCGGAAAATAATTGTTATTTGTTGTGGTCCATGGACAGAGTGCGGCAAGCAGTCGGGCCGCTTTCACCGCAATGAAGCAAATTAATTATGCATTAGCAGCGCTGCAGGCCTGAATACCAGCAACTCTAATTAGTGAGGATTATCTAACGGTAATTGACTTGCCACTAGTCGGGATGCACACAGCGTTTGTATGCATGACAAGTAGTGCTGACATAAGCAGAGACACAAAATGATTCGCTCGAAGCGAATCAGAAATCGCCAACGCGAGTCAATTTGCCAATACGCAGCAGAATACTTGTTGCGGCAGAAATGCACCGAACACAGCTGTATCGGAGATATGGCAACAATAATTGTTGGTGTATGAAATTTGTAGCAAATATTAGTAATAGACCATGTCACAAACAAAAATAGGAAACACATTTGTGTCCAGTGGCGTTGGGGTGTTTTGAAAGCACTTTCAGGCTAGTGGGGTCTCGTATCTAAGTTCTAAGTAACGTTGGCAGATGTATAAGTGTGATCTTAGAAATGTAAGTTGAGATCCAGAAACGCTAGTTTTAAGATCTCTGACTCATTGATTACATTGTGTTCTTGGGTTAGCTTTCAATATTTCATGTCACTTGATGAGAACAAATATTTCGTTATGAACATTGTACAAGTTACTTACAAAAGTTTTCATTATTTGCAATGCCAATTAAATTACAATGTACAGCACAAAAACAAAAATAACAAGGTTCTGACAACGGATTCTGGTAGAGGGGGTTGAAAAAAAATATACATGTATCGGCGTTTTGAAAGTTTACGTCTGAATTTTGTTTTAGGGGGGGTCAAAGTTTTCCCCTTTTTGCAAATTCTAATGATGAATCGGCATACGAAAACCATGTAACCTCATATTTTAGGTATATAATGTGTTCAGCAAATAGGTGTAAAACACTACGAGGAACATTTTTGTGGAGCATATTAACCCTGTAGCTCATATTTATATGGGTCAATTTGAACCTTTTTTCTTAAATTCCAAAAAATTTCCTATAAAACAGGACTTTTTAAGGACAAAATGTACCACGAAATTATCCGCTATAAAATTCTACTATAGGTCTCTGAATACATCAAAGCTCAGCAATCAACTTGAACGCCAGAATTAATCCAAAACTGAAAATATTTACTGAAAAAAACTGAAATGAAAAAATGAAATCTACAAGGACATCTCTCAATTTAGCTACACTGAAAGAAAGCAAGAAGAAGAAGAAATGTATACTACTTGATATTTTCTTCTGTCCCTGAATATAACTAACTAACTAAACTGTTAGTGAGCTAACAAATGAGCTCATCTAAATTAGTCCTGTCATAGGATCTTTCGACCCCTGAGAGCAACTTCACCTATTTATCATCTTATAGCAAATGCTACGATTGATTTATTAGTTTAATTTAAGTAGGCAACAACAAATTAATATTTTTAAAAGTGAATTCAAGGCAAAATTAAAAAAATTTTACTGTTATCCCCAAGATAATTTCTTAGTAATTTGCAGCAATATCAACGAAAGTTTGTGTTCTAATTGAAGTCTACGAATTGGGCACGTTTGATCAAAACCCTGTTTCTTTAATAATGGTTAAATAAAATCAAAAAGTGATAATTTTGTATTTTTCATAAATATGAAATAATTTTTCTGTAATTAAGAAATATTGATACAAAATTTATTTAACCCGTTTTAAGCTAAAATTTTCAGGGAAGTTTGTGTTTTAATTGAAGTGTACGAATTGGGCGCGTTTGATCAAAACCCTGTTTCTTTAACCCTTCAATTCCCATGTCCAAAATAGTGAAACAGAAAATTTTCTTTTTAAATAAAATAGCTTAGATACGTTTGGATAAGACAAAAAAATACACAAAAAATTTGTAAACTACCCTCATTTTTATATTGAAAGAAACCACACAAACTCGCACTGCTTTAATTACGCGTGAAACAAATGAATAAATTTGACAAATGACGTTTCGCTAGTGTTGCTAGGAAAATTAAATAAACAAGTACTACTAATTGACTTTGCTATACAAGTATTAGAATTTAAAAATAAAAACCTATGTGGTAGGAAAAAAATATTAAGCTTCTGTCACCTACAGGTGACACTGGGAATTGAAGAGTTAATAATGGTTAAATAAAATCAAAAAGTGATAGTTTTGTATTTTTCCATAAATATGACATAATTTTTCTGTAATTGAAAAGTATTGACACAAAATTTACTTAACCCATTTTACGCTAAAATTGTTCAAAAGCAAACTAGCTCTAGAGCTCTAACAAAGAGGCGTGGCGACTAGGCAAGTGTTTCATGATTTATATACTAAAAAAGTAATATCGAGACACAGGGTAAATTTGGTGTCGAAAGTGTTAAACAGGAATATTCGTTATTCCTGCTTTCATGTACAATGGTTCCTAAATTTGGAACACAAATCGAACTAAAGAACTAAGAAAGTGATAACAATGATACGAGAATTTGGTTATTGTTTCAATTCTTGATTAATCGTATAGTTATAGCAAATATATATTTGTTAAAGTCAACGCTAATTAAATAGTTATTCAAACTAAGCAAAG
Source organism: Melieria omissa (assembly GCA_963971225.1). Lineage (NCBI taxonomy): Eukaryota > Metazoa > Arthropoda > Insecta > Diptera > Ulidiidae > Melieria > Melieria omissa. The sequence continues at coordinate 125,859,925 of OZ020267.1, forward strand.
AACATTCAATTCATTCGGCTAAAACAAACATGTTGCAAATAGCTCAAAGCAGCAATAACTTCTAGCTGAGACTTTGCATGGCCAGCCTTCGACATGTTGTTAGCACAAAACTCGTATCCATCCACACATGTATATTTACATACATAAAATCCTATAGTCAACAAAAGTGACAACAACACTAATAAATGCGGCAATCAAATTAACAGCCGTCTTGCCATTTCCGTTGCAGCAATTATTGCCGTCTGATGCTGGTCAGCGTTGTCCGTGCAATTCCGACAAGGATTGCTGTCAATTGTGTGCATTGCCCTGACTTATTGTTACATTTACAGTAATGCTGTGTTGTTTGCCGGATTCTGTTTACACTGAATTGTGTGCGCTGCAGAAATATGCTCAAAATTTGTACATGAATATGAAACTTTGATATGACACATTCGACTTGAGGCCAACGCCGCATCCTTAAACGTTGTCAGAGCAGTTTGTGTGTAATTATTACCTTTACTTGGCCAACGTTTGGCCGACATGTGGGCAGTGTGTGTTCCTGTAAGCAGCTCGACTCGACTCGACTCACTTCCGTTTTTGCATGTTGAATTATGTATGAATCTTGTTTTGTTACATTATATATATGGACGCATGTATTGTATAATGTATCCGAAATAACCTTACGGCTGCTGTCTGACGTGAAAGGAAATATTTGCCATGATTTAGTGCTGCATTTGTAGGTACAATAACAACTCATATCATACATTTACACAATATTATCGCTTATATGTTGCAGTCGATTCGAGTTGAGAGCTTTGTTGGTAATTTGTGTTATTGCAGTTCACTGAACTATCGCGTCCTGAAATCACAGTTAGTTTTGGATGCTCTTGAATGTATGTAGAAGAAGAAGAAGATTGTCTTGTACAATGCATTTCGATAATTTGGCAAAACATGTTCGGTGAAATTCTAAGAAATGTTCAAGAACGGCATGGACTTCACTGTGAATATCTTGGAATACCACAATACCCAAAGATTGCAGGAGATCCTTATATCTGCTAACAGTTGGGTTGTACGATTTTGATTCATAAGTTGGACATGAGACGCCATGAAAATCCAATTTCGACGAATTGAAATGTCTTCAAAGCCAGTACAGAACGTATGAAGGTCTCATTAGACATGCTTGATGGCGTAACATTTAGTTCCAAATTAATAGCATCATAACTAGTGCTGAGAGTTGAGACTACGAGTATGATTTACTAAGAAGTCAACAGTCATCATTTTGAAGGAAAATTGAAGGACATCATAATGTAGGAATTTCGATGCATTATTCAATGATTTGGTGGTTTATGATAAAAAAGTGACTATGCATTTAAAATGTGAATGCAATAAGAATAGAAAAATCATTTATTATATTGTATTTATAACCCATTCAGATATCCAACTTAATTGCGCAATTAAGATATTTTGTCAATTTAGTTTTAAATTGAACTCAATTTGTCATAAACAAATCTCAATATAGCTACTAACCCGTTATGTTTTTTGTACAAGTATTCGGAAGAGAAAATTGTTTGGTTATCAATTTTCTCTTCCGAATACTTTTGTGACTTAATTTTTGCTACGTTTTTTGTTGAATGTGTTTTTGCCAACATTTTTGATACAATTGAATTATATGTAAACAATGTATATGGTTTTCAATCATAATTTTTTACTAATCATAACTTTTTTTCAAATTAAAACAAACATTAAAATCCGAACACTTTTGTGAGGCACTGTAATTGCAATTAGCGCTTAATTTACCATAAATTGAGCTCGATTTGCCATGCAACCCTGAGTTGTGCTGTTATCGATTACAAAATTCATTCACAATAGACAAAACCAAAACAAGAAACTGGCTTTGAAATTTCGTTTAACACTCCGATGCCCAACAAGGTCCGTAGGGACCTATGGCGTTTTGAAATCCGCGACATTTCAATACGGAGGGAGTGATGAGCTGGAGATTTTATGACTTCTATAAATGGAATATTTAGAAGCTGTTAAAATAGATTTCGGCACGATTGCATGTATTTTACTACCATAACTATCGCATTGAAGTCATTTAGGGCGTCGATGACCGACAAGGTCCGCAGGGACCTTGTAGGTAGCTCCATGTAATTTGATTTTATTTTTTGTTAGTAACTATAAATATTAGTTAGTGCCAAATATTGATAGCAGCACAATTTCAAATAAATCATTGAAATTAAAATACGTACGGTGATTGGGATCAAATTGATATGCCGCCGTACGCGCTTTCATAACTGAGCATGAATGAACAAAAAGCAGTAATGCAGACTTTGGTTAGATATTTGGAAAACAATGAAGAACCTTATTCATTCACCGAGGAGACAAATTACAAAGATTTCTTGCCATACAATGAAACATATGATGCTGAAGTTGAACTGAATGTCACTCTGGCGGTTGAAGCTGACTCCGATCAAACTCCATTATTAATTTGATAATGGCTGAAGGTATTGCCTAAGTATATACACAAATAATGAAAAACTGAATAAAAATAAATATATATAAAAACCCATTACTCTAAAAAAAAAATGCCATACTTGCAGCGGCATAGATGCATGAACAGCTAAAGCAAAGTTAGGCAACTAAATGCAATTATTTTGTATTGTATACGTTTTTACCTATCTGTCTGTAGTAACAAATACACATGTGTTTACAAAAAAATATACACGAAGCTTAACTTTTTTGCTCTCCGAACACATCTACACACATTTTGTAACCCTACATTATAAAATTACACATCTTATATGCAATATTACAAAAAAGGTCCCTGGGGACCTTGTTGGGCTTTGACCGTGTAAAAAATTATCGGTTATCGGAGTGTTAAAAATTGTGTGCATCAGAAGGAATGTTGAGAAAATATTAATGCATATGTTTTTAAGAACGTTTTTTATACATAAACGAAAAAAAAATGTTTCTTGCGTCAATAAAAACATGTTCAATAACATTTTCAACAATAACTAAATAGCGGTATACACTAAATTGAAGTGTGTGAACAACATAGGTGATAAACTCAATTAAGAACTAAATTGCCTCCATTTACTTGGCTGTCTGAACATGACATTAGATTAGTTCTAATCCTACTTTATTCTTTTTTTCTTTGAAAGTCGTGGTTTGGTGCATTGCAATTTAAGTTCAAAGCGACATTACAACTATTCTCTTCAGCATTTTGCAGTCGTTCATTCTTTAGTTGTTTCAGTTTATGTTAAAACATTTGAATACTAAAAAATTTTTGTCAATAACATTGAAAGAATGAGCTAAGAATCGAAAAAACAACAAACTGCTTCGATTTGGTGAAATAATTTTGATTAGACGGTATAAAAATTTTGCGATTTCCAAAAAACCTGCAGAGTTTCTCAACTGTTCCTAATATTTTCGAAGTCGCTGATCACGAATATGAAATAATTTTTTTCGTGTCACCTCAAGTTTTGGTTTTACAGGGTCTTGAAGTTATGAGCTACACCGCAATTAAAAAAATAAAAATAAATGGTGGAACTAATCCCAAAAATATATTATAAAACCCTTACGAAGTATCAACACATTGTGAAATTTCATCTTAAATGGTCCATTGGTTCAGCTGAAAAAATTGATAAATTTATTTCAACTCAAAAACTTAAATTATTCCAAAATAATATTTTGGATTTTTAAGTAATAGGGGAGAGTGGGGCGAATCGTTACATGGGGCGAATCGTTACAGAGCGATATCTTAAAAATTACGCCACCATATATCAAATGTCGCATAGCTAAATGTTCATCACCTTCAGCCGCTCATTTGGTTCGGTGACATTCCAATTCTCAGTAGAAAACTGACGCTTGACAGGGTAAAATGTGTTTTGTGACTTGTAAAATTCATATTTGGATGTCTACAATCTTTCAATTTCGAGTGCTAAATAATTTTGTGATCAATCGAAAGTGTATGTTTTTTTTATCTTTATTGTGTTGCCTTTCGCGTAAAAAAAGAAAATTCGCAAATATTGTTACCGTGTCTTTGCTAAGCCATTCCATAGCAAACATGTCACAGTGGGGCGAATCGTTACATTTCGTATGGGGCGAATCGTGACGGTCATTTTTTATGCATTTAAGCGTCTGACGCAATTTTGAAGACTGCGTTATTGCTTGTGTTTGTAGAAAAATCATCTGTGTTGTTCGTCATGATATGTTTTTTATCATTTTCGTGATTTTTTTTTATTTTTCATTACTTTATTGCAACTTTTCAAAAATCATCTGAGGCAGCACCGAAACGCATAAGCCAGCGTCGAAGCGCCATCATTGCGATTGATTATGCTGATGTTGAGTCAGATTCTGATTAAAAATCAAATTTTTCCTTTTTCATTTTTTCATATATTTTTCCACCATTTTCTTTTGGCATGTTGGTCAATTTAACCATCAAACATGTATTCGTTTTCTTAATAAAAATTAAGTAAATAATTGAAATATTATTTGTGTATACATATTTTGATTTCAGCGCCTCAAAATTTGAAAAAAGCGAGTGTAACGATTCACCCCATACTGCGTAACGATTCGCCCCACACTTTTTAATATGCCATTTTTTGGACACTTTGGGAATATCGACATAACTTATTTCGTATTTGTCCTACACCTAAGTGTTTATAATCAAAAGTTGCGCAAAATAACAGGCTTCAAAACGATATATAACATGGTCGACAATTTTTTCGCAGATAAAAATATTGGGCTTACAAAAAAGCGTAACGATTCGCCCCACTCTCCCCTATTTAAGATTTTTAGGTAATTCCACATCACATATCCAAATTTGAACATTGAATTTTGAATATTTTAATTGTAACCAAAATAGGGGTACAAATTTTCAATTGTAAAAAAAGATGAAAAAATAAAATTTTTAGTTTTCTGATTACATATTTAGAAAGAGTTCGATAAAATGGCCACTGAGCCGAAGCCGCATGAAAATCGGACTTAAAACTAAAAAGTTAGAGCAAAATCAAAAATATTAACATATGTTAATGATGCCAGTGTGAAGGTTAACAAGCCACAAGAATAACATTAAAAATTGTTTTCTTCACAGAAATAAAATCATGAAACGAAGAGTGCATTAATATTACAATTGAATAAAATTGAAATATTTAGCTGAACTTTTCTTATATCAGGTGTACAACTTTGCTTCCGCCGTTTTTTTCCAAAATTAAAAGCTTTATTGCGAAAAAGTGCTTACAGATGTATTATTCAAAGTATTGTCCGTCGCTAGCGACAACTTTCTCCCACCTTTCCGGCAGTTTTCGGATCGCGGCTCGAAAAAAGGAGTCCTCTTTTGACGCTATCCATGAAGCAATCCATTTTTCCAATTCTTCGAAGGATTGAAAATGTTGATCTGCCAGGCCGTGTGCCATCGAACGGAATAGGTGGAAGTCAGAAGGGGCGACATCTGGGGAATACGGCGGGTGGGGCAAGACTTCCCATTTCAGCGTTTCCAGGTACTTTTTGACCACTTTTGCGACGTGAGGCCGAGCATTGTCGTGTTGGATGTTTGTTTTCGACATCGAAATCACCATTTTTAAAACGTTGAAACCACTCTCGACACGTTCTTTCACTCAGAGCAGCATCACCGTAAGTTTCTGAGACCATTCGATGCGCTTCAGCTGCATTTTTTTTTCGAATTGTAACAGAAAAGACAGAAGAAAGAAAACAGAAAACTTCCCGCAAATGGCGAGAATTGGGCACATAAACGGACATTTTCGAGCGTGAATAATACGAAAACAAGAACAACTGTCACTGAAACGGCGATGACAATTCGTTAGGCACTGTCCACACTCACTTTAAAGGCATTACCATCTATGTATTTCAACCAGCCTCAGCCGGTACAGCCACCTATCGGAAAACCTGATAATATTTAAATCAATTGACTAGAGAACAGACAAACGGCGAAACATGCGCTAGTTCAATCTTTTAGAGTAATCTTAGTTGCATGAAGAACAATGAGAACGGACACTGCTACGATTTTTCAATGCAATTAAATCTATATTTGAGATCTTGCAAGTTATTCATACAAAAAGTTTCTGTGATCATGTAAGTACTTCTGCCAATTGGGTCAGGAGAATGGCTTCTAAATTTCTGTTAATAAAGCTATCGATGGCACGTTTTTCTTTCATTCCTAGTTTTCGCTTTGGAATTAAAGACAATTTCTCTACGACGACGAGCTACTGACGCTTTTACCTTTTGTGTGCGGGACGGTGCTTGGTTGGTTGGTTGGTTGGTTCCAGTGGCGATGTTACATCCAACATGAACATCCAATTAGCGCGTTGGCGCCGTTTTGTTACCACTATTCCCGGTAGGTGCTTTATGGTATACTGATGTCTTCTAGACTCTACGATGGATATCCTATATCCAATCCGTGAGGTTGATGAAAGAGAGTAGCGAGTGTATGGTGCAGTTCGCTATCTCTTCGAGATTCTGGAATGTTGGTTTTCCCATCGTTTTCCATCTCCTTCTTGACAAGGCCGGACAGGCGCAAAGATAGTGGTGGACGGTTTCCTTCTCGTTCGGGTTTTCGCAGCTGTGACAGCTGATATTGAATGGGATCCCCATTTTAGCCGCGTGCTCACCAATGGGCCAGTGACCTGTGATGACTGCAGTCAGTCTCGCCACGTCCCGGCGGCCCTTGTTTAAGAACTCCGCGGTTCTCCTCTTATCATATGTTGGCCATAGTGATCTACTGATTTTACAGGATTCCATCCTCTGCCATCTAGTGTTGGCTTTGGCGAGGAAGTCCTTGGAGACCTCGCTCTTGATAGAGCCTAGTGGGGCGAGAACCGTCAGCGCCTCACTCTCATCAAGAGCGGAGCCTCTTCGAGCCAGTTCATCGGCCCGCTCGTTCCCGTCAATGTTATTGTGGCCCGGCACCCATATCAGGGTAACTTTGAACCGATGAGCTAGCTCTGTAAGGATCTTCTTGCATTCCACCACTAGTTTTGACGATAGGATCGACGAGTTCAGTGCCTTTATCGTGGATAGGCTGTCGGAAAGTATGGTGATGTGGCTTTTGTAGGATGTATCAACCAGTGCCATCCTGCATGCTTCCTTAATAGCAAGCACTTCCGCCTGGAAGACGCTTGCTGTGTTTGGGAGCCGGAAAGATACACTTAGCTTAAGATGTTCGGAGAAGACTCCTGCTCCTACTCCACATTCCATCTTGGAGCCGTCAGTGTAGATTGTGGTGCCTAAGTTATTTAAGATGTTTCCCCTCTTCCATTCCAGACGGGAGGGGATACGGATATCATAGTTTTTCCCAAAAGTTATGGTGGGAATTGTGTAATCCGTAGTCGTGGTCAGGCACCTTTGCCCTTGTGATAATAGACTACCGTGACCGTAAGGTCTGTCTTTCCAGCAACCTGTTTCTTTCAACCTAAGAGCGCTAAGGGTTGCGGTTTTCATGATATGCATATCAATCGGGAGCAGGTGCGTCAGCACATTCAACGCCTCTGCAGGGCAGGATCTGATTGCTCCCGTGGTTCCAGCACAAGCTGTTCTTTGTAGCCTACCGAGCTTGGTGATGTTGTAATCCCTCTTCAGGGCCTTCCACCAGACCAGAGCTCCGTATGATAGTATTGGACGTACAACCATCTTGAACATCCATAGCATTAAACTTGGTCGGAGGCCCCACCTCCTTCCGATCATTTTCCTACAGGAGTAGAGCGCAAACCCTGCTCTGTGTATTCTTTGTTCAACGTTAAGCTTCCAGTTCAGTTTAGGGTCCAGAATAACCCCGAGGTATCTGGCACTAGACGAAAGGGATAACGTTGTGTCCTCGAGATGAGGTCGTCTAAAGGTCGGTATCTTGGTACGGTTCGTAAATAGCATCAGTTCGGTTTTGGTAGGGTTAACGCTTAGTCCACGTCCCGTGCACCAAGCGCTTAACCTATCCAGACCACCCTGAAGGATTCCGCTAATCACATCAGGGCACATCCCCGATGCCATTACAACCACGTCGTCAGCATACGCAACCGTTTTGACCCCTCTCTGGTTGAGTTCCGTTAAAATGTTGTCCAAGGCACACACCCACAGGATAGGCGACAGTACCCCTCCTTGTGGTGTGCCTCTGCTTACAAATTTTGTAAGGTGGGTGTTACCAAGCATCGCGCTCACCACCCTCGTTTGGAGCATTGCAGTGACCCAGGTGCGTATCTGTGCATTGACTCCAAGATTTACCAGCGATTCCTCTATCGCCCTAGTCTCTATGTTATTAAAGGCACCTTCTATGTCCATGAAGGCTGCCAATGTATATTGTTTGTATTCCAGTGACCTTTCTACTGTTCGCACTACCTCATGGAGGGCGGTCTCCGTTGACCTACCCTTTAGGTAGGCGTGTTGGGCTTCAGAAAGCTTATGTTCTATTTCCTCGCGTATATGGAGGTCAAGTAGTCGCTCGAGTGTTTTGAGCATAAAGGATGTCAGGCTTATGGGCCGGAAATCCTTCGCCGAATCGTGGCCTCTTTTCCCAGCCTTTGGGATAAAGACGACTTTCACCCGTCTCCAGCTGACGGGGATATAGTTCCATGCTAGACAGGCCCTAAAAATTGCCTCTAGCCATGGTAATACCGAGTCTTGTGACACCTGAAGCATTATAGGAAGAATGCCATCTGGTCCCGGAGACTTATAGGGAGAAAAGCTTTTCACAGCCCATGTGAGCTTTTCTCTCGTTACAACGTTGTTATTATTGTTTTGTGGAAGCTGATCCGGTGGCGAACACCTGATCGAGGCTTCCTCCTTTGTGCAGCCTGGGAAATGTGTGTTCAACAGCAGGTCTAAGGCCTCCTCGGTGCTTTCAGTCCAGGAGCCATCCGGCTTCTTTATGAACGAGGGGCAGGTGTGTTCCTTGGACAGCACCTTTCCTAGCCTTGCCGAATCCTTCGTAGTTTCAATGGCCGAGCAGAAATCCCTCCAACCCTTGTTCTTGGAATTTCTAATGGCCTTCTTATATTTCCTTAGGCTACTCTTGTAGCTTTGCCAGTTACCTGTAGAATAGCTTAGGTTGAATGACCTCCGGACCTCCGATCTCAGACGTGATAGATCATCATTCCACCAAGGTGGAAACGATTTTTTGGAATATTTGATAGGACAGGACGTTTTGAAAGCGGAAGCCATCGCATTTTCCAACTGATCGATTCTACGGTCAATGTCTTCTACCGAGGAGACACTGACAGGAGAAACCTTCCCTATCCCATTACGGATTATGCCGGCGAATCGATTCCAGTTGGTACGCCTGGGATTACGATATGGTGCGGGTGCTTCAACCTGAAGATCCAAATCGAAGAGTATCCATGCATGATCCGAAAAGGATTTCTTGCTGGACACCCTCCATTTGTCCACCCTCACCTGTTCGCTGTCAGTTAGTAGTGTAACATCTAGAACCTCCTCCCATCCCACGGTGCTTAAGAGAACGATATATTTTTTATAATACGGCCCAGAGAACAAAATATGGTGAGAATGAACCGATTTACAGATTCACATCTCTGTCTAACACTATCCGTAATAATATCGATTTTGATTTAAGTCGAGAGTTTTTTAAGAAAAACTGTGTGCATTTTTATATAAGACTTAGGTTGTTACTTGTAGTCTGTGAGGGCTAAGCGCGGTAGATGAAATAAATAAATAAAGAGATATTAAAGAGTTCTTACTCGATGATAAAAAACTAAAAGCCTGTCATCTTTTACTTGGATAACATTGGAAGCCTGTCTAATCATTCTACTTTCGTTTCACTCTTATATCTCTTATTCGTACCAAGAAAAATAAAGCCTCTTCGCAAACACTATTTGAAGGCTACTTACGACAGTATAGAATTAAGCCAACTTGGCAGCCGCTACAGAAGTACAATTTTCATACAACAGCACTGTTGTATAGCTTTAAGCACAGACTCCAGAATCGACTGGACCAGCTGACTTCTAACCACAACTTTGTTGCATATTATTTCCATGACGGTTGTATCTTCATTGGGCTTTGTTATACCACGAATCACCCATGCGTCGATACGACTGGCCTCAAATTTACACACATACATTCATGTTTACATATTTAACATATATTTATGTACATTGCGTGTTTGCAAAGCATCTGCATATTGACTATAAATATAAATTGTACTGCATGTGTGTGTGCGCATTCTAATAAAATTTATTTGCATAATTTGTGGTAATATTCATTCATAATTGTTGACTTCAATGTGCAGACAAAACAAGCTCACATACACACATACACCAACATCTATGCATAAATGGACACATTTTAAAGTCACTATTTAGTAGGAGCCTGGCTATAACATTTAGTATCTTCCCACAGCCAGTGCGCCTAATTGGCCACTCTAGTTTTAATGTTCAGCCTTTTGAGGTGCGCTACACTAATTGTCTGCTTAATTTGCCATACTTGAATTTTCCACTCAAATTGAATGCATGCTAAATCTACAAGAATAAACAGATGCATATCTATTGCATTGTCTAAATGTTTGTGTAAATATTGGCGAATAATGCACGATTCCTGATCAAATATTACGAAACACGTATCATTTGGTACATTTTAAGTGAAATGACGTCTTCGAAGAGAAATACTTAACCCTTTCGCTATTTTGTTGCCATATGGCACATTGCTACTTTGTTGACGTCTGCATCTTCTATTTTTGCAAGAATTTATTTTTTGTTGGTCTTTAAAATAGTTTAAAGTTTTAGGAAAAATACGAAATTAGTAAATTGAATATTAAAGTTTAAAGAAGAGAAGTATACACGTTTTTTTTAATGGTATATCTTGACATAGTAAAGGAAGAAGAAGCAGAAAAATTAGAAAACTTTTTAATTTGATGTTTACTTTTAATTTTGATACTTTTTCTTCTTAATTTTCGGTGAAGTAAATGAAGAAATATTCAAATTTTCGTTAAAAAGTTGTATGTTTAAGTAATTATTACAGCCACAACGATGTGGTTGCTCTCATAGAAAAACACTCTAAAATACAGGGTCCGAGTATAAAAATTAAAAAATTTCTTATGGAATGTTGCTAATCAAACCATATAGAAGCCTCAAACGTTAAATTAAAAATTTTAACTTTCCCCAGTAAAAATCTGAAGCGAAAGGGTTAAGAGTGGTATTTGTGACGGTGCAGTAAATAGATATGAAAATTTATGTATTAGTCTTACAACAACACGACCAAATACCAAAATTATAATTTTATAATAATTTTTCTAATTTTTATAATTTTTAGATATAATTTTTTCTGTACCGTTAACATGAAGTTATAATGTAGTAAAGGAATTTATTGCGTAATTTTTCGAAGGTGAGATCTATTCTCATTCAAAGCGAATGTATGAATGTATGAAATTGTTTGCCATCGAAAGCCAAAATTTTCAATTTAGTAGAACAGGTGGAATCAGGGTCAAACCCCCCTCCCGCTAGCCTACCATTAATCAACATTTTCAATCACTTTGAATAGTATGTACGTTGCCGCACCCCCAAAAAGGTATTTCAACCTTTAAATAAAAAAAAGTAATGAGAACAGACTTTTTTTGACAAACCCAATTTGATATTTTTTAAATAGTCCTCAGATTCAGTACAGAAAATCGCTGTATAATCTAATGTCTAAAGCGTGTTTCAGATCGTTGGCCAGGATGTCCTTTAGAATGTCGGAGAGCTTCTTTGTTCTTAAACGCTTTTATTACATCGGCAAATGAATTTTTTCGAAATGATAAATTCGTACTGGGAAAAAATCAGATGAATACGAGGTTGATAGTAAAATGCGATTTTTAGTAAAAAAGAACAATGGTTAAAAGTATCGATTGATGGCATGGTGTCAGTAAACTTGTGCAAAACCAACTATGCACACACTTTTCGATAGCCAAATGTTCAATTAAAATTTAACAAATTGATGCTATTTAGATCCTTAAATCCATTTTCACGAATTTCAATCAAGTTTTCGGTTGATATTTGATGAATTTACGAAAAATCTTTATGGAATCTGTGGTGATCACCGATTTTTGTTGGCTAACACGTTGGTCACATTTATGTTCTGACAATTGTTTTTAAAAAGCGTCTACCACTCACGAACTCTGCCACGGGATAAACGATTTAGAGTCCGACCGATTCCCATTTTTTTTGGGTTCCGTACAAAATAAAAGCTTAACCCTAGTGTGTGTGCTTAAAAAAACCCCTTACCCGTGGGGTGAGGTACCCGGAACCCCAGTACAAATTGTATGAACAATTCTAACTGTTTGTTCGCAATGTACGAACTTCTGCTGTTTCTGCTTAGTTTTAAAGCTCTCAGTAATATAAATATATAATTTATGATTCGAAAAAAAGTGATTCGGGTACCCGGGTACCCCATCACACACATTAGGGTTAATATAAAAAAATAATAAAAACATTTTTCTTTCGGCGGCTGTCCTCTCAGCTGGAAATGGCAAACCTCTGACAGTAAAATTGCCTATGAAAAAGCTCCCAACTCGCCGTTCGGAATCGGCATAAAACTGTAGGTCCCTTCCAGCCGCGTACAAAATTCACACGCACAACACGGGTGGTTGCGGGAAGCTAGGCCTTAGTCTCGTAATCGGCCTGTCGTACCAGTCAAAAAGAAGAAGAATAAAAAAATTAATAAAAATTAAAATTAATTTTTTTTAAATAAAAACTGCATTCAAATTCAGTTTCTTCTTTAACTTGCCGATGCCGCTGCCTACGCCGATACCAGTTTTTTTGGCCGCTGATGCCGATGCAAAATAATCGGTCGGTTTCTAAAACGATCGTCATCATAAACTTGGTTTATCAATTGAAATGTTTCGGTTAAAGTTTTACCAAATTTAAGGGGAGGTTCTTTCAAATTTGGCCAAAAAAAGGCCTAAGTTTGGAAATGATTTGTGGCATGATGAAAAAACATAGAAACATCCGGTTTTGACGGTTGAATGGGTATTTTATTATACAATAATATGATATATTTTTTGTAAAAAAAATTCAAAATGGCGGCTGAACAATGGCGGCTTTCGTCGATCACTGCCTGAAAAATCTAGTCTCCGAATTTCAAGCCTACAGCCTCTTGTAGTAATCTGAAATGAAAAAAGTTTTTTTTAAATGAAAGTAGATGAAATTTTCTATGGCTTATACCTAACTATAATGATTTTTGACCAAAAATTGACTGAAATGTGAACGCTCGAAAAAAAAAATTTTTTTTGCCACTTTTTTTGTTATCAAACCTTAATTATAAATAACAATTTAATAGTAACTTATGCTCGTTTTAGGTATAAGCCATACAGAAAATGATCACCTTTCAAACATGCTTTAGATTAAGGAAATTAGAACAATAGATCAAGAGATATCCTTGAAATTCAGATGGAAAACGTGGTTCCGAGAAAAACGCGTTGAAAGATAGCAGCTCCGGGAAAAAACTGGGGAAAACACTGTAGAAGAAACAAACTCGTGTGCGGACAAGGCGATCGTATCGAAAAATCCTTTCGTACACATATTCTATGGACATACAGCTTTCATTTTATGTAAAAAAAAACCATTTTTTCAAAAAAATTTGAAAGAACCTCCCCTTAAAACAAAATATAATATTGGCTCTTGGTGCGATGCTCATTTTTGTACCGATGACCCAAAAATACTTTCACTTTACACGCAATAACTTCGCTTTCAGAAAATCAAATTTCATAATATTTTGTTAAAAATAGGCAATAAATGTAAATTTCCATTGCACTTAGTCACAAATATCATAGGTGGCACTATTACATAATGCTCAAATGTTCTGCCACAAAATACTTTAAGAAGCACGTAATACTAAATTTGCTAAACATTTGCAATTTTCTAAACTTCCCATGGCCAAATTCTGACTACGCCCTTGGATGGAAGTCTACATAGAAACTGGTAGATTCGTATTGACCAGATTGTCAAATTCAATTCACCTCTATTCCAGGTATTCGCCATCAGATATCTGGCAGCACCACAATCAACGCTTCGATATTTAGCTTCAGTGTGCATAATTCTTGAAAGATGCACATAAGTGGCGCATGTCACATATGTAAATGTATGTAAGTGTCAGTATGTATAACAAATACATTGAAGCAATAATTGCAATTGCATTTGACGAAAGTTCAGATTCGCTCAACTTCTCTATCCGCCTGAGACCAGAATTTCGACTACTTTCGCCAACACTCCTTCAATAAATCCCAGTACAGTTGTTGTAAACTTAAGATATTTAGTCAAATTTAAATTCACAAATACAATTTCTGAATTTGTACATAAAATTATGCCAAATGACTTGCAGTGCTTCAGTCAAGTTTCAGTGCAACTCTGCGTAATCCATTGTGTCGGCAACGATGACAACAACGACGACCCGCACAAGTTTTGCATTTAAAGTCGAACAGTTTACAAATTGGTGTAATTTTTAATTGGCTTCATAATGACTCGTATTTCTCTTTTGGCATTTATTCGCGCTGCAAGGACCGCTGATGCCAGCGATGGTGTGACATTGAGAAATATTCAGTAATGCCAATTGGCAAATGACGCTGCAGTCAGCAGGGAGTCGACTTCGGTTGAACTCTGGCGCTCCGTACAAATACAATACATACATATGTATGGCACTCTGGCGCTCAATACATATAGACATAAGCGAATTCAATGCAATGCAATTACACTTCAAGTATTAACGGATGACAACAAAAAATAATGGCGAAATTAACTATAAACAGTTTTTACATATTTGAATGCTTTTCGAATTGTTTTAGTGCTGTTTCATGATTGCCACTTTCATAAAAAGAATTATGTATTTGCCATAATTTTGAACAACCCGTATGGCTTTTGAACTGATTAATTATTTATTTATTACTCATACTTTAAATACTCCCCTTCCTTTCCCCATCCGCTTGAAATGTGTGATCTTAGTGAGCTCTCTAGAGCAGCCACCCTCATTAAATCGCATTCAAATCTTTCTTAGAAATATTTATTGTAAAAAATATAATATTTCGTCTTACAGGAAATGCGAACAAATTCCAACGAAAGTTGTGTGCATTTCAGGAATGCAACTTTTGCCGCAAATCAGCGAATTTTTCGACGCTTTGTTCATTATCTGCAGCTGAATTGCAATGCTTGTCAAAACTTTTCTAAATTTTATGTATTCAAATGTAAATGGAACAGCAAGCATACATATATACAAACATACATACATACATACATATATACATGTGTGCAGCGAAAGCGCATCGAGAGAGACAGAGAGAGGTGGAAAGAAAACGCGAAAGCATCCCTTGGCGATGAGTGTTTGAAGACATTTCTGGCGCGGGGAAAGTTGGCATAACAGATGACACGCCATTTTTGTCGCCGGCAGCATACGTACATACATACATTAGTAAATATATGTATATATACATATATATGTTTTATATGTTCGCAATGGCAAAATGCATTTAAGGTCTCACGTTACCCGAATGACACTGACAGCGCACAAAAGGCACCGAAATTTGCATGAAACGCAAAGTGCTCGCAGTTTTCTTGTCCGATAGACAAGATAAAACTGTCACGCAGTATATAGTTCGGTTGCCATTACCTTCTAAATTTTACATTCTCACACACACAAATATGCACACATATTTCCGTATAAAGAACTTTTGTACATGATTCAAAAATTCCTCTAAAACGTGTCAAAGTTTTGCACAAATATTTTATTTTTTTTGGTTTTATTTACAATTATGATGTAAATTTTCGGGCTTATGTAAAGTAGGAAATGCTTTTATTGCCATAAAATCCGCAATAAATTTAATGCAAATTATTACAAATCCAAGCCGACATCCCACTCGTCGTGCCCATCCATGATAACTTAATCATTTAGTCTGAATTGAATAGTCTGTCTGTGACGTTTGAATAAGTTTCAATGCAAGTTTAGTTTAGTTAAGATTAGTTTAAGTTGTTGTTGTTTTTGAAGTTCAAGTTATAGGTATAGTTATAGTTATAGTTATAGTTATAGTTATAGTTATAGTTATAGTTATAGTTATAGTTATAGTTATAGTTATAGTTATAGTTATAGTTATAGTTATAGTTATAGTTATAGTTATAGTTATAGTTATAGTTATAGTTATAGTTATAGTTATAGTTATAGTTATAGTTATAGTTATAGTTATAGTTATAGTTATAGTTATAGTTATAGTTATAGTTATAGTTATAGTTATAGTTATAGTTATAGTTATAGTTATAGTTATAGTTATAGTTATAGTTATAGTTATAGTTATAGTTATAGTTATAGTTATAGTTATAGTTATAGTTATAGTTATAGTTATAGTTATAGTTATAGTTATAGTTATAGTTATAGTTATAGTTATAGTTATAGTTATAGTTATAGTTATAGTTATAGTTATAGTTATAGTTATAGTTATAGTTATAGTTATAGTTATAGTTATAGTTATAGTTATAGTTATAGTTATAGTTATAGTTATAGTTATAGTTATAGTTATAGTTATAGTTATAGTTATAGTTATAGTTATAGTTATAGTTATAGTTATAGTTATAGTTATAGTTATAGTTATAGTTATAGTTATAGTTATAGTTATAGTTATAGTTATAGTTATAGTTATAGTTATAGTTATAGTTATAGTTATAGTTATAGTTATAGTTATAGTTATAGTTATAGTTATAGTTATAGTTATAGTTATAGTTATAGTTATAGTTATAGTTATAGTTATAGTTATAGTTATAGTTATAGTTATAGTTATAGTTATAGTTATAGTTATAGTTATAGTTATAGTTATAGTTATAGTTATAGTTATAGTTATAGTTATAGTTATAGTTATAGTTATAGTTATAGTTATAGTTATAGTTATAGTTATAGTTATAGTTATAGTTATAGTTATAGTTATAGTTATAGTTATAGTTATAGTTATAGTTATAGTTATAGTTATAGTTATAGTTATAGTTATAGTTATAGTTATAGTTATAGTTATAGTTATAGTTATAGTTATAGTTATAGTTATAGTTATAGTTATAGTTATAGTTATAGTTATAGTTATAGTTATAGTTATAGTTATAGTTATAGTTATAGTTATAGTTATAGTTATAGTTATAGTTATAGTTATAGTTATAGTTATAGTTATAGTTATAGTTATAGTTATAGTTATAGTTATAGTTATAGTTATAGTTATAGTTATAGTTATAGTTATAGTTATAGTTATAGTTATAGTTATAGTTATAGTTATAGTTATAGTTATAGTTATAGTTATAGTTATAGTTATAGTTATAGTTATAGTTATAGTTATAGTTATAGTTATAGTTATAGTTATAGTTATAGTTATAGTTATAGTTATAGTTATAGTTATAGTTATAGTTATAGTTATAGTTATAGTTATAGTTATAGTTATAGTTATAGTTATAGTTATAGTTATAGTTATAGTTATAGTTATAGTTATAGTTATAGTTATAGTTATAGTTATAGTTATAGTTATAGTTATAGTTATAGTTATAGTTATAGTTATAGTTATAGTTATAGTTATAGTTATAGTTATAGTTATAGTTATAGTTATAGTTATAGTTATAGTTATAGTTATAGTTATAGTTATAGTTATAGTTATAGTTATAGTTATAGTTATAGTTATAGTTATAGTTATAGTTATAGTTATAGTTATAGTTATAGTTATAGTTATAGTTATAGTTATAGTTATAGTTATAGTTATAGTTATAGTTATAGTTATAGTTATAGTTATAGTTATAGTTATAGTTATAGTTATAGTTATAGTTATAGTTATAGTTATAGTTATAGTTATAGTTATAGTTATAGTTATAGTTATAGTTATAGTTATAGTTATAGTTATAGTTATAGTTATAGTTATAGTTATAGTTATAGTTATAGTTATAGTTATAGTTATAGTTATAGTTATAGTTATAGTTATAGTTATAGTTATAGTTATAGTTATAGTTATAGTTATAGTTATAGTTATAGTTATAGTTATAGTTATAGTTATAGTTATAGTTATAGTTATAGTTATAGTTATAGTTATAGTTATAGTTATAGTTATAGTTATAGTTATAGTTATAGTTATAGTTATAGTTATAGTTATAGTTATAGTTATAGTTATAGTTATAGTTATAGTTATAGTTATAGTTATAGTTATAGTTATAGTTATAGTTATAGTTATAGTTATAGTTATAGTTATAGTTATAGTTATAGTTATAGTTATAGTTATAGTTATAGTTATAGTTATAGTTATAGTTATAGTTATAGTTATAGTTATAGTTATAGTTATAGTTATAGTTATAGTTATAGTTATAGTTATAGTTATAGTTATAGTTATAGTTATAGTTATAGTTATAGTTATAGTTATAGTTATAGTTATAGTTATAGTTATAGTTATAGTTATAGTTATAGTTATAGTTATAGTTATAGTTATAGTTATAGTTATAGTTATAGTTATAGTTATAGTTATAGTTATAGTTATAGTTATAGTTATAGTTATAGTTATAGTTATAGTTATAGTTATAGTTATAGTTATAGTTATAGTTATAGTTATAGTTATAGTTATAGTTATAGTTATAGTTATAGTTATAGTTATAGTTATAGTTATAGTTATAGTTATAGTTATAGTTATAGTTATAGTTATAGTTATAGTTATAGTTATAGTTATAGTTATAGTTATAGTTATAGTTATAGTTATAGTTATAGTTATAGTTATAGTTATAGTTATAGTTATAGTTATAGTTATAGTTATAGTTATAGTTATAGTTATAGTTATAGTTATAGTTATAGTTATAGTTATAGTTATAGTTATAGTTATAGTTATAGTTATAGTTATAGTTATAGTTATAGTTATAGTTATAGTTATAGTTATAGTTATAGTTATAGTTATAGTTATAGTTATAGTTATAGTTATAGTTATAGTTATAGTTATAGTTATAGTTATAGTTATAGTTATAGTTATAGTTATAGTTATAGTTATAGTTATAGTTATAGTTATAGTTATAGTTATAGTTATAGTTATAGTTATAGTTATAGTTATAGTTATAGTTATAGTTATAGTTATAGTTATAGTTATAGTTATAGTTATAGTTATAGTTATAGTTATAGTTATAGTTATAGTTATAGTTATAGTTATAGTTATAGTTATAGTTATAGTTATAGTTATAGTTATAGTTATAGTTATAGTTATAGTTATAGTTATAGTTATAGTTATAGTTATAGTTATAGTTATAGTTATAGTTATAGTTATAGTTATAGTTATAGTTATAGTTATAGTTATAGTTATAGTTATAGTTATAGTTATAGTTATAGTTATAGTTATAGTTATAGTTATAGTTATAGTTATAGTTATAGTTATAGTTATAGTTATAGTTATAGTTATAGTTATAGTTATAGTTATAGTTATAGTTATAGTTATAGTTATAGTTATAGTTATAGTTATAGTTATAGTTATAGTTATAGTTATAGTTATAGTTATAGTTATAGTTATAGTTATAGTTATAGTTATAGTTATAGTTATAGTTATAGTTATAGTTATAGTTATAGTTATAGTTATAGTTATAGTTATAGTTATAGTTATAGTTATAGTTATAGTTATAGTTATAGTTATAGTTATAGTTATAGTTATAGTTATAGTTATAGTTATAGTTATAGTTATAGTTATAGTTATAGTTATAGTTATAGTTATAGTTATAGTTATAGTTATAGTTATAGTTATAGTTATAGTTATAGTTATAGTTATAGTTATAGTTATAGTTATAGTTATAGTTATAGTTATAGTTATAGTTATAGTTATAGTTATAGTTATAGTTATAGTTATAGTTATAGTTATAGTTATAGTTATAGTTATAGTTATAGTTATAGTTATAGTTATAGTTATAGTTATAGTTATAGTTATAGTTATAGTTATAGTTATAGTTATAGTTATAGTTATAGTTATAGTTATAGTTATAGTTATAGTTATAGTTATAGTTATAGTTATAGTTATAGTTATAGTTATAGTTATAGTTATAGTTATAGTTATAGTTATAGTTATAGTTATAGTTATAGTTATAGTTATAGTTATAGTTATAGTTATAGTTATAGTTATAGTTATAGTTATAGTTATAGTTATAGTTATAGTTATAGTTATAGTTATAGTTATAGTTATAGTTATAGTTATAGTTATAGTTATAGTTATAGTTATAGTTATAGTTATAGTTATAGTTATAGTTATAGTTATAGTTATAGTTATAGTTATAGTTATAGTTATAGTTATAGTTATAGTTATAGTTATAGTTATAGTTATAGTTATAGTTATAGTTATAGTTATAGTTATAGTTATAGTTATAGTTATAGTTATAGTTATAGTTATAGTTATAGTTATAGTTATAGTTATAGTTATAGTTATAGTTATAGTTATAGTTATAGTTATAGTTATAGTTATAGTTATAGTTATAGTTATAGTTATAGTTATAGTTATAGTTATAGTTATAGTTATAGTTATAGTTATAGTTATAGTTATAGTTATAGTTATAGTTATAGTTATAGTTATAGTTATAGTTATAGTTATAGTTATAGTTATAGTTATAGTTATAGTTATAGTTATAGTTATAGTTATAGTTATAGTTATAGTTATAGTTATAGTTATAGTTATAGTTATAGTTATAGTTATAGTTATAGTTATAGTTATAGTTATAGTTATAGTTATAGTTATAGTTATAGTTATAGTTATAGTTATAGTTATAGTTATAGTTATAGTTATAGTTATAGTTATAGTTATAGTTATAGTTATAGTTATAGTTATAGTTATAGTTATAGTTATAGTTATAGTTATAGTTATAGTTATAGTTATAGTTATAGTTATAGTTATAGTTATAGTTATAGTTATAGTTATAGTTATAGTTATAGTTATAGTTATAGTTATAGTTATAGTTATAGTTATAGTTATAGTTATAGTTATAGTTATAGTTATAGTTATAGTTATAGTTATAGTTATAGTTATAGTTATAGTTATAGTTATAGTTATAGTTATAGTTATAGTTATAGTTATAGTTATAGTTATAGTTATAGTTATAGTTATAGTTATAGTTATAGTTATAGTTATAGTTATAGTTATAGTTATAGTTATAGTTATAGTTATAGTTATAGTTATAGTTATAGTTATAGTTATAGTTATAGTTATAGTTATAGTTATAGTTATAGTTATAGTTATAGTTATAGTTATAGTTATAGTTATAGTTATAGTTATAGTTATAGTTATAGTTATAGTTATAGTTATAGTTATAGTTATAGTTATAGTTATAGTTATAGTTATAGTTATAGTTATAGTTATAGTTATAGTTATAGTTATAGTTATAGTTATAGTTATAGTTATAGTTATAGTTATAGTTATAGTTATAGTTATAGTTATAGTTATAGTTATAGTTATAGTTATAGTTATAGTTATAGTTATAGTTATAGTTATAGTTATAGTTATAGTTATAGTTATAGTTATAGTTATAGTTATAGTTATAGTTATAGTTATAGTTATAGTTATAGTTATAGTTATAGTTATAGTTATAGTTATAGTTATAGTTATAGTTATAGTTATAGTTATAGTTATAGTTATAGTTATAGTTATAGTTATAGTTATAGTTATAGTTATAGTTATAGTTATAGTTATAGTTATAGTTATAGTTATAGTTATAGTTATAGTTATAGTTATAGTTATAGTTATAGTTATAGTTATAGTTATAGTTATAGTTATAGTTATAGTTATAGTTATAGTTATAGTTATAGTTATAGTTATAGTTATAGTTATAGTTATAGTTATAGTTATAGTTATAGTTATAGTTATAGTTATAGTTATAGTTATAGTTATAGTTATAGTTATAGTTATAGTTATAGTTATAGTTATAGTTATAGTTATAGTTATAGTTATAGTTATAGTTATAGTTATAGTTATAGTTATAGTTATAGTTATAGTTATAGTTATAGTTATAGTTATAGTTATAGTTATAGTTATAGTTATAGTTATAGTTATAGTTATAGTTATAGTTATAGTTATAGTTATAGTTATAGTTATAGTTATAGTTATAGTTATAGTTATAGTTATAGTTATAGTTATAGTTATAGTTATAGTTATAGTTATAGTTATAGTTATAGTTATAGTTATAGTTATAGTTATAGTTATAGTTATAGTTATAGTTATAGTTATAGTTATAGTTATAGTTATAGTTATAGTTATAGTTATAGTTATAGTTATAGTTATAGTTATAGTTATAGTTATAGTTATAGTTATAGTTATAGTTATAGTTATAGTTATAGTTATAGTTATAGTTATAGTTATAGTTATAGTTATAGTTATAGTTATAGTTATAGTTATAGTTATAGTTATAGTTATAGTTATAGTTATAGTTATAGTTATAGTTATAGTTATAGTTATAGTTATAGTTATAGTTATAGTTATAGTTATAGTTATAGTTATAGTTATAGTTATAGTTATAGTTATAGTTATAGTTATAGTTATAGTTATAGTTATAGTTATAGTTATAGTTATAGTTATAGTTATAGTTATAGTTATAGTTATAGTTATAGTTATAGTTATAGTTATAGTTATAGTTATAGTTATAGTTATAGTTATAGTTATAGTTATAGTTATAGTTATAGTTATAGTTATAGTTATAGTTATAGTTATAGTTATAGTTATAGTTATAGTTATAGTTATAGTTATAGTTATAGTTATAGTTATAGTTATAGTTATAGTTATAGTTATAGTTATAGTTATAGTTATAGTTATAGTTATAGTTATAGTTATAGTTATAGTTATAGTTATAGTTATAGTTATAGTTATAGTTATAGTTATAGTTATAGTTATAGTTATAGTTATAGTTATAGTTATAGTTATAGTTATAGTTATAGTTATAGTTATAGTTATAGTTATAGTTATAGTTATAGTTATAGTTATAGTTATAGTTATAGTTATAGTTATAGTTATAGTTATAGTTATAGTTATAGTTATAGTTATAGTTATAGTTATAGTTATAGTTATAGTTATAGTTATAGTTATAGTTATAGTTATAGTTATAGTTATAGTTATAGTTATAGTTATAGTTATAGTTATAGTTATAGTTATAGTTATAGTTATAGTTATAGTTATAGTTATAGTTATAGTTATAGTTATAGTTATAGTTATAGTTATAGTTATAGTTATAGTTATAGTTATAGTTATAGTTATAGTTATAGTTATAGTTATAGTTATAGTTATAGTTATAGTTATAGTTATAGTTATAGTTATAGTTATAGTTATAGTTATAGTTATAGTTATAGTTATAGTTATAGTTATAGTTATAGTTATAGTTATAGTTATAGTTATAGTTATAGTTATAGTTATAGTTATAGTTATAGTTATAGTTATAGTTATAGTTATAGTTATAGTTATAGTTATAGTTATAGTTATAGTTATAGTTATAGTTATAGTTATAGTTATAGTTATAGTTATAGTTATAGTTATAGTTATAGTTATAGTTATAGTTATAGTTATAGTTATAGTTATAGTTATAGTTATAGTTATAGTTATAGTTATAGTTATAGTTATAGTTATAGTTATAGTTATAGTTATAGTTATAGTTATAGTTATAGTTATAGTTATAGTTATAGTTATAGTTATAGTTATAGTTATAGTTATAGTTATAGTTATAGTTATAGTTATAGTTATAGTTATAGTTATAGTTATAGTTATAGTTATAGTTATAGTTATAGTTATAGTTATAGTTATAGTTATAGTTATAGTTATAGTTATAGTTATAGTTATAGTTATAGTTATAGTTATAGTTATAGTTATAGTTATAGTTATAGTTATAGTTATAGTTATAGTTATAGTTATAGTTATAGTTATAGTTATAGTTATAGTTATAGTTATAGTTATAGTTATAGTTATAGTTATAGTTATAGTTATAGTTATAGTTATAGTTATAGTTATAGTTATAGTTATAGTTATAGTTATAGTTATAGTTATAGTTATAGTTATAGTTATAGTTATAGTTATAGTTATAGTTATAGTTATAGTTATAGTTATAGTTATAGTTATAGTTATAGTTATAGTTATAGTTATAGTTATAGTTATAGTTATAGTTATAGTTATAGTTATAGTTATAGTTATAGTTATAGTTATAGTTATAGTTATAGTTATAGTTATAGTTATAGTTATAGTTATAGTTATAGTTATAGTTATAGTTATAGTTATAGTTATAGTTATAGTTATAGTTATAGTTATAGTTATAGTTATAGTTATAGTTATAGTTATAGTTATAGTTATAGTTATAGTTATAGTTATAGTTATAGTTATAGTTATAGTTATAGTTATAGTTATAGTTATAGTTATAGTTATAGTTATAGTTATAGTTATAGTTATAGTTATAGTTATAGTTAT
Organism: Melieria omissa; assembly: GCA_963971225.1. NCBI lineage: Eukaryota > Metazoa > Arthropoda > Insecta > Diptera > Ulidiidae > Melieria > Melieria omissa. The sequence continues at coordinate 125,884,277 of OZ020267.1, forward strand.
AGTTATAGTTATAGTTATAGTTATAGTTATAGTTATAGTTATAGTTATAGTTATAGTTATAGTTATAGTTATAGTTATAGTTATAGTTGTAATTATAATTATAGTTATAGTTATAGTTAGTTTGTTTTAATTTAGTTTATAGTATAGTTTACTTTCTTTACTTTTTTAATTTAACTTTTCACTTTCTTTGTTTTTGTTAGTATTTTTTTCTTTAGTAATTTTTGCACCCAAAACTAATGTTAACCGCTTAGCAAAATTTTAAGACTTGACATTTTAGTGCCATTGAACGCTTCTATACATAAAAACTTGTACAGCAAAACAGATGGTCACAAAATGTTATGACATTTATTCCAATTTGCTTTAAAATACGTTTTCGCGATTGTGTCATAAATCACTAAAATATTATTCATTACTCTCGTTTGCTTTTTTCCTCAGTGGATAATTGTGGCGCTTCGCCGTTTATCGATTTGATGCTCAAAAAAAGTTCTGGTGCTCTGTTATTGGCCGCCGCTCGTTTATTGCTTCGCTCGTGATTTTTTACGCAACTCCTCAAGTGTATTTATTTCATTACCCACATTATCTGGTCTTATAAAGACGTAAATAACGGTAGAATATTACCGAGCAGCCACATTGAATTAATGTATTTTATATTGAAGCTGGCGCGACCCATAACTATCGCTAGTAAAAAATTTCCACTGCTCTCCGTGAAAAGCGAGTGCGTCCAATATTTTTTGCCAACTAACACTACCAACGCTTTGCTTTTGTTTTAGCCGCTTGTGTGATTTGTACTACAAATTTTTGCCATAAAAGCGACAATGCCACGCACTCGAACCATGTGACCAGGGCCATAAAAAGGGATTTCCCGCGTTTGCCGCTCTGCGGTTGCGGTTTATGGTGTTGCTCCGAAGTGTTGTTGCTGGCATAGTCGCCCTTGACTGTCGTGACCGCCGTAACCGCCGACTGCGCAAATTAGATTCGACTTAAAATTTTAAGTGCAGTTGTTTGTTGTTTTCGACGTCCGTCTGCCAAGCCGCAGATAGGCGTTTGGAAATTTCGTCGTTTATGACATAATCAGCGGTTGCGAGGTGTTGAAGCGGCTCTCGAAATTGGTCCAAGTGAGCTAATATGTGAGTAAACAATTGAAAATAGTTTTAAATAGTTTTCAGTGAATTCCACACAAGGTTGATGTCACACAGGGTCTCAATTTTGTTTTCATGTTTGAAAAATTAAAAACTGGATTGTGGACTTTTAACTTGACGAGTAGTGACCATAAAGAGGAGAGCATGCAGAGGACTAGGAAGATGTTGAAACAATGGTTGGGACGTTAATATATTTACTAGACACTAGTGACCCAGGGAACGTTGTACCATATAAAATTATTCAACTGTAACTTATGAAAGTGAAATCATAAGTAATCCTTAAAACTGCCAACTCCTTATTGCGAAGGGGTCGGAACAATACTTTCATGGACCTAAGCCGAAGATTGCATTAAGCAATTCAATAGTTGAGGGTCTGGCTGACAGAGCTGAGGGACATCAAAGCACCGTCATGGAAGATATGGGCCAGCGAAGCCAAAAGAGTTCTTTCTCCAGACTGGAGAGCTTTAAGATCACTGACCGCATTGACATGGTTAAACCCTGTGGAAGAAGTTATCCGTAAACTGTGCTTCAAAGATGATGAGAAAGTGGTGAGTAGACACGAAACGAGGTACGAAATGGGTCACACTATGCTTTGGCAAATCTTATCCTTAATCTGATAACAATCAGGCAAGGTTGTGAATACGAGTCGAGTACTACTATCTAAAGTATTGTTACGAAAATTAGTCCTGTTTGCCAACGCAGACGTAATCGTATCGCTGGATTGTGCCAAAATTAAACACGATGAAATCAGTTTATGCAGTTCAGGACACACTCACTTAGCCTAAGCCCGCTGAAGCTAAAGCCAATAAATTTGTAGGCCTACTTTAGAAAATGAATCTCCACTAAAATGGTATTTTTTTTTAATTCGCGGTCTAAATAATCAAACTATGGGTTAAGGTATTCTACGAAGAAAAGGGATTTATTTAATTGGTTTATTGATTTCAAACTTAGTAAACTACTTACTACTTAAAAACAGAAATAATTCCACACATAGTTTTCAGTTTTTCGACAACCAAAATTTAACAGGGTCAACAATGGGTTATGCTTGGAAAAAAGAAAGACTAAGAAAAACCTTGAACCAATGGGCCAATTATCTTCAAAATCAGTGTAAATACTTAAAATAGAAACGTATCTTTTATTATTTTTTTTTTTAATCTAACCGGGTAAATCGAGAGTTCAATGCTTTTCTGGAGAAACGTGATTTAATAGGTTTTGTGACATCAAACTTAATAAAAACATTTCAAATTCGAAACAATTCGATGCGTTTTTCGCATTTTTTTTAATCAAAATTTAACAAAGTCGAGGACGAGTTAAAAGTTTGTATAGAGAGACTGTGCAAAAACTGCATATATTTTTGGACGAAATAGTGACTTAAGAAACATTTGACATGACATTTTGTGGAGCTTCCTATAAACCGACCATTGACGACTTTAGTGTCAAAAAGTTCACTTCAGAAGCATCTCAGGGCAAACTCACTTGTTGCCACAGAAGTTCATTAGCGACGGTAAAAATTTCTATTTCATAAAGTTGAAATATTTTAAATGAGTTTTAATTAAACAAAATTAGCCAATCTTTGTTTTTCAATGTAAACAACAACCAAATGCTCTCAACAAAAAGTGTTGAAGGCGAAGTGCGTTTCTTAATACTTTTATAAGTATTTATGTTTGTGTGTGTTTAGCAACGTTAATAATTTCGATCACGTATTGGAAAGGAAAACACAAAAATCACAACAATAACAACACACATATGTGGGCATTGAAAATCGAAAAAACACGAGTGCAAAGACGCGACGAACTACAGAGCAACGCCTGAATGAAGTGCGAGAAAAAGCAGATCTCGCACTGCGCCGGAATGTGTGATGAGGCGGTAAAAAAATATAATGAAACAAATAAATGTTTAGTCTATTTAAGTCGACTTATAAATACTCTGCACCTGTAAAATAAATTTAAAAAAATAAATAAAATAGTTTTTCATCTCTAAACAATTAATTTCAATTTTTACTCTCAGAACTTCATAACTAGTAATATTGTAAAAATATTTTTTATGAAATCCAAATGAGTGAAGAAGGCACATAATGGTTTAAAGTAGCATGTTAAATTATTATAAATAATACATATTTTAAATTTCATATTCTCTCACTTTCATATGAAAAATCTGACTAAAAGTGGCCGACGGAAGCTTAATTGATGTGTTTACTTTTAATTTTTCCTTCTGAACATTAAAAACTTCTGATTAAAGTGTATGCACCCCGACAGCGCAGCGTAGGGTATAAGAAACAACTTTCGAAAACACCAAAAGGGTAATTAAGAAGTTCTCAAGCGCCTGCCAAACAAACTCAGCTACATACAAACAAGTGCGAGTGGGCGTGTGTGTGTGTGTGTGTGTGTTGGTGTTGTTTGGTGCGCGGACTTTATTAATGAATAAAGCAGCATTTCATAATGGCAGTAAACAGCGCCCAATATGTGGGTGCGAATGTGTCGGCATCATTGGCGCACACAGGGGGTTTTGGGGGTTCAAAACCCCCAAAATACAAAAATTGCTAGTTAGTACAAAATATGGTTTCAAATATTATTGGGTGCAAAAGTTGTACGCAAACTCATCCTCACCCACCAAAATAAGATCCTGTGCGCGCCACTGGTTTGCATAAAAGTTTACATATCTGAACGCGTACGTGAGTCTGAGAGTGGCTGTGTGTCTGTGCGTGTTTGTGTGTGTGTTGCAAATGAAGTGCTGTGTTTATTGTACACATGGCACGTCATTGACTGACAGCAAGCGAGAAAAGGCAGAGAAAACTTTGCATGAAGGCTATATTTGTGTGTATGTGTGTGAATGGCGTCAACGTCGCAGTTAGCAGAAAAACAACAAGTTGTCTGTCTAATTTGACGTAAATTAGGCAAAACAATAACTGTTGCATTTTGCACAAGAAAAACAACGAAATTCACACCACTTCCACCTCTCAATCCCTCACATTGTTCTTGCGGCCTTTGTCTGTAGTCATAAATACGCAAAATTTATGACAGCGATAAACTTGAATGCGCCAACAGACGAGAGACAGTCACACACACACACATACACATATACAGTCACACTTTCGCTGAGTGTTTGTTGAATATGACAGTTGCTGTTGTTTTTATACGACTTTATGACTACTTCTTGTTGACTTTTTAAACAACTTTGAAAAATCGACAAACCAAACGCGCTGAAAATAGCAAACCCACAACTTAGTCGCAACTCTCTCGCCATATTCGCCACATGCCGCCTAGGGACATTCTGGCCACCACTCGTCGCCATCCGTCAGACGTGTCTCCCCGGGGAGCATTGCTCCGCGCCGCCATCGCTGAAAGCGCGCAACACAGTCATGGAAAATCTGGCATCTTTGTACCTTTGTGCCAACGTCGTCGTCGCGCTCGCCTGTCAATATCAATTTTCCAATTCACCTACTTTTGTCTCTCCGCCCCCGTTCTGCTTTTGCAGTTAACCCGTGTTTGTTCGTCTGTAATCAATGCGCTTAGAGACACTCGAGCTACGCACGACTTGCGGTTGCCTCGGCGTGACTTATTTATATTGTAAAGCATTTGTCCCCCCTCCTCCCCCGCACGCCCGTCCTCGCTTCTCGTCTTTCAGTTACTGCTACGCTGTTTTTGTTGTGTTGTTGGGGTGTCTACACCATGAAATGAAATCAATTAATTTTCCCCCCTTGTTATTGCGGCCAGCTAAATTTAGCAATGTGTAAGTCTGTATGTGTTTGTGTGTGTGTGTGTATGATATTTTGGACATGTGTCAAGTGCAAGGCAAATACATTATCGAGGGTCATCAATGTTAAATCACTCATTTGGTGGTGGTTGGGTTTGCAGCATTAGCCGGCACTAATTTTTTTCCATAAACCATATTCGGCGAGGCCACTGACCGGCTTTCGTGCATTGTCCTGTCCTGTGCACAAAAGATAACGTCTCTAAGAACTAAGCGTTTTCTGTTGGGGCGAGCAGACCTTCGTCTCATCTTGCAAAAATACGATTAAAGCGTAAAATTGGCAAAATGAGTTGTTATTGTTGTGCGGGACGGAGTCGAAGCGAATGGAAACTAATGGGGTGAGATTATCTCGCATCACGCATTAGAAAATCTTTAAATTTTACACTGATGGGTGGGGAGTATTTTGGAGTGAAAAAAAATCAAATGCTCTTAGTAACGTCTCAATGTTTCGAGCATGTTTTGATGTTTAGGGGTAAAAGACATTTCTCATGAGTAAGGAATTAAATTAAATTTCAATTGAAATTATGATCATAAGCTTCATGTTTGGTTAGTTAATATATATTGTAGAGTAGGCTATTTATAAATCTATGTATGTATGCCTACCTTAGAATCGAATGTCATATCCTTTTTATAAAATAAATCATTCATCAACTTGCCGTTCAATACACCACATATATGTTGTTTAATTTTATTATTTTTTATTTTTTTTTTAATTTAATGTAGTTAATTTTGTTTTTTTAATTTAATTAAATTAATTTTTTTTTATTTATTTTAATTAATTTTTGTAATTTAATTTTGTTTGCCTTTTGTTCGATATTAAGATTTTGTAATGCTTGAAACGTGTCACGAACATAAATACTTAGTTCAATGCTTTTGACAGTGTTGCCAGAAGCCTGAAATGACTTTCTCCTAAATCTTAAAAAAATACTGAAATTTCCTCCCAAAAGCTGAAAATTTCTTCCACCTTAATTTTTTTAATATTTTTTAATGGGACTTAACTTCTCGTAAAACATAAAAATATATACATATAATATTTTCTTTTATTATTTTATTAATTAATTATTATGAATTAATTTGATTAATTTTTTTCTTAAAATTATTTTTATATTTTTAAAGGAATTAAATTTCTCATAAAACATAAAATCAATATAAAAGGTCTTTTTTTAATTTTAACAAAAACATAAAGCAAACCATATAACAAATGAATTAATAAAATTAATAAATTTAATTAATATTTTTAATTAATTTAAAGAATTTTTTTTTCTTTAATTTTTTTTTAAATTTGTTAAAAGAATAAAATTTCTCATAAAACATAAAAATATATCCATATAAATGTGTTTTTTTATAATTTTAACAAAAACAAACCATATATCAAATGAATTAATAAAAAGTGTCATTTTGGAGGGATTTCATTGTGACAGCAATAAGTGACAACAAGATAGAACGAGCTAACATTTTGTAAGCTTAACAAATGTTTAACACAATCGGCTGCTTTGACTATTAGAAAAGCTGCCAACATATGTTTTGTTGCCAGTATTCCCAATACTTCATACTTCGTTATCTAAAAATCTCCCAAAAATCCACTGAGGAGAGCCTTTCTTTCTAACTTTCCTAACTTTCTTCTAAACATTTCTTCTTCCTAAAAATTCTCCTCAAAGGTCAAGAATCCCCTAAATTTATGAGGAAATCTCCTGATCTGGCAACATTGGCCTATGAAATCTTACTGTAGGTCTTTACCGAATTTCAGTGCTGTGACACTTGGAATTTTGAACCTATTCGGTACACAACATTTTAGTTGAATGGGCGACACCACACCTCCTCGTACAATGCTCACCTCACTCTTTTCGTCGCAGTCTAAAGTTATACCAAAAATATAGGTCACAAAATATTGCCACGCCTCTTGTCGTATGGTCATGAATTTTTTCTAGTGGAATAATGGATTCGTGGGACAACGCTATACCAAATTTCAATGCAGTCCGACTTGTAATTCTGTTAATTTAATAAATATTAAACAATTTAAGTTGTGTGGGTGGTGCCGCATTTCTTAGAGCTTGATTACACGTAACGAGTAGACCAACGAGACATAAAAATGGTACTAGGCCGAGAAAATTGGGATGGTGAGCAAAAGCGACGAGTTGTTCAAACGTATTTTGACACGTAACGAGTCAGTTCGGTTTTACAATGCGCAAAATGAACTAAGCAACTCGCGCAATTAAACTCAACCGAGCGAAAAGTGGTGTGTGACGCATTCCGCATATGACGAGCGATTCAGCGAATCGTTGCGAAAAGAAGAAAAATGTAACGGTAAAGTAGTACTCAGCATAGTAAACAAAATGTGATTCTAGTGACTCTCTCGCCACTCTACTCGGTCACTGAGTCCATCAACAGCTCGCCTTACTGTTTAGAGTCTAAATTTAGACGAAACGAGTACTCGTTCGAGTTGCTGTATCGTCATACTACTCGTTACGTGTAATCTAACCTTTAGTGGAAGAGTGAGTTTAAGCAAAGTGTGAAGTGTTGAGTGTCATTGGTGAGCGATTTACAGTTAAAAATTATCTAAAAATTTTTGTCCCAAAGCCCATGTCACGTCTTCTATTCAACGCTCATAAAATTTCACCAGTGAAACGAAACTATGTTAAATTTAATTGCAGTTCCATTTATAATTCCAACGTTACTCAATATTACAAATTTAAGTTATGTGGGTGGTGACACGCCCCCATCTTTATACAAAAAATATCAATAATATCAAGCAAAATATCTGCCCTGGATAGAACACTCATTGTGTCAAAATTTCAGATCAATTGAAGTGAAGTAGTCAGACAGAAAAACATTCATTTTTATAGATAGAAAAGATTGAACAATGCCGGACTCGAATCTACGGTTGCGCTGATTTCTGTTACAATGCGAGAGAGAATTCAGAATGCTCTGTTTTCTGATTCAAAACGCTAACTACTGAGTCGCATCGGCCGTCTGTGTTTTTTAGGTTAGGTTAGTCCTGTCGTCACAAAGGAGTTTACTCAAGTCACATGTCTCTAATCGTTTAGGAATAAGAAATAATCTACAAGGCTATAATTTCAGATAGAATGCACCAACTACTTAACCTCCTCGCTGCAGGTTTTTACTGGTGAAAGTTAAAATTTTTAGTTTATCGATTTAGTCTTTTTATAGTTATATCAATTACATCCCATACAAATGTTTTTTTTTTAATATTTTTCTCAATTTTTTTAATGATCCCTGTTTTCAGAGTGTTGTCATATGACAGTGACCATAACAGTTAGTCTTTCTTTTGGCTTACACACTTTTGTATAAAAAAGGCCCAAATTACAAAAAAGGCACCCAAAGGCCCAAGTGAAATAACAAGGCTCACTTTTGTTCCAAATGAACCAAAAGTGGCAACTGTGAGCGTATCTAATGTTGGCCTTTCTAGCATTCTCCGGCTGATCTCATGAACTCTGTGTAACTAAAAGGATCTCTTCGAATCAGTTGAAAAAACGATGATCATTTTGTTAGAAATAACGCGGACAGACTGATGTATGTACTTGAATTATTAAATTTGAAATGGTCGAATTTCAAGGCCTATCTATAGTCTCTGTCAATATTTAATTCGTACCGCGGGACATCGACTCTATATATCATAGACAAATGTTAGCTTAATTTAATAAAATAAATTTGATTTGATAAATTTGACTTTTTGGCCAATCCAAATTTTCTTTCAACATGCAATTCATACCACTGAACGTCGACTGTGCATAAGTACAACATGTATATTTTTGTCCAAAGGTGGACTCACTCGTCTACATAAATTGTTCTCGCTTTTTGTGCGCTTCTATTTTTATGTGTGTGTGTGTGTGTTGCTATTTTATTGTGCGCCATAATTTCATGAAACTTTGTGAAAACTTTTGCAATTGAGTTTTGCGGCTGTTGGACTTGGACTTGTGTGAGAATTAGCTTTGGTTTGTTATAAAACTTCTGTTAAACAACAGCAACAATAACAACAATAACAAAAACGACACGCGCCTGCAAGGAGAGTGTAAATCAAAGTCGAAATTATAAAGTGCTCGGACTGCAGGCATACACACACGCCCAAACACACACACACACACATATACAAGCACACACATAACAAATTGCATGGCTGAAAGCGGCCAGCGTTGCCTTTGAAGTTGATCATTTGCTGTTTGTGTGTGATAGCAACAAAATTTAGATTAGCTGCAAATTACTTTTGTTTTATTTGGTTATTCGCAGTGCCTCCGAGCGTCAGCTGTTGGCTTTACATGCGGCAGCATTATGAGCATTAACGATATAATTTTATATAGCAGAAATAAACTGTATTGTGAGCCAAAGTTTAGATATGGTAAAAGCGGAAAATTTTAACAAAACAACATTGATGTAACGCTGCATTGATTTCGCGTTTCTTTGTAGTCGTTTGATACCAGAGAGTGTAATTGCTATTAACAGTTTTTGCAAAATTAAAATTGAATTATTTTTTTTTTAATTTTTAGAGTTTTTAGATCAAAAGAAGTCATTTGATATTTCAACAATTACAATTTTTAAGGTCAAAAATTGTTGCAAGGTTATGTGTAGAAACTGGACCTAATGACTTTGACTTGAAACAGAAACAGATCGCAAATGACTAGAAAATTAAAAAATAATAAGAAGAGCATTCTTCGGTTTAACTACTTAAAATAGAACTCAGATATTTGGAACTTGTTTTGGTTTTCATTAATGTTCTATAAAATATTCGGTTCGATTTTGATTCAGTCAAATATGGTGTAAGAAAAATAGACAAAACTAAGTTTCAGTTTATTCATCTTTGGGAAGACGGTTTCACTTGACACTAGTTATCTTTATTTTTTTGTAATTAAAGCTGTTTGAAAAATCCTATATTAAAAAAAATTCCCTAAAAAATACAACAATTTTTAACACAATACGTATCAACAACAAAAATCCATTTCACCACATTTTAAGCTTTTTTAAGAAACGTCCTTAAGTCAAGCCGCACGACAGCCTTTTATTTTGATCTCATTTCTTATGTTTATGCGAGAGCAGCTGACATGCTGCAGCAGGCTTTCTTTCGTAGTCTTGTTATTGGAATTCGCCCGGCAGACATCATAGTTAATCAACTCACAGCAACAGCCGCGCACTCTTCACCCTCTCACGCCACCCAGCTGCCGACTTACCTACGATTGCCTGCAGTGTGCGTTGCCAGCGAACGGAAGTGAAGACAACATCAGCTCGGAACAGAAAAGAACTAAACCGGCACAATGCACACATAATAAAAGCCCCAGATACCAGCCAATGAAAAAGCCTTGAACGAAAATAAGAAAAAGGCAGAAATGTGGCAAGGAAATGCAATGAGAATAACAGGAAGTTTCAACAACAAAAAAAAGTGTATTGCACAAATAAAAATGACAATAAAAATGAAAATACATAATAAAGAATAAAGCTGAGCGGCTGGTGGCATGCTCGATTATTGTCCCCAGTTGCAAGCGGCATTAATAAAAGCACAACTAATTGGCCGCAACTATGTCAGCGACAAACGCAACAATAATACAAAAAAAAATTGCGTGTGTGTGTGTGTCATAGTCAAAGAAGCGCGGTCGCAAAATTGACATCTAATTAGAGCATAAAATGAACTAAATTTTATAGAAATTTGTATACTTGAAAGTAGTTGTTGAATTGATTTATCTATTCGTGTTTTATATTCTGTACGAAACCAGCATTAGAGGTGCTCACTGTTTAGTTTTTCATTGACAAAGAATTACCGATAGTAGATGGAAAGATGAGCTATGCGTCCAGAGAACTGAGAGAGCCTCAGGTTTGAAGACACAATTGGGTCTAATAATATGCTTTGTAATTCAACAGATTGGAAATACTTGTATTTAACTAAATAAGCTCAGGTTTTCCCTGTTACGCAAACCTGTTTAAACTAAGTTACCTAGCCTGTCTGTTTGTTGGCGTCTCCGTTAAATCACAAATAATAGCGATATGATAGCTGTTCTGATAGAGATTGCGTTTGGTGACGAGTGCTTGACAGGTGAATTAGATGATAGCGATCAGCTTGAAACTAATGATCGGAATACCGAGATTGGCTACATTCTGGTTGATCGATATAATACTTATATAACAACCTTGGTAGTTTATGTGTTTTGGGAGCGAGCGCCAGTATACAGAAGAATTAGACGGGGATGATCAGCTTTCAAGTATTGAGAAGAATACGGACACTTGCTACATCCCATTTGATGTGATCCTTGGTATTCAGATCAGATGAAAGATCTGCTTGTGGCTTAGATCAGTCTCATAGTTTAAGAACAGAGTTTCTGTGGAAAAAGTTTTTTTGGAAAAGGTTTCTTTGAAAAGGATTTTTCCGGAAAAGGTTTTTAATAGAAAAAGTTCCTTTTGAAGGACTTGATTTAGAATGGGTTTGCCTGAAAGGGGTTGGTCTGGAAACTGTTTCTCTTAAAAAACAAGTATCTATTGAAAGATATGCTCTTTAACCCTTTTGGGACTACTGCAATAATAAGTCCCACCAAATTTTAAAATACCTCTAAACAACTTATTCAATCTTGTGGAACCTGGAAACTGTTTCTTTTAAAAGGAGTTTTCAGAAAAAGGATTTTTGGAAAAAGTATCTATGAATCCATTCTCTTTAACTCTTTCAGGACTACTGGGATAATATGTCCCACCAAGTTTTTAACACCCTCAAAACAAATCTTCAAATCCTATGACCCTTGCAATATAGTTATTTGAATTGCGTGTGTATGGAAGCTCCCCTCCTTGCCAGCTCGTCAGCCCGTTCGTTCCCTTCAATGCCAGTGTGGCGCGGAACCCAAAGTACCCAGACCTGGTTGAAACGGCCAAGTTCGTTCAGCTTCTCAAAGCACTCCAATACCCGTTTCGAGGACACCTGGTAGGATCTCAGAGCCTTGATTGCCGCTTGGCTGTCAGAAAGGATGGCAATCTTTCGGTTCCGGTCCTCACCAATCCTCACCAGATTGAAGTGGGCACACCTTTCAACGGCGTATATTTTCGCCTGGAAGATAGTGGTGTGCTTTCCCGTAGGTTCCGAGTATCTTATCCTCGGCCCATATACTAATATCCCGGTGCCTCCTCCGTTAAGGAGCCATCTGTGTACCAGGATATTATGTGCTGGTCTATCCTATATGTTTCCGATATACCTACCCAGTTTCTTTTGTTACTAAGTTCAGCTTTGAACCGTTTGACAAAGCTGAACTTCGGTGAGATTGTGCTCCCGGTATTGTGATTTCAGGATGCTGATGCGTGAGGGTATCAATCCTCAGGAATCCCTCAGCCCCGATATTAACATCAGTAATCCGTAGGAGAGCCTTCTTCACCTGGATCTGTATGTGTAAGTAAAGAGATGTGAGTTCAGGAAGAACCTCCATGGATGCTGTTGGACACGTTCTCATAGGCCCTGTTATGCATACGCTTGCCAGTCTTTGTAGCTTACTAAGCGCCTTGATATTGGTCGCCTGGCTGGTCTTGCTTACCCAGACAGCCGAACCATGCGTTATCATAGGTCTTACAATCGCCGTGTAGATCCATCTCAGTATAGTCAGAGTGCAGCCCCAACTTTTAGCTGCTATGGACCTACAGGCCATGAAAGCCCTATTGCCCTTCTTTATCGTTGCCTCTAAGTGCCCCTTCCAGAAAAGTTTCTGATCTAGTATAACACCTATATATTTCACTTCCTTCTGGAATTCTATCTCTGTCCCATCCAAACGTATAGGTCTAAGAGCATCAAGTTTATATTTTCTTGTGAAGGGTAAAACTGTGGTCATCTCCGGATTTATATTCAGCCTCACCTTTGTGCACCATTTCTTGGTTAACTGTTCTAAGGTTATCCTTTCCCGCAGGGTATCTTCAAATTTCCCCCTGCATAGGATTACAATATCATCCGCATAACCGTTAGGCCAGCGTTAGTTAGCTCCTGTAACAGATCATCAACCACGAGGCTCCACAGAAGAGGAAATAGTACTTACCACTCATCTAGATTATCTGCAAGTATATAAATTTTTGGGATCAAAGTGATTTGGGTATCCGGGTACCCCATCTCAAACATAAGAGTTAAAACGGAAGGTTTTCTTTAAAAATGGTTTCTTTGGAGAGACTTCCTTTTGAAATTGTTTCTCTAAAAAGGAGCTCTTAGGACACAGTTTCACTGGAAAAAGTTTCTCTGAAAAGAGTTCTTTGGAAAGAGATTAATGCATTAGGAAACGTTTTTCTTAGAAAAGGGGTTAATATAGAATGGGCTGCTGAACAGCTGTTTTTTAAAAAATTGTTGTTCTCTGGAGACGGGTTATTCTTCTCCAAGTGATGCTTTTTAGATGTCTAAGTGGAAGAGCAGTCTGTACTTTACCCCAACAAGTTTACTTATATTTACGTTAGTAATATTCGTATTGTCTTACCTGGCGATCCCTTTGATGCCCAACCCTTATAGACCAACACTCTACAAAACAAAAACGCTTCTTTAACAACTCACAGAAAGTGAGTGCCATAAGGTGATTTCAGTAAATTGACTTAAATTATTGGCCAATACTTGAAATTGAAATTGGATCAGCAAAACTCGATGCAGTTAAAACAAATCAAATTTGACTTTATGCACATCGGTTGCTATGTGGCTCTGACGAATTGAGTGCATTTCGGTTGTCATCTGCAAGCCGATTATTATTTTGTGTGTAGACCGAGTATTGAATTATGAACTGCAATCATTTACTAAATAATTGCCATAATTAATATGGGCTATGTAATTGCAGTCGAAGTGCCCCCGGCCACGCCACAAAAGTCCATGCGGGCGTATTGTAAATGCCGCACTTTATTACAATTTCTAGTGGCTGCTCGTATTACGAGCGAACGTGTAATTAATGCTGCTCGCTGATTAGTGTCAAGTCATTTGTTGGCAGTGAAGGGAATTTAACTTTAAACTTGCATTTGAAATTAAATTTTGGCGGTGTAGTGAAAATCTTAAATCAGTTGAAATATTAGAACTTGAAAAGAGTTAATGTTTGGATATAAAAATTGACTATATAAAAAGCAAATGTTTCGATCAAAGCTGTCATAATGAGATATGACATATTTAGTATTTATTGCCTTCAGCATAGAAAATATAGAACAGAAGACACCCAGTGGTGGGACTCCACTTAACAGATAAATAAAATAAATGTAAAATCTTTTCTAGCCATCATAGTTTCATCTATATCCTGCATTGAAGGATCCAGAGTTTCTTATGCCCAAAACTTTATTCCAGATTTCCTTATGGGTATTAGAAAACGTGTTCGATATAAAAAACTGGTTTGATTTGCCATAACTGACCGTCTTTCCATCAGCTTCTCGGTTGTTCGGCCATCTCTTGGTTCGTTAGTATACCTTTTTGGTGCAGTTGAGGTTTTAGAACATAGCTCAGTGCATAGTTTACTGAAACTATAAAGAAAATTCTGTTACTGGCCTGAAGAAGCAAGCATAGACATACGAATCGTTTTAGGGGTTTCATTAAATCTTCATACATGTAGACAAGGACTACAGGAATTGCAAGTTTTATTTAGCAAAGGAGATGAAAAATTGGGTATGGCTCTCTCCTCCAGTCTGACGGATTCTTGCCGACTAAAATACACTTCACTCGTAAACTTTCAAAGGGATAACAGAATCTGTCCACATAGAGACCACATAGTGGGTCCCCTTTTCATCAGAAATTGCATTACCTCTAAGACTGTCCTATTAAATGTCAGAAGTGTCCAGTCAGATATCCTTGAGTTCATGTATCCTTCACCTCTTAGACTCACTTGATAACTTCGCTTATCTGATCCAACCAACTTTGTTCACATCTCAAAGTGCACAAAGTCACTTAAAGCCAGCAGTTTTCATCACTAATGCAAATAAAAGTTGTAAATACGAAATTGCAAGAAATGCGGCGGCGTAGTGGCAGATGACATTCTTTGCTAAAATATGAAATGGCAGCTGTGCGTTTATCATACATTTTTTTTTTGCAGCAGTCGACAGCAAAAACAAAAACACACTGAAACAAATACCATTGAAATCCTTTCAAAGGATTATGTGCCAGATTTCCAGATAAATACAAATTCATAACAAAATAGCCGGAAAGCTAAAGTTGTTTTTGGCCTTGGCGGAAAATAAAATTTGTTATTGCTACCGTAAAGGATAATCGGCCTAGAATGCGCCATTTCCAGCATATTGAGTAGATTTCTTATATATTTTACTCGCAGTTAGCTTTCATGCTTTCCTGCGTGGCTTTTAAGCCGATGTCGTTGGAAAAACGGCATCGTTGCAATGCGAATGTGGCAGCGCCAAATTGAGCTTTTAGTCGGCATAAAACATTAAATAAACATTTGCCTGCAACTTGCTAAGAAATGCTTTTTGTTAACCTTAAGTATGACAGCACAATTAGTAATTCTAGAAAATTCTGTGTTTAATTGTGAGTAATGTGAAGTATGTAAGCATTAACAAGAAGTAAGTAATTTTTTAAATTTTATGAAATAAGGAAATTTTCCCTTTCATAATTCATTAGTCATTAGTCGTTCATTAGTCTTAGTCATTAGTCATTAGTCATTAGCCATTAGTCATTAGTCATTAGTCTTAGTCGTAACCTTAGTCTTAGTCTTAGTCTTAGTCTTAGTCTTAGTCTTAGTCTTAGCCTTAGTCTTAGTCTTAGTCTTAGTCTTAGTCTTAGTCTTAGTCTTAGTCTTAGTCTTAGTCTTAGTCTTAGTCTTAGTCTTAGTCTTAGTCTTAGTCTTAGTCTTAGTCTTAGTCTTAGTCTTAGTCTTAGTCTTAGTCTTAGTCTTAGTCTTAGTCTTAGTCTTAGTCTTAGTCTTAGTCTTAGTCTTAGTCTTAGTCTTAGTCTTAGTCTTAGTCTTAGTCTTAGTCTTAGTCTTAGTCTTAGTCTTAGTCTTAGTCTTAGTCTTAGTCTTAGTCTTAGTCTTAGTCTTAGTCTTAGTCTTAGTCTTAGTCTTAGTCTTAGTCTTAGTCTTAGTCTTAGTCTTAGTCTTAGTCTTAGTCTTAGTCTTAGTCTTAGTCTTAGTCTTAGTCTTAGTCTTAGTCTTAGTCTTAGTCTTAGTCTTAGTCTTAGTCTTAGTCTTAGTCTTAGTCTTAGTCTTAGTCTTAGTCTTAGTCTTAGTCTTAGTCTTAGTCTTAGTCTTAGTCTTAGTCTTAGTCTTAGTCTTAGTCTTAGTCTTAGTCTTAGTCTTAGTCTTAGTCTTAGTCTTAGTCTTAGTCTTAGTCTTAGTCTTAGTCTTAGTCTTAGTCTTAGTCTTAGTCTTAGTCTTAGTCTTAGTCTTAGTCTTAGTCTTAGTCTTAGTCTTAGTCTTAGTCTTAGTCTTAGTCTTAGTCTTAGTCTTAGTCTTAGTCTTAGTCTTAGTCTTAGTCTTAGTCTTAGTCTTAGTCTTAGTCTTAGTCTTAGTCTTAGTCTTAGTCTTAGTCTTAGTCTTAGTCATAGTCTTTTATCAAGAACCTAGTCTTGTAACCTTTAAATCGATTTCCTTTAACATTAAAAGCCACCGACATCCCTCACCCACCACAGCCACTGCTCCCTCTCTTAGTTAATGATGATATTTGTACCCATGAAAGCAGCTTGACTAACGTCAACTACTTAAACTATGAGCAAATATCTCGACCCACTCACCACATCCACTCGGCTCAAGTGGAGCGCGCTCACCGAAGGTCAGCCAGCAGCTACACGTCAACGAAATGCATTCACCGTCTTGTTCGCTGTTCCGTGCCGAGTCGCTTGTCTTGCGTCCATTTTGCCATTTTGCGCAACTGTCAGGCGAATTCTCATTTGTCGTCACTTTGCTGCGTGCGTCGGAGCCAAGTGCCCAGAGATTGTTGACAACTTAAATACAACCAAGAAACACCATTAAAACCGACATTGTTGTCCCGACGCGCGGGCTGAAAGCGGCAGCGCGCTGCCAGTTGTGCAGCTGAGATTTGTATTCCGATTGCTGATTACGACGGCCACTGCCAGCTGCTCGACAATTCTTGTTTTATTTACTTTGAATGGTTGTTTTCACTATTGTTTTTGTTGTTGTATGCGTTCTTGTGGTTATTTAAGGCCATGTTGGCAATGAAGATGTTTTCCTGAGCGCACTGCACAAAATGGAAAACGTTAATAAATATCCATCAAATAAATTCGTTGGAAGTGAAATGTGAAGAATCAAATGAAAGAGCAGTTCTGGTCGGTAGAAATGTGTAACATTAAATAAATTGTATGTTTGTATTTGCTCGTACATAATCTGATTTTAAATACATTTATTATTTACAAAAAGCTGCGCTTAATTGTTGACTTTTGATTTTAGGTTTTTATCGTTGTAAATGTTTATTAATTTTCCGCTGCTACATAGCAGTGAAAATCAGATTGCTAATTTTTATTAAGAACACTGTTTAACAAATTTATGGTTATGAGTTTTGGTTTCATTGGCTGCCTCTGTATGGGATTGGATAGCCTTGAACAATGGTCTATTAATTGCAACCCGGTAGATGGATTGGCCAAAAAATCCTTTAAACCGCTTGTTATAATATTCGAGTAATTGTTTTTTACAATAAATTGAATGATAAATTTTTGTTCTCCCACTCGGAGGCATCATTGTGAGTGTTTTCTTCGAATATTAACTCTTGAAGTGTGTAATAAATAAGAGCTCAAATGTTACGATTACTGGTGGGTCACGTAATGCTTTTAGATGGGGAAGGGGGAAGGGGCCATTTCCTGCACGCTTGATCAAATTAAAAAAAAATGCTTATAGTACAACTCATTGGCACCAAAACCACCAAACCGGTCCAAACTACTCTGGAAATCAGAAGCCAAAAAACTGTACCCAAGAACCGGTTCAACTGGAAAACTGGATTTTAAACGTATTCTAAACGAAGCTGAATCTCTCCCCAGGTATAATTTTCTACCTGATGACAATGACCTCCCTCTCTGTAGCCAGGATTATGTACATCTCCCACACACTTTCAGAACTGTCAGTGGAACCTGGATCCAGATAGCTTCTTAACCTGAGCTGGAACTGCATCAACTGACTAAAGGGAAGAATGTTCTGTAGACTAAAAGACTGATTTTACTTCACAACGACTTCTATCACGATTGGCGTTCCGAAGAGAACGAGGAAACGGTCCTCCCAGTTGCGCGCATATCGGGGTTTGGGGGCTCAAATCTCCAAAACACAAAAATCGCTGGCACAAAATATGAATTCGAATGGTATTCGGTTAAAAAGTTGTACTCAAACCCCCCAAAATGAAATCCTATGTGCGCCACTGGGTCCTCCTTTTTATGTACTCTGACCTGTAGGAGACTCGTTCCTAAATTATTCTATCTACACCAACTTCTATAGCCTTCAACTCTTTAGATTAGGGAGATAACGAGTTTTATATCGGAATCTTTGTTGTTCCTAGCGTCATTACAACATCCCACTGTGGTAGCACAACCAATGATTTTTAAGCTAAAGTGTGCTAAAGGAGAAGAACTTAACCCATGTGCTGAAATTTTAAGACAGCAGGGGCCTTAAAGAGTTTGTTATGGGTCTTACAAACTCCTTAAGGCCCCAACTGTCTTAAAATTTCAGCACGTGGATTAAGTTCTTCTTCTTCTCTTCAACTTCAATCAACCTTAAAAATAAATTTAGAGATTCTTGTCAAACGTTAGTCAAGTCTCATTACACTTGTGGTGGAGAAGAAACTACCTTTTCCTTCTCATGAGGTGATTTAGTTCGTTCCGGCCTTAGTGGACCAGTGCTACCACTACACACTGGACAAGACCCACTTTCAACAAAAGTAGTCATCTCATTGGTGTCTTTGTTCCGAAAATTCTGTTGAACTGTGTTATTCCATCAGCCTACAAAAAAGTATTTATTTACAAAAAGTGTTTAATTCCCTCGTCTAGTGCCGAATTGTAAATTATGAACAACTAAATTGCATATTAAAAAAAATAAATATGAAATATCGTATCGTATGAATAAATAAATATTAATTGATATTCTAATTGATAAATTAATATTTAACTGCAGCGTGTGCAAATATTAAAAAAATTCATTGTATTATAGTATTTAAACAAATTGATGGGCTTGGAGCGTAAACATTACAAAATCAAATTGCCGTTCAAAGCTACATTACATAGCTACTCAATTAATTATGCATAACAGTGCGTGTATACATAAATAGATTTTTATATAAATATAGTAGATAAATAAAAGAACATATTTGGGTGTAATTATTTAGTACATTTTCTTATGGCATAATTTTAAAATTGAAAAAAGTGTATATTATTTTATATAAAAATTCGTCATATTATGGAGATATTAAAACAAAAAACCCCATAGTGAGACAAAATTATAAAAAATGCATTAATTTATTCATAGTTCAAATATAAGCCCAGTGCTGCGTTTGCTGCAAGCTTCAAGTAACCATTTATATTATAAAAAATTTAAAACTAAATAGTTTTAAAAGTTCATAAATGGATAAGACCATGCCCATTTTAAGTTGTAAGTCTCAGTTATGTATTTTGGTTAACATTAAAATTTCCTGTCCAATGATTTTGTTAATTAATCTTATACATGGTAACCCTGATTAAAATTTAGGTGAACACATGTGAGTGGAGGACCATGCGAGTAGCAGCTCTTAGTTCTTAGCAATGGATGTACCAACTTTCACTCCGATTCACAGCGCAGAAACCATGTACTCTCACGTTACAGAAAAGTTAGCTACGGTCTCCCAGACGAAAATGTGTGCCATACTATATTTTCCTACTTGATCATTGAGCAGGGGCAGCCAAGCTGCAGTAAGGGCCCTAGAAAACCTTTCAAACTGCTTAAGGATAGTAAAGGAATGTAAGGCAAAGCTGAACAGTCAAAACATAATCAGCTAATCTTTTTTCGGGTGTCGGGTGGCTCTAGTGTTTTTGAACACGAAATAACAGATAATCTGTCCAATCTGGGCTCAGCGAGCTAACCAGCAATACCAGATCCAATAGTTGGCTTCCGCGGTGCAGAGGTCCTACTGAGGGTCAAGTACCATGTAAGCATTGCTTACGTAAAGAAGTGAGCCGGAAAGGAATGATAAAGATCGCAAAGTGTTTTGTGAGAACACCGAGTAGAAAGAGAACGGACTTTCTTCTTCCACTATGAAGTTCGAGGTGAGTGAGGACACCTTACTTCTTTCACGATTGTTCTATTAAGAACGATCTTCGTTGGAACGATCAGCGTGTCGAAAGACGCAGCCAAGTGAATCGGCTTCCTAAAGCGGTGCGAAAAATAATACACTGCGTCCAATCTCCTCATTATTTATACCAACTACATTCGGCCCAAAATGGAATTTAACTCGCACCTAGGGGCAAGGGCCTCAAAATCACATTTGGATCTCTTGGATCGGGTACAAAACCGTGCGATTAAGCTTATAGGGGACTCCAACTCTATTCACTTGGAAAATCGGCGAAACGTGGCATGTGTGGTTTTATTCTACCGATACATTTTGGTAATTGCTCAGTGGAGATGAGCATCTTGCTGCCATCACTCCCGGTATTCCCCGGGCAACCCGTTTGAACACTGGTGCTCATGCATTCCACGTCGAAACGATGTTCCACTACAGAGAAAGTTCGTTTCTGCTCTCCCTGCAGATATTCTCCCCAGCACTTATGATCTTCATGGGTTCATGGCAAGAGTCCATAAATTCTTCACCCAACATCCTTTCTCCCAACCAGCGCAATGCCTCGCATTTATTGAGGTATCCCCTGCGCGTTGGCTAGTTTAGTAAACAAAAATATAATTTCCATACCGTCTACACCTTCTTTTGGGCGTTACAGTTCCCTGTTCAAAATAAATGTACGCTAGAAAATTTATTATATGGGCCTGAAGATAAGGCGAGCAAATCCTCTTGACAGTAGGGGGTAACTACGATCTCAATAGACAGATCCTTACTCTGTTGACATAGCCTTCACTCTCGTTTTACTTCATAGCACAGAAACATTGATACGGCTGGGGTGCTCGAGAGTTGGTCTTCGACTTGCCTTTGATGGCTTGGACATGTCACTCGGACAACGAAAAACCATCGTTCAATAAGATTTTATTCAATGCGGTTAATAAATTTTGTTCCAACGGAGCCTAAGAGTGAGGTTAGCTAAAGATTTTTAAATAAAAAAGGAATATCTTCGTTAGTGAGATAAAGCTGAAGAAGCCTTACCACCATTTGCTTTGACCCACTGAAAAAGGGATTTATCCATAAGACACTGAAGGGAAGTTTTGCTGTAGGTCGTAGTGGGTTTTTTGGCCTTTCATGGTTTGCGATAAAGTCTAAGTATATACCCATATAACCCAGTACTACAATACTTTTGACTCTCCAAAAGTTGATATACTTAGGTGGGTGTGAAACTAGAGCTCATTTAGAGTAACATAGCAGTTTTTAATTTTCTGATTCAATGTGT
Source organism: Melieria omissa (assembly GCA_963971225.1). Taxonomy (NCBI): domain Eukaryota; kingdom Metazoa; phylum Arthropoda; class Insecta; order Diptera; family Ulidiidae; genus Melieria; species Melieria omissa. Next base: position 125,905,604 of record OZ020267.1, read on the forward strand.
TTTTATTATTTCATAAAAAGGACATTATGACGCTTAGCACTGATTTGTTTTAAAATTGTATATTTCAATTTATATTTTTAAATCAAGGTTCTCAAATGGATGATTGTTTTATAAAAACCAACAACTATAAAGCAAAAACGACGAATTATAATATTTGCTGATAGGCTGCTTTACATATTTGATGAAAAGTATTTGCAATTTGCGGCACTAATACCATAACAATATACCATAAGTTGTTGGTGTTCATGGTTTTAATAAAAACCATTTTTTTATCAACATCAAATGCAACTCTAGAACAAAAATTATAAAAAAAATTTGATTTCATGAGCGCAATTAAAAATTGATTTAAATGCAAAGCACAAAACAGACAGAATTTAATTTCATCGATTATAATCATTTAAATTAAATATGTTTGATTGTTTGTTCAATATTTGTCTATTTGAACTTTGTGAACCGAACAAATGTGGACGCAATTTTCCATGGTTAATTCGTTTTTGCCTTTAGTAGTTCCTCTAGGGGTCAAAGGCTTTTGTATCGTCATGTGTTTTGTATCGGCCAAATACGTGGGTGGTCCGATAAGTACTTAGCCTACAAAAGAAAAACGAAAATTTTGGAAAAGTGGCGATTTATTTCTCAACGTCTCCTTTCAACTCGATACACTTGACCCAGCGATGCTCCAACTTCTTTAACCCGTCTGAAAATACGTTTTCTGGATGCCTCCGTGGCGGCGATAACCTCCTCATTCGACTCAAATTTCTGCCCGGCGAGTGACTTTTTCAAGTTTGGAAACAAAAAGAAGTCACACGGGACCAAAACTGGAGAATACGGTGGATGGGGCAGCTGTTCGTAGCCTAATGCGACCAATTTGGCGAATCACCGACCGATATTGTTTTTTTCCATTTTTCTAAAATCCGCGGACACGTTCGTTTCCACACGCGATCAAAACAAAACTACAAATCCAATATGGCTGAAATTTGACAGTAGCCGTCTACAAGGATGTACTACACGATAGTAAATGTCTTTCCACCATCTGGCGGTGTCGCTAAGTACTTATCGGACTGCCCACGTATATCCAATTGTCTGCCGAGAATTTTAAGAAACAAAACATCTTTTAAAAAATCGAGAACCTGTCCAATAAAAACCATGTTTTCTTAGATATTTGCATTATATTTTCATTGGTTGTGTTAGGTTTGGTTTAAGTCTAAAATAAAAGTCTATAAAAATAAAAAAAAATAAAAATAAAAATATAAAAAAAAAATAAAAATAAAAGTCTATAAAAATCGATAACCTGTCGAAGAATAAAAATAATTTTTTAAATATTCACATCTTTCTTTCATTGACTCTCTTATGTCAGTTGAGGTTGAAGTGACAGTTTTCTGCATGAAAGCTCATTGAATGACACACATGCGGCACGAATCGCCCAAACTATCGCGCATGGACCATGAGAATTCCGAAGGATTCAGGGGGATCCTGTCTACTTTCCTGATACACAGTAAAGATAGCTCGGTCTGGCTTAAAAAAAATGTTGAACCAAGAAACTTAAGCCACTTGTGGTAAGTGAAGGACAGAACTCTCCTTTTCCTCTGAACCACAACCATGAAAACCTTTAGTTTGTGTTATAACTATTGAAATTTGGTTCCAAAGTTTAAGTGCACTTTTTGAATTTTCCAAAATTGTTTACCTTGGAAGTTAGTAAGTTTTACATTCCAACGGCTTTTCTTCCTACTTTTTCGCATAAGTTTTCTTAAAACTTATTTTTCTAAACAATTTTCTAATGAACATCCCATATTTACCCCCAGCGAAACTGGGTACTCAGCTTGTTTCATGCATCTATGTAAATATTTTACTAATAAAATATTTAAAGATGCTTTTAAATTGTTCGAAAAAATAATCATTTTAGTCCTGGCAGCAGCTATTAGTTCGATATCCATTTACCACAATGCTCACACAATATGAGTTCGCCAAAGTTGCGTGCTTGCAATTAAAAAAATATTGTACAATAAGTAAAAAAAAAACCAAAATGGCGCATAAAATGTGAAAATGCATTTTATTAATGGTTGTTGGGAATGTTTTTTTTTGTTTTTATTCTTTTATTAATAAAATTTTCATTAATTGTTGTAGGGCGTTGCGAAATGGAAATGAAGTTAAGATTCAAAGTATATTAAAGCATAATTTATTTTGTGCATATTATTAATGTTCTGATTTATTGCACATATATCTACTTATATATGCATAAATATATGTATATAAGTATATGTATATATATAACTATATACAAGTCATATGTATCTATATGGCACCTATACTTGTGCGTTTATTTATATATTTTTACTTCATGAGCTTTTAATTTATTGTTGCAGTAATGAATGTTTGCAGGGCATTGTAAAATATGTAAATGTAAAACTCAAACATGTATGTATGCAGATGTGTTTATATACGGAAGGTAGTTTGAAAAGAAGTGATTCCAGATATGAAAACAAAACTTTTTCTGGCAAATTTCATTTAATTTTTGGACAATTTAAACGTTTTCTAAAAGCTCGATCCATTTAAATAGTCCAGCAATATTTCAAAGTTTTGAGTCACAAAAAAAAAATGTTAAAAAAAATTTTTCAAGGTATTGAAACTAGATATCAGTTCCACTTTCGACTTCCTCACTGAATGAATCTCTTGCCCTATCTTTTGAATTCAGAAATTCGCATCATTCATTCATTCTAAAATCTAACTAATTCAGCCTCAGTGAAGCTTTCTTGCAGAAGCTCCTAGAAAACACCAAAAGCTCCTACAAAACACCGAAGTTATTTTAAAGCTGGTCAAAAAATCTGAGTTTACCTTTTAACTTCCCCATTCTATGAAAATCATGTTCCCAAACATGAAGAAGCAACGATCTTTATGTTTGGAAACAGAAAATAGTCGCTTGAATCCAAATCTGTAGAACCAAGGTCGTTGATGGAGCAATTCTTAGCCCCATGCGTTTGCTTTTAAATTGCTTTCAGTCAAATATGAGCTGTCAATGCTTCTTTGGAGCACTCGAGTCCGAATCCGAATTTTGACGTCTTCTATATCTTTTTGACTCACTTCAACCCATCTGCCAAATTTTGGTGCAATGCAAAACTTTTCAAACTATCGTCGTATAATTTTCATAGCTTTAAAATCTCTAAAACACTGCAAAGGAATTAATTGAATCTCTGAATACTCATACGCAGTGTATGCCTGAGTTTGCAATGCTTTAGGTCATAACAACTTTGCATTATCTTTTCTGTACATCTTCCAAATATAAAACACTGAATAAACCTCAACCTTAAGTATACAAAAAAGGTGCAAAAACAACAACTTCGAAAGAACATTTTGACAATGTAAGATGATTGGTGGTAAGGGTGACGATGAAATCCATTCAGCGCCATCTTAAGGCACCGTTTTGATGCCCCCTTTAGAGTCCGACCGATACCAAGTTAGCCGATGCCGATGCCGATTAATCGGTCAAAAGGCCGAAAATCGGCCGATGCCGATTCCATAGAAAAAAAAACACGAATGAATTCAATCAAAAACACAGCTTATTTTATAAAACAACAAAAGGAACTATTACATATAGAGTACATTTCATCACATTCATGACAAATTAACAAACAAACACGTGAAAATAAACAACTAAAAACTAAATAAAATTACAAGAAAATTCTGAATTTAAGTACATTAAACTAAAATTTCCCCCAAATTTATAACACATAAAATTAATATTTCCTGAAAATTGCTCATTCTATTTGGCACAAGCAATTAACAAAAGACCCAATAGCCAATATAGCTGAACAAGTTGTTGATGTAGCAAAAATAGATTAAAAATATCTGTAAAATATTGTCCCCTTAAGTATTTGTCATAAAATCCAAACAAATCTAAGGAGAAACCCCCTAATCAGGCAATACTGGGTTGTAACGTATAATAAAAATGTAATAAATATACAAAGCGAGATATGAAAAAGAAAGACAGTGCGATTCAGCTGCAAATAAAAACAAACAAGAAATGAAAGCAGGAAAATCGACCAAAAACAACCGATGTGGCATCGGCCAAAAAAAGCCGATGTGGCATCGGCCAAAAAAGGCCGAAGCCGATGCCGATGCCGATTCTTTCTTTTTTAGCCGATGCCGATATTAGCCGATGCCGATACCAATTTTATTGGCCGATACTAGCCGATGCCGATGCCGATGAATCGGTCGGACTCTAGCCACCTTCTCGGTATTTACATGAAGATAAGGGTTATTGAGGTTTCGGCTATTTTAGAAACCAGTTCAAGGCGTTGGTTAAGGCGAGAAAATTGTTGTTTTTCCTACAGGAGATTCCATTGATACCCTCGAAGAAATGTTCCCGTAGCGTTTCCATTCTTCTTCCCAAGTCCAAGTCCAAATACTTTTGTTATTGTATATTGTTGCAAGTGTCCATAGACACTGACACGTAGATATTCCTGTCCATTCTACACCAGCTATTAGTTCAGACTTGCGCCTAATTAGGTACTTATAGAAGATCTGGCCAACGCCACCTTTTAGTGATTCAAACCTGGACTTCAAGTTTCAAAGAGACTCGGGATCTCTTTTAATCAATTCGTTGCCTTGGTAACATGAATGATGAACGGCAGCTCGCATTTCAGGTCGTCATATATAAAGTACTAAATAGTTTTCTTCTCAAACGGATGGCAACAGCTTTGGCAGCTGGTGAGAAGAAGGATGCACTATTATGGCCAAACTCCATACAGCGCGTTTCAGGCGTTCGGGGTTTGTCGTGTTATGGCGTTTCTGCCGTTACTCACGTGGCAAATGGTCAAACTCCATAAAGCGCATTTCACGCGTCAGCTTGTTCTTCTTACGTCAGATGATGCTAATTTTTAATTGGCAAACTGCTGATTGATTTCGTTGTGAATTGTGAAAAACAACGAAATGAAATTGCTATACGACGTTAAAGACTTTATAGAATTTACTGATTTCATTTTAAACGCAATAAATGCATATCGAGCATTGCAAAAAATAAAAAAAGATTCAGTTGATTTCAATTTGTAGCAATTTATTTTACAGGGATGAGCAAAATTCGATAGACATCGAATAAGCTATCGAATTTCCAATACAGCGAAGACTAAGTTTCGTCTGTCAAAGAATTATGCTAATTTTTAGGAATTTCTCCACATTTTATGTTAAAATATTGAATTTTAAATGTTTCTTAAATGCATTTAATAGCTTTCGTGTAAAATAAATGCATTCGACTTTTGCGATAACAGAATTTTGTTATCGGCATTACCATTTAACCGCATAATGTATGACGTCTTTAGGAGCTCTGTCAGCTGTTTGACGTCGTTAAGCGAGAAACGCGAGAGAAAGTTGAAAATAGTTCAACTTTTGCCGCGTTTCGGGCGTATCGACGCCAAGTCATGGAGTTTGCTTCATACAAATACACTGATTCAACTTTTTCTCGAAACACGACAAACGCGAAAAACCACGATACGCTTGAAACGCGCTTTATGGCGTTTGACCATTACTTTCTAAAACATTTTAAAACTTTCCCATCATCCATCTGGTGCAACTAAAAATTTTGTAAATCTACTCGTAAATTGCAAAGACTGATTCAATGTTTAAAATGTTTGAGATATGTAAATTAGCTGATGATCCCAAAAGAAACTGTCAACTTGCCATGAGGTCTCCTGTCAAAAGTTAAGTAAAGTTTGTGTTGGTGTTTAGATACTGTAATTTCAATAAAATTAATCCAAACAAAAACCCACAAAAAGGTCAAGAAATTAAGTTTTTTATGACTATTCATCCATCCATGAAAATTGGCTGAAAAGGCTGACATGTTGAAGATTCAAGTTTATAGTTTGTGTAAATAATTTTTCAAATATTAGTTTAGTTTTTTGAACACCACAATTTTAGGTGATAAATTTTATTTATTTATTTTTATTTACTTAGGTTCAGGTTTTATTTATTTATTCAGGTTTTCACATAAGTAAGACTTGTTTATATTTTGGCTATACTTATGAGTAACTAGTGAGCAAGGACATCATATCTAAAATTGTGTAATTGCATTCGTTCAATCGGCGTTCGCAACGGTTTCCAACAGCCCACTGATGCGATTTCGCGGCAATTGCCATAAGCGCGCAAATTTAATTTAGTTTATTTATTCCATCACAAGCAAAAACTTCATTTGCTACAAGCTGAGCTGAGCGTACGCTCGCTTACTCAATTAGGTGCATTACCTTCGTTCCGCACGTTCTCGGATTCATGCAATCATTTGTATGCGTTCGCAACTGGGACTCCGCCCAGCGGCAGCGCTGAATGGCGATAAGCGCGTTTAAAAGTGTCGCCATAATTGCTGCCATAAGGATACAATGATGGATGAGTTTTTACACTCAACACATTCATGCCATTTTTGCATACATCACACACACAAACACACACATACACTCACGCACAAACAACATGCATCAAAATGGCTGAGCAGAAGTTGCAATAAAAAGTAAAGAAAAAATTGAATAAATAGTCGGCAGGCGAAAAGGGAGTTAGTTAACGTTGAGTGGAACTAGTGGGGGATTATACAAGTGGGACGCTGGTTGTTGTTGGCTGGTGTGAGAAAAAAACACGCCTTTTGGTTTACTTGCGTCAACTTGCACCGCAAATATTTAACTTTAATGCTTGCAGCGTTGATATATTTCACGTTGGCATGTTGTCGTTTGCTCGCTTTATGACTCTTGTTTGTTTGTTTGTTGAGGTGTTTTTCTTTAATAAACAAAAACCTATACAATTAAGTACCTTTAAAGAGTATGAGATGTAAAATATGAATATAAGAAATTAAATAAGTAGTGTTTAAATTAAATAATGTTTAATGTTTATTAATGTTTTAAATAATGTTTTAAAACTAGATACAAATTGTAAAAAACAATCTATAAAATATAAACACAAATTTAAATATAAAAATATATAAAAATTACTATAATATAATATTTAAGCTAAAAATATATAATATAAAATAATATTTTTTATAAATTTTAACTAGCTGGGCCCTGCGGCTTTGCACGCAAGCTCTCCTGTTTCCCCCGATACGAATTCTTAGCCCATCAGATGTTGATTGAAAAAAAACATGTGTCTAACTATCTTTGATTTCGAGCGTTTTAAAAATTTTGAAGTCAGAAGGCCCATTAAATCATGTGTTCTCACATTTACTCCAAACAAATTTTTATCTCTTGGTTTGCCATGGTAGATTTAGATATTAAAAAAAATTAAAAGCACGTTTTTATTATTTCCCGATTAAAGTGCTTTTGATAAGTTTGAAGTCAGAACGCCCAATAAAGCTTGTTTCTCCATAACAATTTTTAACCCCGTTATTGTTGACCCCGTTAGATTTTGATTTAAAAAAAAAGTGAAAAACACGTGTCAAATTATTTCTTACTTTCACAAAGTTTGAGGTCAGTGGCTTCATTAATTCATGTTTTCTCACAGTTTCTCTATTCAAACATTTAACCCGGCGTTGACCCCGCCCAATTTTAGTATTTGGAAAAATGAAAAACACATATCGCGTAATTTTACATTTGAAGTACTTTCATCATGTTTGAATTCAAAAGGCTAAAAAAATGTGTTTCTCCATACATTCTCTTAACCCGTCGCTGATCCAGTTAGATTTCGATTTTGAAAATAATGAGAAACGCGTGTTTAATTTTTTTTATTTCAAGTATTTTTACAATTTTTGAAATCAATCAATAGGTCTATCGGGTCATGTTGATTTCGAGTCTTCCCGTAAACAAATCTTAACCCATTGTTGGTCCAGTTAAATTTTGATTTTTCGAAAAATTATAAAATACGTGTCGAATTACTTTTGATTGAGAGTATTTTCAGGAAGTTCGAAATCAATATGTCTATTAAATCACTTTTCTTCATACAACACCTTCACACATGTTTTGCCCCTTTACACCCCGAATTTAAAAAAATCCCGTCTTAGCGGAGGTTCATTTTTCAAGATGTATCTACAGTTCAAATTTCATGTTCGTAGCTACAGCGGTTTGGGCTGAGCGATGATGAATCAATCAATCAATCAATCAGTCAGTCAATTAGGGCAAACAATCTATGTATATAAAAATGGAGGCGGTACCACACCCTCTTGTCCAGTGCTCACAACTTTCTTCTAGTCGAATTGTGCTACCACAGAATAAACAGTATACAGAAGGCGCATCTGAAATAATTTTGCGATTTCATTTCAGACGCGGGCGGGAAGCAACAAAGGTGAGGAAAATGTAAAGGGAACCGAGAGAGTAAGCGCGAATTGATGTATTGTATACGCATAGATTCGATTTTTGTTGGGCTTTATTCTCATTTCGACAACAACACGCAATGTTGTTGCGGCTGCGCAAGCCAGCTTGGCTTTACTCGTGCACATTGAAAGTGGTTGATTTGGCAAAGCAATCGCCAAGGCAAATTCAATAGGTAGTTGCAGCATTCTTTGATAATTAGCACAACATTGTAGCAATAGTTTTCCACTTATTATCACTTTCTTAATGCGTCTTGGTTGTTTCAATATTTAACACATATATTTCATTGTAGCCATTTGTACTTTTTACAACTTCTATTTTACAAGCAGACCAAAAGAACTTAAAATCCATTGAATTTTGGTTTTTCTCGTAGTGCTACCACCTTATGTGCCTTTGCGATCGCTCAATCAATTTTTGTATGAAACTGCCTCTCCACTTCTTGTTCTTGTTTGTCAAAAAGCAAGCGGAGAGCGAGCACGAGCCAGCACCAACATGCAAGCGGCACATCGCTTTGTTGCCCAACAACAACAACCACAGTGTGTGGTGCGCGGTCGCAGCTTCTCAGCTCACGCTCTCGCGCTCTGTGCGTTCTCATCCCCTTTACTGCTTCCCCCCGCATCCACAAACGGGTCGTACCGCTGGAACCCGCGAAGAAAATTTTCTTTACACGAGATGCGCATTCTGTATATTGTTTGTTCTGTGGTGCTACTAAGTGGAAAGTACGTATCAAGTTTCACTGATGTGTGTGTGTACTGCATAACTGTCTGAGCATAAAAAATGTGCCACGCCCTTTGACCAACGCCCCATTCCCTCTATTGAAAGATAAGATTAAGTGGTAGGTTCATACCAAGTTTCATTGATGTAGGACTTACAGTTCTGCTGCATAAAAAATGTGCCACGCCCCTTATTCAACGCCCATAAAATTTTAACAGTAGAATGACACATCTATGAAACGACGGTACACCAAATTTCAATATTGTGCGACTTACAATTCCGAAGCTATTCCATTTAAAAGATTTGAGTTGTATGGGCGGTGCCACACCCCCTTGTCCAATACCCACCCCATTCCCTCGGTTGAAGGACATGATTAAATAGTAAGTGTGAATTAAATTTAATTGATGTGTAACTTATGGTTCCAAAGTTATTGTCTAAAAATGTATTCTGGTGACGCCACGCCCCGTTTTCCCGACTTTTCTTTTTTTATAAACCTTCACGTAACAATTTCGAACAAACCCGCCGAAGGAAGTATCCAAGTTGGTCCAGCCGTTCTCGAGTGATAAGCAGTCGAACGGACCACGTTTCATTTTTATATACAGTGGGGAGCAAAACCGTCAACATGTTTACTGAAAGCAGGGGATATCTGCTATAACTTCCATGCCAGTTACAATATCGAAAACGATTACACATCACAATAAAGCCTGAACTTTCGTCTATTCGGTTATGCAAACAAAACGAATTTATTTCATTTCATAAAAAATTAACAAATCAAAATTCACTCAAAAATCATTTTGACAGTTTTCCTCTTGTTACTTAAATAAAATTTTTTATTTTTTTTATTAATATTTGGTCCAAAGACCTTTGTTTTTTATTACACTTTTTATGCGTCTGGGCATACTCTCCACCAAGTTTTGAATTATTTCATGTGGTATGCCTGCCCACTCCCTCTTAACTCGATCCCATAGCTCATCCATGTCGGTGGGGGCATTTTCATATAGTGCCAATTGCCGCTTAACGTATGACCACAAATTTTCAATCGGGTTCAAGTCTGGGCTTTGTGCTGGCCATTGGAAAGTTTGAAACTTTTGATTTTGAAGCCAAGTTTTGACAATTTTCGCCGTATGCTTGGGGTCCCCATCCTGTTGGAAAATTATTTCTTCGACGGGGTAGGCGCATTCATCCACAAATTCCGGTAAATTTGTTTGTAGTATATTGAGATAAATCTCTTTTACCATTATTTTCTTTATTGGGACTAGTGGGCCAATATGCCACCACGTGAAGCAGCCCCAAACCATCAAACTTCCGCCACCAAATTTCACCGTCTCCTTCACCTGCCCGCGCTGAAGGCTTTCATGGGGTCGATGCCAGAAATAAGCCTTACCATCCGACTGATACCGGTTGATTTTTGTCTCATCCGACCAAATAACCCGTTTCCAGTCCTCTACTGTCCAATCTTTCCGCTCTGTGCAAAACTTCAATCTCGCTTTTACATTACGATCAGATAAAGCTGGCTTCTTTTGTTTGATTGCTGCAACCATACCGATCTTGTTCAATGCCCGTCGAACAGTCCATGGGCTTACTTGATGATGCAACTTAACAGCAGCTTCCCGAGGAGTTCTGCATTCATTTTTGCGAAGTAAGCGTTCAATGACACGTGCGTCTCCATCAGTCAACTTCCTAGGGCGACCCCCAACATTTACAACTCCCTCCACATTTCGTCGTTTTTTCACATTTATTACCGTTTGGCGGCTTACATTTAGCAGCCTCGATATTTTTCTTGCGGAATTCCCTTTTTCTATCAAAGCCGCCACTTTATCTTCAAGATCCCGTGATAATTTTTTCATTTTAATTTACACTCCTGTGAAATCCTCAGCAGATCGTCAATCGAAGCAAAAGCCAAAACTCGAATGAGATCGCTTCTAATTACACACCTACGATTCAATACAAACGATTTCGAACAATAACTGTAAAAATAACGGAGCTTTTCCAGTTGATTTCGCACGGTGCACGGCAGTGGTGCAAAACAGTCAAAATGATTTTTGAGTGAATTTTGATTTGTTAATTTTTTATGAAATGAAATAAATTCGTTTTGTTTGTATAAACGAATAGACGGAAAGTTCAGGCTTTATTGTGATGTGTAATCGTTTTCGATATTGTAACTGGCATGGAAGTTATAGCAGATATCCCCTGCTTTCAGTAAACATGTTGACGGTTTTGCTCCCCACTGTATATACCAGGTATGCGCCTATAAAACCGGTAACGACATCTAGCGGTAAATAGCCGAATATTTATAAACTTCGGAACCGTACCAAATGTCATGTTCACTTCTTCTGTCATATGTCAACAATATTCAGTTCACAATTTGTCAAGTTTCATCCAACAACGCATTGTTTGACGCTCCGGAAAATGTCGGATTACGTGCCTACAAATTACGATTTGCGGACACAGTTAATTTTGTGGCGTGGTGTCATATGGTATGACCTTCTAAAACCTGGTGAAACGGTTAACGGTGAACGTTACCAACAACAATTGGCCGATTTGAACCGTGCTATACGCCAAAAACGCCCAGAATATGAAGCCAGGCAACACAAAGTGATTTTCCTCGATGACAACGCACCACCACACCGCACTAGAGCCACCAAAGAATTGGTTGCATCGTACAACTGGGAAGCTCTTGCTCATGCGGCTTACTCACCAGACTTGGCGCCTTCGGATTATCACATGTTCGCATCGATGGGCCACGCATTAACGGAACAGCGCTTCAATTCTCACGCAGAAGTCAAAAAATGGATCGATGATTGGTTTCAGGCAAAAGACGAAACATTTTTTTGGCGAGGCATCCATAAATTGCCTGAGAGATGGGAAAAATGTGTAGCTAGCGATGGCCATTACTTTGAAGAATAAAATTGTAATCATTTCCTCACAATAAACGTGTTTTTTCAAAAATAATTACCGGTTTCATAGGCTTCATAGGTTTCATAGATTTCAAATATATTAAAATATATATTAAAAAATGGATACGAGCAAGGAGAAAATACGCCAAAACTAACAGTTTTTCCCGATAAAGGCGAAAACGCAAGCCAGACGGCTGTAAATCTGTTTGATGCTGATTCCATAACAGTCAATAACACGCAATTTTGGTTTTTTTCGATTCTATTGTGCTAATTTTAAAGTCAACACTATGGTCTGGAAGGCCAATTGTTGAAAAGGTCAATAAAAACACTGCTTCGATTGCCCAGAAGCTAAGTATTGCACATAAAACGGTTCAGAACCACTTGAATAAAACAGGATACGAAAAAGAAGCTGTGAACATCAATTGATATGTGTATAAATACACACATACATGCATACATGATGTGTGTATATGGCAGTGAGAATATATTTTGTTATTTATACTTTCAATATAGCAATAAAATATAAATAATAAAATAAAATATTTAGTAGCACTGCCCAGAGTTGCCAAAGGCAAAATGATTTTTGCAACGATGCAACTGGCATACATAATCCATGCGTATACAACAAAATCATATATGTATGCATTTGTACATTCATATAGATTGCATGAAGTTAGCATTTTCATGCTTCACATAACATTGTAAATTTTTTTCCATGCATGCAAAAGTATGCGTGCAGTGCGCGTGTGTCTGTATGTGTGTGCGTGCGTTCAATAGTGCAAAAGTGTCACTTGCCTACAGCACGGCTTCAAATTCCACCGTATTCAATGGGATTGATTGGGATATTTTTTAAATTTCACTTCATTTCGAAGTCGCCAAGACGCCATTTGTGGCATGTTTGCTGTCACAGTGTGTGTGTGAAGTTAAGCACAAATTCCAGATAGACAGAAATATGCGAGATTATGGCTTAAGTCAGATATTTATATTATTTTTATTTGTGTAATTAAGCCTATTTTTAACATAAAGTTATACAATTCAACCAAAACTCGTTCTTATAAATTTCGTGGTAAGAAGCTTTCCATGAAAGTAATGAAATATTTTCCTTCTTGGATCATTTAGTTCCTACAATGACAAAATTTGTCATTGTGATATCATAGTTTGAAAAAGTTTACCAATTAAAACTGAGATTTGATCCTGTGTCGCAGGTAGCTAACTATCTCTTAGTACTACCCACCATTCCTCCAACGATAAACAAGGATTCCTTAAGGACTTGAGGTAATTTTTCTCAAATATTTTACTCACACACACAAGGAACCCAAGAACTTTTACAGAATCTTGTAAACTTGGTGATTTTTCGCTAATAAATTCAATTCAAATGGTCAAGGAATGAAGAAGTCATTCGAAACCTCTTACGCTTTTACTGGTTTTTAAATAAACTTACTTGCAAAAAATAGTCATTCAGCAATCCAAACTCATACTCGCATTCCTTTCGACTTTCTTTCTTTCGCAACATAATCAAATTATTTCACCAGGTGGATAATTTTCAAATGTTGGACAATGTGAAGGGTGTTAATTAAATTTCTCGACCCTGCTCACCAATGCCGGCTACCGTCATTCATCACCGTTGTTCGGATGTCAAATGGTACACAACAATCAGGCGCGCACGCACACACACACACACACGCAAAAAAGCAAATATCAACACTTAAGCATTGGTCGGTGTTGTTGGCGTTGTTTGGGCGGCAGCTGAAAATAAGGACGCTGGCCTTTTTTGCTACTCATTGCAATGTTTTGTAGTGCACGATGACCTTTCGGGACGAGCGTCAAGACATTTGGCAAATTTATTTGAACAAATGAAGCTGAAGAAAACTTGATACCTTGCAAGGAGTACGCCAGGACATGCCTGCGAGTGGTGATCCGACATCGAATGGGTGGGATGCTTCGCTTTTTTGTTACGTGTTAATGGACGGCAGGTATGCGGGTTTATATATCAAAGACAGTCGGCGTCGCGCAGCCAGCGCCGTCAATCGTTTTGGGAGCGCAAGACTGTTGAGATTCATAAATCTGACACCTGTTGTGTAGGTGTCGAGGGGGATAAAAACTCGACGAAGTAAGTAAGTATGTATGAAATTTTACACTTTGTTTTGGTAAAAGGTGTGTGAAAGAAATGTGTTCGATGCTTCAGAAATTTGTAGTGGAAAAAAGTAAAATTGTTATCTAAGTATGTTCATTGACACGGAACACTTTTGCTACGTTTATTTGTATGGAAAATTCGAAGATTGAGTGTTAAGGCTTTGTGAAAATGCTTTAATAATTTAGATGATCAAAGATCATTGAAACCAAATCAGCAGTCTATTGGGAGTTCATTAACCCATTTTCGGCCGCTGGTCGATTTTTCGACCAGCCACTTTGAAGGAGAGTAGCTCTGCACTTAGACATTATGTCTTTGAACTTTTGATGCATAAAATAGCTTTGATCTTTTGGTAACCCCTCCAAATTATAATTTTTTTTTTAAAGATAAATTTAGAGATGTTGGCGAAGGCACGAAAAAAAGCATTTTTTTAGTCATATTTTGAAGATTCTGAAAAATATATAACCTTTTCAAATTATCTATTAATTATTGATTATTTACGAAGCCTAAAGACCAAATTACCACAATCAATTGATATCCATAAGTTTATGAAAATATTTTTAACCCTTCAGCACCGCGTACTTTTCAGGGGTCGAAAAATCGACTATTGGCCAGAAGTCGTCATGTATGCACATATGTAAGCCAACAATTGTTTGTTTTCATGCTTGATTATTATCTGACTAAAACTATATACCTACATATATATTTGTTTTTATTTGAAATTCAATTTTTATTTATTTATAAAAAAATTTTGTAAAAATAAAAAAACACAAAAAAAATACAAAAATATTCTTGATTAAGGTCCTAAATGTAAGTCCTTAAAAGGAATTAGAAAAATATTGGCTATTTCTGGTAGCGGCCGAAAATGGGTTAAAGAGTTCATTGAATTCATCATTAGATAAATTGAGAAACTGAATAAGAAAAGGGCAATACCTCAGTTAAGTGCACCACTGGATAACGTATGAGAACCTAGGGATTCTTTGACCCATAGGCAGGCAAAGTATTGTTAATTACAAATCTATCATAAATAGGACCTCCGCAGCTGGGGTTTTCACTCAAGACACGGTCTTCCTATTACCAAATGTCATCTTGCTGGCTAAAAACCACCTGCTGTTCGAAGATTTACCGAAACAGACCACATAGCCGATCATACCTTTTCGTTTCCATAAAGTTGGTGACTAATTATCTGCCGTATTCATCACCATCCTTCTAATCACGTCATATCAACCAGATGTCCATGACTAATGGTCCACCACTTGTTCTATTTTATAAACGGAATGCACATCCTTTTATTAGTCAAAGTGGGTCACTGGTACCCAATGTGTGCAACTGTCTCATCATAACACTTCGTTCAATAATGTGTTTGACTAACTAATTAAAACACATTTTTTTTGCCAAAATTCGTTTTTATTAATCAACATAGTCCCCTTTTAGGGAGATACAATCATTCCAACGCTTTTCCAATCTTTCGATACCGCCTTTGTAGAACGATTTTTCTTTGCCTTCAAAATAGGCGTTAGTTTCGGCGATTACTTCATCATTTGAGCCAAATCTCTTACCACGGAGCATCTTTTTGAGGTCTGCGAAGAGCCAGTAGTCGCTGGGGGCCAGATCTGGAGAATACGGGGGATGAGGAAGCAATTCGAAGCCCAATTCATGCATTTTTGCCATCGTTTTCATCGACTTGTGACACGGTGCATTGTCTTGGTGAAACAACACTTTTTTCTTCTTCATATGGGGCCGCTTAATCGCGATTTCTTCTTTCAAACGTTCCAACAACGCTATATAATAGTCGCTATTGATTGTTTTCCCTTTCTCAAGATAGTCGATGAATATTATTCCGTGCACATCCCAAAATACTGACGCCATAACCTTGCCAGCCGATGTTTGTGGATGTTTGGACGCTTTGGGCGGCTTTCACCGGTTGCATGCCACTCAGCAGACTGCCGATTTGACTCTGGAGTGAAATGGTGGATCCATGTTTCATCCATTGTGATGTACCGACGCAAAAACTCCGACTTGTTGCGCGTAAACATGTCCAAACAGCTCTTTGAATCATCGATTCGTTGTTATTTTTGCTCCGGTGTGAGCAAACGCGGCACCCATTTCGAAAACACCTTTTTCATAACCAAATGTTCGTGTATTATGGTGTGTACACTGCCTGCTGATATCTTTAGAACGTCAGCAATCTCCCCCACTTTCACTTTGCGGTCGGACATAATGATTTTCAGTGTTTTTTCAACGTTTTCCGGAATAACAGCGTCATTTGGCCGTCCAGTAGATGGAATGTCATCGGTGTCTGTACGACCACGTTTGAATTCGGCATACCAATAACAAATGGTTCTTTTTGATGGAGCAGAGTCCGAATAATGTTTTTCAAGCCATTCCTGGCATTGAACAGTATTTTTTTTCATTAAAAAACAATGATAAATCAGCACACGGAATTGCTTTGAATTCATTTTTTTTGAAAACTCAAAAGTAGTGTCACTTAAAGCACTGTAACTTGTAAACTAATGGTCGGATTGACATATAATTTTGACAGTAAGCCTAAAAAGGTTCACAATTTCGAAAAAAAATATTGATTTAATATTAGTGCCCCATCTATGTGTCAGTCACACACATTATTGAACGAAGTGTTACTAAGGTACAGTTTACAGGCAACTCTCAATGTTTGACTGTCCCAGATGTGTACTGAAGTTACCGTGCCGTGTTGTCCCCACAGTCAGCCATCTAACAGCTGTAAGGCTAAAAAATCGATCAAAACTAAGAAATATTCCGGCTTTGCTGTTCATGGGCTTCATTGAGGCTGCCTTAGACATCCTTCAATTGCTCATCCCATTCCATCGTCATACACAACGAAGCATTGTGAGGTCATCAGTGATGCGCCAAAAATTGTATTTGGGGAAATATCTGTATACAACTTTTGATTCCTATACTGTAGAAAGTCATACATATTTGCCCAGAGTTTTGTGAATAAATAGATATTTGAGGAATTTTTAACCCCCAAAAACCCTCTTGCATGTGCTACTGGATGTCACTAAACTGTCGATCAGACTCTCGACCTTTAAATTGCTTAGTACCTTTTGACCTCGGGTCCACAACATTTTACCTATTTATCAAAATGATACGTTGGCACATCAAATGAAGGACTAACTCTTTTTCATCTACAGAATCAGATCTATGACAAAAATCATTGCTAGGAATTGAAGAAGATTGAAGTGAAGACGCTTCAATTGATTGATTGATTGATTAATTGATTGTTTGAATGATTGATTGATCAATAGATTGATTGATTGATTGATTGATTGATTGATTGATTGATTGATTGATTGATTGATTGATTGATTGATTGATTGATTGATTTCTTGATTGATTGATTGATTGACTGATTGATTGATTGATTGATTTATTGATGGATTGATTAATTGATTGATTGATTGATTGATTAATAGGAATCGAACATGCCTGGTAATGGCGCCGTGACTCCGGCAAATCCAGTCATCGTTGTTGAGATCCAGTCACATTGCAAGCAACGTACAGGTACGCTCAGTTGTACGAAGGTCCAAGTTCTTTTGATATTATAAATATCTTCTCTGTAGAACAGAATCTATTCCGATTGAAAGCGCGGCAGGACTGATTAACTATTAAACAATACTAAGCAACACTTTCAACTGACGAATGAAAAATTGATTTGTGGAACCAATGTGGGTGTTTACTTAGACCATATACATATTACTGAAACTTTTAAGCTACCCAATATCAAGGGATTTCGAATACTGGTTTATTTTCATCGGACCTAGTTAAATGTGTAAAAAGCCAAGTGGTGATCAAAATGCTAAACTACTTATCCAATGTTACCAGATCAGAAGATTTCCTGCTAGATTTGGAGATTCTTGGCCTTTTAGCAGAATTTTTGGGAAGAAGAATTGTTTAGGAGAAAGTTTAAGAGATTTTGATGGTGATCCATTCCATCCAAGTTTAAAAAAGCGAATTTCAGACGGATCTAATTTTTTTACATATTTTGTTTGTCTTGAGTTGTTGTTTAGCTGAAGCTGAACGAATAAAAAGGCTGCAATAAAATAAAAACTAAATATATTATTATTTTTTTATGGGAAGTTAAATTCCTTAGTTTTAATGACAAACATTATAAGGAAATTGTTTAATTTTTGGGAGGAAATTTCAGCTGATTTTAGGATTTAGGATTTAGCAGTTCTTTCACTAGAAACACTAGAACCCTCATGGCAGCAAATCGAAATAGAAAATACAAGCGTTGTAGAAAGTTGCTAGTTACTCTGAACAGATTTAAAAAGCTCAACAACAAACTTTGTTAGATGTTCGACCATTGCGTTTAAATAAAAAAAATGGTGCAGGGTATTTCTTTATAAAATGAAGCATTATGTTATCTCTGAAAAGATGCGAAGGTGTAGGAGACTGGAATATTTTATAGCATGATAGAGGGAATTGATATGAATGATTGGGAGAGGTCGTAACTGCTACGAGAGGACCTGGTGGCCGCAATGAAGAAATGCTTTATGTGTTCTGTTATAGAAGTTTTACCAAAAGAGGGTTTCATGTTTTCCGTAGTTCCAAAATGCTGCACCAGTTCTTAAGGACTACAGAGGTTTGCACAGAGGTGATATATGTTCCCTGACCAGGAGTTTGTGATACCCAGCAGGTGGCTTGGGCGGTATGAAAAGTACGTGAGTACATAAGTCAAGAAACTGCACATGGAAGTTCTGGAACGAATAAAATTATCGGAATTAAATTTAATACAATATTTGTTCTTTTCGGTTAAGAGCTGATATCCATATTTATTTATTTATTATTTATTTCGTTCAGAGTCGACTCAAACACTCTTACTTTTTCGATACTATTTTATATATGTCGCAGTGATTCGTTACTGACGACAGAGAATTTGTTATTTAATTCGATTGCAACAATTTTATTGTACGTTGTACAAAACTTGTGATATTTCAGAAAATATTCATTGCATCTCGCAGTCCATGAGCAATGTGCGGAAAATTGCATATGACACTTTACGCTCCTCTGTTGGCCGACTGATACGAATTCATGTACTTTCATAGGTCATTGGTTGAAAACACACGTTTGTACTCGAAGCATTTGAAAACAGTGTCGTGTGTGTCGAGTAAATATGTTAAGACCACCGGGCACTGACAGTTATCGAACGGGCCAATACCGCATCTTCCTCAACTCAATGTTGCTTATATTTTTTGGGTTTTGTTGCTATGTTTTTTACATTTTCTTTACTACACACGTGACCCGATGTGTGAGTTGCATTTTTGCGAAAATTCTCTGGTTTTATTTTATTCGAATGCAGTTTTTTCTTGGCTGTTTGGCATGCGTGTAGTTGAAACTGGCGACGTAAGAAATTCTGGAAGTTGGCTCCAGGAAACACAAACACTGCACTTGTAGAACACGTCTAATAGCTATTGGCCTTGACAGACGTTGGCTGAATGCAACACAAACCACTTCAAGTTACGTTGAAGCGATCATTCCATGTGATTTTATTTCAGCAAAACAGCAATGGAGGACGTGTTGTGTGTGTATGTGTTTGGCTGCTTTCGTGCAACACTTTTACTGAGGTTGCTGCAATAATTTTGTAGCGCTTCAAGTGTGCACTTCTAAGAACGAATTATTTAAACTTTGTGGACGGAATGAAGTTGCATTTGAGGGTCTTAACTTTAACCTAAGTAAATTTATTTATTTAAAACTCCATCCTTAACAATTTTTCATGCAAGAAGAACTTACAAAAAGTATTAAAAATTTTCTTAAATTAAATTTCTTTAAGTAGGGTAAAAGGTTCGGTTGTGGGCATAGTTCGGTTGTGGGCACCCCTTCGTATCTTTTGATAGAAAGCAGGCTGGGTTTTTTTGACTACGGCCATTTGTTCATTATGGAACCACGATCTTTTTGTGCCAAATACTGAGTCGAACAGACACGCCTGCTTTGTGCTGGGACCATATATATCTTTCTGTGCTTAAAAAATAAGACACAAATTTTTTTAAACATTTTAAATGGTGTCATAAATCGAAGTGAATCGAGAAGGCGAGTAAAATGCATTTTTATTTAGTAAATTTATTATACTTTGTGATCCAATATTGATTACAACCAATATGTTTACCCCGAACAAATTTTTCACTACTTCTCAAAATGGCTGCCAAATTCGGTTGTGGGCACCGCAATTAGTTCGGTTGTGGGCACCCGTCTTTTAGTGAGTTGGTAAGTTTTGGTAAGTTATTTCATCAAAAATGGTCTTTTAACGCATTTTTTGGTTGTTTTAGCTATATCATCCGAGGGTAAATAAAAAAAATCCTCCGATATCTTTTTTAACGTGCTGGATGTAATTTAACATTGTTCTTCAGATAAGCTAATCACAAAATCGACTGCCGCAGCGTGTGCGATTTCCCGAACGCTACAAAAAGAAGGTGGAAGAAAATTTCGGAGACATCAAAGCTGTCGACGGTGGTGTTTTCTTCTTTTTCTTCTTTTCGTGGATGTTATCGAATCAGGTTAACTGGTGTTGTCCACCTTCTTCACGTCACAGCACTTGAAGAGTGTTGATTAATTAGGTTGAATTTCATTTTACTTTATGTCTTCTTGACAGCCCAGGAGAATGACTTGGTCACTTACATTTTGAAATGCCCGTCCATCTAAAGTGTGCCGACAGGCGTACCAGCTACTTCACATGCGTGCATTGTGCTTCAAATAATTAAAACTTAATATTTGTCTATATTCGTATTGGTTTTTCATCATATTTCCCCGTTTCCAGCAGATTTTCCAAGGGTGCCCACAACCGAACCAAAAAAAAATTTTCGTTAAAAATGACTACTTAACAAAATTAAAAAAAAAACTTTTACATTTGACGGAATCGATTTACTTTTGTCATTACTTGTTAGCTAAGGTCTCTAGCTTTCCATAGATGTCCATATGTCCGATTAAGAAGAACTTTTTAAAAAGTTATGAGCCAAAAACAAAAAGGTGCCCACAACCGAACCTATTCCCCTACTTAATGAAAAATTATTGTTTAAAAATACTAAAAGTTATGATTTTCATTGAAAAAATGTTCTTCTAAAACCCAAAAAGTTTGAATAGAGGTACTGGCGATTTGTTGTAATGAGGTTAAGTTCCATCTTTCGTAGCTATTCAAATCATTAGCCTTATAGCTTCTTAAACGTACGACGGAGATACTTTAGTCTCAGAAAAGTCAGCCTTAGAACTCGTTTCAAATGGAAATTTCAATTATTTTCTTTGGACTCAAAGGCGAACAAATTTAGCTTTTAAAGAGTTAAATTCTCCAATTTGGTTTTTGTTATAAGAGATACTGAAGTGTAGTAACTCTGAATGTATTCAGCTCTCCTGTGGGATTATGTTGTAAGTGTTAACCTTCGACGAGCACGACTGAAGTGCTCTCTACCCAACCTGAAAGTTCTTTTCAGGTTGGGTAGAGAATCACGCCCGAATTTCCATAGCGATGTATATGTGTTTCCCAGCAGAATCTAAGGACTATCAGAGTTTCTCAGACTAGCGCTTGAGATTGCAAATTGGAGAATCTAGGGTTTGAATCTCAACTCAACGAACGTTCACGTTAAAGCTGACTATTTTTCAAGCGTCCACTAGATCTATGAGTTAAAGAAATGCATCTGAAAAAGTTTCCAAGACGCTGTTCGGAAATGGTAAGAAACAATTTACGGAAAAAAGGAACGCAAAGACAAAATTAGGTAAGGGTATAATAATGGAACTGCGAAAACAGCGCACCAAATTGATCTAGCGAGGTCCTCAACCATTCTGCTGTAACCTTCTCACACAGCAGATGGCGCTAGGACCGTTAGCTTGAAATAACGGAGGCAACGTTCCTAAGCGGCGTTAGATGGCACCATCACTTAGGACTACCTACAAAACAACCGATTAAAGCAACCAACACAATGCTGTCTTGTGGAGGCCCTATGCTCCAGAGAGGAGTGAACAAGGGACAAAAAATAATAATAATGGAAAAGCTATATAACAAAAGTCTTAAGGGATGGCTCGCTCTATCACAACATTGGAGTGGCTCGACTCTCTGTTTTACGTTCTCTCTTTTGTGGCACTTGAGGATTCCAATATCATATCGTTTCAGACATTTGTG
The DNA here is from genome assembly GCA_963971225.1 of Melieria omissa. NCBI lineage: Eukaryota > Metazoa > Arthropoda > Insecta > Diptera > Ulidiidae > Melieria > Melieria omissa. Next base: position 125,927,759 of record OZ020267.1, read on the forward strand.
GAAGAATGCTTAGTTAGTCTTAGTTTGTTGATTTGGAACGAATAGACTCGAAATGTTTTTCTTTTCCTTGTGTCAGAATAACGCTCGTACATAAAGTGCAGGATTGTTTCTTCGTCTTCTTTGAGGAATCAATTAATCAAGATTGATCATCAATCACGATAGATATTGTTGTGTTGCAATTTGAGTCTTTAAACATGTCTATCCAAGACTCTTTGGCCTGCGACCAATGATATTTTTCTCCATTCGGATTGGCCTCGGAATCCTAAGTGGACACTGTGTCATGGGTCAGCACTACAACAGACTGGCACTGCTGTGGAACGACGACTGCAGTGAGAAGGGATGAAGACTGCAAAGAAATTGTTGAGCATCTCCTCTGCGCTTCCAATTCTTGGGACAGTACTTTTTGAGAGGACCTGAAAAGGACCTAAAAAAGATGTTCCCAAGTAGCTCTTACCTCTGCGCTTCCGATTCTTAGGGCAGTACTTCTTGAGAGGACCTGAAAAAAACCTGAAAAAGATGTACCCAAGTGGCTCTTTTCAATGTGTATCGGAGAAATACTTCCACGTTGTGTTACCAATGATGCGCTGGGGGCTCCAACACTGACGCATGCAAGATCTATCTGTCTGCTCGTTTCAAAAACTATTGATACGAATAGGATTTCAAATTTTATTGGGCTCAAAATGTGCGTACAGAAATCAAAATGAAAAATTAAATCCTTCTGTACTCATTGGGGAGTGTCTCCCGAGCCGCTAACCAGTGTGCTGATGAAGATTCGACTAAGGTCTGGTAATTGTTTAGATCGCTGGTTTTTTTTACAATGTTGTAGGTGTGTTCTTTCACTCAAAGATGGTTGGAGTTAAAACTGGTTGAAGGCAAATGTATTAAATCAACAAAAGAGGAACGAAGAGTGATAGAAGTTACAAATCTGTTCTATTCTATAGGTTCTATCAAGAAATGCTTAAAATTATATGGCTGCGAAAAACTGGGCCTCGGTCCAGCAGACCTGCGCTTTCAGTAGTTCACATGTCAAGGACAGAACACATATCAATACCAATGATGCAAAACCTGCTATGTGGCTCAAAAAAAAAATCATTAAAAAAAGAATATTAATAAATCAAATCTTGAGAGTAAAAATCAAGTAGACAAATAGCATTTAGGTCAATTAAAAAAAAAAAAAGTCCTGATTTTCCTTTTTATTTTGTGATCATTCTTACAAAGTACACTGCCCGTCTCAGCGGTCGGACGTTAAAATATATTTAAATTTAAATTGACATTGTGACTATTTAAATGCGACATTATTTTTACAAACTGTCAGCAGCATTTGAACCGAACTGTACCAAGCCAAGTAAAGTGCAGAAAACAAAATATAGAAAAAAAACTAATGTGGACAGTGCATTGCTGCGCAAAGTAACATTGCACACATTCGCTCGCAGTTGAACATTTTGTTTTCAAATTACTTCCTAATGAATAGAAATTGTGACAAATAACACACTTGCGCAGACATCTCTAATAATAAATTGAGCTGAAGTTTGGCGTTGGCTTGTGCCACAGACAACAACTGCACGACTGTGCGAGAGAGAGAGATAGAGATGGCAATGCCGATGGCGACAAAAGCTGGAAATAAAATCCTGTTGCTACAACAATAAATTTTAATAAATGCTGCATTTTGCAGCATTACAATTGTTATAGTTGTTGTTATTATTGTTGTTGTAGCTTGAGCACTTTTAATCTGCACTACAACACTAAATCAAAGGTCATAAATCAATGTGCTGGTTGCGTTGAGCGTTGAACTGGCGCGAGCCGACTTCACATTGCTTGTCGGTTGGTTCGTTGCAGCTGGGCTGAGTTCGACTTGAATAGTATTTTATGAAAATTGATTTTAGTACTTAATAATGGATTTGTATTAGTAGTGCAATGTTTAAGTACAGTAAGAGTTCAACTACATAAAAAACTAAATTGTTGGCATCACTCTTAGTGGCATCTGGTGGGCTATTTGTGTCGTCAAAGTGGACACATAGGCTCAGATCAATAAAAATAAGTTATTGACACTTGTTGCATGCAAAAACTGAAGTTGTTTCAGAGGTTCTTATTTGAAATGTTTATGATATTTTATAACTTTTACCTAACTTTATTGATTCGAAAGTTATTAAAAAAAGGGCGGAAGCTGCAATTCCAATGAATTACAAATTTCAAATTTATTTGAGTATCAGTATTTTCAATAATAAAAAGATACAAAATCAATGAAGCGAGAATAATGACATTTTGACACGTGATCAAGGAGATTTTGGGTGTTAACATACTCACTTTTCAAGAAAATTCTGTATAAATTTTCAAGGATATAAAGGATTTAAATTTTCAAAGGACCTTTTTTATATCCTTTTGTTACAAATAGATAAAAAGTCAATTTTATTTAAATTCTTGAGCCGTTCCTCTTTCATTTGATATACATATCGCCATATTCTAACAAGGTTAAATATTTTTAAAACTTTTTTAATTTTTTATCGCCTTCAAAATTTTGAAGTCCTTTTAAAAAGACAAAGAATTTAGAAATGAAAAACTGAGTACACACTATTACTATGTTTTGTCTCTAGTTTCACGCTCATATGGATTTTTTCCGATGTTAAAAATTTTTTTTTATTTTTGTCGCACGGTGTTATATATGTTTACCATATAGATATATAACTATAAATATATATCATCATATCAAACTGAGTCACCACAGCCCTTAACAAAACTTTCAACAAATTGGCGCAAAAACTTCGTCAACATATTAAAAAATTATCATGTATTTTTTTGTACGAGCCAACATGCCAACTTTAATTTGATTTCGAGGGTGACACATTAGTTCGAAATATTTTGTTGGTTTCGCCAACAATATCAGCAATGACTAACTCATGTGTGACAATGCCAACAAAAAAGCCAAATTTCAAATACGGGCGCAAGGATCATGGGAAATAAGACATTTCGAACATATGGACATGTGAGCGCTCACACAGTTTATGGGGGCCGCTAACCCCTAACAAATGAATATGTCATGTGCGTTCCGCAGAAGTCAAATTGGACAAACACACTAGAAGCCACAGTGCAAATAATTCCGTAATGCGTTTAAAAGTTTATAAAACAAGAAGCAGGGGAAGAACGTAGAGGCGTACAGGGCGTTGCCATGGAAGCGTTAATAAATTCGAGCACGCGATTTTGTGCTGCACGTGCGCACGGGTCCGTAATTACGCGGCGTGCTGACGACAGCCGACGAATGTTGGAAAAACAAATATAAGCCGTGAATGTGGTGTGGCTAACTGATAGTAAATTAAAGTTCGGAGACTGGCTTTGAGTCCATTATGTATCAGTTTTAGTTGCGAAAGTCTAGGGAATGTTTTTCTGACAAGAACTTGCGATGCGCCGCGCTTCTACAACTTTGCCTCAAAATCGAAACCCGATTCTCTTTAGAACTTTGTAGGGAGTACCTCATTTTCTGGGAAAACAACTACCGCAATGGCTTCCAGTTTTAAAGACCCAGTGTTTCAGATAGGTGTTGGACGCAGCTGTTCGGGTTGGAAAGCAAAGAGAGACGGAGAGAATGAGAGAATTGAAAAACTTGTTACTGGCACTGAGAAATGAAGTAAGTATGTAAGTAAGTAACCAACCGCGATTCTTACAAGTTTGTCTTGGATAACCCTTGTGTTCCGGGACCAAGAGAATTGTCACTCGATTTTATCTACCGAGTTCATCGAGTAACTCGCAGCACTTCAACACTAACCCCGAGGTTACCGTGTATTGAATATCAGCTAAACTCCAGCATGGACTATCTGATCTCATGCACGGATTTTGATACACGCCCACTAACCTCTTATCCCACAAGGTAGGAATGGGAACTACAGGTGTAACGAGAGACGCATACATCACCGTTTTTACCGATGGCTCTACGTTGGATGAAGGTACAGGAGCTGGTCTCCACTCAAAGACGCTACGGAAGCAAAGGCCATTCAGACTCCCGGACCTCTTTAGTATCTTTCAGGCAGAGATCTTTGCAATCTGGAAAGCTGCTGAACTAATCCTTGACAGTGGATTATCCTTCACAGATGTCACAAACTTCGTGGATATACAAAACTAAGAGCACTGAAATTACTGGGTTCCGGGCTACTCTGGATTATCAGGGAACCAAGCAGCGGGCAAGTTGGCAAGAAAGGGGATCGCCTTGCCTACCATTGAAGTAGATAACTCTATGCTTCCTCGGATATCTGCCCTGTATATGTTTATTGACAGGTTGAGCAAAAAGCACATCGAGTCCTCATGGCGCAGCAGGACGGACCTGCACCTGCACCTGCCGTGCCCTATGGCCTTCCGCGTCCATGAGGAAAACGCGATTTGTATTGACCCTGGAGTCGAACCTCTATGAGATAGGTCGTTGGAGTCCTCACTGGACACTGCGTCATTGGATCTAAGCTTTTCAAATGGCGCTTCTCGTCCAGTGATGTCAGCAGAAGCTGCGGAGCTGAAGAAGTGGGAACGATTCAACACTTCCTGTGCCACTCTGTAGGAACGCCGACCCCGTACCCTGGGGTCAAGATTCCTAGTGGACCTCGAATATGCTCTCCTTTATCAAGAGTTCGAACTTGTTTTGCCTCTAATAGAGACTGATTGGTTAGCTCCAGAACCAGTTAAGAAGGGATTCATGATGGACCAATTCGACCTCCGAGTGGAAGTGCGGTCTCCGCGCCGCACACAAACTTCCATACCTAATCTAACCCCTACGTTATCTTATCTTAGCGCTTTTGTAGCTGCTGGACTATCTGATGATATAACGATGTCTTGCCCTAAGTATCCTTGAGTTAAATTCAACCTGCATTGTACACATAGTTTTAGAATATGCTGAGCGTTTCCTCCATTGATTGAAAGTGTTTGGTTCTGGGCCCAAATAAACCTACACTAAGTTTCTCGTTAGTCTTAGCGTCGTCTGTAAACCAACTGATGATGTGTGGTTTGAAATGATACCCAGTCCCTTTGGTTCGGATGCAGGCAATGGCATTCTTTGCGAAGAATGAAACCTAAGTAATATGATACATAAAGTCGCAGGGAAAGGCCAAAGAATCCACTCCTTAAACTGTTTTGAAAGCACGTATGGGTAAGCAAGCATAGACAACTGCATGGGACTACTTGAGATGACGTTTAGGATCACATTTCTAAAAGTAGATCTACCTTAGCATATATTAATCGATGGAGAATAAGGAAAAGATAACATTTGGCAAAAGGAACTTTATTAGTTTCAGTACGTAATAGAAGGTAGCGTTGAAAGACCGTCGATTTTGCCCGGAAATTCAGCGAAAAGGAATTCCTTCTATGTATTGAAGGGAGACTGCTCTCAAAAAGATATTAATCCCATGTAGTCGCGATGTAGGTATGAATGCCCTGGGAGTATTTGATGAGACAAAATCTATTGAAAAACCTTTCACCTTCTTCTGGTAAATAATGAAGCAATGCCGATATGGATCAACTTAACGATAGGGAATCAACGATGGCCATGTCACTTGTAGCCACCATAAAAATTCAGTTTATTCTGTGTAAAAATCAATGAAGATGGCAGAGGGAGATTACGTAAATTAACCCATTACTGCCTGCATATAGTTCTAGCCAGCGAATTTTGTCTAAATTTACATATGTTGGTAAGGGGTGCTTAGAATAGTTATACACAAAAATGCAGGTATCTACCTGATATAGCACCTGAGATATGGAGGGGGTGAAATTTCACCCATCCGGCACCAGGTGTGCCGAAATATGCATATATTGCAAGAAGCTTGGTTGATTTCTTATTGCCTCTTGAAAATTGCCGATATAATTAATTATTTTTATTTTTACGTTTATTTAATTATGGAAAGCATTATCTATTATAAAAAAGTAGCTGGGGTCTTCAGCTTTCATAAATGGGGCCAATCCCATCTACTAATTCCACCTACCTTCTCCCGCTGGAGCTATTCCTACCTTTCTTCCTACCTAGGACCCTACGACAGTAAACTTGCTAAATTATTAAAATCGATTATCTATTATCTTGACTACTAACAAAAGAAAATGTGTATGACAATGTCGGCGCATGAAATTGACGCCAAAATAAATGACGGTTTTCTATTCTATGTTTTGCACGTAGGTTAGGTTAGGTAGGGAAGGGTGTGTGCGTCCCAAGGGCAGCACTTCCACTCGGAGGCCAAAGTGGCCCATTGTGAATCCCTTCATGGAAGATTCCGGAGCTAACCAGTGGCTCTCAGTTCGGGGCAAACCAGTTCGACCTCTTGATGAAGGAGAGTAGATCCGATATTTCAACTACTGCTGCGCAGGCCAAGTCTACCAGGAACCTTGACCCCAAGGTACGGAGTCGGCGTTCCTGCAGAGCCGGGCAGTGGCACAGGTAGTGTTGGATCGTTTCCACTTCTTCCTCATCTCCACAGCTTCTGCAGACATCACTGGACGAGAGGCACCATTTGACCAGCATAGATCCAATGGCGCAGTGTCCAGTGATGACTCCAACAAGCTGCCTAATAGAGGTTCGACTCAGGGACAGTACATATCGCGTTTTCCTCACGGAAAGGGAAGGCCATATTGCCCGGCAGGTACTGCAATCAGTTCTGCTCCGCCATGAGGACTCGATGTAAGTTTTGCTCAACCTGTCAATACGCAAATACAGGGCAGATATCGGAAGGAGCACAGAGTTATCCACTTCGGTGAGAGGCAGGGCGACCCCCTTTCTTGCCATCTCATCCGCTGCCTCGTTTCCTGCCACTCCAGAGTGGCCCGGAACCCAGCAGAGAGTGACTCGGTGATGTCCGATGCCGCGAAGTGCACTGCGACAACTCTGCACTACCTTTGATTTCACAGTCGCTGATTCCAGCGCTTTAAGGGCTGCCTGACTATCCACACAGATTGTGATATCCGTGGGTGATAATCCGCTGTCGCGGATTAATTCAGCAGCTTTCCAGATTGCATAAATCTCCGCCTGAAAGATGCTACAGAGGTCCGGGAGTCTGAAAGACCGTTGAGCCCCTAGTGCATCTGAGTGGAGACCAGCTCCTGTACCTTCCTCCATCTTAGAACCATCTGTGAATATGGTGATGGAGGCGTCTCTTATCACACTTGTAAGTCCCCATTCTTCCCTTGAGGGAAAGGAGGTAAGTGCGCGCGAATCAAAATCCAGGTATGGAATCAGATAGTCCGTGCAGGAATCTAATTGATGTTCCGTACCTGGCCTCGTAAATGACCTTAGGATCCCAGAGTGTCCATAAGCGTGCTCTTTCCACAAGTTGGCCTCTCTCAGCCTGAGAGCGCCTTTAGCAGCACAGCACTTAATGAACTGCTCTATTGGGTGGAGATGTAGAATCATCTCTAGGCCTGCCTGGGGGGTGCTTTTGACGGTTCCTGCTATTCCCATAGCCGCCAGTCTCTGCACCTTCATCAGTTGCGTCGCCAAGGACCTGGTGTCCGTGGCCGGCCACCAGACAATGGCTCCGTAACATAAGATCGGCCGAATGATCGCTGTATACATCCAGTGGACAATGCCCGGCCGCAATCCCCACTTTTTCCCGAAGGCCTTCTGACAGACGTAGAAGGCATTCAGGCTCTTCTTCACCCGCTCTTCCACGTTGCGTCTCCAAGAAAGCTTGGAGTCGAGTGTGGTGCCAAGGTATTTCACCTCGGGTGAGAGGGTGATAGTGATGCCGCTGAGTTTCGGCAGCCTAAACTCCGGTATCTTGTATCTCCGGGTGAACAGTACCATAACCGTCTTTGAGGGGTTAACTCCTAGACCGTTATGCTCTGCCCACCTAGAGAGTTCTCCTAAAGCAGACTCCATGAGATCACTGATGGTGGAAAGAAATTTTCCAGGGATCAGGATAGTGACGTCGTCCGCATATGCTACTACTCGCAGCCTCCTGGATTCGAAGATCTCGAGGATGTTGTTTATCACAAGCAGCCACAGCAGAGGCGAAAGGACGCCCCCCTGAGGTGTGCCCCTTGTGGTTAACCTCCTCACCGAGCACGAGCCTAGGCTGGAGTGAACCCTTCTGCTACTAAGCATATCGCTGGTCCACCTTACCACTTTCTCGTCCACTTCGAATTTTCTAAGTGCACTGATTATTGCCTCTAGAGTGACGTTATTAAAGGCCCCCTCAATATCGAATATGTTTTGCACGTAAAATTATAAATGAAGGCGAGAATTAACAAAAAATCAATGAAAATGATTCGCAGACGTGAAGTTTTGAGCACCTTCAAAATAAATGACATAATTGAGGAAGAATGGAGTGAGCTCGAAGACATCGCAAGTCTTGGCTGAGCAGACGATATAGACGTAGTGCTTTACCACCCGATCGTGTGATTGACTTGACCGACGATGACAAACTTGTGATCAACGACACTGATCAAAATTTACCATCTGAGGTAGCCGGAGTAATGGAAGTAATGGAGTCACCCAATACATAGAGCTAAAAGATATGACCGTAAGCAATCTAAGCACATTTTCATTGACCAACCATATTCCCATTTTTACATACAACCAACGAATGAGTGGAGTTGATTTAGTAGATAAAGGCATTGCGAACTACAGAATCCGGGTTCGTGAAAAAAAATGGTACTGGTCTTTGATAAGTAATGTGTTCGATGCGGTAAACGCCTGGATATTGCATTGCTTGCTTCAAAATTTTAATAAAAGCAAGCCGATGGCGCAATTCGAGCTTCGACGTGATGTTGTTAAGAGTTGGTTGCCCCCAATTGAACGGAACGTACAATCCAAGAGATCATTTAGCACAGTGACACCAAGTCAAAAACGAGTTCGGAAAGATGGGATTGGCTACTTACCGCAACGAGGAGACAAATACCGTCGTTGCAAACATTGCCAAGGAAAAACCTTCTTTGCATGCATGAAGTGTGACGTGTGCCTGCATCCAAAAAACTGTTTCGAAAAATATCATAATGGTGAAAATCCGACCAAACGAACAACACATTGATTTTATTGATATCAAAACTGTAATAGTTTATAGTTATTATTATTATTATATTGTACTATTAAAATAGCTTCTAAGTACCAAAAACTCTTTTTCTAAGTGCCAAAATAATAACGCGCAATTTTTGAAACTTCGGTACACCTGGTGCCGGACGGGTGAAATTTCACCCCATTCTGGAAAATCATTCATTGTACACAGATAGATAGTACAAGCAATACCAAAAATTCACAGAAGATAGGCAGGGCAATGCACTACATACTCCAGGGAAAACTGCTGGAATTTCCAATATTTACTATTTTTTAAGAATTTTAAACTTCTCGATAAAGTAAACAAAAAAAGTTAGTCAACTTTAAACACAGATTGGGATAACTTAATGTCACAATTCTTCAATATTATTAAAAACGAAATAAAACTGCATCTATTCCAATTCATTCTGCCAAAATTTCAGTCAAATCGCATAACACATTTAGTCAAGGAAGCCAAAGGAAAATCACCTTTCCAGGGGGTGAAATTTCACCCCATCCGGCTGGAATGGGTTAAAGGTCCGAATGAAAACAGTTCTTCGATCGCTCGCTGTGGTCTAATGTAGAACACAGGGCAGCGCCATTTCGAAACTAAATCTCTGCAAACGTCCAAGTTTTGTCTTTGAATTTGTTCTGATTTGTTGTGATGTTATGATGGAAAGATAAGTAATTTAAATCGTGGGGGGGATTCATCTGAAAACTGCCTTCCACCACTGTTTGAACTGCTCAACTTTAACTTCATGGCGTAAGACTTATTAAGACTTAAAATCCGTCTTTCTCAGTAGTCTCATTCCAAGAACCCATTCGAATGCGCAACCAAAGAAGACCAACTAGTCGACAAACGGTTGACAGCAGGCGAGACGCTCGCCAGCGTTGAATTGCTTCACACAAATTGTGCCAACCGTTTCCGCAAAAGTTCAATCTTCATTTTCCTCGAGTTCATATTGCATGATTTCGCAATTGTCTATGCATCGATGCCAATTCCTGCGCAAATATACGAAATATTGTTGCTGTCTATCGGCGCGGCACAAAGTGACAGCAACAACGAAAATCAGTGTCACATTTGCATAAAGTGATTGTGTGCACACGTTCGCCGCAGTCGTCGTCGTAGCCGTGCCGGAACCGTCGTTGCTCGACTGTTGCGTTTTGGCAATCGCCAACTAAGAAGAATGACAACAGGAGGCAAGGCAGGACGTCAGCATCCTTTTGCCAGATTTTGCATGCCACCAAAAATTGGCGCTGAATGGAACAAAGCCAAACCAGCGCCCTGACATGCCGGCAACAAGATGCAAAGTTTGCCAATGCTTTGTGCACAGAACGGAGCGCGACGAGATGCAAGCGGGGCTCGACCCGGAACAATTACTCGTGTTTAATGAGCGCCATTGCTTTCTCACAGCGTCGTATTTACGCTGTCGACTTTGCAACGCAACACTGGACGCTGGCAGTTCGATTCACGGCGGGCAAAGTTTGCTGAGGTGAGCTAAAGTAAAACAATTCGTGCAATATTGATGCTAAAAGTAAAATCATTAAAATTTGTTAACCATTACGCAGCGAACCCTCGAGTCGGCAGTACAAATGCTACAAATAAATATCTATTGAAATATCTGGCCATTAATTGCGTTAAATTAATTAGCACCCTTCTTAAGTTCGTTCGCTAATTAATTAAATTAAACTTCAAGTTCATATCAATCTAATCGATCGATTCAATTGAATAAAGTTCTATCGGTTCCTCTTAAAAACCATTTGCAAGTTGTAGAATAGATGACTACCAAATTAGGGCTACCGAAATAAACTTTGTATGTGTTGTTTGTAGGCTTTGGAGCGAAATTTGTTGTTGTGTTGTGGGTTTCATCTGCTGATGATTGGTAAAACACTTTTATAGAGTAATTGTTATTGTAATAGCAGAAGATTTAATTAATGTTTTGAAGCCTATGAGAAAGTTTGCAGTACTATTTGAAAGATTAGCAGCTCATTTGCTGAAACAGTGTTGCCATATGCCTGAAATGACTTCCTCTTAAATCTAAAAAATAACTTAAATTTCCTTCCGCAAAAAAAACCATTTTATATACATATATATATATAATTTTTTTTAATATTTCGTTCCAAAGTATAAACAAATCTAATAAAAAATATATTTCTCGTAAAAAACTCTATATAAATATTTTTTCTGCTCTTTTATATCTGAGCAGATATCAAAGAATTTAAGTCAATATACAGTTTGAACTTAAATTTTCAAAGCAAAAATCAAATGAAATGAAACATTTCGCTATCAAAATCGCATTTGGAAACTTCATCACAAAAAATGGCATCATTCCAATCTTTCAAACGCCAGATCAGATAAATCTAACAATTCAGTGAATCAGTAAATTACAGTCTCGGAAACTTCATCCAAGACAATTCTTCCTTCCGCGAATTGTCCAAAATTAATGGGAACGAGATTCTGGGAACAAGATATAAAAAAAGGTGGATTTTTTAGGGTCGTGCAACACTGTTCATTCAAGCTTAGGAGAAAAGCACTTAATATTTCTCCTTTCTGTTAATCTTAGGAGAAAAACTTTAATTTTTTTCCTAAGCAATTTTTCCTTCTAAAGTTACCTCCGAAGTTAAAGGCTCCGATTTGTTCAAGTCTAGGAGAGAGAAGAGAGGAGAAGATCTAGAAGAAATTCTAGTAGAAAATGTCTGGAATGTGCCGGAATTTTTTCTTATTCGAATGAACATTTTTTTAGCGATTTAAAATGAAGAGGGTCTCCAGTGGAAGAACCAATGACGAGGACCAACTGATTGATGTGACCAACTGAAAAAGGCGCGTGCAAGAAGAACACGAAAATCTTCCAAACGACATACCAAATAAATCTTACATTTCAGTAAATCAGTAAATTACAATCTCCTAAACTTCATACACAGCAATTCTTTCTTCTTTCGCCGAGATGCATTCAAGCTTAGGAGAAAAACTCTTAATCTTTCTCCTAAGCAATTCTTCCTCCTAGAGTTTCCCCTCAGAGGCTTCGATTTGTTCAATTCTAGAAGAAGATCTCTGAATCTTATTCCGCGATTCCTCCAAATCTAGAAGAAATCCTAGTAGGAAATCTTGTTATCCAAATGTGTCGGAATTTTTTCTTTTTCGAATTAACACTTTTTGAGCGATTTAATATGAAGCATAATTGGCTTGGCCATGTCTGTTGCTGGAGGTCCACGGCGAAGAGGGTGACCGTGTCTCCGGTAGAAGGACCAGGACGCCCCTTCATCTCTTGATGTGACCAACTAAAAAAGGCGCGCGCAAAGCAGAGACACCTGGAGAGAGCTTTTGCGGAAGGCCTTAGCCCGGTAACGAATTGTTATGGCCAGTTACGTAAGTAAATAATTAAGAATATTTGAAGAATTAAATTTTTTTAATTGCATGTTTAGTGTGACCTAAACTTCGCGCTAGGCGCTGCCGGGTTAACCGATGCCTCTGAACATCTACGCTGCTTTCTATGCAAGTTTTGAGGCTGTCATCCTTTGAGGGCATCGGTACAAAGTGTCGAAACCAGAGTTAGCTGGTTAGTTGATTAGAGTGGCAATGTCTAGGCATCCAATACGTACGTGTGTACCCTTTTCCTACCACTATACCTGATTAGTATTATTATAGGTGGTTAGTCCTCTTAGTGATGGCTTAGAATAGCTTTCATAAGGTATTTCACTTTTTTCTCTCAGGCATAGAGAAAATAGAAGATGATTTTCTTCCCATCCGAGTTTTCGCAGCTGTGACAGCAGATATTGTAGGGGATTTTGGCTACGTGTTCTTCTTAGACCAATGACCCGTAATAACCGCATTAAATCTCGCTACATTCCGCCGTCCTCTGTTTAAGAGGTATGTGGATTTGTTCTTACTGTATCTAGGACAAAGTAATCTGCTGACTCTGTAGGATTACATTCTCAATCATTCATTATTCTGTTAACAAGGAGGTTCCCTGAGACGGCGCTGTTGATTAAGACTAGTTGACTACCCCCAATGTTGTTGTGCTCCGACACTGAAAATAGGGTAACTCCATGCTCCAAATTAGCGATCTAGTCTAGATGAAATATTAACCGAATCCAGTGCTTTCAACGCAGCTAGACTGTCAGATCGTATTTTATCTCCGTATTATAGGAGGTGCTTATCAGTGCCATCAAGCCTCTCTGATCCCAAACAATTCCACCTGGAAGACTCTTGCAATATTTGAGAGTCGAACTGAGACGTTCAGTCCCAGCTGGCTTCACGAAACTCCGCTTTGAAGTTTGGGTATAGATATGGGTATAGATTGCACGTATCGCTGTTATAATTGATGTGACCTCTTTCCCATCGATGTGGCCTTTTTTCTACACGAGAAGGTTTCGGATATAAAGTTTTTTCTAAAAACTACAGTTGTGGTAATGTAGTTTGACCATGCGATGAGGGCTCCTACCCCCTGGGTTAGTAGATTACAAAGCCTATATGGTCTGTTCTCGCAGCATCGTGTTTCACTCAACTCGGGAATGCTTAAATATTCGCGATATTTGCGATATTTGGTTTATACACCAACATAAGTAAGTACTTTATATTCTATATGTGATTTCTTAACTTTACTATAACAAATGGTGCCACCCAAAACTACTTAAAGTATTAACGACATTTAGTGCTGTTGTCGTTTTAGGGGGTTGCATCACTTTGGAAAACAATCCTTCCCCGTTTTTTTACTAACATAAATAATGCCAATTTAATTTATATTTTCTGTTACAATGTTTTAAAAATAGTTTTGAAACTAAATATCTGAGATTACTTTAAGCGATTTCTGATGTTTTTAAAACTGTGGAGTTTACTCAAAACCATGTTTTGCTAAATGGATAACTTCGGTAATTTTCAACTGATTAATCCATTTTATTAAAAAGTTAAATAAAATTATTTAAAAATCATTCATTTTTTGCAATCATCAAAATTTTTGCAATGTGCTTTTTCTAATGAAATTTCGATTACAGATGCTTAAAGTTTTTACTTCGGAAAAATTTTTGGCAAATTTTTTTTTATCGATTTCAAATAAAAAAGTTTTGAAAAACTGTTTTTTCAGGCGCTAATGGACTATGAGAGATTTTCAATACTTTATTTTATCTTGCTTTTTCCTTCCTTTCGAGCTCAAAGTTGCCTGAGAGCAACTTCACCAATTTGTCATCTTATATCAAAAGCCACGATTGATTAATGGGTTTAATTTTAGTAGGCACCAACAAAGTAATATTTAAAAAAATGAATTCGAAACAAATTACAAAATTTTTACTGTTATCCCCAAAAGAATTTGCAATAATTCCACTTTACGTAAAATTAATTTCTTTTGTAGAAGTTAAGTAAAATTTTTCCAAATAATGAAAAAAATTCCGCCTACCTCTCATATAAAAATAGTTGGTGGTTCTTGGTTTATTTTCTAAATTAAGTAAACCATTTGTTTTTGTATACCACGGACCACTAACAATTCGCTTTAAAAATTTCATATTCATTGCATTATTCATTATGGAGAAACAAATTCTCCACCAACACCAAACTGATGTAACCCCTTAAGTGTTGTTGTTTTGTTTTTGTTTTAGTTGTTTGGTCACGACTGATAACTCAATTTGGTTTTAATGGTTGTGTTGGCGGCAAGTTTGCGCGCCACAGGCCATGCGACGTGCCACCGAGTTGAAGCTGCTTCTTGCTTCTTACTTAGCTGGAAAATCAATCATGCCGAACGAAAGCGATTTTTCCACAATTTTAATATTTTGCCGCCACGACGATATGGGGAATAGTTGCGTGCTGTCGGAGCGGCCGGTACGACGCAGTGCGGATAACAAACATGTGGGCGGCGACCGCTCCACATTAGACACACGCGTCATGCGGCGCAGGTGCGCTGGCTGCCGAACGCAGCCGACGAAGCGATGCTGGCATGCGAACACTTCGCAGAATTCGGTCGTGGGAAAGTGAGAAGCTGCTGCAATTAGCTGTCAAAGGAAACGAAATTTCATTTACACATGCGGCAAGTATGGGAATACACACGTACACACATATATATAGAGTACAAATAATACAGATGCGAAGGCGTCCATCCACTGCTGATTGACCAAACGCGCCGACAGCGTAAGAATGCGCTGGCAACAGGATAACCGACCAGCAGCGACGCAGCACTGAAGTCATAATAACAAATAAAAACCCATTAGCCACTGTGGAAAAAGGCAGAGTGTGCGCGTACTTGAGCGACGCAGCAAATCAACAAATGATGCAACCGAGTGAGGCGCGTCTCAATTGGCGCTGCCGCGTTGCGTCGCATCGCGTCCGCTCAAATTGACGTTAATAATGCCATCATGGCAACACACTGCGGCAGCGCTTCCAGTCCACGTAGCAAGTGGCACAGTCCCCAAAGGAGCAACCGCAATATCGAAATCATAAAGAAGCGCCGGACACAAAAAGGCGCAGCGAAAAAAACTGTGCGCGCCGTCCACAGGAAACCCCCAACAAATGCCGAAGAGAAGAGCAAAACGGCAACGCCGAAGAAGGCAAAAAAGAAGCGCAGGCTAATTTATCATTAATCGTCCAGCAGATGGCTTGTTGGCTCGACTGGCTCGTGCACTGCGCTCTGCCGCACATGGCACAGCGGGGAATTTTATACGCCATTCAAATATGAGCATTAAAAATACAAAGAAAAAACACAAAAACTATCGAAAAACTGCTCGAGCTCCTGCATACAGAAGACAACAAAGAAAAAATAATATCCAAGGCAAATGCAGCCAGACTGTTGGAGCGAAGCAGGTTGTCAGGCAGCAGTCTGCAGTCTTCGGGTGCTTCACCCCTCCACGCCGCAACTAAAGATGTGCTAATGCGCTCTGCGACACGTCCAAGGCTGTGCGGCATGAAAACATTTAATTTTGCTTCCGTCAGAAAATTGATACTTCCTTCAATAAACGGCTGTGGACATTTGCGAAAAAATGCTGCAATATGAAATTTAGAAAAAATGTTCGGAAATTGAGCGCCAGTTGATATTATTTTAATAAAAATTGATTCAAAACAAGTAAACCAAAGCTTTTGTGTAAAATTCGAATTTATTTTATTTAAATAATTTCACTTATACATAATTTGGATCACCCTTACATCGGTAAAGTATCTATGAAAGATGAAGGTATATATACATTTTTTGTTTGTTCACTCTTCCCTGGAGCATTGGGCCTCCACAAGGCTCATTGCCTTGTGTTGGTTACCTTAATCGGCTGTGTTGCTCTGCCAGGGTATGTGATTGGCCTGCCGCAGGTATAGTAGTTTATTGATTTTAAGAAAGTCCTATGGACTTATAAGAGCAACAAAAGCACGTTTGTATCCTGTGAGAGCTTTGAAAAGCAAAAGAAAGATAGAGAATGTATTGAGAAAGTTATGAAGATGTCAACTTGGTTACAATTCAGACGGAAGCATCATAAAGTTGCCAGAATTAAAAGATAAAGTTATTTGAACAAAGTTAAATAAGAGATTAAACGTCAAGTGCCACTTTTGATTAGATTAGGTAGGGAAAAGAGTCTGCGGCACAGACCGCACTTTCATTACGATACCAACATTTTTCTTGTCATATTTTCCTTTGAAGTTTATCAAGAGTCTCAATCTGAGGCAAACCAGTTTGATCTCAAAATAAAGGAGAGCGGATCCGAGGTTTTGGAATCTCGTCAGGAATTTTGACCTCAGGGCATTTCCTCCGTAGGCATTTCTGCAGAGCAGTGGCGCTGGAAGTGTTGTGTCGTTTCTACCTCTTCGTAATTTTCACAGATTCTACAGTCATGAGCAGCGCTAAGATGAACATGCTTCTGCTTTATAGGATAAAACTTCAAAAAATCTATTAAGATTCCTAACTATTAACTGGTTTTCGAATACAAAAAATGATTGAGCGAGTAGCTTTGTGTGGTAACTTGATCCATGAAATGATCACTGAACCTGCATATCTTTTTTTTCAAATCCTCCAAATATATCTTTTGTAAAAAACAAAACAGATTGTGGTTACCCAATATGATTTTAAATGGTATTGGGCTCAAAAGTTATGTACAGAATCACCAAAATTAAATTATATGGGCGCCACAGTATCCATGGATTAAATCAGTATTAGCGCCGAAAACCATAAACCCAACTACACTTGTTGAAGCTGTAACTGGGTCCAAAATGGATCCACTTCATTGTCTTCTCGGTCAATCCTCTGACGGGATAAGCGTTGCGATCAACGCTTATTCATCATCATAAAAGATTCTCTCCTACTAAAACTACATCCTGGCCGTAGTTTATACGAAGTTAATAAGTTATTAGTTCTGTTTTGCCCTCTACTTTTGTATGTAACCGTTCAAAGGTCAGCTGCATTCATCGAATATCTTCTAACAACTAAATTAGATTACGTTACCTCGAGTAGAACTTTTTAACTGATCTTCAATTTATCGACTTTAAAAAATGGCCAATGAAGACTGCCAATCAGGACTGACACTTTCCTCAAAATGATTGAGCCATACTAAGAGTTTTGAAATTTTCATGATCAGTTATTATTGCAGCCATCTAAAAGTTCTTGGATTGAAACTGAAAGCATACGTGGATAGTTTTTAATTGGTATTCCCATTTTTTTTGTTTTCATTGCAATTCGACCATCTACGGTGGAATTTTATGAATCATACTTAAAATTTACCATCAAAGAAAATCCTTTTTTAAAGCTAGAAGAGAGTCAAAATTACTCCATTGCACAGTAATTCGTTCCATAGACAAAATTCAAAAAATTCATAGTCTCAGAATTTAATGATTTTCATGTCATTTGAAAGGTAAAACCCCAACTAAGAAAACTCAGAAAAATCTGTGCTAAAAATTAATTAGTGTGTGTGTGCAAAAGCCGCTCCAAGTTAATTTTAAACTTTGCATTGGGGTCTTTTATTTCTTTATTCGATGACTTTCTAAAAGAAAAGAAAATCTTTCGTATTATTTGCCATTCCTTGAAGCCAAATTAAAAAATAAAACTAAAAATATGCGAAAAAAATGTTAACCCTATCGGCATTTAAGGCTTGTTGGGCATTCTAGTCAATATTCTTTTACACACCTATTGGTTTGTGAGACCGAACACACAGTCTTATATTAATTTCTAGGGAAATTAGGACAGAAAAGAATAGAAATATAAGCATGAAAATCTTATATAAGTTAAATAGTTTCACATATTCATCTAATGAATTGGGATCTTTGGAATATCTGGAAAAAACTATATCCAAAGCAAAATGTTTTAGAGATCGATTTGTGTATTCGTGTTTCACAAAATTGTGTGTCCAATATAATGAAAGGTTCTTTATTACACTACTTGACAAAAAATGAGTTAATCGTGTGCACCTAAAAACTGAATTTTTTCTGGACTAACGTTTTTCCTTACCTGACATATTTTGGTCCAGAAAGTTCAATATAAGAAATACTTATACATATGTAGTCTAAAGACGACAATTTACTTCTATCACTTGATACCATATCTTCAACATTGAACAACTGCAAATAAAAAAACTTGGTTGAAATAGTTATGTCCTTGAAATTTTAAAGTCATTCTAAAAGGACATTGGATCACAAAATGAAAAACTGACTAATCCAGGTTACTATTAGTGACCTCTAGTTTCACACCTGTATCAACATTTGGATGTACTCGAAAAAAAAACTACATATTTTTTTTGTGTCGTAATAAATATAAAGTTGGTGTTTTCGACTGCTTCATAACTTTGTAATTTTTCTTTCGAGATTCAAATTGACCCATGCAAATAGGAGGTACAGGGTTAAAATGCTCCACAAAAATGTTCTTCGCAATATTTTACATGAACATGCTGAACACGTCATATACCTAAAATGTGAGGTTACATGGTTTTCGTATGCCGATTCATCATTAGAATGTGCAAAAAGGGAAAAACTTTGACGCCCCCTAAACAAAAATTCAGACGTAAACTTTCAAAACGGTGATACACGTATATTTTTTTTTGGCCCTCTCTACCAGAATCCATTGTCAGAACCTTGTTATTAAAAAAAATCTGATTTTGTTGTGCAGTGTCATTACATATTTTTGAAAAATTCTGGCATTCAATTCTGTGATACAGTGCACGATTTATGTAGATCAAGTAATTCTGATTGCTATACCTAAACATACCCCACAAGCAGTCGTTAGGTTGTAAATAGCTCAAATTATTTAACTAGTCTTCAATAGCTCAAATTATTTTAACTAATCCTCCTTTGCGACTACCAACTAAGCTAAGCTAAAATTTTCCGTAAAAAGAAATTTGCCAAAAAAATTAGATTTTCTGTAAAACTTTTAAAAGTAAAACATCTGCACGACTGACACTTCAGCGAGTCATAAATCTCGACTTACTTGACAAATAAACATTTTGACACACATAAAACATGCGGATACTTGTTCGTACGAAGTGAAGATGAGCCGCGGCTCAGATATCCAAAGCACTTCGAGATATTTTTCGCTCTGGTGGCATTGACGCCGCCTTATGTTGAAACGCGTGTACCGCATTACTTTTCGAGATTAAACAAAGTGTTTGTTTGGTGAATTTATGACACCAGTGTTTCCATTGTTTACACTAGTCGCGCACAGCGCCAAAGAAAAATGGCACATTTGCTGCTAGTTGGGATATGCTATGCGTTGGTGGAATTGGCCGACGCGACGTTTGAGGCGGCTGCCGTGACCTTTGATATTTCTTAGCGAGTTTGTTTTGTTTTTGTTGTGTTTAATGTTATCAATCTTCTGCTTATTAGGGATAAGATTACAATCGCCTTTGCAGCCGCTGTGAGCTGCGAAGGATAAATATGAGATGCTAGCAAAGTGACGGGCGACGGCATGAAGTGACGAGCATTTCATTCAATTCTATTCAATGTGTGTTGAGGGCACTTGAAGAAGATAAGGACACTCGAGGAAACTGAACATAAACACAACTATGTACAAATGAATGTGTAAAGTGTGTGCTGATTAAATGTTTGTTGACGGGCATTGAAGGCGTTTGGGAGATTAATTTTTTGGAAAGTACGCGCCACATTTAAATGCCTTTCAAGTAGGCAGATATAGAATGCACATAAGTACAAAGGATTTGAGAACATAAACAGTTACAGAGCAACGGCGCCAGAATCCTTTACAATGGTCAGCGTTGCTGTGTTCCAAGAAGCGGCGTCATCGGAGCTGCTCTCGAACAGCAGACAGAAGGAAAGATTTGGGCACTCAGCTGCTACAACAAATACTTGGAAATTCAAAACTGTGTGAGCGCTAGCGGCCGCAATTAAGTGGCTTCAATGTGCCATATGCGTTTAGATAAGAGATCCGTCCTACTCGATATGTAGATAGTGAAATGTTTGCCTGCTGTGCGGCTGACTTTGTAAAGGGTTGCCGAGTGACTCAGCGGAGCGTTCGAGTGGGAATTGCTCGGACTAGGCAACTATCGTTGCCGGTAATCGCAGCACGTGTTCCAAGCAACAAAGTGAAGATTTATTATGGAGCGTGTTGAACACTGAAATGCGCATCGAAATACACTGGTCAGCATACATTTTGGGGTTTCATTGTGATCATATTTATTAATTTCCTTTCATATTTAGTCACATTTATTGGTCATTTGTTAAATAGACAAATGAAACTTTTAAAAGCTTAATGCTATGTTAAATTATTTATTGCCATAAACAATTATAAAGTGATTTCTAAACTAAAAACCCAAACACATTTGTTTTGTTGACTTGTGTAATCAATGATGACCTCATAACTCAGCTGGCCAGCTTGGCGCCCATACCTGGTCGATTAGTTCAACAAATTAACACAAAAACAACAAAAATATGATAAAGTCATTAGACTCACGATCCCATAACTCAAAGACCACATAAAATCATTTAAAAAAAAAATGCTTTTTCGAATTTGCTGTTTGCTTATTTTCAACACAGCTCGGGAAATATATTGAAACATTTTATTTCGACCACTTTTTCAGGTCTACGTATACATTCATAAATTTTCGAGCATGTTGTTGTTGTTGTTGTTGTTGATGCTATGATGGCTGAGAAGAGAAATGTATGCAAATATCTTTTAATTGGAGCAACGGTAGCCCCCGACTCGAAACACGCATAACTTGGCTGCGCTGCTTGTATCTATAAATTCCCTTTTTGTTGTTGTTGTTGTTATTGTCGTTGTTTATGTGCGTTGTTTCCATTGTGCAGTGCGTGTGTTGCACTATGTTCGTTGTCAAGTTGGGCGCATGTTAAATGGTTGCAGTCGAACTCAAACATGTTCGATGCGCACTTTTTGCTGTTAGCCGTAACATTCTAACGGGATTTTAAGTGTTTACCTTAACATTGTAACGGCGTTTCTGTTATTTGCCATAACATTTCAATGCTATCGCTGTGTTGCTTGTAGTTGACGTTAGCTGCAGCCTTGCTTCGCCAGGTGGCGCTCTTCAATTTCAGCAATTTATGTCTCATGCAGCAAGTACGAACAGGTGTTTGCCACAAACGTCATTGAATAAAATACGCCTACATTTTGTGTAATAATCCGATGATGAATCGATTTTAGTTTTAATTAAGTAATTTCGTCTCAAATGAAATGACTGTCCGTTTTCATTTCCGTTCCCGTCTCTAAAGGTCTTTTGTTAAACCAAACAAGAGAATCACCCTCCTGACATCCCTTAAAACTAGTTTCTAGTTTTCGAAAACAATAAAGTTGATAACTTTTGCTAAAGGGAGCAGTTCAGAGGACCCTTTGTAATAAATGAATAAGAAGCACCCTTAAGAGGTTTAAAGCGAACTACAAGAAAATCAGCTTAGGTATCTCTCTACTTAATTTCCTATACCGCTTATGTAAATAATTAACAAAATATTCTATCTTTTGGCCTTTTGAATTTAGAAAGCATTGGTCCGGTACTAAAGTGGTACAGGTTGGCAAACGTATTCCCTATAGATTACTCAATATATCCGGGTTGAAAAAGATAGCCCCACATGTTTGAAGGTAGCGCTAGTCCACGATCTCCCTAGCGTAACTTAAGACCTCCTACCAACCCAATATTGACATAAAAAGTTAAAGAAGAACACATTTCCTTGAAAAATATCCCCTTGAAAATAGGTCGTTTATTCCCATACATTTAGAGACCATGTACACAGAAGTTCACTGCAGGCACTCTTTAATTGTTTTTAATTAGATTAGGACAGCTCCATCTGTGTCTGCAAAGACAGCCAAGCTGCGCTCATGGCCACCAAATTCGTCCATGATAGTCAAGTTCTGCTAAATTATGTCTGAAGATATAAAGCTTGACGCTCCAGGTCACATACGAATTTTGAAAACGAGACCTTAGACATTTTAGCTAGAAGGGGCTCTAAGGCTGCTTTTATTGGCCCTAAACCTGGCCGTCTCTCCCCTCTGCGGTCATCAAAGCCACTTCTAAAAAGTGGGCAGGCTGGAGCGGCTGCAGATGACGAAACTTATGTTTCCCTTCATGGGTATCGCAAGGGGTCTTTTGGAGTCTCCGAGTGTACAGCGAAAATAGTAAACTAGCTTGTCTGACCTAACGTATGCTTTCCGTGATGAGCCATGTTCTATGAGAAAATCACTTGGGTAATTTTGGTATATCTGACAGTGCACCATGTCCTGTCAGTGCAGAGAATTATGAGACGTTAAACCACTTTCTGTTTATCTGCCGCCTTCACCGGAATCAGGTTTGAGACATTTGGCATTGATGTGTTGAGAAGCGACTACTTTGGCTATTGGGCACCAAAGGATTTACTCAGATTTTTGCGGAGATCATCTAGATTTGCACTAGACTAACAAGGTTCCTGTAAAAGAAAGAAGCACCTGAGGGACAATCTCATATCAGGTACAGACTTGGTATCCAGAAGTTTAGGAAACATACTAAAATTCCTATCGAAAATTGGACTCAATGAAAGCCTTTGAGGTCCAAGAAGGGGGATCTACTAGGTCGCAGTGCATTATCCCCATCAATAATAATCACAAGGATGCCAATGGGGTTCAAACCCTCTAAATTCAAAAATTTCGAGTGAAAAATTTAGTTTGAAATTGTATTGAAGTCAAAAGTTGTATGCACCATTGGCGCACACAGGGAGTTCTGGGATTCAGACCCCTGCCCCCAAACACAAAAATTGCAGATACAAAATACGGTTTTGAATGGTATTCGGCTAAAAAGTTGTACGCAAAG
The DNA here is from genome assembly GCA_963971225.1 of Melieria omissa. Classification (NCBI taxonomy): domain Eukaryota; kingdom Metazoa; phylum Arthropoda; class Insecta; order Diptera; family Ulidiidae; genus Melieria; species Melieria omissa. The sequence goes on from OZ020267.1 coordinate 125,950,932, forward strand.
CCCCCCAAATGAAACGTTATGTGCGTCACTGAACCCTACCTTCTCCAAAAATGAAATCCTATGTGCGCCGCACTGAGGGAACCTCTAGCTAAGGTGCTATGGGCATAAAGTATGTCTGAATGCTTCGCTTGGAAGGATTTTTCGACGAAAAAATAAAAGTTTACGCATCCAAAATGTATCCTGTTCTTGGTTGGTCTTCCAATGTAAGTTTCTGCGTTCAAAGTGTAGGGCATCTTGGAGTTACGCATCCCTGAATTAATAGCCTTGATGGAATATACCTACTGAATGCAATCTACCTTTGAATACAATTCTGAATTCAAAATTCAAATAAGGTTCCCTACTTGTTTGAATGCACTGACTTTGATTACAATTTGAACGACTAAATTCACAGTGAAACAGTATTTGTTTACTCTTTATATGAAATAACTCGGATACCTTTGTATAGAACAAAGGTGTTGTTATTGTCGTTGTTTATGTGCGTTGTTTCCATTGTGCAGTGCGTGTGTTGCACTATGTTCGTTGTCAAGTTGGGCGCATGTTAAATGGTTGCAGTCGAACTCAAACATGTTCGATGCGCACTTTTTGCTGTTAGCCGTAACATTCTAACGGGATTTTAAGTGTTTACCTTAACATTGTAACGGCGTTTCTGTTATTTGCCATAACATTTCAATGCTATCGCTGTGTTGCTTGTAGTTGACGTTAGCTGCAGCCTTGCTTCGCCAGGTGGCGCTCTTCAATTTCAGCAATTTATGTCTCATGCAGCAAGTACGAACAGGTGTTTGCCACAAACGTCATTGAATAAAATACGCCTACATTTTGTGTAATAATCCGATGATGAATCGATTTTAGTTTTAATTAAGTAATTTCGTCTCAAATGAAATGACTGTCCGTTTTCATTTCCGTTCCCGTCTCTAAAGGTCTTTTGTTAAACCAAACAAGAGAATCACCCTCCTGACATCCCTTAAAACTAGTTTCTAGTTTTCGAAAACAATAAAGTTGATAACTTTTGCTAAAGGGAGCAGTTCAGAGGACCCTTTGTAATAAATGAATAAGAAGCACCCTTAAGAGGTTTAAAGCGAACTACAAGAAAATCAGCTTAGGTATCTCTCTACTTAATTTCCTATACCGCTTATGTAAATAATTAACAAAATATTCTATCTTTTGGCCTTTTGAATTTAGAAAGCATTGGTCCGGTACTAAAGTGGTACAGGTTGGCAAACGTATTCCCTATAGATTACTCAATATATCCGGGTTGAAAAAGATAGCCCCACATGTTTGAAGGTAGCGCTAGTCCACGATCTCCCTAGCGTAACTTAAGACCTCCTACCAACCCAATATTGACATAAAAAGTTAAAGAAGAACACATTTCCTTGAAAAATATCCCCTTGAAAATAGGTCGTTTATTCCCATACATTTAGAGACCATGTACACAGAAGTTCACTGCAGGCACTCTTTAATTGTTTTTAATTAGATTAGGACAGCTCCATCTGTGTCTGCAAAGACAGCCAAGCTGCGCTCATGGCCACCAAATTCGTCCATGATAGTCAAGTTCTGCTAAATTATGTCTGAAGATATAAAGCTTGACGCTCCAGGTCACATACGAATTTTGAAAACGAGACCTTAGACATTTTAGCTAGAAGGGGCTCTAAGGCTGCTTTTATTGGCCCTAAACCTGGCCGTCTCTCCCCTCTGCGGTCATCAAAGCCACTTCTAAAAAGTGGGCAGGCTGGAGCGGCTGCAGATGACGAAACTTATGTTTCCCTTCATGGGTATCGCAAGGGGTCTTTTGGAGTCTCCGAGTGTACAGCGAAAATAGTAAACTAGCTTGTCTGACCTAACGTATGCTTTCCGTGATGAGCCATGTTCTATGAGAAAATCACTTGGGTAATTTTGGTATATCTGACAGTGCACCATGTCCTGTCAGTGCAGAGAATTATGAGACGTTAAACCACTTTCTGTTTATCTGCCGCCTTCACCGGAATCAGGTTTGAGACATTTGGCATTGATGTGTTGAGAAGCGACTACTTTGGCTATTGGGCACCAAAGGATTTACTCAGATTTTTGCGGAGATCATCTAGATTTGCACTAGACTAACAAGGTTCCTGTAAAAGAAAGAAGCACCTGAGGGACAATCTCATATCAGGTACAGACTTGGTATCCAGAAGTTTAGGAAACATACTAAAATTCCTATCGAAAATTGGACTCAATGAAAGCCTTTGAGGTCCAAGAAGGGGGATCTACTAGGTCGCAGTGCATTATCCCCATCAATAATAATCACAAGGATGCCAATGGGGTTCAAACCCTCTAAATTCAAAAATTTCGAGTGAAAAATTTAGTTTGAAATTGTATTGAAGTCAAAAGTTGTATGCACCATTGGCGCACACAGGGAGTTCTGGGATTCAGACCCCTGCCCCCAAACACAAAAATTGCAGATACAAAATACGGTTTTGAATGGTATTCGGCTAAAAAGTTGTACGCAAAGCCCCCCAAATGAAACGTTATGTGCGTCACTGAACCCTACCTTCTCCAAAAATGAAATCCTATGTGCGCCGCACTGAGGGAACCTCTAGCTAAGGTGCTATGGGCATAAAGTATGTCTGAATGCTTCGCTTGGAAGGATTTTTCGACGAAAAAATAAAAGTTTACGCATCCAAAATGTATCCTGTTCTTGGTTGGTCTTCCAATGTAAGTTTCTGCGTTCAAAGTGTAGGGCATCTTGGAGTTACGCATCCCTGAATTAATAGCCTTGATGGAATATACCTACTGAATGCAATCTACCTTTGAATACAATTCTGAATTCAAAATTCAAATAAGGTTCCCTACTTGTTTGAATGCACTGACTTTGATTACAATTTGAACGACTAAATTCACAGTGAAACAGTATTTGTTTACTCTTTATATGAAATAACTCGGATACCTTTGTATAGAACAAAGGGGTAATGTTTAAAAATCGTTTCTAAACATTGTCCAAGAATGTGTTTTCTATAAACCTGAGATCTTTAATACGAGTAGATAGTCAATGGATTTCCCAAAAGATACTAAAAATGTCAACATATACTTTTTTTACCGAAAGATGTGTTTTTATCTCAAAAATGCAAACAATACCCAGATATCTTTGTATAAAGGGCTTAATTTTACATTGGCACACTCGTGGTAGCGTAGTGGCATTGTTGCATTTAGCAGTAACAGTGCCAAATTAACTTACGGCGAACTCATCGACAGCTCTCTGTTGTCCGCATATCACTCGCTGTTAAAGTCGAAATTTTACATTCTAGCACTCGTATCAGCGCAGTGGCATTACTGCACTTAACAGTTAGTAACCGACCATGTCCACTGTGCCAAGTTAACATGCGGCGAACTAATCGACAGCTCTCTGTTGTCCGCATATCACTCGCTGTTAAAGTCGCCGGCATTTTTAAAGCCATGCTGTTCTCTGTTGCTGTTGTTGTTTTTGTTGTTGAGTGGTTCTTGTTGTTCTTCTTATCAAACTGGAATTGGATCAGAGGAGCAGCAGCGGTGGCGGCAACAACAGCAAACACCACATCGAATGCACACACATGTTTTGGGCCGCTCGTGCGCTGCCTTCTCTGCAGGCTGCCAATCGGCAATAACATTGGAAGTTGTCGCTTCGTGTCACGAGCTGTTCGAAAAGTGTGCGTGTGCGCTCACTGCACTCACGCTGTGCAGGCGGCAACTGGGGGCAACGCGTGTCTGTCGGCAACTAAAATGTTACGCGTTCGTTGGCGCGCCGCTCTTTGCTCTGTTTATCGCGCTTGACTCTGGACATGGGCCAGCCGTGTAACGAACGCAGTTCAGTCATTTCAGACGCGCGCGCCAAGTAGGTTCGAGGCCGACGGATACTTACCGCCGAATATATATCACAACGCAGAGCATTGGGCATATTGCTTGGCTGGATACTATGTTCTGATGGTGTTGTGTGATGATGCTCAGCGCTCATCAGCACCAATTGACGGTTTTCTGAACCAATTTCGAAAGTGTCAGTTGTTGGTGTCATTGTTGTGCATTGTTGGCCGAAATGCTCGCAGCATAACAAAAAGAATCATGTGAGCGACTAATCGAGCATCGCAAGTAATCGAATGATAAAATTAGCAATGCGAAAAATGCGCAGCATTTGAAGTGTTTGTTCATAAATCGGTCAGATCGAAAAAGTGCCAAAGCACTAAAAGTGAAAAAGATTTTGCTAAAAGTTTGAAGAAATCAGATTGAAACACTCTCGAGTAAAAGTGTGAAAATGCATGGCGTGAAATACTAATGTGCCAAAGTGTCAAGTGCTGGGCCAGTTTTGTTGGAATTTGTAAAAGAATTTCAAAAGTCCGTGAATGCAATGTGTGCACAGCCAATTGAAAATACTGGCTTCATTTTGCCAAAGAAAATATTAATACAATTTTAATAGAAATCTTCACGAAGCAGCGCACAAATTGGATTCTTTTTTGGCAAACTTGAGGTAAACACTTAAGGATTGAATTGGATTGGATTTGTATAGAAAGTGTATTGGTGTGTGGGAATAAAGACATTTAAATGGAAGCTATTAACTCTGGAACACTTATTGGAACAGAGTAAGCAACAGAGAAATTGTTGGGGAATCGACTAACATTGGTGTTCCAGGGTTAATTGAGATATAATAAGAATTCAATGCAATGATTAACTAATTAATTGGTAGCATTGATTGCCAGGTTATGTGATTAGTCTCATAACCTGGCAATCAATGACCAATTAAGGTGACCAAAGCAAGGCAGTCAAACATAGTTCCTTACCGGATAAACAAATCAATTAGTGGGTCTTACTTTTGATTTTAAGCAATCCGCTGCTCGCAAAGGATGCTCTAGAACTCAATTTTTCTAACAGAGAAGTTGACAGTGGGTTATGAAGCAATTCGATCAAAAGAATTACAACTATTATGTACACTATTTTCACAATACACTATATAGTAAATTTAGAGAAAATATCACAGCTAGTCGAATATTGATTAATATTAAATAATAATAATAATATTAACATTAAAATTTATATGAGTATAAGAAGTCTATGTGATGTCTATAGTGCTCAGTAAAACATTAGGGGTATTCACTCGGTACTCTGTAGTTTTATACGTGTATTTTGTTTTTGTAAAATAAACGAACAAAACATTTTTATTTTATTTTGTATTTTGTTTTTTTTAAATAAACTAACAAATACAAAATACACGTAAATTCTTCCCAAGTGCCCAACTAATTAACCAACGAGCTGGGTGTGAATACCCCTATTAATGCCACTGAATGCGCCAATGAAAATTAATTGTACTCGAAAAATTTCAGAAATACATTTCAGAAATACATTTTTCAGGAAAGCAAATTCTTTCAAACGTTGTCAAAACGACAATGATTACGAACCTTCGTCGCTGTAAAAATATATAAGTTTCGTAATCTAGGGTTAATATAAATTTTATCATTCGTATAAAGGTGTGAATATCCCATGAGGGATATCCCTAATGGGCTATTCACATATTCCTCGTTAGTTAGGTAATTCGTTAATTGGTGGTTTGGTTACGTTTTTTCACAGTTAAAAACCCTCAGTCTTTATAGTCGCAGCTGTTAAAAAAAAACCAAAAACTTGATAATGGCAGTTCATAGTAAACTTTGCAAAATATTAAAAACAATAAAATTGTTAACAATGAACAAATGATTTGTCGGGTCTGCCACCTTGTGACTTTGTTACGGTCACTTGTTTCTTTTACTAATATACTTGTATGAAAATACCGAGTTACAAACTAAGGAAGTAACGAGCTCGTGGTGAATACCCCTATAATTATTTAGTTAACCTTCTCACTGCTATTTAGTTAGACTTTGAGTTTAAACCTTAAACAGTGAACACGGTTATATTGATTGCAATTATTTAATATATTTTTTAATGGTTCTGTTTCAAATGAATTCCTCTTTAAATAATCCTTAGTTAGTCTGAATATGCGGGAATTTTTTTGTTTCAAAATTTCAAATTTGAAAACATTTTTAAGCGATTTAATATGAATTATAATTGAAAAATTAGTTACATGTTTTAGGTGCATATTTCAGTGTTACCATATGGTCACGCTAGGCATTTTTGGGTTAATTTTATTGTCTTGTTTTAATGGTGTACACTGTTGTTATTTAATTACTGTACTTATTTCAATTAGTTAATTAAGTGATATCAACTAAGTGATTCTCACGTGCTCCTTTCTATGATAAATGATTTTGCTGACTACAAAATTTTACCAAGAAAAGCTTTTGCCAAAAAAGAGAGTCTCTATGAGGGAAAAACAATGAAATTCCTCTCAAAATGGCAACAACTTATCAAACAATGAAATGCATATTTCACCTAAATCGGTATTTGCTTTGCTAAATGAAGCCTTCAATTTCTATAAAAAAAAAAATTTCATTTTTTAATTTACCTTATATTAGTTTCCAAATAATTTTAGCGATAAACTCTTAGTGGCAACTGTGTTAATCGTAAGTTGTCATGTTTTCTTTTCATATGTGTCATACAAAATTAACACATATTTCACATGAATCAAGCTGCAAGTAGCATCTATAGGTTCTGTGAGGAAAGTGAGAAAACATTGCTTCACTTGATCGCAGATTGCTAAGTTTTAATAAAAACTAAATACACAAATATACTTAATCGTTCATACCTCGCATATCTTGAACAAGAGCCGACACCCTAAACCTGATCTCTTCGATACACGTCAACTTAACATATTACATACAAATCGTCTAGTAAAGGTTCTAGAGATGTGATTGTCCTTGTTTTATGTCTTAAAGGATCACAATAGATCTTATAGGTCGCAGTGAATAAAAATGTTTAATAAATATCATATTATATAATCATTTCATTAATCTTTAAGTAGACAGCACAAAAGGGCGTGGCACTAACGTTACCTACACTAAGGCGATTGCATTACTTAATGTTTCGGATTTCGTTACACTGCAATTTTTTCTATTGGGTTTCTATATTTTTAGAATAAATACTTTAAAACCTACAGCAAAGTAAAGTAAAATACAGTACAAAGCAACATATTTGTAATAGTAAAATATTTTCAATTTACAAAATTTTTCCATAATTCAAAAACTTTCAACAGTCTTGAGGAATGAAAGAGAATCAAATTCTGTGTAGTCAATAATTTTAATTATCATTCTATCGTTTGATTGCATATCAAATTTATATTTCGATCAAGTTAGTACTCAGCATAACTCTCTATTTTCTATCAGAAGTTTGCAAGCCCTTATTTTCTGAGCCAGTGCCCAACTTTCCAGAAAGAGTGACTTTGCTTGCTGGGTCCAAAGGTTCTTTTGAATCTGACAAACACAGCGCTATTTGAACCTTTGAATCTAGTCTTTGAACTCTGATTCATCAAAAGTTTTAATAACACTAATCCATCCTGTAGGAGACTAATAAGTTTGTCTTCTTTCGAAGTAAAGGCCCGATTTAATCTTACTAAACTTTTACAAAAAATGTCTTCCTTGTGAGTGACAACTTTAGATAATTGTTTTCATAACTTTGGCAATTTTCAACAAGTTTCTCAAATCTCTTTGCCTTTATATGAGATTTTTCGTATTTTTATCTATTTCGTTAACAATTTCTTTAGTAGCCTGAAAAGCTAGCTGTGGGTGTTTCTGAGTTATAAACGAATTACTGTTCTTTAATTTGAAGGTGCATCGTAATTTTGACCCTATATGAAAAACTATGGTATTTGTTAGTCGATTCAACTAACGATAAACGATGGGGGCTTGGTCCTAAAAATAATGTTTTTAGTTGTTTAAAAGTTTTCAATGTTGATCAAAGCATATAAGAGCGATGTAATCCACTGAACTATGGTAAAGATCATCGATCGATCGAGCTTTCTTTCCATCACTGTTCTGCAATATATTCTGTTATATCACCGATTAACGTAACCAACGCACGGCTGTCTTGTGGACGCCCTATGCTCCAGAAAGGAGTGAACAAGAAACAAGAAAAAAAAAATTCTGTTGTTCAATTTGCCTTTGGGAGCTCTCTGGAAATACAATTCCGCATATATACATAAGACAATTTTGATATAACTAAGTAAACAAATTGCTTTTAATTTATTCAAATTTTTGGAATTGAAAAAATATATATACAAAGTCGACAAAAATATATATATCAGTTTAAAATATATTCAGCTATGTCAATAAAAATCAAAGTCATTATTGGATCGCTACTTGAAATTTCATTCAAAGCCATTCATCAGAAAAAATTCGTAGATAATCCCAATTCCGGAGAGATCAACTTTTGACAAATGTCCTGTTGTGCTCCCAAATGCTTTGTGAACTTCAGTTTGATTTAATGCACTCCATGACATATATTGGCTTCTTGAAGACTATTTTAGTACCAAATAAAGAAATTCTTTCAAGTCACTTATGTGGTTTTGGTTTTAGTGAAAAAAAGCTATATCAGCAGTGGCGCATTTAAAGAAATATTTTTAATATAAAGCGGTGTAAAAACGAAAGCAACAGAAAAAGCATCCATCAATATGTCAGTTTGACTGTCAGCAGTTTAAGCACCCACAAAGTGGTTGAAAAGTGATTTTCAATAAAAATCAACACAGCGAGCGAAGAGCAGCGACAGCAACGCAACTACAACAACAACAACAACAAAGACAAATGTAAATTTTTGCGTTTTTCTCGCGCAGACAAACACAAACACAAACACACCCACACTCACGTTTAAACAGTTCAATGCAACACAGCTGAATGCCTCTGCACTAGATTTAACCGAAAAAATGCATACGTACATACATACACACATAGATACGTACATATTGTGTGGTGAGAAACGGCGGAAAATCAACCGCCAAATTGGAATTCAAAAACCAAAAAAAGACACATTTTTGAGAGGGAAACGCGCGCATTGCCATTCAAGAAAAATCGTGTGAAAAAACAACTTTTGAATTTTAAATACTAAACAAATTTACAAACACAAACGACATGAAGCTTGTGTGTGTGTGTGTCAACTGGTAGTTCCCCCCGCTTGCCGTTCCTGCTTAGCCCAGCACAGCCCAGCTGCAATATCGGCAAAGAACAGGCCGTAAAAACAATTTGTCTTTTAGAAATCCACAAATAGTCCCCTCAGCACCTCAAGCGCGCACACTGACAAACAGCCAAACAGCCCAACAGACAGCCAGACAGTTGGTCTTATGTATAGCCACGTCTTGTTTGCTGTTGAACTGTGAAAAGGAAACGAATGGGCGGTGCGGTTGAGTGCGCTTAATGAAAATACCAAAAAACCGAAACCAAGAAAAATCGAAGAGGAGTGGGGGAAAATACACATTGCAGAGTCGCACACACACACACACACACATACACATACATATGTCGACACTTGCCCCACTGTAGACGTGCGGCATTGCTATTAAGTGTGTGTGTTGATTGATTTTTATGCGTGCAACAATTTTCGGCTGTGCAAGAAAAAAAATTCACAATCGAATGGTATACAAATCTTGAGGGAAATCGATGCGTTTGAATATCAATGTGTGCTGAGATTTCATATGAGCGTTTCACACTAAAACGCACTGACAGCTACACTCATCCAAACAAGCAGCAGTGCGGCAGCGGCATTGCGCCAGCCAATGAAAATTCCAATGGTGATTTCGATTCCATTGCTAATGCCAATGCTAATTCTAATGGCTATTGCTATGTGTTGATGATGCCGTTGCCTGTGATTGTTATTGTTATTGTTGGCGTCGTGTTGTTATTGCGTGTGTCAATAGATCAATTGAACTTAGCGCATCCGAGTGCTAAGACTGCAGCAAAATTGCAGTGGCGATTTGATTAGCATTTTGGGACTGCGTCATTGTCGAAGCATACATGGGTTCCTGGCGATTAGTGTGAGCAAATTTTTGAAGTAAAATATTGGGACGATTTACTCCATGTTCAGTGCGGAAGAGGTTCTTCAATGGAAGTAAAGCTATGCAAGTATTACTTACATGGAGATGTTCGTAGTGAAATCCTGCAGAATCGCAGTGTTTTCTAAGAGTACCCAGTAAGGAGAGAACGGACTTTCTTCTTCTGATGGATTGGAAGCAATTGCGACTCATAGTTGCAGCAATCAGAGGCCACAATGCATGTGGCAAGTATGTGCATGACAACCCTAGATTCAAATCGAGCTCCGAAGACTTGGATACAACAGAGCACTTCATCTGCCACTGCCCAGTGTTCTCGAGAAGCAGGGGACCCATTATTATTATTATATAGGCTATAGTGCACTGCAACCATTTTGATCTTTTGTGCAGCCTTTGTTTTAACCATCCAAGTTAAGGCTTTTTATAAATTTTAGCACTTTTTGGAGTTGTAATTTCCAAACGGTTGATGGCGGTATTGACGCCTGACAAAACTGGAGAAATCTCTCTCTTCTCGCTAGGCGGTCGGCTTGTTCATTGCCGTCATAGCGGTGTTTTGAGTATAAGCGAAGTTCATTGTCATCTCTAAACAAGACTACAAACTTGGGGTGAATTGAGGGCCCTTAACTTCTTTCATGACCCCTAATCGCCGACCCTTTGTTCACAGTACAATGGTTCGATTGGACTGAGTGCTATGCACATTAAGTTAGGTTCTGGTGGCTGCCTCTGTAAAAGACACACGCGGAGGCCTAAGAGGCCCATAGATAGATTAAGTAGCGGGAGTTGAGCACCACCTGTCCGGGACACTGCGTCCAGTGTTGAACTTTTTTGTGACGTTCCTTTATCTTACTGAAGGAGTTCATATCCTCCGATGTTATCCAGGAATTTCTTTATTTTCCTTAGATCAATCTCAGAGAGATCTTTTGTCTGTACCAGTTCCCTCCCAGTACACGCTTTCTTGCATGTATGAGGGCAGGACATTATGTTATAATGCGTACAGAAGTCTTCTCGTCTTCCAGGAGAGTCAAATCTTTATAGTTCATTGTCCGTGATTCCTAGTAGCGATGTGATACCACATATTTCACCCTTTTCAGAAATGTGTGTTTGGAACACTGTTGTTTTTTACAACACAAATTTGATGCGGAATAAGAATAGACCACTCCTTCTAATTTTGTCCCGCGGTTGTATGGAGTCGAATCACTGTGGGATCAAGCACAGTTTAGTGTATACATTTCAGACCGTTTTTCCGTGTCTCGTTAGCCTTTAGCTGGATCTTTGCACAATAACAATACAAACCGGGACCATCAATCCTATATGAAAGGTAGCTCCAGTCCAATATATATTAAAAATTATTCTCAAAGTGCTAACATGGCATATGAGGGGCATTATAATCTTTATTTGGGAAATTATTTAGTCTTCGGAATTTCGAAAAATTCGTCGTAGCTGAAAGTAGCATTGTAAGTAAACAAAAAATTAAATTTTAAATTTTAGGTAGATGTAAAAAGTAAGAATGGTTTCCTAGAATTGGTGTTGATTTTTAACACGTTGACTGCCAACTACTAGATAACTCGTAGATTGCGTTCTTTGCTAGGACGCCGACTATGAGATATAGTGTGTTTACTTATCATTTTCGTTCATTACATGGCATTGGCTTCTTAGACCGGAATTCTGAAAACTGCCGTGGCAGTCAACGTGTTAAAGTGGCTCACGCCTTCTGACTGAGAAGAACTTTCTTACTCAAGCAACATCGTAATGTATATTTTTGATTTAAGAAGATGAGGCTTGAAGGAACAGTGGTTTTGTACGTAGGAAGATAAGTCAGACAGCTTAGTACTCCGCAAGTACTCTCCGAGTCCTCAAAGGTTTCATTGTGATGCACTAGTGTAGGCAAGTCCCTGTCATACCGGTTTGCTGTTGGTTGAAATCAATCGTCTTCTTTTTCTGGCATCTTCTTTTTGATTTAAGAGTATGAAGCTTAAAGGAAGAGAGGCTTCAGGTATTGATTTGGTACGTAAGGAGATCAGGCTATTTACTTGAAGGTTAGGTAGGACAGGTATCTTGTTGGTTTCTCAGCAAGTACTCGCAAGGGCCATTGTGAGACACTAGTGTAGGCAAGTCCTTGTCATCCTGTGTTCGCTGTTGGCTGAAACCAATAGTCTTCTTGTTGTGATGTCATCTGACTGGGGGAAACTGTCTGCCTGCCTGGAAAACTGTTACTCAAGCAACACCGTAGTGTATATTTTTAATTTAAGAGGATGAGGCTTGAAGGAGGAGTGGCTGAAGGTATTGATTTGGTACCTTCAAGTACTTAAGGAGATATGGTTCTTTACTTGAAATAAGTATTCTCGGAGACCTCAAATGCCCGAGTGAAATCAAGCCCCTGTCTGTTGTCTGGAGCCCATCTGAGCGTCAAACAAACCTGGGAATGTCTTCCAGAATGTCTGGGAATGTTGTACAGACCATGTCCAAGTAATTTACAGTTCTGCCGCCTAGGTAGCGGTGCTGTATGCTATGAAGCGCATAGGATTTGCTGCAAAGAATCTATTTTCCCCTCATTCTTACAGCTATGACAGCAGCAGTCTTGATTGGACAAGTGAAGAAAGGGAACAAATCGAATATTTTTATAAGCTCTCTTCTGGGAACCTTCCCGAGTAATACTGCCATTTGTTATAAAATTGGGTTAGCCAAAGATTGCTTAGTAGTCGGATCGTAACACAGACCACTAAATTATTAGTCTTGTAATAATAAATAGAGGAGGAATTTGTTAGCACTCAGGTTCGGTTCATCCAAGTTATAAGTGTCGCGAAAAATTATCTCAGGGATCCTTTTTCATAGTTGTAGAGCGAATTCTGCGAATTCCAATTCAAATTGGATAGCGAATTTTCTCTGAACTGTACTGTATTGTGCGCTGGAACACCATGAAACGTGCTGGTGCATGTGTAAATTATCTTCCTGACGCTATGTCGTAAGTAATTACGATAACGATAACGCTAACGATAACCGCACCCACAGTCGACCACCAAGTCACTGATTTACACTCACACACTGATCTACACGCACAGTGAGTGTTTGCTTGTGTATTTATATGTCGTCTGTCTACTTACTTCCGCCAAATAAATTACTTAACACTTTAGAAAACAAGAACAACAACCGAAAATCCGCCACGTCTAAGGACACTTGCAACACTGAGCGCGACGCAACGCTTTGCCCCCACAACTACACCGCATTTGACATTCTTTGTCGAGCGGATAAGGAAATGGATTAGATTTTCACTTGGCATGCGACAGTGCCAGTACCAGTAATTCAGTGCACGCTTTCCCCCCCACCCATTGGTTGAGTGGTGTTGTGTTTCGCCCCCCCCCCCCCCCTGACCATACTGCTTCCCTCGTTCCTCCGTTCGACTATCTTTGCCAGCGGCTAAGGCGCTTTCTGTTAATTATTTTTCCGTCTACTGGGGTGCGAACGGAAAATTCAGCACAACCGCATTGTACTCGTAGTTGTTGGCCTTTCACTGCTGCTCCGCTGCACCGTGAGCACATTTGAGATATGCAGTTCCCTTCGCAAGTGTGGCTGTTGTTATTCTGCTCGAGTGCACTGCACAACATTGAATTGATTGATTTTATGTATAATTCCTATTTGTGTTGCGTTGCGAACGAAATCCATAACATGTTGTTTTGCGCTACTTCGCCACCGCTTTGCACCCACTAACGCACACAAAGATACACCCACACCCATGCAGATAACGGTATATACAGATATACGGTACACCATTGAGTGTGGGGGTTGGTTGTTCGTTGTTGCTCGTTTTCGTTGTTAATTTTTTTGGCGTACGAGCGTGTCGACACCGGGCACCGGGGGAGCTTACTTGCACTTGTCAGCAATTGTAATTGATTTTCTTTATTGTTTGCATGCTTCCATTGTTGCCGATCTTGTTCTTGTTTGGGTTTGCTGTAACTTGTGCCACGTTGTGTACAGTTTTCATTAGACATTTTTTGTTTGGCTGTTGTGTATATTTATGCGACCAGTCGTCGGTGCAATTGCAGAGTTTCGTTTTGCGTTCAATTCTTTGTAGCAATAACTACGGAAAATTTTTGGATGTCGCACCTTCGTCTACAAACATAATCATAGGAATTATGTACATATGTCTGTATGTGATTTGTTCCTGAAATAACTTGAAAGGAATTTTAACAAAAAAGATAAATAATAGAAATTGGTTTGTTTGTATTTTTCGATAAAAAACATCGAAGTAAGTAAGTAAGTTGTAAGTATCGACATAAAGCTTCTAGGAATCGTAATAACTTTAGACTCGAATGGTTTTTTAATCGAATGAAACTATTGAAACCTATTTTATAGAAGTAGGCTTGGAATTCTTCATAAAATGTATTCATTCAAATCGAATGGAAGCAATTGAAGAACACTTTGAAAAATAATAATTTACTATCCAACTGGTATAACTACCTAATTTTTTTTATTTTTTTTCCTTGGTCTCTCCATGCAACCCGCGCTTTGAGTGAAGTCAAGTTAGGTTAGGTTATGGTGGGTGTTTATTATATATGAAAGCAACTTATATAAATAAAAAAATTGAAACGATAAGCCAATAGAACCTAAACTCAGTGAAAACACATTTGAATCAAAAAGTAAGACCATATATTTTTTTTTTAATTCCTTTAGGCTAAGTTAAACACATTTTACAGTGCGTTTCAAAAATATATGTTGCTTATAAAACTTACAAAAGAAGGTATAGTAATGAATTATATATATTTTTTGAAAGGCTGTGCAAACATCTTTTTCGGATTATTATCAAAACTTTGTCCAGTCTCCGTTGTTGTCAGTAATAGCTTGGCATCTTTTGTTACAATTTTGGCTTATTTTTTAGTGTACTCCAAAGAAACCCCTCTCGAAATCCGTTTTAATGCCAAAATGAGCTGTTTTGTTGTTGATATTCTTTTTCCTCTAAGCTTTGGCTTCTTTAAGGACCAAACATTTTCGATTGGGTTTACATCTGGACTTTGAGATGACCAATTTCGTATTTCCATTCCAAATTTTCTCTATGCTATTTCAGACGATTTTCCACATGTTTTTACCCAATAGTGATTTCGACATGGTACTTCTATGAGGAATGCCCGATTTCAGAAGCCTGCGTCGGATAGTGGCCGTTGATACTTCGACTCTCTTCTGCGATAATGATTCCTTCGCTTGCTTCAGGCTAAGAGTTGGAGTGTTATCAAACATCCGGACTACGGCCTTATATGAGTGGTTTTTTCCTGTCCCTCCGTGGTTCGTCGTGAACATTTCGGAACTCTATAAATCGACTGTTCCACTTCCTCACAAATGAAACTAATGTTTTCGTGTATTTTGCGACTTGTGGAGGTTTCAAGTTTGGACCCTTTGGCGGGTTTTTGGTAAACCTACACTACTTCGAAACGCTTCAAAAATATAGCACTAATATTTAATTCTTGATATATCGGCGAAAACTTGTACCCAACTAAGAAAACAGAAACTCACGCGAAATCGGTCTCTTAATATAGAAGATGATCTGATATTAAAACCATGGCAGACCTCTACAGTTAAAAAGATATGGTCAACACTTATTTTTGAAACGCACTGTAAATATACGTAAAAATTGGAAAAAAAAAACACAAGCAATGCTACTAATGAAAAAGTTTTAAAGAATACACAAATTAATTTTTTTAAACTGAAAATTCAATCTCTACAAATGTTGTGATTCTATTGAACTCAATAAAGGCTCTGGAAGGCTCTGGTTACCAAAGGGCGCCTCTCGTCCAATAATGTCTGCCGTAGCTGTGGAAGATGAAGAAGAAATAGAAACGTTACAACACTTCCTATGCCACTGCCGGCTCTGCAGGAACGCCGACTCCGTACCTTGGGGTCAAGATTCCAGACAGACCTGGCTTGCGCGGCGAAAATCGAAATCTCGATTCTGCACTCCTTCATTAAAAGGTTGAACTGGTTTTCCCTTGACTGATACTATTGCTTAGCTCCGGAATACCATAAGAAGGGACTCACAATGGGCGATTTTGACCTATGAGTGAAAGTGCGATCCTGCCTCATTCACTCTTCTCTACGTAACCTAAGGTTCTGGAAATAGATGCATTTCGAGCATACAGAGCCTTAAAAAGACCAACATCGAATAACGCTGAGCAACGAGGAGATCTCGATTTGAAATGAACATGGAAAATCCGTTCATCTTTAGCCTAATCCAACCACACATAAACATATATTTAGAGAACAAATAGTGTCTTTGTCCTTTTAACTATTAAAACTATTTATTTAGTTAATTTTTTTCTTTAAAAAAATTTGGTTTTTGGATTTTAGAAAACTATTTATTTAGTTTATTTCGCTCTTTTGAGTATTTGTTAGATATGTTTTGTTGTTTCAAAAACCATTTCTTAAGTTTGTTTTATTCTTTCGAAAACTATTTATTCAGTACTTTTAAAAGAATCGGTGCATTTTGAACTGTCGGTGGTAAAGTTCAACAAAGACGGTTCAACAAAGACGTTTTAAGAGTTTGAAGCTGAAATGAAAAAAAACTACTGTCTTTTCTATGCAAAAGTCTTTGCTATTATCTTTTCTATATCCAAACATTCATGCAACATTTTAATCACTAATCCACGTAATCCACAATTGTGTGTCTGGTGACCTCAGTTGGGAAATTAGGACGTTTAACTTCGCTTGTGTCGGTACTACCTCACCAGGCAGAAGTAACGGCCATTGAAGCCCCCCTGAAGCTGATCAACGAGCGCAGCAACTCAGTATGAGATGTTAGCATACTCTCTGCCAGCCAAGCGGCTATCAGGGCCCTGCGGTCTCATGTCTTAACATCAAAAACAGTGATAAGCTGCCGCAGATCTCTCGACGAGATGGCTGAGCTGCTTAACATACACCTATTATGGGTCCCAGGTCACAGAGACATCCCGGAGAACTGTAGGCGAGACTAGACACTACCAAAGGGCTATCTACAGAACTTGCTGGCTTGGGTGTCCTGCTAAGTACTTGCAAGCTGATGCTAGAGGAGGCCGTGACTAAAGCCGGCAACACCGCCTGGGCGGCCTCGAAGACAGGCAAGACAGCGCAACAAATCTGGCCAAAGTTCGACTGGATGAGCACCAGAAGTCTGCTAAACCTCAAAAGGGGCGCGCTCAGGGCTGTTGTCGGAGTAATCACTGGGCACTGCATCCTCGGTGGCCACGCAAGGAGACTTGGGCTAGGCCATCTAGCCAACGATTTCTGCCGTAGCTGCGGAGACATAGAAGAGGAAGAAACCATTCTACACTTCCTTTGCACCTGCCCTGCTCTTTGCAGGACTCGCAAAAAACACAGGTTTTTACTACACTATCAACCTCGCCGATATATCAAATGTCGACACCAAAGGCCTAATACGCTTCATTAATTGTTCAGGTTGCTTTGAGACGTACTAATATGAAGGGAATACGATCCAGTGGCATCATAATGGGCCTAATTTTTGCCTACGTGCGCTCTCGTGAGGGCCGCCTCAACAAAGTTCAGTATATCAATAGCGGATTGTTCCAAATTATGATGATGAGTCCGAATAAAACTTTTTCAGCATCATTTAGTTGGCATAAATAAGACATTTATTTTTTTTCATTTTTACACAAATCTTCGTGGGTGTTTTTTCGAACAGCAATAGCAAGAAACCTTTTTCGTAAATCTGTCTAAACATTTTAGAGCTTTCTTTTGAAATAAGCTTCGTGATAGATTTCTTCGATGAAATGAATATTAAGATTTGAGCTGTGTCAAATGTTAACATTATATGTGGTAATTAGGGATCGCAATTTTTTGCCATTTTGCGATCCCGGGATTTTCGGGATTGAAAAGTCAAATCCCGGGATCCCGGGATTTAATCCCGGGATTCAAATAACAAATTTTTTAAATAAAACAATTTTACCAAATTGCATAAATACTTGTTTATAATATATTTACAATAAAAATGGACACAGTTTAATCACATTTGGGGTAGTTTTAAGATTTTTTATCTTGAATTTAATCACATTGTAAGGCGGAAAGGGAGGCAGTCGGTGTTGAGTCGTCGAAGTGGTTGGTTGTGCGCAGCACATCACCAAAATCCAGTTGTTATTTACAATCAGTTGTCAATTACATTCAAAATTGTCAGTTTAAATTTGAATCAAATAAATAAACATAGTCATCCTTGACAACATTTTGTTTAACTTAAAAGTTTTTCATTTGACATTTAACTTCAGTTTGATAACATTTTGTTTTATCCAAAAATGACACTTAAACATAACTTATTGCTTTGCATCAAATGTATCATAAAGTACATATATACGCATATTTGATAAAAAAAATTAAATAGTTAATTTGTTAGTACTTTTAGTTTTACTTCGATAAAAAAGTTAAGCGTTGTGATTAACTAAAAACTGAGATCTTAAAAATACTAAGGCATTAAATGTTTTGCCCTCTAATCTAGAGCGAAATTTATTGCAAATTTATTGCTTAGTAAATAATTATAAGCCTTTTGCAAAAGACGCCCTCTATCCCCTCCCTCCTCCTTCAGATAAGGAATTGGGTTTTTGTGCTTTTAAATTTATTTCATTTGAACTTTGAAGCATCTTTTGCAATCCCGAAAATCCCGGGATTAAAAGATTTGAATCCCGGGATTTTCGGGACTGGAAAAGTCCGTGATCCCGGGATCCCGGGATCCCGGGATTGCGATGCCTAGTGGTAATATACATGTATGAATAAATATTTATCAGCATTCAATGCGACACATTTTGCACATAAACACCGTTAATCAGCACATAAACTGTAATCAAAAGTGATTCAAGCTCAGAGCCAACAACTTGCAATTAACGACATTTAAACAAACAACTTTTCTGCTCTCTTTATTTATTTCGCTAATTTCACGAAACGTTTATTATTAATTTAGAGCAATGATGCCATACAAACACACACACACACACACACACACACACATACACGACGAATTGCTGGTTCGACATTAATGCGTGTTGCAAAGCAATCAAAAGCCCGTTCGCATGTTAATTGTTGTTTACCAGCAAATAAGTATTCGTCTTTAAGATTGTAGCGAACACAAGTTGTATACTGTTTACATTGATTTTTGTTTGTCAAGACAAATATTTAATGAAATATACTGAAGACACGAAGCCACATATAAAAATACTACAAGTACTAACATAGATATTTATTTTGTATTTAATTTTTCTGTATTTTTTCTTGCACTTTAGTTGTAAGCAATTCTCAAGTAAGACCTGAGGACATACGATATAAGACATGATGTATAAGAGTACTTTAGTGTTAGTAGTAGTTTTAGTATTTAAGTATTTTTAAATAAATATTTGAATATTTATTATAAATATTTGATTTTGTGTCACAATAGTTTCAAAGACACAAACTTACGCTCACAGTTATTAAAAATTCATTAAAGGAATCATTAGTGTCGGTTTTTTTCCTGCATCAACTGCATCATGCATTCATTATTTAGAGCATTCAACAATTTTAAAATAATCACTTGTAATTTTTTCATCAAACGAATTTTTTGACGTTGCGAAAAATAATACATCTGCTTTGTTTTAATTTAATTTGTGCTGCTGCAATTTTTTTTTGCCAAAATATTGATATTCCATTTAGGTGGCAGCCGTTGTGTCAGTGAAAATGTCAGCTGAAAATACACGAAAACACACACACACAAACAAAAACAACAACAACAACAGTAGATACGAGCACATGACATGCTGCAAACGTTGACGAACTAAAATCCAAACAACGCACACGCCACCCGACACCCGTCAGCGAAAAACAAAAATGACTGAAAATCCTTTTCATGTTCGCGCAGATTATACTGCAAGGAAAATTGCATGTCACACGGTGAGCGCGAATGCGGAGCGTGGTGACGTGTTTGGCTGCTAAGCGCCAAAGAAAACATAAAAACATGCAAGAAGTGTTGGTGCAGTGGCGCTGAATGTGATTTTCTGATGATTTTCTCTCAGCGTTTGACTGTATTCGGAACACTGTTTGGTGGGTGTTGTTGCATATGAAAGATGAATTTTACAATTTTCATTTTCATTGCACAAGTGGTTATTTGATTGCGGTGAATTCAATGATTCAATGCTTTTGATGTAATAAGCGTCGAAGGTTAGTTGAAAAGTTTTGGCTTAAAGTTTTAGTGGAGAGATGCTGGCCTGGTGTATGTAGAGAGAGGCAGGAGACAATCAAATTATTTATGTTTTTGTTTAAGTACCATCCATCCGTATTTTAATCACTTAGTACGCATAAATGTCTTTTCAAGAAAACCAAGAACCAGATACTTTATAGCTTAAAATTTGATGAGTTGTACTGAGGCTCCTTAATCACGGACTGATATATATATATATTCATTTAACCCTCAAACGCTCACCCTGAGTCCAGGGGACTCACTACGAGCTTTAATAAGTTAGTACAGGTTTGGTTTTTGTGCTTTGGCGTCCAGCTTGACGGCCTACAGCTGAGTTATGTAAAGATATGGAATGAGATCTGTAACAAAAAGTCTTAATGTGGCCTGCAGATAAATAAAAAACCATAAAAATTTAATAGATGATACATTATTTCGTAAACAATATATTTGAGTCCCGGGGACTCAGGGTGGGTAGATACGTGATTTTAATAAGGGTGGGTGATTGAGGGTTAAAGAATGAATAAGGATCTGCCTGTGATTAAGAACTGATGTCGAAACATAAAAATTGATATATTGTATAACAAAGTTGTTGACCACACAAAGTTTTATATGTAATGGTTGCAAACGCATTTTTTTTTGTTGGCACATGCGGTGGATTGAGGGTATTATGCTCGCCTAATGTCAATTTAGCTCTCGGCTCCCATTGTTTTTTTTAGAATATTGATTGCCTTTTCATCCATAGGTGGCAACCAGAACCGATTCCTTGATGCAGTTGCTTAACTCTTCCGACTGAAACAAATATGTAGGTTCCAAACAGAGCCAATAAACCAGTTGAGATATTAAATATCGCACACGCACTACAAAAGTGACACAACTCAAAATATTTAATTTTCGGGTTTATCTGTTAATACTATGCACAATGCATCAATCTACCAATAAGAAAAAGCTCAGTATAATTTGTTTTTGTTAACTGTTGCAAATATACAGTTAGGTCTCTCTTTATGTCAGAAGTTTGATGCTATTTGATCGCTGCAGCTCAATGCAAAAGAGTCCTAACTCAAATTGTGACACTTTTGACAAAATAAATTTTGGTTGAAGTTAATTTTAAGCAAAGTTCTGACAATTTTCGTATATATTTTCAAATAAAAAAATTAATTTCGAATTTTAAAAATTTTTCTTTCGACTTTTTAACTGTCATGTATAATTATAAAACTAGGCAAAAGTGACATAACTTAAAATAATTCCGTAATTATTGACTTAAAATATCATCAAAACAGTCACAACTCAAAATTTTGGACTTTCCAGTGTAAAATAAAAAAACTCTTTGTAACTAATCCTAAAGTATTATCTGTAGGGATTTTTCACCAAACGGTCTATACGTTATATTACAAAATGTTTATTCAGCTTAAAAACAATTTTTTGCGTTTTCTGACAAATTCAAACTTTTGAGTTGTGTCACTTTTGTAGTGCGTGTGAGATTTGTTCTGCACTAGTTGAAGGACGCCATCACATCTACAAACAGTGGTGATCAGCGTTTTGACTAAGAATTGCATTGTCGCCATCAAAAAGTCCCATTAGTTGCTTAGTATGGCACCCTGTGACCTTACCAAAAGCGATTTGAGGACATAGAAGCCATCCAAAAGGTTTATATCGACATCCTGAACGATGTCCGAACCGACGCGATGATCTTAAAATTTTATTAGACCTGCTTTTGGAGCGTGAAAATCGCTTCATAGAGTTCGAAGGGCACCACAAAAATAATTCGGTTTTGCTAAACAAATTTCTTCGTAATTGATTAAAAAAAAATCCGTTTTACTTTCGATCAGACCCCCTTCAGGTTTTAAGGTGTTACTATTCAAAGCAGCCCTCCTGGACTGCTAATTTGAACTTGAGTTGGAAATTTGGTCATTCAACAAACATAACCTACAGTGTAGGTTATGTAGTATTTTCTAAAAACAACAGTAATTGAGAAAAGTGGGTGAGACTGACGTCGAATAACAACTGAAGGTTAAATAAGAAGAATTATTGGAACTAACTACTTCTCTAAACATCTCTTAGCATCCCTTGTGGTAAAAAATTGAATTCCGAAACTAGAAAACATTGTATTTTTAGTATTTAAAGTTTGAAGTAGAGTTAGGACAGGTTTGCTATTTTATTATAAGTTAAGTAGGACCACAGATAGCTCATCAAGTAGATGTCCAGCGGCCAAGGAAGCAATGTGTCGAAAAGATCGACAATTTTGCCTTCGATAAGAGCTTTTTGGCCTCTAATGTCACTTGATGAGTTGTTTGTGATAGGACAAAGTCCTAGTACCACTTACGGCTGGAGACTACCACTTCAATCTATGTGTTCGATCATAGTGGCTCAAACGGCAACGGTGTAATGAGGAAATAGGGCTTCTGTACCTCGGTATTGCATTTGAATTTTTAATATAAAACGATTTCGTGAAATTTATTTATTTATTTATTTAGTCTTTGAATGATTTTTACAGACTAATTAACAAAATGGAACTTAAGCTTAAACTTAAACAGGAAAGTGAGAATAAACAAAGGAAATGAAAAAGATCAAACATTGAAGAGGTCAACAGCGCATTTATCTCTGCTAAGGCTCGAGGAATAGGAGCGTTACTACCATAACGCGTCCTAGATAACTCAACAGAAAAAGGGGAAATATGTCTGAGGGAGCGAGAAGGCACATTGAAAGCTATTTTGGACAAGAGAGAGGGGCAATCAATATTTCCATTGACTATAACAAAAAATAAAAGCCATGGAAATGACAGACCTCCTGGTTTCAAGTGATTTTAAACCAAGCAGAAGACATCGAGACCTGTAAGGAGGCTGGGGCTTAGAAGAACGAATAGAGCGAAGGGCAAACTTTAGGAATCTTCGTTGGACAGTTGGATAGTCTAAGC
Organism: Melieria omissa; assembly: GCA_963971225.1. Classification (NCBI taxonomy): domain Eukaryota; kingdom Metazoa; phylum Arthropoda; class Insecta; order Diptera; family Ulidiidae; genus Melieria; species Melieria omissa. The sequence goes on from OZ020267.1 coordinate 125,973,903, forward strand.
GATTAGATTGCGATGCATGATAAGGTCTCCGGATGAAAGCAGCATATTCCAGTCTGGACCTAACAAAAGTAGTATACAAGAGCTTGAGCGTATAGGGATTGGGAAAGGAGGAAGAATTGCGGCGAACAAACCCTAACATAGAGTAGGCACGCGAGACAATGCAATGAAGAAACGAACCCAATTAAGAAAAGTTGTTCTCACACACTTAATTCATTAATTTGTGGACTTAACTCTAAACTGTTTATATATTTTACTGTTTGCTACTTGTTCTTCTTTCCACCAAAATAAAAACCATTATAGTTCCTAAAAGCAACAACACTACATCACACTTAACAAATAAGTCAGAAAAAAGAAGTAAGAAATAGGTAAGAAAACTTTAAAAAATTGTGTAAAACTTTTTAAGACTTTTCACACTTGTGGCGTGAAGTACACGTCAGTCAGTCGGTCAGTCAGCTTTGTCGCCTTGGTCGTTTTTCTATCCAATTATTGATGACATAATTTTCGGTTGGGACGGCAGCCTTTCAAGCGTCAACCGCACACACATTTCTATAACTTCCAACGCTCGACCAAGCAGCGCCTTTCGACCCACACCCGACTTCGCTCTCTCTGTCCACCGCCACTGCTGGCATTTCGCATTGTTTGTGCGCTCGCATGCCTGGGGCTTCCTTTGTCGTTCGCTTGACCGTGTAAATATCTGATTTTCTTTATTTTAATGTTTTGTTATTGTTTTTCGCTGCGTTTTCTTTTACTTTTAATGTTTCTAAAGTTTGCTACTTCCGACTAAACACACACACGCACACACATAGTGTGGTAATTTATATGTATTTATGTATTGAAAAACATGTCAGCGCCCGGCTGTTGGGCGTTCATGTTGTTCAGCTTCTTCTTTTCGTAATGGCAAAATATGGCAGTTGCTGTTAATGGCCTTTAGAAACTAATGTGATGTGTATTTTTTGCGCCTCATGGCAAATGCCTGCGCTCAGTGTATGTGAGTGGGTTTGCATGTGTGTGTGTGTGTGTGTCTGGGTGTGTGGAAAAATTACATTTTCATTTCAAAGCGAATATATCAGAGTTGTACGCAGCGAACAACTTTGAACTTGGATTTGCCATTCCAACAACAACATCTTTAGTAAAACAAAAACAATAGCATATGCCAGTTGTATTTGTTTTGGCATTTCGCCGGTCTAAGGGATTTTTGTTGGTTTACTTTCATTTTTCTTTTGCCAAGGGTGACCTTTTTCTAGGAGACATTAAAAAACGAAAAAACCAAAGAAGAAAAGTCGGTTTCCCCATTGTCCTTTGATGAAGTTTTCTGGCGCACTTAGGCAACGACGACAAAAGTGGAAAACAAAGCTGCGGGTGTTTGTAAAAGTTTTCTGCTTTGTGCAGACATCGTAAAAGACTGCAGGAAATTAGTTTATTAGAAACACCTATTTAAGATCGCATACGTACAGTGAACGCCGTTGGCCAACCCGTGGCGCAGAAAGACAGCTTTGCTGGCGGCTGAAAGAATCTTGAAATATTCAAGGCCAGCATACGTTTACTAACTGGTCAAATATTTATGAAGGTTAAAAGAACTTACGCTTTTTTCGTTTGAGTCAAAAAAGGATACGTCTGCGTTTCCACTTGAGTAAATTTTTGGCAGAGATTTAACGGAAATCTGATTTTGGCATCAAGTTTAGCAGATATGTTGAAAGTAAATATAGAGATTCCCATTTGCTAATTTAGATTACAGAGATGAAGTGTCATTTGCATTGTTTAGAGTAAATGCTTCCATCGTTGGTGGTCATGTTGGTTAGAAGTTAATTTTTCAGCTCAATTGTTAATGGGGAAACCATCTGAGATACTGGCCTGTGGCTTCTACATGGTAACAAGCAAAATCCTTGATTCTATAAAATGAGATTGAAAAAATTAGGTGTTTTTTTAAGCAAGTTGTTACAGCTAAGTGGTTTTTATGGCCCCAAGGTCCTATGTTCTGACATCAAAAACCAGTGATTAGCTGCTTTAAATCTTTCGATGAGAAAATTAAGCAGTAAAACATTGTAAGGGTGCCTGGTCACAGAGATATCACAAAGTATGGCAGAATAGACAATCTGGCCAAATAAGAAGCTGTGCTCGGAATTCGCCTGCTTGGGAGCTTCCCTGAGTACCTGCAAGTTGGTCATAAAAGAAGTTATGGAAAATTTGCCTTTGCAGCCACAGAGATAGTTAACACAACAACAAATCTTTTTGATATAGTCTCTTGTCCAAAATAGCTTTCAATGTGCCGTCTCGCTCCCTCAGACATGTTTCCCCTTTTTCTGTTGAGTTCTCTAGGACGCGTTATGATAGTAACGCTCCTATTCCTCGAGCATTAACCGAGCTAAACGTGCTAAACGAGCAAAAATTCCAATATGGTCATGCAGAGACCGGATCCGGTAACAAGTGTATATATAAAACATTGCGTATGTAATTTCCTAAGCTCAATGCATTGTTGCCAGATACCCCAAATGACTTTCTCCTAAATCTTAAAAATAATCTGAAATTTTCACCCGAAAATCCAAAATCTCCTAAAATGTTTTTTCTATTTTTTGTCATTATAAACTTGGGAATTAAACTTCTCATAAAAAAATAAAAAAATATATTTATTTATTTTTGTTTTTGTACTGAAGCTATTTTATTCATTCAGCTTTAGCTTAACAACAACATAACACAAACAAAACATATAAAAAATTAGATCGATATAAAATTCGCTTTTGTAGACTTCCTTCATTCATTGCATAAATGATAAATTTTTAAGCATACAATTTAGTTAAATTAAATTAGACACTTTAACTTCCAATTTTCGAGAATTCAGGTCCACTAATGGTGGCAAATGTATCACCATTAAAATCTCTTAAACTTTCTTCTAAACAATTCTTCCTCCCACAAATTCTCCTTAAAGGCCAAGAATCTCCTAATTTTAGAAGGAAATCTCCTGATCTGGCAAAACTAGCTCGATGCTACAAATCTCACATAGATTCGCCGCAAAAGGAGAATCCATCCATTACGGTCTTGTATGACTTCTGAGTTGAAAATTTCATACAAACCGCTTCACTACGGATTATTACGTACTCCAACACTAAGTTTACTCAAGTTCTAACAATCAAACGCTCAGTTACTCTTCACGTTCAAAGCATCAAAATTATATTCGCAGCCTCCTCTTTAAGCCAACATCCTTGTCATTGACAAAGTCCGCTGAGGTAATTTCCAATAGCAAATTAAAGCAAATTACAAAATAACCAAGTAATTATGCACTGCTGACACTAAGTTATCGTGTGTACTTAACACACACGAGCCGAGAGCATTGCGAGTTTCGTGCAACATTTGCAGCAAACACGCCGCCAACGAGCCACTCAAAATGGCATTTTGTGCGCAAATTGCCACTTGACATGGCAGGCCGCTAATCAAGATACGCGCGCAAACAACTTCAGTGACACCGCAACCGTTACCGGAATGCAAACACTACACAGCTCGCCGCACCGATACTTAGGCGGCGCGTTCACACATGCGGCCGCCACACCCGCACCCACAGCCCCAAACTGCAATTAAGTAATTGCACGTGTGCCGCGTCGTTCACGTTCCCAGGCAGACATGCGTATGCGGCGTCCAACTGTGCGTTCCGACCAACTGTTGTACGGTCAGCCCAATGGTTGGCACGCGGACAGGCGACTCTGCTAAATAAATGAATATGCCGCGCAAACGGTTGAAGCGTCCACACAGAGGCGCAAACGCATCCCAAATGAGGTGTTGGCTTGGGGCGACTTTGTACCGTTGAATGAGGAAGAGGTGCGACATGCTGAAGCGTTGGCTTTGCCACTGATGTTTGCGGTGTGGTGAAACAATCGATAATGGTTTCGAGGTGTGCTGGCTGCTGGCTTTAATGCCCAGCATTGAGCACTCTGCATGTTTAATCGGGCAGAAATGGCCAAAGCACCGAAATATTCAAGTTAATGTGAACCAATTCCGATTGACATTTAATTTTTGTGTTTCTCTTGTTCTTTTTTACAGATATGCCATGCTCTATTAATGACATACAGACCAGCCAACAAATTGTGTGAATTAACATACATTGCACCAAACTATAAAACTTCCACTTGGATAATACGTTGACGTACACACAACTTCAAGATGTCGCATTGGCTGCAAATTTCCCTAATGACATTCCTCTTTCTACAAGGTAAGTCGACTGAAAATGTTTTGAACTCTTTGGCGAGCCATGTTCCAGCGATGAACATGAAACTTCCTCAAGAAAGTGACACAACTCAAAATTTTTGATTTTTCAAGAAACGCAAAAAACTGTTTTTGAGCTAAATAAACACTTTTTAAAAATAACGTATAGACCGTTCAGTAGAAAATCCTTACAGATTATGCTTTATGATAAGTTGCAAGAATTTTTTTTTTAATTTAACACTAGAAAATCCAAAATTTTGAGTTGTTACTGTTTTGATGATATTTTAATTCAATAATTACCGAATTATTTCAAGTTATGTCACTTTTTCTGAATTTAATAATTAAACGTTCAACGTTTTAACTGTCATTTACAGTTAAAACGTTGAAAGAAAAATTTTGAAAATTCATAATTAATTTTAATAATTCAAAATATATACAAAAATTGTTAGAATTTTGCTTAAAATTAACTTTAACAAAAATATATTTCGTCAAAAGTGTCACAATTTGAGTTAGGACTCTTTTGCATTGAGCTGCAGCGATCAAATAGCATCAAACTTCTGACATGAAGAGAGACGTAACTGTATTTTTGCAACAGTTAACAACAACAAATTATACTGAGATTTTGCTGATTGGTAGATTTATGCATTGTGCACAATATTAACACATAAACCCGAAAATGAAAAATTTTGAGTTGTGTCACTTTTGTAGTTCGTGTGCGATATGTTTCTTGCTGATAAATAAAACGACAACGATTCTCGAACCAACGAATCTCCTGTGCAAGCAATGCATATATTCCAACGCCTCCTTCAATCTTAAAAACACTTTCATAAGCTGATTTCGATATTGTCTTCAGCTCCGTCTGCAAGTCCTCTTATATCACATCAAAATGCTTGGGAATAGGAAAAAGCCACAAGGAGAAATGTTGGGTGAAGATGGAGTCAAATAGGCATTGGTGACATTAGGAAATTCAGCTCTATAGAATACTTGGACGAGCATTGTCGCGTGTGTGTCTGTATTTCACATTCACATTTCATATTCATGAACTAAAAAAAACATAATCACATTCAAATCAACTGATATTTACTTAAAAAGGAAATTACTCGGGAAATAAGTTTTAGCTATGTGGTTCATTCGTTCTACTTTGATAAGATGTCGCAAAGAACTCCGTACAAAAGACAACGAGCTAGCTTCTGGCTTTTAAGACGTGATTGTGGAATGGTCTGCCTGTCCATTGCAATGTCCCTAGCTCGTCCGACCTCAGGGCAAGATAACTGCCCCGAAACTCTTTCCTCAAGACCTTCTCTCTCTTTGTATCCTTTCAGAAGCAATGCAATGCTGGCTCATATTAAAAACAAAAGACCTATCGTCCAATTTACACTGAAAGTACTTGCCAGACTAGGAAGAACTCACTTAGGCCATTTAGGTCATAATTTAAAGTGAATCGCTTTAAAATTCTGATAACTTTGCCATCATTACATTCAGATTACTAATATTCACATGAAGCAGCAAGTGATCCTTCTTATTTTTCCTACCAAAATTCTCACATTTTCCTTATCACCATTTTTTATTTTTAAATACCCCAACACTGCATAAATATTTAATACAGCAAACCAACATTTGAGCGTCTCTCCAAAGATTTCAATCGTTTCGCTTCGATTCGATTTGCCATAAACTTCTGCCCAGTTGTTGTGTGTATTTTTGTGTTCGTGGTCGTTTGTGATTTACCACACCGTTTTCATACTACAAATGGCTACCACACATGGCACGACTTGCAATTTCCAATTCTCTGCCGCATTATTGTGTGCAATTTTATTTGTTTTCACAAATTGTTGGAATGCGATTTTTTCGCGAACGATGATATATTTATTGTGCCTTACCAATTGTGGCGTTGGTGGCGTTGGCGTCGGCGGCAGCATTGCTGATTTTGCTTCAGCTAATAATTCTTTCATGTTTGCGGTGTGTTTGTTCGATTGTTGGCATTGTTTGCGGCGCAAATAAATAAATAAATATTCGACAGGGTACAGCAAGGTAAACACATTGGGAATATTCTATATTTAGTTAGCCATACATGTAGGTGGTGTATGAATTAAAATTTCATGCGAGAATTTAGTGTATATGTAGCCTAAAATAACATCAAATTGTGAATTAAAATTAGACAAACTCAAAATAAGTTTGATTATTTGCGGATATTGTGACTGGACATTTCTTAAAGGACAATTTTCTAAGAATTTGAGGATTTTTTTTCTAAGAATTTGTTATTAATTTTTTTGTTCGAAAACGTTTTATTGGGTGACGCTTCTATAAGTTGACCTATGCGGTCGACTGTCGAAATTCGCTCTAAATCTCATAATTTCCGTAGGTTGACCACAACCTATCAACACACAAGTCTCGATTCAGTACTTAATTTCCATTCAGATACAAGAAAAACAACTTCAAAACTGAAACTGACTTCCTCAAAAATCTCAACCTGAGCCAAGTTGAGATTTTTGAGGAAGTCAGCGTTAGACAGCGTTTTCGGTTTGCTACGCCGAAATTTATGCTATCAAGAAAGGAAAGGACTTTTAACAGTCAGGCTACTTTTAAAAGCCTTGTCCAATTTAACTTCGCCTGGGCTAGTCCTCCAGGACATTATCCAACCATTCTTCCACTGTGAGCTAGTGGCGCACAGGATTTCATTATGGGGGATTTCGCATACAACGTTTAAGCCGAATACCGTTCGAAACCATATTTTGTACGTGTAATTTTTGTGTTTTGGAGGAGGTTGAACTCCAAAAACCCCCCTATGTGCGTCACTGCTTTGGACTAACAACAGCAGACCTGCAAATTATCCACAATTAATTTCTGAATATATAGTAGATAACATTGAGAAAGGTGTATCCAGGATACGATGAACTTTCACTTGGAGACCTCATAGGTCAATGATGCCATTTTATTTCTAAAGGAGTATATAACAATCGCTTATTAGGCACAATTCGTTATCGTTTTTTCTTAAGATTATAAAGACTTAATGCAAAATGAAACTAAAGAATTTGTAATTTTTATGTTCCTCGACAATCAGAAAACAATGCTTCAGATAAACGGTTACTTTTTAAACCATAAGTATAAAAGCTTTGTCCTTCAGTCAAGGCCGTCTTTGACAATCCTTGGATCACTGACGCACTCAAAGGGAGTTTTAGGGGGTTCGAACCTCTGCCAAAATGTGTATTTTGTAAACATTTTGAGTGGTAAATATGGTTTTAACTGGACTCAATTGTTGAACTCAGTAGTTGTGTATGGGACCCCAAAATGAAAATCTGTCTGCGCCACTGTGTTGGATATTGTTATTTAGAACTGTGATGGGCAAAACTTTTGCTCAGAGGAAAGATAAGTTGTCACCTTGAGCAAAAGTTGTGATACAGTGTTCTTTGGCTCTAATTTGTTTTGAGTGAGTGAGTGAGTGATTGAGTGAGTGAATAAGAGGTATTTTTTCATTAATTTATTAATCCATTTATTCATTCATTCATTCATAAACAAATTAGAGCCAAAGAACACTGGGTGACAACATTTGCGCCACCCTTACGAACATTGAATCAGACTAATCTTCGTCGTAGTCCTAGGACTAAGCCGCCGTGGCTCAGTTGGTTAGTGCGCGGTCCAGCGAATCGAATGCAGAGCGACGCAAGTTCGAATACTGCATGTAGTAACACCTAAAAAAATAACGGGAAACTCGTTTTCTCTTTCGGTGGCTGTCCTCTCAGCTGGAAATGGCAAACCTCTGAGAGTAAAAATTGCCTTTGAAAAAGCTTCCAACCTGCCGTTCGGAACCGGCATAAAACTGTAACATAGGTCCCTTCCACCCGCGTACAAAATTCACACACACAACACGGGTGGCTGCGGGAAGCTAGGCCTTAGTGTCGCGTAAGCGGGCTGTCGTGCCAATCAATTAATTAATTAGTCCTAGGATTCTGACAAGAAATGTATGCATGATACGTAGCATAGATCTACACTATGATCAATAAGTACCGGGACTGTGTATTTTAAATTTTCCGCCGTTGCCCGATGCAGGTAAAAAATTTTCAAGCACGATTTTTTTCACAATTTCAACATTTTCGTCGGTATTCGATGTTGAAGGACGTCCAGAACGAGGAAAGTCTTCGACCACTTCAAGACCACTTTTGAACATTTTATACCACTCGAACGCTCTGGTTCTTGATAGAGCAGACTCCCCAAATGCTTTCTGCAACATTTTAAGCGCATTGGCACAATAAATTTCGTTCCTAAGACAAAATTTCAAACCAATACGTTGATCAACAAAATTATCCATTGTAAAATGCGACGAAGTACAAAAAGTTGACTGACGCTAACAGCTAAACAAAAACTAGTGATGCAATCCCGCTCAAAATTTGACAGAGATGTCAGTTAAGGTCCTACCGACCTAAAAAAATTTGTTTACCTGCATCGGGCAACGGCGGAAAATTTAAAATACACAGTCCCGGTACTTATTGATCATAGTACATATTTTTCTATCTTTATCCATCTTTTACGTATATCTCTCTTACATCTATCTTTTCTTTATACCTGAGTTGACAACAAACCAATTGAGCTCTCTGTATTCGAAAAGGATTGTACAGTAATTTGTGAACCCAACGAATTTGGTTCTAAGATCCTAAATAGGTATTCAGTTGATTTTATAAATGTACAAATATCATCAAATGTGTTCTCTAAGCATAATTAATCAACTGTACTGGATCAATTGCTCGGAACAGTTTCAAAGAGTTAAAATAAATAACTCGTGTTTAACAATTTTTGATTCTATAAATTCACTAATGTTGTTGAATTATATTACTACTTTTCAATTAATATAAAATTTTGGTATCTACTTGGTAAAGAAAACTGTATATTCTTTCATTTTACTGAAACTTTAAAGGCCTCAAAGGTTATAAAATATTACAAACATCTGGCAGCTGTTAATTGAAAACTATCTGCCTTGTTTTATTCACATAAAAATCAATAAACATACATACATCGTTTAAGTTTAAGCTTCTGTTTGTTCGACTTGGAATCGCTCTATTGAACTTCGTTCCAGAATATACTTACTTACATACATATATAGATATGAATAAAACAGACACGCCACCGTGACTCAGCTGCGAATCTTCTAGCGTCCACATATCTGCTGGCGTAGCATAAAAATCTACTTAAGCTGGAATTTCAACTCTTTTTGATACGATGCCCCCATATCGATAGTCAGCCGACACCTACAGACCCACTCTCCACACGCCGATTGTGGCAACGGCGGCGAACGCCACATAAAAGTAAAATTATTGGTTGAAGAACAAGAAATAAAAGCAAAAGTTGCACGGTCAAAGCGTCGATAAAACAAGCAAACTATCAGCACATTAACATTTTAACGACGCGAAGCGAACGAGCATATGTGGCGTTGACGGCGTGCGCCGGCGCTGGCGCTGCTTGCGCGTTGCATGTTGCACGTTGCACATTGCACATTGAACGCAACGCACTGTACGCGGTATCGCTTTGCACCATATTGCTTGGCTGCCACATAAAGCAAATGAAATGTTATAATGTTGTCGCTGCTGTGGCTGTTGTTGTTGTTATGGTTGTTGTTGTCGCCCCAAGAGCAGTGACCAAAGTGGACGCGAGTAAGCGAAGCATTTCCTTACGTTGGCGCATACGCAACACCCGGGCAACCAATATTCCCTACACACACACACACATACATATACCAATTTGTAAATGTATTATATGTATATATATGTAAGTTATATACATACATGTACATATGTATGTGACTAAACATTGCACAGGAAAATGAAAACGTTTAAGCGCAAAACCACCACCAACAACTAAAAGCGTCCAACAAATTTATGTGTGCAATTATTTGCAATACATGCCAACGGTTCTGTGTGTATGTGTATGTGTATGTATGTGTGTGCATGTTGCAAACATTCCAATTTAATGCGATTTTAATACGATAATGCCACATAAAAATTCATTTAACGGCGGAGACAATGAATTGGAAGTTATCGTCAACATTGAACAATTCGCTTATGTCGCTTCACATAAGAATGAATGCACATAAATGCATACAGACAAATATACGTCACTTTTATGCTGCATGCGTGTATGACCTAAACTTAAAGACAGTTATAACGCCATACTTTTCAAGGAATAACACAGTTTCATGGGCAACTAAAGCGGCATTTCTTTGCAAGAAGTGCTGAGGCATTTTTATGAGCGCATCGCCTTCATTGAACTGTAATTGTCGTGTGAGTTGCAGTTTTTGAAATTTAACACTTTGCTAGATGTTAATTATTCGTTTATTAAGTCGAACCCAATGGTTATGAGTTTAACCTTTAAGTCGTTACATATTTCAATGCATTTTTATCTGTTGAGGAAATGTACATTCCAGAGTATTTTGTGTATAGATATTTGTAATTTAACATTTAATTTTTAATTTAATTTTTTACTTTCCAAGTTGCTAAGTTAACTTACTAAATTTACTAACTTGTGCGTGAAAATAAAAATATTTAAAATTTATTGGTCAACAAAATGGGGATCTCAGCACTCTGAAGACGTTTCTAAAATTGAGAAAATACGATCTAAGTATGTAAATACATATTTGTATCTATAATGTCTGAAAAAATATTAACGGCTTATTAGCGTCTTTTGAAAGTGTCAAAATACCCAGATCTACAGTTCGAATGTCCTCTTAAAAAAAAAAATTCGAAAAAATACATCCAACGATAAAATTCGAGCCTCCGAAATCACTCAGCGTGAGATAACACCTCCCCTACTTCTCAGTCACAGGTCTGATTTTTACCATACTGAACGATTTTGCAGGCTTGCATTCCTTCTGTAAGGCTTATCTTAGATGCTTTCAAGGTTTTCTAGAAAACTATTTGAAGTTTGCAAATAAAAACTAAAAAAATATTAGTATCTGCATAAAATAAGAAAATAGTAAATAAAAAAAAAAATTAAAATAAAATAATTAAATCAAACAAAATAAAAAAAATAAACAAAATAAAATAAAATAAAATAAAATAAAATAAAATAAAATAAAATAAAATAAAATAAAATAAAATAAAATAAAATAAAATAAAACAAAATAAAATAAAATAAAATAATCTAAATTAAATGTTGTGTATTTTTATTTTGTGTACTTTCACTATTTGCGACTATTTTGCAAATGTTCAAGACTCCCCAAGTTGTTGTGCCTACTAAAACATTTGCTCAGCTGTCTGCACCTCACCCTTGGAGTATTTTATTCATGAGTCAATTTACAGTTGTTGACACAACATTGATTTTTTTTTGGTTTTTGTTGTTGTATTATTTGTTGATTGTATGAACGAATGTAGTTTTTATGATGTTGCACTTTCCTGCTCGCTTGTTGCAACTGACTATTCGAATACACACGAGTACATACAAAGATATTTATGTACTTATTTTGTTGCTCTCCTTGAAGCACAACACAAACTTATGGAACATCAAATTGCTTGAAATTACAACTGGCGACATCAATCTTTGAAAGTGTTTTACCACAACATTTCTTGTTATTCAATTTTCATGTGAAACTGTTGCCTTTGCATATATTTGTGTCTGTCCGTATACTTGTATGTGAGAAATTCTGTGATTGAGCATAAAGATTTTACGCACTAAAGCATTTTTAAAAAGGGTTCAAATTTCTTGTTAAGATTTTTATTTTCTTGATGTCTTTGCGTAACAAAAATAAAATATACTAACATTGAACATTGGCTTAAAAATTATCTCTTCAAAATTTAAAGAAATTCATGTGTCTAAGATTTACATCAATTTTTTATGTATTTCAACGATTTTAATGAGTTTGAGCCATTAATGTCTCTTTCTTATTTTTCTTACGCTTTATTAGTCTGATACGAATCTTGATTCATTGTCCTCGTAAATCATTGTCGTCTCGCTTCGCCTCTTAATTGGTAGCATAGCCCAAGTATAAAACAAAACCTTATTTCGACTTCAGATCAGCCTGATAGGACTGAAGGGCCATGACTTAACCCTGATGAATCCTCTCTGTCTCATATGATTTTTTAATTCTATAATTAACATCTAACAGCTAAGCAAGCCATGCAATTTTTGTATATACTGGGACTATTGTGAAGAGATTATAGAAATGGTCAGAATATGGAGAACTGTGCCGATTCCAAATGGCAAAGTATTTCCAACATTGCAATGCATTGAATAGATTTTGAAATGCCCATATTTGGTATCGGTGAAGTCGAAATTGAACAAACTGCGTTGTATTTTCAGCACTTCTGGAATACTAGGAAGAAATTCTGGAGGTTCCAACATTGATCGATTAAGGAAAAATATGTCAATTGCTGTTGGTTTCAATTGTTGGTGAGAATTCATACGCTAAGGACATCATGGCTGATATGCGATTTGCGTTTAAAAAAGTCAAGTACACCATGAATTCGATGACTCGGCGGCAATCAAAAAGCGCGGCTTTAATGATGTATGAAGAGTCACTCTGAAACTGAAAACTTTCCACACAAGGATCTTTTCTGTACTCTGCGGTTTAAAGAAGCACCACTTGTATCTCACAAATTATAAAGGAATCAAGCATTGCAAGCAAATACCCAACAGTCTTCAATGAATTTCATTTGTAAAATCCTGCGAGTAGGTCTTTTGTTATCCGTCGAACAAGAAGGACCGTCTCTTATAACTTCTATTAGTTTGTCTGACAGGTATGCTAATAAAAATCTTAGGTGGACCAACTAACAGAAGACCATGCATTGATCCTGCTGACTTCTGTTTATATTGTGTATAACAATCTGATTAATGTTTTAAATTTTAAATACATAGTTAGAGTATTGTTAATCTATGTTAAAAAATGGCATTTTAGACTCCAGGCTTGTAGGAGCTGCATGCGTATAATGGTTAAAAAACATGGAAAACGCCCTCCGAGGAAAACCATCAATATTTCCTAAGCCGCTCAAACAATCAAAAAACTAAGTACGCAGTTGTGATCAGCGTCCTTTAGAAAAGTATGGTTTGATTTCAGAAAAAAAGATTATGTCGATTTTGTTGCCCTGTGTTATCAAAGGCAAAAAACAGAAATAGGAAGAGATTAAATGAAAATTTCGGTACAATTCCTAAAGAGAACTTTCATCACGTCTACCATATTTCGATGGTTTATTGAAAAAAATATTTTCCCTGGTAAGTAGTTATGAGGCCGTTGAGCTTCTCGAAAAGGGTATGAGAAAGGATTAGGTTTGAAGAAGCTCAGCGTGACTGAAAGAAAACAAAATAAGTATTTTTCTAGGGAATGAATTTTGTGTGATACAATTCAGTGAAAGTAGTCAGGATTCTACTGTGGACCTGTACCTATTTGCATATTGTGTTTGGAAAGGGTCGTAGAAGATTCAGTTGGTTTGTCCTAAAAGTTCCTCAACTGCCTTATTCAAGATATTTCCAATCAATTGGTTTGGATAAGGTTAATCCTATCAAGACTTAACAAGCTAGAAGTAGTGTCTCTCTTTCGTAGATTGACGTGGTATGAAATGTCTCTCCTTTGTAGACTAACTTGCGGAAGCCGGACTAGAATAGATTAAGAACTCGAGCAGGCTTCCTTTTAAGTATTTACATGTAGTTTCTTAGGATCAATGCTAACTGTGATATCATAAACTGTGTATGCCAGGTTACTACGTATGAATGACCTTTAGTTTCATGAATATATCAACATTCGGATGAGTCTCGACAAGTGATTTTTTTATCGCACGGTGTAATGGATCAACTGATTTTGGGAGCACATCTGAGCTATCTCAGCTCAGCTCTCTCAGGGGTTCAAATTCTCCCCACCAAACACAAAAATTGCTGTTACCAAATATGGTTTCGAATGATATTCAGCTCAAAAGTTGTACGCAAAACCCCCTCAAAATTAAATCTAGTTTGCGTCACTGCCTAAACTAAGATGCTTACTGCTTTGTTATTTAGATAATCTCGACTAAATACCATTTTTTTTAATTTTCCCTAGAGTGCTTCTAGCTAGCAAGGCATCACTTCCCCAATTAGCTCGGCAGCCGAACACGCGCATCTGTCCGCCCACCGGCCGACTCAGGCTTTTTGCTATTTTCACCGTGACGCAAAAACGCCTGCTAGGCTGTCTCCAACTGACACTGTGCTCTCGTCTCCCCTTCGGTAATGCGCTCAGTTGCGCTCGAAATTGCAGCCAGCTGATGATTTACAACCCTTTGACTGACTGTTCGGTTAGTGGGCGACGCCGCGCGCACATACGTCAAAGCGTTGCAATAAAAGTAGAATTAAATGTATTGCAGCAGTGTCTGTCCGCGGTTGTGCCAACGCATTTTGCATGCTAGAAATATTTTAAATTTCACTTGCCACCAGTGCGACGCTGACGTCTCACACGTTGGCCGCCCGATCGTTTCGTGCACTGGCTCGACGGTTCTTGCTGTTCCAGCTTGTTAACAAAGTGTCAGGCGAGCGGCAACTTGTCATTCGACGCGTTGCACAGAGGGATTCGCCAAGTGGCGCGGCGTGACGCGGTTGCGTTGGTGTTAATGCTCAATTGCGCCGACTGACGGCGCGCCACACTCGCGCAACACGGTGATCCGCACCGTCAGCGAGCGCTGCTTGACATTTATTGCAAGTGAAAACTTTAATTGCAGCGCGATTTGCCAGCCGTATGCGCTGGCGCTGACTTTGGCTGTGCGCCGGCAAAGCAAAGTTTTTTAATTGAGGCGAGCAATTGTATGTGAGATTTCGGCGCAAGCAGTGTCAGGTTATAAACATTTTATGCGTCTGATAGCCAACAAAATGGCAAGCCAAGTCGCATTGGCCATTCTGCTAAAAGTACTAAGTCGGAGTTGGCCTAATTTCTGCGCAGACGATTTTGAATCGTTGGGCGTCTGTTGTGTCTGGCATATTTCATGCTTCTAATCCCACATTTCCTAACGCATTAGCAGCATTTTCCTCTCAGTGTACTTAACACTTCAAATACGCACAAACCTATATATGCGTGTATGAGTGTGTACTATGTGTCTACAGTGCCTGCCTGCCCGTCCATTTCGCTAATCGACCAAATTACAATTTCGTGCTCGCGAGCACTGCAAAACCACAGCAATGAACACTTGAAAATTGACATTAAAACGTGCCCCATTGCATCCCATTAGGCGCCATAACTGGCTGCCAGCGCCCCGCAAATATTGCCTCGAAAAAACAAAACAATTAAAAGCATTCGCGCACAGCATGAATCAGCGCCAAACAGCAGCCGCACCAACAATCGACGGTCGCGATTCCTCCGCGGCGAATTTTTTATATTGAAAAATCGCATAGGAAAAGGTCTTCAACTCGGCGCCACGTTAACATCAGCCGCGCACCCTTTCTGGTGTTTGTTAATTAGTTCCTTGGCTAATAATCAGCAGTAATGATGGCCATTAGAACGGGGCATTCACACTTTAAGATGGGAGCATAAAGTCACGAGAAGGCCTTGCCGCAAGCGTCAATTTTGAAAAAATGCTGGAAAAGGCATCACATTGCCTTGAGGAAGCACCGCTTGTGCTATTAAATTAGTTGCGACTCAAGCTAACACACTTAGGTTAGGTAAGACAGGCGGCTTGCTGGTTCTCAGCAAGTACACTCGGAGGCCCCAAAGGCCCATTGTGATGCCCGATGAGAGTGTGGCAAGCCCTTGTCATCCTGTATTCGGTGCTGGATGAAACCAACCTGAGCGTCGAATGAATCCAGCAATATCCACCAATGGCGTGGTACAAACCACGCCCAGATCGCCCAGCACTCGGCCCCCCTAGATACCGGTGGCATATGCTGTGAAGCGCAGGGCATTCGCATAGGAGGTGCAACAAACTTACGCAGCGAACATATTCTGTGTACCAGAATGGTTGATCTATTGATCTACCATAACATCACCTAACCTCAAAGCCACACCTATCCTAAATAAATTTTACATAAAAAGATACAGATGATCTCTATTCCGCTATCTGTTTTCTTTGTCTGGAAAGAACGAAGGATTCTCTGAAAGCGCAAATCCTTAAATAGATCGAGCAACTTTTATGTTGCTCAGGCTCCACGTTTGTTACACAACTTTTAGTGTCAATGTGTCCTTGGATCGCTGGTTAACGTGTCCAAA
The DNA here is from genome assembly GCA_963971225.1 of Melieria omissa. Classification (NCBI taxonomy): domain Eukaryota; kingdom Metazoa; phylum Arthropoda; class Insecta; order Diptera; family Ulidiidae; genus Melieria; species Melieria omissa. The sequence continues at coordinate 125,990,230 of OZ020267.1, forward strand.
TGTTCGATAATTACTTAGTTACTACCGATATTTTGTTTTGATTTATGATCGAGCAACGTAGCGATCTGTCTGAACTTTTAAATTGTTCTCCCTTCCTCAGTCAGACACTTTGGAATTCTTTTCCTTGTCGACCTCACCAGCAATGATCCACATAAGACACGCTGTTTGATACGCCAAGAAATCGAACTGACTTTTCTCTGAAGTCCAGGAAATTGCGGCTTAGAGATGGTCTTATTTTTCAGCCTTAAATAGTATTGAAGATATCTCTACATGATTACCTCAAACTCGATGCCTTCAATATTTCATAAAGCACACTCAGTATTTGTTTTTACAAGGCTGGGCTGACACTCCAGGAATGAGGCACACAAAAAATTTCCTCAGAGGAGTTCAACTTAAAATGAAACTATTTGTGCTTCAGCCAAGACAAATGCCAGGTCAAATACGTCAGGTCACTGACATACTTACTGGGCATTTTGGACTCAGGAAGTACATGGAACTCTTGGACCATTTGCATGTTCTTTGGAGAAGCGTAGGAATCATCGAAGCACAACATCCTTTATTGCAATGCTGAATGGGAAAGCAGAACATGATGTCTGAGCCAGTACCAGCGAGCAATTAGGGACGCTAAACCATTGAACATAGGAAAACTTCTAAATTCCATTAGGGGTGTGGACCTGAGGATAACCTCTGGTAGGAAGCAGGGGCTTAGATCAATTGTTGGACGTAGTGTACAATATCCGTATTGCTATCGAATCTTACTAATTAAGTACATTTTAAAAAAAAAGCTTCCATCTCTGGACGCACCTAAAATAGCTGAGTTCTGTAACGGAACCAACTTCATACAAAGACCACAATGGACGGTTACTGCAAAATGTTTGAAGGGAAAATGATGTCTTTCTCATTTTCCTTTCCCTTTCTTATTTTGGTTTCAGCTAACGAGACATGAGTTATTCTGAAATATTATTTACTTCTGGCTCATGGACCTTCGCTTAGTTGCCAAATAAGGAAACGTTAATGGACTTTGGCCCTGGAACTACTCATAATTTGCAACTGTATCCGAAATGATTGCGATGGTAGTCGAAACAACTAACGTTAGTGTTCCAGTAAAATAGATAAGCCATAAGTAAAAGAACCTGTTAGCGGATGTTGACCTACACTTCTCAAGGTGTTTTTATGTCACGAATGTATATTTTAGTTCTTCATACTAAATTAAGCATTGACAAGGCTTCAGTAAGTTAGTACTTGGATACAGAATATCCACAGTGAAGAAGATGCACTAAGAATGACAAGAAGGTCATACTTGTCCCTCTGATGGACACAAGGTATCCCTTTCTTCATCTTGTTCTATTTTTTTGAGCTACATGAACAGGTAAAAGGAGTTTCATGTATTCACTTCAGAGTGGAAAAGAAAACTCGGGTCAATAGACATTTCTTGATGCCATTGATACTCGTGCACGGTCTCTTGCCTTCAGCATTGTTTTTTCCGTGCGTTTAGAGTTCGTCGAAAGTCTTGAAAAAGTTGAAAAGACTTTGAAAGTCATTTTTAGCGAAACATTCCCAATGCAGTTACAACTATTCTCATCAGTGAGCAAAGAGTGCAACTAAAAGTTGTTTCCTTTTCTTCGATATTTACTAAGCGATGTCTGGTTGGTTTTATTTTGTTGTCGAACAACAATTGTTGCTGAAAACTATACACAACAATTGTTGTTGAAAGCTAAATGCCAATATTTGTGCACATCTCCATGCAAAGTATGAAGAGAAACTAAAAGAAATTCGCAGACTTGTAAACTTTATCCATTACCAAGAAAGCGCGCCATGTTGGTGGCGTTCGATTCCTAAGCGAATTACAGGCTTCCACACAAATATGCTGCGAAGCGCGAGTGGAGAATGTCTGGTTTCGGTGACAGCACTGCCACAGTCCGCTGGCCATTGCGCCGACTTGGCGTGTAATGCGATTTCATATTGAGCGCCACTTAAGCGCCATGTGCAGCAAGCGTGGTGTCAAAGAGGGGATGGGAGGGGTGCTGCTTCAAAAGCTGTCATACGCTGTCGAATCAGCGTGAAATCGTTGTCATGGCGGGGCTGATATGGTATTACACTTTGAAATTTCTAGGCAATCCAAGTGATACTTGAAAATATGAGTAAACAGAAATTGTTTGGCATATTTGAGCCAAGTGAGTTGTGTTGTACAAGGATCAACTTTAAAATAGTTTGTTGTTGTTTTACGAAGAAATACAAGTTTTCGGTATTAGCTTACCAAAAGCAAGTGTTGCAAAGAGAAACATTTTGGGTACTTTGGGATTTTATTTTCAAGTGAAATGAAGCATTAGAAAGAATTTAGAAAAATGTAGTCATTTCGTTTTTAGTTAATGTTGGGTAATACGATTTTATGGTGTCAAAGCGATATCAAGGAGTTCTTGGCTCAAGAAAGTATTAGTGGGTAATAGAAGACAATTCTCATAATTTGAGAGAGTAATGCCTTTAAGAATTTCAATTCGATGGAAAACGAATCCTTGGTTCATGTGAGTGTCAAAGGCAAACGCGGTCTCTCATATTTTTCCATCACTCCTTAAGAAATCTTCTTACCTACAACTCACTGGAATCAATACAAACACATTTCTGAATATGAAGTTAATCCCCATATTTCTTGATTCAATTTCTTATGAATTAACTTTCCCTGATTGAATATAGTTAAGTCAATTGAGCAATAATGTACACAAAACACCCCCGCAGTGATTGGACTTTTATTGCTAATGTTTCCAATCTGCCAAAACCGATCATATCAATTGCCAAATTATGCTCATTGTCATAGAGCTCATAAAACTTAAGCTTTCTCCAATATTAAGTATGACGTTAAGCTGGCGGGATGACACGCTTGCCAGACAAAAATAAACACAAACACATACAAATATAAAAGAATATGCATAAAATTCTCGTGAATGCTAATAAACTCGACTTGGCGCTTCATCTGAAGACTTATTCATACATACATACATACATATGCATATGCGAATGTTTGTGTACATAAATTGCGATTTATCTAACTGACACCAGTTGCGCCCTTTAACGGCTGCTGCGGCCATGGCCATTCCATGGCACAGTGGCTGTGCGCGTCCGTTATCCGCATGACATGACCCATAAATCTTCTTAATCATTTCGATTATTACTCATGGCGGCAATTGAACACATGTGCCACCGAATTTGCTTGAGATTTTTTTCTTCTTCTTTCAATATCGCATTGTGCTTTGCTTTCAATAAGCAATATGGAAATGATTTCAGCAGTTGTGTCACATCAAATAAGCATTTTGAATGCTTCGCACATAAGCTGGCGAGGTTCATGCGTAAGTCCATAAATATTGGCAATAATGTGTGTGTGTGCTATCGATATGGGAGATTCTCAAACTCAGGCGTGATTTAGCTGGTATATACATACTTATTTTTTTTTACTATTCATTCGTGCAAATATGAATTACCAATTCGAGAACAATTGCGAGATTTTCTGTAGAAGACGTTTATAAACATTCAAGACATTCATATATACAGATGTACTATATATAAGAGATGATTTAGTGTTGTATGGAGATTCTTAATAATGGGTTCTCGTTGCTTTGAAACCTCTATTTTATGCGGTTTGATGAAAAAAAGCATGAGGAAAACAATTTTGGGGCTAGAGATGGGCTAAAAAAGCTGAGAATTTCGACAAATTACTCCACAGCTGGTCAGAAGTTGCTCTTAGAGAGTTAAAATCTATGGCTGGCCCCCACTAGTTTTCCCTACTGAACATTTCTTTCAAACATATTTTTACCCTAACTCCAACCCTTAATGGGGCTCCCATACAAAATGGCCGTTTCTATAAAATAGGCTCCAACTACTCCCATTTATTTTCCTTTTCGAATGTTTCTTTCAAACACACCTACCCGCTATCTCCAAATCTTAATGGGGCTGCCATACAAAACTGTCCATTTTCTATGCAATTGGCTCCACACTTGTAAGTGTAGTAGTTAAGTAAGCGAGAAAACATCGTATCTCGGAAATTACTGAACTGATTTGAATGACTTATTCAGTGATCGGAAAAATTCTTGAGTACAAAAAATACGAAATTAATGAAGTACAGTGTTGAACTATTGTGTCACGTCCCTTTATCTTACTGGAGGAGTTCGTATCCTCCGATGTTATCCAGAAACTCCTTTATTTTCCTTAAATCAAATTCAAACAGATCTTTTTTCTGTACCAGTTCTCTTCCCAGTATCCGCTTTCTTGCGTGTATGAGGGCGGAACATTCTGTCATGATGTGTACGGAAGTCTCCTCGTCTTCCATATAAAATCTGCATAGTTCGTTGTCCAGACAGACAGACAGTGTCCGCTTAAGATCCCCGTCATAAATCTAAGCTCTGCTCGGCTTAGCTTGGCTTAATTAGATTTCTTCGCAGAGCAAACTAGAAAAAAAAGCTTGGAACAGCGTTGTCCTACTGTGTTCGACCATTTGTGGTTACCTCGACTTAGAAATTCCTGTTTTACACAATGTCTGTAATGAGTCTTGCTAACACTTATGATTGGTTCAGGTCCGTAGGGTCGTCTTGCCGCCCTTCCTTTGCCAATCTGTCCGCCTCCTCATTACCATCGTGTCCACAGTGTGCCGGTACCCAGTGTATTATCACTTGATTGTCCTTGGAAAGGTCTTGGAGGGCAGCTACTCTCTTCCAGACCCGTTTAGAGTCAAATGTCTTTGAGTTCAGAGCTTTGATTGTAGCCTGACTGTCAGACATTATGAATATCCTCTTCCTTAATTCATTAATGGCATAGACCTCAGCCTGGAAGACTGTGGCCTTGTCCCCAAGACTGACTGAAAGTTGGGAGCTAGAGCTATAAATTCCCGCTCCTGTTCCTTCTTCCGTCTTGCACCCATCAGTGTACCATACAATATCATCACACGTCGGAATGATTCTATTATCAGCCCTGTCCTTCCTGTGCGGTTTGTACGTTTTGAACCTTCTTCTGAAGAGCGGCTTCTGGTCTACTTGGTCTTAGTGATATCCTTGAGATAACAACTTAACCTACCTTTCTAACTAAGCTTCGATCGGAAGGAACGGCTGAAATTTGCAAAATCTGCTCAACTCATTTTACCAAATTCTATGCACCATGTCTTGGCAAATATCTTTGGTTTTCAGCGTCGACTATCACAAAAAACAATGGTACGACTAGGAAGGAGAACCAAGAAGAACGCCACGAAGAACCACGCGGTCCGTGTTCTGCTCTGTCCAAAGAAGACTTCTGTAAGATAAGAATTCTATTTACTACTTAAGAGTGGTATAATAATATTTGGTGGTATAATAATGTTTCCGAGTAGAAGAAGCTGAGAATTCTGGCCAAAGATTTCAGGAGATTTCCTGATCCAAACACAGCTACGCTTAGCCCTGACGTGAGAGAGGGAAGTCTGTACGTTTCTACCAGATCCCAAGCTTTTTGGGCCCTTAGTTGATTATTATTTGTAATTGTTTAATACTTTATGGAAAAAAGACCTTTGGAAAAGAGGTCCGGTCCACAATTCAGTGCCATTCCGCTTCCAAAATGATTTCTGGGTGTTTGCTTCGAGCATCCCTAAGGGAATCTATTGTTGTATTGCGAGATTTGGTCCACAATTGAGTGCCATTCCGCTTCCAAAATGAATTCTGGGTGTTTGCTTCGAGCATCCCTAAGGGAATCTATTGTTGTATTGCGAGATTCCCTGAGCTAAAAACACTTATTCCCAGCCCCGACGAAAGAGAAAAGTCAGTATATTGCTATCGGAGCCCGTAGTTGATCATTATTTTTAATCATTTCATTATTATTTGTAATTGTTTAATACTTTATAGGAAAAGGACCTTAGGAAAAGAGGTCCGAGCGCTTCGGCAACACTTGGTCCACAATTCAGTGCCATTCCGATTCCAAAATGATTTCTGGGTGTTTGCTTCGAGCATCCCTAAGGGAATCTATTGTTGTATTGCGAGATTTGGTCCACAATTGAGTGCCATTCCGCTTCCAAAATGAATTCTGGGTGTTTGCTTCGAGCATCCCTAAGGGAGTCTATTGTTGTATTGCGAGATTTCCTGAACTAAAAACACTGATACCCAGCCCCGTCGTATAAGTCATAGGTTTCTATCGGAGCACGTAGTTGATCATTATTTTTAATAATTTCATACTTTATAAGAGAAGACTTTGTTTAATACTTAATAGAAGAATTACCTTAGAAAGAGAGGTCTTCGTTTCGGCAACACTGGGCCCGTTGTTAAGTTCCATTTCACTGTACCGAAACCTTTCATAACGATTTCTGAGTGTGTACTCCGAGCATCCCTAAAGGAATCTATTGTAAATAAAAAAAAAAAATTTGCCGCATCTATAGTCTTCTTGGAACATACTTGACACAGCGGCGACTAACAGTTTTAAAATTCAATTTCGCTCCAGTTTTTGCAGCACACTTTAGTTATGTTTTCGCTGCATGGCGCATTTTCAAATAACTTTAAAATAAACTAAAAAGAAAATTCAACAAAAATATGAAAGGCATAACAGTGGCGAAAATTTCGGCGCATTCAGCAGTCAAAGGCCGTAAATCATGTCGAAAATAATAGTGGTAACAAATACAATTACACCAGCGTCCGACTAAAAAAAAACACCAACAAGGCTAACTCGTTGGTTTCTATTCTAAAAACACTGGGTTCAAAATAAAAACCGCAAAAAATCAAAGCCGGCCACAGCGTTGAAAAATGGCCAAGTCCCCAATGCAAAAAAAAAATTCAAACAAAATTGTTTTTGTTTTTATATGGGTTTGGGGAAGCTGTAGCGCATAGTTGGCGTGCCTGAGCGTTTAGGCAAAAATTTTACAAATTACATCATGGCGAGGGAGGACGTTCGGCGTGAGCGCATCTTCATGAGTGCAACAACAAACTGCAATGCAAAACCGCTGCGTCAGAGCACAGATTTTTACATACATATATAAAAAATGGAACAGATCAAAAAACTGGGCGTAGTTGGATGGGTGGCCGACGTAAAAATGCCATAAAAAAATTTTTAAAGAGGAATTAAAATGTAATAAAATAGCGGGAACAAGCCGGCTGGAAGATAAATTAGTGAAGCGGCTTTGAAAAATTTCTTATGGCGCTGAATGCAAAAAGCGTCGAGCACAAAAACAACAAACGAAATGAAGGGTTCACTGGCGAATGGCTGCTGGCCGTTGGCCATTGGCCGTCGGGTGCGGCATGGCGCGGTTAGCTCGGTGTGACATTTTCTATTATTCTCGCCTTCGTTCCTGGCAAAGCTTATGTTGGCCATCCGGTGCGACGCGCCATTTCAATTATTTTTACGTTCATCGTTTTTCTCTATTTTGTTTGCTATAGTTTTTCAGCACGCTACGAGTATCAAGAAGAAGAACAAGAGCAGAAAAACCATTAAAATAAAACGAAGCGAAGAGAGCAAATCGCCTTAGGTCGAGTGTCGGTAAGGGTTATTTATTTTTTTAAGAAAGCTCATAAATTTTGTACGCTATAAAATCTTGGCGTTGGATTCAAATTTTTGGGATTTTTGTGTGATCTTTTTCGTTGACAAGCGGAAAAAATCTGTTTGCCAGTCGCTTGGTTGCGCCTCATTCTCGGTTCGGTTGCTGGAACGTGGAAGCAAGATGCCATCAGACATGGCAGCAAAGTGGCTGCGTTCGATTTTGCGGTAAAACTTTTGTGGTGACGATAAGCCAGGATGACTGCACTCTAAGCTGTTGGATCATAAGTCCGAGGGTCGTGAGTTCGAGCTGTGCTTAAAACAACATCGAAAAAACATAACATTTCTTTTGACGGCTGTTTTCTTTCAGCGGTCAATGACGAACTTTAAGAAGAAGACGAGAGAAATATGGATATTGGTTCTAAAATGCTTCTCATCTGATCATTTTATTTCTGAAGTACTCATCGATCAGATTACATTGGGCGGGGTGAGAGCAAGGATCCTGGGCTGGTAAGGTTAGTTGGGCTGGTTAGTTAGAATGATAGCTCATTCAATCTGATTTAGACTAAGGTTCACCTTTTGATCTAAACCAGTCATGACCATTCTGCTATTCACGAGTAGACAAATGGTAGCGAGGTACTGGATTTATATGCACACCCGTTAAAATCCGAAGCTCCAAAAACATATGCACGTGGATATAATTCCGACCATTAGTCATCACCGATCCAACACTTTTTATAGGAAGCAAGGACCCTAGATTGATGCGCTGGCTAGCGCGACAGTTCGAGGGGCATGACTTGGATTAAAGTTGACCTAATAGTTGCATCTCGATTCAAACCAATTTCGAAAAGAACAAAGCAAATAAAAGTTCCTCACTAATGTAAATACTCTACCGTAAGATTATCATGGAAAGCAAGTAATCTGATAATGCTGGAGTGATCAGTTAAGTCATCGAAGAAGAAGTTTGTGTTTTGTCTCGGGAAGGCAACCTCTCCTCTCTTTTAATCGTTTTCCCCCCTTCTACCTATCCGCTGTTTCGAGGCTGACGAACGACTGTTTTCAAATATAATTTAACTCACTAAGCATGTCTTTTAACCCGGCATTGGTGTGGTGGGGTATACCATACCCCAGAGGTTGTATTTTTGTAAATAATACTGATATCAGTTTTTCTGATATTTGTTATTTTCTTTTACAAATTGCTTAAACATGACATTTTTTTGCATTTTCTTACGTAAAATTAAATGAAGAATAATATATAATTGCTATCTTTTATATTTCTGTTGTTTCATGAGCTTGCTGCTATATAAAGTTTTGGGGTATGTCATACCCCACCACACCAATAACGTAATTTTTTTTCACCACACCAACGCCGGGTTAAAGATTCTAAAACCACAAATAGTCAAAAGAAAAACCGTTGTGATGAATATACCAGGTATATGCGCCTATGAAACCGGTAATTATTTTTGAAGAAACACGTTTATTGTGAGGAAATTATTACAATTTTATTCTTCAAAGTAATGGCCATCGCTAGCTACACATTTTTCCCATATCTCAGGCAATTTATGGATGCCTCATCAAAAAAATTTTTCGTCTTTTGCCTGAAACCAATCAACGATCCATTTTTTGGCTTCTGCGTGAGAATTGAAGCGCTGTTCCGTTAATGCGTGGCCCATCGATGCGAACACGTGATAATCCGAAGGCGCCAAGTCTGGTGAGTAAGCCGCATGAGCAAGAGCTTCCCAGTTGTACGATGCAACCAATTCTTTGGTGGCTCTAGTGCGGTGTGGTGGTGCGTTGTCATCGAGGAAAATCACTTTGTGTTGCCTGGCTTCATATTCTGGGCGTTTTTGGCGTATAGCACGGTTCAAATCGGCCAATTGTTGTTGTTAACGTTCACCGTTAACCGTTTCACCAGGTTTTAGAAGGTTTTTTTCTTCAAATGGTAACACAAAATTAACTGTGTCCGCAAATCGTAATTTGTAGGCACGTAATGCGACATTTTCCGGAGCGTCAAACAATGTGTTGTTGGATGAAACACAAATTGTGAACTGAATATTGTTGACATATGACAGAAGAAGTAAACATGACATTTGGTACGGTTCCGAAGTTTATAAATATTCGGCTATTTACCGCTAGATGTCGTTACCGGTTTCATAGGCGCATACCTGGTAGAGTATCTTTATTACAAAATCACTAAAGCCATCCACAACATTGAATAAATGCAGCACAATACTTTTTGACTGAACGGTTTCTTAATTTTTTTCTTACCTTCATCCTCATCTTCCAAGGACTGTCCTTGATATTCACTCCTTATATCACTCTTTCTTGCCCACCCAAGGGAACTTGGGTCCTTATAGTTAAAATGGGAACATGGCAAATGAGAATCAATACAATTCTGAGGGAGTTCATATATGCCTAAATTTTTCTCAAACGATTAAAATATATCCTGATTCTTAATAAATTTCCTTTATTCTGCTATTATTATTATTTAAGACTATTCAGCAACACATCCAGTTCTGATCTTTTATGCTCTAGATTGAGATTTGTATTAGTTTTAGTACTCTTTGGGGTTCTAAGTCCCAGATCTTCATCAGGGCTAAAGCGTCTACACCTAACTGGAAAAAATATGTTTTCCTGAGCGCAAGGCAAGCAGAACTTAGAAGATTCTGGTTTTTCATTGTATTTGCTGCAGGCATCCAAAGAGGAATTTCCATTCTAATGAGATAATACCCCAGTGCATAGTCAGGTATCAGCGAGCATGCCGAGGCTCTTCATCTTTAACATGCGGAGTTTTGTGGAAACACTTCTCTCTCTCTGGGGTTAAGAATCGTTTTCGCCTGGCGTAGTCTCGCAGCATTTGTGCATTGCTCGACAAAATTGTATTTGCTCATGGTTAACCGATCTTTTATGTTTACTCTGAAAATTCCATAAAATGGTTGAGAGATTGAAATCAGAAGTGTTTTGGTCATGTTTACCCAACTGTAGTCTTTATCGAAACCCTCTACGATAGAAATTATGTAGACCATTACGGTTTAAAAATTATGCTGGTTGCATCTTGTTGCTCGTAAAGAGGAAAATGATTTGTAAGAAAAGGGTTTGAAGCGAGACACACTGAATGAAAACGAAGAAAAGTCTAGGTCAAAAAACTGTATATGTTAGTGATGAGACTGATTGAAAACCACGCATGCAAAACTAAGGCGTTTGAGTTGACTGTAAGATGATTGGTGACGACAAAAAAGAGCAGATCAACCAGACCTGATTGGATTGGATGAAAGGTGATGGATCGCTTAAAACAGAAGCGTCTGAAGGGATCTTATATTATAATAAGTATGTATGATCCCATTATGGGAGATATTAGTAAAATAGTGCAATGTTCCGAATACACTGAGTGCTATGGAAGTCTTGTAGCCATTCTGCTCACTCTAACATCATCACATCAAAGGAGATGTTGTCTCTCTCGCTGTTTGAAGACGGAGAAGTGTCTAAAGGTTCTTATAGCCAGTGCTGAATCTAATATGCATGATCCCATTATGGGAAATAGTGTATCTATCCGGATCAACCAGACTTGGTTGGATTGAATGAGGGAAGAGGCGTACGTAGAGCAGAGGTGTCTGAAAGGCTCTTAAGTGGTATTAAGTATGTATGATCCCATTATGGGAGATAGTATATCTTTCGATCCGGGTCACAAACACACGTAAGCCCACTCTTCGAACATCAGTATCCTTTCAGAACAAAAAAGTACCATGGGATAGTAACTGGGATAGCTTATATAAGCTATAACGGGCTGCATCGTATAATAATAAAGCGGAGCCACTTGATAATAATTTGCACAATCAGAATGTTAGTGGATTGCCTGAATCAGAAAACTATTGTTCAGTTGCAGTTAATCTTTGAATTTATTTAAAATATTTGTATATTCGACTTCTAGATGAGACAATAACAAAATTTTGAGGTCCACTACACTCGTTTAAAGTCGTCAACAGCTCTGGTAGTTTTCTCAAACATATGTAGGGACTTATTGATCTCTCGTGTGTTGTTTGATGATCTGAGGTTGGGTAGGAAAACCAAAACCCCGCACAACTCTCAGTCTTTGAGTTCATTGTACTGCGGCCCAAGGTTTCTAACTTTTGCTATTCTTTATGGGATCATTTAACACTTTCATAATATTCATAAAACGGCTTTTGATTCACCTAAAAAATTAAACAGAAGTTGGTGATTATTTGATTAAAAAGTACTTTGTTATTGTGATCTCCATACACAAAGCTCAGGCAATGCCTTATTCCTCGTAAAAAAGGCCCGTTTAGTGATTTGTTCTCAACAACAAACTTAAACACCAACAAATTTTTGATGTGCCATTAAATATTTTCGAATCAGTATAATTCCACGAAAACTGCGCCGAGTCTTTAGTGTCGCCGAGGTGACTGTGTTGGCACTGAAGTTGAAGGCGGTGCTCAATATAATCACAACTAAATATAGTCGACTGCCTGCTTAACAGTGCATAAAATGTTGAAAATTTTACAAAGAAATGCAAATGACTCGAGGCCGCCGCAACTATTAATGACACTCTAAATGTCTTTTGATCATTTTCATAAATTTCCTTTCGGCCGATTCTCGAGCAAGAATCGAGCGTATGTTGCGCCCATTGTTGGCGTTTGTTGGCAACACATACAACAAACATGCAGCACCGCCAGCGCTGGTGTCTTGGCTGGAATGAGGTTAAACTTTGTGTTGGCGTTGGTGCTGGTCCGGTCTGGTATGAAGCGGCAATGGCAAAGGGCAGTGTGCTCGCTGCCTTTGTTGCAACACTCCACCTACACCACTCCAGTCCATGGCCGCATGTGGGAATGACGAATTAATTAAGATCGTAAAAATGTCAAGTTGCAGCGATGCCGCAGCGATTAGGCCGTCGAGTTGGCGTACGCGCCAAAGGTGAAAGTGAAACAATGGTAATTAACCAGAAACTTGACGCAATAACTGTCAAACTTTGACTTTTTGCTAGTAAAATCTTGTTAGAGTCGCAAGATTTTCATAATTTTAATGTAATTTTCAGAGCATGCACTCAATATTTCATTCGATTCCTATTCGGGAAAGTTTGTAGCGTACAAAGCAATGTTTTCAAGAGTCAAGAACCTAACGAAAACGAAACCTGATACTTTTCCAATGTCAAAAGTCAAATCTTAACAGCTGTCATAAGTCATTTGTTGCGTTTTCCGTTCATTCAAGCGCGCCCACTCTTCATCCATCCATCTCTCTCTCACGCTTTAGCTCTCTAATGGACGTCGGAGATAAAAGTATCTGTTATCGGCACTTGCAGCTATGTGTAGTACATGTACAGCCATACTACACATGCACATGTTGGCGGCATAAAAATAGCTGACAAGCAACACATTGTCGCACTGACAACCGGCACTAAACGTGCCCCATGCAACATGCAGCAACGTTGTCGCTGAGGCCGCACCATCAACCAGCGGCAGCAGCAGCAGCGATTTGTAGCACAACCTGCTGATTTTTATGAGTTATCGTTCGTATGCCGTGTGTAGTTTTGTTATTGCCATCAGATATTTCGATTAATGGAACTTGACAGCACGTTGAGGCATTATTGTGACTTTAATATTTATGGGGAAGCGCCATTAAACGTGCGCACGACTGCGTGCCACGACCCACGGCCACGACTTGCCTAGCGGCTTTATTGAGTTGTTTACAAGATGTTTTTGTTGTTCTTGTTAAGGAGCTGTGACAACTTTGCCCGAATAAGCACATAAATACTCGCTACATACTCGGTATACATGTGTTTGTATATGTATGTATGTAAGATTGTATGTTTTAGTTGTATGTAAGTGTGCTACATATAGTTTTCCCCTTTTTGGACTCATACAAAAAGGGGAACAACTTTCAAAATATGCAAATATGATTGATGGAAATATTTAACTTTTAGAGAAGATCTAATCTTTATGTTATTTATGTCTTTAAGCATTTAATTCAGTATGTGCAGAGTTTTTAAAAATATTGAAAATGCTCAATATTACAAAATTGTCATAAAGATACAAAAATTATTCGTACAAATTAGGGAAAATAAACCATAAGTATTTTTATAATTAAACATATTGTTGCTATAACTGTTAATTTTGTATTTTTTGAACTAAAGTATGTTGTTCAATGTTGTATGAATTGTTCAAATCGGTTCACTAGTTTTCGAGATACGTTTCTGCTTCTTCATTCACTTTACTACTAACATTTACAAGCGTTAGTTATTTTCATAGAAAACTAGCTGACCCGGCGAACTTCGTCCCGCACGACCTTTGTTGTTTTCTTATAATGAAATATGAAATAAATTGACGAAGAAAATCAACTAAAGAAAAAGGAGGGATTAAGGCCATCAAAGCCATCAAATAAGCAATGTTGCGTTTCAGTAAAGAAATGGATTGCGCTTGAACCAGATTTAAATTATATTGGCAACGCCACGCCCCCTTGTTCAATACCCGCACCATTCCCTCTGTCGAAAGATATGAATTAATTGTAGATTCGGACTTAATTTCATTGTTCTGCGACTTAAAGTTCAGCAGAACAATTTTTATCACAAAAATGTGCCACGCCCAACGTCCAACACCCATCAAATCCTACCAGTAGAATGATACATTTATGGGACGACGCCATACTAAATTTTAATGCTGTGCACTTTACAATTTCGAAGATATTCCATTATTAAGATTTGGCTTGTATGGGTGGTGCCACACCCCCTCGTTAAATAATCGCCCCATTCTCTCTGTCGAAGAACATGACTAAATAGTAAGTTCGTAGTGAGTTTAATTGATGTGTGACTTATGGTTCGAAAGTTATCGTCTGAAAATTTTCAGAAATCACGGTCAAAAATGACATGGATTTTCCGACTTTTTCAATAGATTTTCCGACCAATGGGGACTACGGCAGGAAAAACAATTCCTGTCCCCGGATAAAGGGGTATCCAGCCAACTCCTCAAGGTAAACCGAGAGGACCTTCGCATCCTCACTGGGTACCTTACAGGGCATTGCTCACTTAGGTACCATCTCAAAAATATGGGAATATACTCAACGGATGTGTGCAGGATATGTGAGCTAGGACAGGAAACATCACTCCACATTCTATGCGAATGTCCTGCACTAAGAAGAAAGAGATTTCTCCAGTTTGGTTAGGCGTCAATACTGCCATGAACCATCTGGAAACTACAACTCCAAAAAGTGCTAAAATTTATAAAAAGCCTTAACTTGGATAGTTAAAACAAAGGCTGCACAAAAGATCAAATTGGTCGCAGTGCACTATAGCCTATATAATAATAATAATACATGTTAATCCTCTAAGAGCAACTGCTGAGCAGTTGTAGCGCAATTTGTCGAAATTCTTAATATAAAATTTTCAACTTTGAACGCATTTGAATCGGCATACGAAAGTCGTATAACCTCACATTTTAGGTTTACCCTTGGGGCAAGATTCCTAGCGGACCTTTCTTCCCTACCTAACCTAACCTAAGCTAATTTACATTTTAGGTATAAGATGTGTCCAGCAATTTTATGTAAAATACTGCGGGAAATGTTTTTGTGGAACATTTTAACCCTTTAGCTCTTATTTTTATGGGTCTATATGACCATTGTTTCCCAAAAAGACAAAAATATTCTTTGACCTTTTAAAGACCCTTTAAAAAGTTAACAGACCCTTTACAAAAATGCCACGAAAATATTAGCCATAAAATCTACTATCCCTGAATACAGCAAAGGTTAAAATTGTTCTTGAACACCAGAAATAAGTCAGAACTAAATATGTGTTTCAAAATGTGTTTAACAAAAGTTTAAATTTAAATATCTGAATTGTATTTCTGAATCTGACATGGAATTGAAATCACTAATTGGAATAAATAATAAATTAAATTTATTATCAGGTGTACAACTTTGCTTCCGCTTCCGTTTTTTTTCCAAAATTAAAAGCTTTATTGCGAAAAAGTGCTTACAGATGTATTATTCAAAGTATTGTCCGTCGCTAGCGACAACTTTCTCCCATCTTTCCGGCAATTTTCGGATCCCGGCTCGAAAAAAGGAGTCCTCTTTTGACGCTATCCATGAAGCAATCCATTTTTCCAATTCTTCGAAGGATTGAAAATGTTGATCTGCCAGGCCGTGTGCCATCGAACGGAATAGGTGGAAGTCAGAAGGGGCGACATCTGGGGAATACGGCGGGTGGGGCAAGACTTCCCATTTCAGCGTTTCCAGGTACTTTTTGACCACTTTTGCGACGTGAGGCCGAGCATTGTCGTGTTGGAGGATGACTTTGTCATGTCGCTCTTCCATTTTTAAAACGTTGAAACCACTCCCGACACGTTCTTTCACTCAGAGCAGCATCACCGTAAGTTTCTGAGAGCATTCGATGCGCTTCAGCTGCATTTTTTTTTCGAATTGTAACAGAAAAGTAAAACTTCCCGCAAATGGCGAGAATTGGGCACATAAACGGACATTTTCGAGCGTGAATAATACGAAAACAAGAACTGTCACTGAAACGGCGATGACAATTCGTTAGGCACTGTCCACACTCACTTTAAAGGCATTACCATCTATGTATTTCAACCAGCCTCAGCCGGTACAGCCACCTATCGGAAAACGGCGGAAGCAAAGTTGTACACCTGATATAATTTTCTCTAGAATATTTTAATAACTAATGCTTAGTTAGCACCGATTGCCTCCAACTCCTACTTAAAATTCAAAAAGAGTTAAATTTCCACATTTCCGAATTTGAACTGCATTTGATGAGTTAATCAAGCTTCAGTCCCATGGAAATAAATGTATATGTTTTGTAAGAATAAATGTGTATTTGTATGATTGTATGCATATATGTTTGTATGAGTATGTATGTACAGATGCCACTGTCGCTTGATAACATTAAATCGGATTTGGTCCCCGTCACACATTTGTTGTAGTATTGAAAATTGATTATGTCGGCTTGTTGAAAGCTTTCCATTTTCTTTTTCTAGCTTCAAATAATTAATAGCTTTCTGGCATTATTTTGTTTTTCTGGCAGATGGTGTGAAATTTTAATGCATTGAACTTTGATTTTAATTCCATAAATTTCAAGTTAAGTTTGCCGCAGCTCATTAAGTTTTGTGTGTCGATTGGTGTTGTGTGTAAAATATTTAACTAGAAATGTTTTCAATACAACTGAAGATTAAGGGCGCCAGTTGGATTTTTTCGGAATTTTAATTGAATTACTAAATTTCGAAATTTGGAAATCACTACTTTTTTACATGAAATTGTAAACTTTTGAATTGAACAAAAAATAAAAAAAAATTGTATTAAAATTTGGAACAAGACCACAATCTGTTGAATGGTCTTTTGTTCTGTGTATGATTTCATGCCGTGATTCGTTAAAAAGATAACAGAAGACGGGTGTTTCTTTATATAGAAATTTTGTGTAATTAAAGAGACAGTCATTTAGTTTCAGTCATTTAGATATTGAAATAAGGTTACGTTTTTGTGGTAATGACACTCAGACCTCATTTAGTTGGTTGGTTGGTTTCTGTGTTCGCCTGCCCCCGCACAACCAGTTAACAGTTCAGTTATATTCTGGTTAGGTCTGTTGTTTGTTAAAACGAACTTAAACCAATTTGATTTGTGTAGATAGTAAATTATATCACTGATGTTTGTTTTCAATAGTTGACTGAGGCCGTGAAAGGTTGAAGTGTCCAACGTGTCTAGTCGAATCTAGTCAGATTTCGTCTATGAAAGTGTAACTTTTATCTACCACAATTCTTCCATTGGCAAAGTTATAATAATAGATTTCATTTTAGGAACTTCAGAATACTAAGAAAAATTAATTTTAAGATGTCTCACAGCTCATTCTTCAACGATTCTCTGCGTCTATCATCTCTCGCAAGTCATTAGATCAAATATAGATTTTGGTATAGTGTTTCAGTGTTAACTAAATCAAGAAGTTCCTCAAGTTCTCTGCAAAGCTTCAGATATCTCTTAGCTCATTCTTCAACGACTGAGCGACTTCTACTACAAAAGAACTGTGAAGTTGGTTTATAATTTGAAAAACACAATGATAGAAATTATTGAGTCTGTCTCAGATTTCAATCAAAATAGAGACAAGAATGCACACTACTTGTTTCAGCTATGATTAATAGAGAGCAGCTCAATTTATTGCTGGGTAGTAAAAAATCATTATAATTAATTTTCTCATAATTTCTTATGTTCAAAGACCCAAATGTGTGTGATTTGAAGCTTATCTGCCCAACATTTCAGACTTCCGCTGCTTTCGATAACTAATTCAGATCTAATGATGAGTTATTGGTAGTGACTGCTTCTTACAATAAGAGAGTTTCATCTATGGGGTTTTCCAATAGGGACGGATTGATGTTAGAGTGGCTTAAACATGCTGTGTGTGCAGTATTCAGTATTCGTTAATTCTGTTTCTCATTGAAAGGCCCATGTATGCCTTTATGTATGAAATGTGACATGGTTCAAATATTTGACGTGGTCTTACACGATGACATGGAACAATGAGGTTATATTTTCAATCACTCTGTTGCATAGATCCGACAGAAGTTAAGTAATGAGCAGGGTTTTGCTGACTTTCACGGCATCGAATGATTGTCACTTATTGGAAGAAAGAAGAAAGAAAGCTTCACAAGAAAAAGTCTAGAACTTACATGACCTTGGTGTCCAATGCTCGTCACCTTTGTTAGAAACAACCATAGCCTCAAATTGTTCATGAAGAATATTCATCGTTACGTTCGTTCTGTGGCACCATGTCCATGTCCATGTCGTTCAGTTTGGGCCAAAATAATTTAGTGAGCATCGATCTGTAGCGCTCGTCATTGAAGGTGATGGCCTCATCAATATCGTTTTCAAAAAAGTACAAACCCATGAAAAAATAACTTTTTGTGAAAACATTGTCACTTGGTGAACGTCGAGTGCGTTGGCGTTCATTTGTCCATTCGATCCATGCGTTCGTTCCATTCGCCCGAAATTGGGGTCCTCTTTCAAACGCTCAAGGCTCCGAAGCCTCGTAAGCAAACAGACTATGTTGTCTATGGTCTCTAACTTTGAGCTCTTTTTGACTTTTATGAGTTGGATCTTGAACGAGTGTAGACCCAAGTAGAAGTCTGCGAAAGGCCTTTCTTAGGCACGGCGAGGAATTGACTGCTTCAGGTTCTTGCACAAACTTTCACCTAGAAACAGTGGCGGATTCAACCTCCCTGATGGTTTCAACCGATCTGGCGTTCCTTTAATGGGAGTTGGCTGATTGTTTACCGAACCGGTCGTTTAGAATTTTCCCACCAAACGAAGGGTCATCGTTTTTGCTGTGAAATCGGCTCAACGTTTACGCTCACCTGAACTTATTTTGGTAATGTTCCAGTTTAAAAAACCAGTTTTATCATCCAATAAAAATACGGTAAAATCCAGTTTTATCATTTAGCCATGCTTCTCAATTGTGTAACTTGCCATGGTTATTATTTGGCATTGGTGACTGAAGCATAAACAACCGATTTGACAGACGTCGCCAAAACAATATGGCCGCCACAGCTAGTCAACATCGATCTATTGTCCCTATTGAGAAAACCCTAAAAAAAAGTCTATAGGAACTTTATTTGGCAGTTGAAAGCGTTTGTTAGAAGTTTCTTACAGAAGAGTCCTACAATTTGAGATGGATTGCGGATTTGAGGGCGACTGGAAAATTATTTAAGGGAAGGTCTGGGTTCAGTTTGATTACAAAATTGATCTATTTACCTATAAGTTTATTATTGGGCACAATCTATGTAAGTAAATTGAACTATATCCACATTAATATCTAAATTAAATTGCGGATTAAAAATCTGGAATTTTTATTTCAATGTGAAGCCAGCACTCGGATATATTTGCATGTGTGTGAGTGCGCAAAAGTGCTTTGAGTGCTTTAATGCTATTAAAAAATAATCAAAGTTGGCACTGCAGTTAACAGGGACATACATACATACATACATACATCCCTGTGGGGCATGGCTACATATGTGTATATAGCTCATTCATACATGAAGAAAAAATTATAGGTTAGAACATTTGATCTCTTTGCAAAACTTACACATGGACGCCTATTGCGTGCCAGTGCAAGCGCACTCGAACATACATGCATATGATTATATGTATGTGCATATGTTTATGCAATGCATATACAATGCATATATGTATGTAGGTACTTATATGGCTGTGCATAAATAATTGCAATGTATTTTTATATGCGATCGAAGGTAAAAATTTTATTGTTCTCCTCTACACTCACACACACACACATATGCATGGGCACCTCATAGCATTTACGATAAGTGTGTCAAGCCCCCACAGCCCGCTTGCCATGTATGCTTTCGAACTTGCATGCGGAGTGCATTTAAAATGCTCTCAAGCCCCTTTAGCTCCGATTCTGCTTTGTTTCCACATTCAATGCGCCACGTACATAATGTATTATGCGTACGAGCCGTATTAGGAGCAGCGAATAAATTATTTAAAACAAAAACAACAATTTTAATTTAAACTTCCACCGAGGCAACCCCATTCCTTGTCATATATTTTCCATAAAAAATGGAACGGAAAGTAAATCAAAGCGAAACAATTGAACGCCATTCGATTTGAAGTCTTTAAATTTAAAACATGGCATTTGATTTTATTAATAAATTTAGTTTCATTAAAAAAATTAAAATTGTGTGTTGAAAATTTAATTATTTCAATAGTTTTAAAAATTCATAAATTCAATAACTTTGAATTTGAAATGAAGCAGAAGACAGAAGAATTGTCATTGAATTTGAGTTTCGACTAAGATTCACGTTTGGGCCTCATGAGCAATGAACAATTCTGATAATTCTGATCGATTAACATTTGTGACCGATTCTTTGACTAAAAATCGAATCGACTGATTCTTTGCCTAAACACCATTAACCCACAGGGGCGAAGGAGGAATTATTTCCATAATTTCATAAATTCAATAACTTTCAACTTAAAATGAAGCAGAAGACAGACACATTTTAATTGAATTTGAGTTTTCGACGTAGCTTCATATTTGAGGATTGAACAGTTCTGAATTTTTTCAAGCTGACAACTTCTCATCGTACACACTTTTGACCGATTCTTTGACTAAAGATCAAGACCGATTCTTTGACAAAACACCATGAAACCACAGGGGAGAAGGAGGAATCCAAACACTAAAATTGCTGGTGAAAAGTATGGTTTGAAATGGTTGAAATTGGGCTGAAAAGTTGAGCGAACCTCTAAGCCCCAAAATGAAATTCTGGTTGCGCCACTGATCCCGTATTTGCTTGAAGGCGAAAAATCCATTCAAAAGGCTTGTACCAACATTCTGAAGCCCATTCCGGCAGATAATCTAAAACACTAATTCGACAAGCTATGATGGTTCGGATAATTTTAAATACATAATTCATTCAAATCCAGATATTACGAAGAATTATTCCCTGTCGGCAATATCTACTACTACTGTCGCGATTAGATTCGATTTCGATATATCCTCATACACCCACAAACTACCTGACAAACAACTCAAGCAATTCAAGTCAAACAGCAAAAAAAAAAAATTATGTTCTTTCTCTCAGACCTTCACCAATTAAAAACCATTTCCTTTCAATTAAAAATCGTTTCAATCATCGTCAATCGTCGACGTCTGCCGATTTCCCACACTAACAGCAAAAATTCATTTGGCATAGCAAATACCACTTTACAGTTATCATTCGTTTTCTCTTTGCATTTGTTGTATGTATTGATTTCGGCGCACAACATTCTTGGGCCGTGTTGACACGAGAGACAAACCTCGGCGCAGTGGGTCAGATGGCGCGAAAAGCTGTGCGCACATTGGCCTCGACGCGGCGCGCGCACAATGCAACTGAACCAACAGCGGCTGTGCGTTTGTAGTTGATGGAAAAATTTGCAGATGTGGAAAGTTTGCGTTTGCATTAGTTGCGATGTGCAAATATTGACAACGGCTGTCCCCATGACGCGATGGCTGGCAATAAAATGCGAAAAATGCAATGCGACACCGCGCAGACACACTTTTGCTCTATTTGTATTTACTTTGCAGCACTTCGCAGCTGTTCTTGTGGATATTTTAATATTTTTAGTGTTTTACAACGCGTGACATGACTGAGTGCATCCATTGATTCATTAAGCCTTGGGCTACTTAGTTCAATTTTTATTTTTGTTGTGACACGAGTCAGCGAATGGAAAATGTTCCCATTAATAAGAAACATGGTGTGGAAAGGACGTTGATAAAAAAGGGTGTAATGGGTACAAGACAGGGTTTTGCTAGAAAAATTTATGAAAACTCTTGTGCTGGCTAGTGCGTTGAGCCGCGATTCAAGACTCCGCGAGTTCAATACTCCGTTGCTCTAAACCCGAAAAAAAGAAAAAAAACAACAATTTTTCTTTCACCGGCTGTCCTCTCTGCAGGAAATGGCAAACCTCTGAGAGTAAAATTGCCTATGGAAAAGCTCCCAACTCGCCGTTCAGAATCGGCATAAAACTGTAGGTCCCTTCCAACCTTGTAAAAACAACGCAACGATTGGTTGCGGGCAGCTAGGCCTTAGTCTCGTATTCGGGCTGTCGTGCCAGTCAAGAAGAAGAAGAAGAGGATATAGATCGATGGAGATGACAATTTTTTGTGGCAATTCTACAAGCCGACCGGACATTTACCGTGATACTTTTTTTAGAGCACGGAGATACCTTCTAGAAAATAGAGTTGGATGGAAATATTTGATCTGAGAAAGTCATTACGGCTCAGTCGACATTGTTCTGAAACAAATTCATGCTAAAAGTGAATAAAAATCACCATAGATCATACCGATTTTGGTCATCAAACAACTCCAATGTTGATTCTCATGGGGGTTATGTCACATACACACACATTTCGGATGATTCTCCAACATTCGATAGAGTTTCATTGGGAAGTTCTCAGAAATCCTACATAGAGTCTGAATCTTGTACCATCGTTTTACTATTTGCTTTGTCGTATTTGTCGTATCACTTGGAAACACACAGATCGTAATCACACGTTGCTTCTTCTGATAACCTCTTGTCGCCATCTGCAATATTTGTATATTTTCAGGCTTAAGATGCTTGGTTGATTTTCAAACAGCCTCAAATAACTTGTCATTCATCCAAACGTGCAAGTCGTATACTACCAGGAAAGTAGAACATATTAGTGACTATCGGTGAAGAGTTTACAATTATTTTTTAAATTAAGCATTAATTTTCATTTGAAATAAATTTTAATACAGCAAGAATTTATAAAGCTCCCCAAACATGTACTTTGAGTATCTACTGTAGGGTTGAAGGATTACCTTTCCAAAATGTCAATATTTTGTTATTATTTACGGAACATTTAATAGTGTTTGATTGTAGTTGCCGCAGATGATGAATGCCGCCAATATTTAATATTAAAGTGTATGTTTGTCACTCATTCGACTGATCAGTATTCAAATACTATTTGTTCTGTGTTGGTGATTAATTTCGCCTGAAGTTCACTGAAGTTTATCTAAGCACAGAATTATTGCATACTTTTCGGCGTCTGAGCATGATGCAATAGTTGTGCTGGTTAATTAGAAATTCAGAACGCTGAGAAGCGAAAATTTCCAAACTGAGTAGATCTAACGTGCAGCTGATAGTCTGAAATAAAATGCTTTTGTTTGTTGTCAGTTGCTCTGGTCGAAGGCCGGTGAGAGCTCGCTCGATATCCACCGACGCTCGGACCATCGCCGTCACCGCCAGCCACCGATGTATGCGAATATTGACTTTACCTCAATATGGTTGTTACATGTCGCTCATCCACACAAACACACACACACATTCATCTTCAGTTCATACCCCGCCACATATGTTTAAGCAACAACGCATGTGTATGTGTGTCTGCATAAAGATAGATATGTTTGTGTGGCACTATCGTTTAGTGCCGTGTTGGATGTACGCTTTGTCCATTGTCGTGAAATGTATAACGCGGTGCTATTGACTTTTTAATCCTTTTCGCAAAGGTCGGCGCACGCCGGCTCTATCGTTCGGCGCATTACAATGCCTGATGGTGTTTCATGTGTGCGCATTCAAGTGTTCACTGTGTTGTTATTGTTGTTGTTGTTGTTGCTGTTGTCTAAAGCTTGATGGAATACATGTGCAGGAACTTGGACGGTTGTGTTTCGCTTTTAAGCAATTTCCGTACGTAGGCAAGTTGTCACACATTGAAGTTGGCCATGCGGAAGCCGGCGACGACTTTGTGCGCAACTATGGGCGAAGCTTTAGCAAATACATTTCTCTGGAATTAGTAATTTCATCATGAACCCGCCTCACATGCAACTAGCAATGTATGCAGTTTCACAATGAAGCTATAAAGACGAATGTGTTTTAGTTTAATTTCCGTTTTATGGTATTTTGTATGAGAGCTTTGAGTTCGGTGCGATTTAATGGAAACAGAATACATTTATTTATTTGTTTGGTTTTGATTGATCATTTATTTTAAGAGTGTAATTTTACTGGCTGTCAAATTGTCATATTTTATAACGAAATGTAAAGTTAAAAATTAGTTTTCTGATACACAATTTTTTAACTCCATCAGATGTTGATTTCACTGTGCGATAAAAATTTGAAAATTTGAAAACACACGAACAACTCGATATATTTACTTGCAAAACTAGAGTTCAAATTTAGTAAAACTGCGTTTTAAGTTTTTCTCTCTGACGACATTATTATTTTTTTTAAGACTGAAATTTCAAGGACTTGAATGCACAAAACAATTATTTTAAAAATTGAATAATAAAATAAAATAAAATAAAATAAAATAAAATAAAATAAAATAAAATAAAATAAAATAAAATAAAATAAAATAAAACAAAAAAATTAAATAAAATAAATTAAAATAAATAAAATAAAATAAAGAAAATAAAATAAAAAAAAATAAAATAAAATAAAATGAAATAAAATAAATAATAAAATAAAATAAAAAAATAAAATAAAATAAAAACAAAATAAAATAAAATTAAAAAACTAAAATAAAATAAAATAAAATAAAATAAAATAAAATAAAATAAAATAAAATAAAATAAAATAAAACAAAATAAAATAAAATAAAATAAAATAAAATACAAAATTAAAAATAAAATAAAATAAAAAAATTAAAATGAAATAAAATGAAATAAAAAAATAAATAAATAAATAAAAAAATTAAAAATAAATAATTATAGAAATATATAAATTAAATAATTAATTAATAATAAATAAAAATATAGAATTACTTACAAATATATAATTACAAAATTGTTAATTTACAGACAGACAACTCCGTCAGATGTTAATTTTCAAACACTATAAAACAGGTTTTCAATTATTTCTGATTTTGAACATTTTTTCCAAATTTTGACTGAGAACGGTGAATAATAAAAAAAACTAACCCAAACATTTACTGTTGGTGATTCCAACGGACTCTTGAATAACGCCAGGCGAACCAACTTACTTCAATTGCCAGCAACTCCTATTCTCTCCCTTTTTTACTGCGCGTTGTCTGTAATCCTGTGAGCGGCTTAGAGATCCTTACCGCAATAAATAATTCAGCTCGTTTGAGTGAAAAAGTCGTTGTCATTTTTATTTTCGTTGCATTTACTGTGCCATTTCCTGTGCATATTTAACGGTACTTAACGTTTTGTGTATTATTTGTTTTTGTTGTTGTAAAAATACTCACATTTTTGTTGCTTACCTATAAATATTGTCATAAAATCAAATTTGCTGCCCAAAAAAAATACACTAACCCGAGTGAGGGAAAAGCATTTGGTGTTCCCAAAATAAACAACAAAATACAAGTAAAACAAATAATAGACCCGAAAAGGCGCTGCCAATACACATAAAGTGCATATAATGTCTATGTATGTGTGTGTGGGTGCGTGTGTGTTGGCATCGTAAATCCTTGCGGCAATAACTGTGCATGACAACATAATTGTTGCAGATAACCGAAACGGCGGTATTGACCTAGGACCCCCCGCCCGCCCCTGCACCACTTGGTTCATCCCTGGGCTTAAGTACACAGATTGCTTGCGTGTGTGCGTGCGTCTGTTGGTGTTTTGCTGAAACAGCGGCAGCGTTGTCGGCAAAGCTGTTTGGAAAAGGTGTGCGCCAGTGCTACGTCGTGTTGTCAGTGCTGTGGAAAATTGCTTTTCAATTTAATGCACTGCACAAAGCGACTGCTTACAGCGCACACCACAAAGGACTACGCACAATAAATAAACAATGGGCTCACGGAATTGTCAGGGGGGCCGCCAGAGGGAGTGCAAACTACACACATCGGGGTGAACAGCCATTTGTCTTTGGTTATGGCGGGTTAGTGCTCTATGGGCGACTGTGTGTGGGTGTGTGTGTGTGTGTGGGAGGAGGGTGCCGCTATCTGTAAACGATTTTGGCAAGTGTCGATTTGACAGCGCCATTAAATTATAGAGAGCTACACAACTTTCTTTCAGGCACACTCAACGAAGAGCAGAGCTCCACATGTTATCAATTTTTACAGCTAAAGCAGCTCAAGTCAGCGTTAAAAACATATAAGGAATCGAATAGAGTGGGACAGACTTGCTTTTCTACTCTAATTCCCATTTTTATTGACTTTTTAATTACTAAATGCTCCCACACAAAAACCTAAAAAACTTTAGTCTTAAACAAAGATTGGAAACTACAAAACGTCTTCCAATTAGACCAACAAAGATTCACACAATTAACGACGCTCCGAAAACAACGTGTCTGCACACATTCAGCTGCCCTTTCTACATGTGCCAGTCCTATAAAAGTCGTTGTTGCATATTTTTATGACTTTACGACAGCTGTTGCCATTGTCCTGTGCACCCTCCATCTACACAACATATATGAAATGTCATGTTGGCAGCACTCCTTGTGCTGTCGTTGGCAGTGGCAGCTGACCAGCCAACCCAAACTAAAACCAATAATTTAGGCCTTCGCCTGTTAGTCGAATTGATATAAATAATCCATTGAGAAACACGCCTAGTGTCGTGTTAAATCTTATTAAAATGCACTCACCATACGTTTTTCTCATTCTCTCTTTCGTTGCAGGTTTGTATGGGCTTAGTTAATGGCTATGCTGCGCTTCGGTCACGCCCGGTCACCATCATAAAGACCGGCGCTCTGCTCGTTATGTTCGTATGAAAATGTTGCAGAGAATTGTGGTATTGACATTTCAATTTATTGTTATTCTTATGCGCAAAAATTCAACCAAGAAATGTGAAATTTCAGTATAAATAGTTCGATTTATTGGTAGCAGGTCGAATGGCTAAGAAATAAAATTTAGACAATGGGTAATCGAACTTAAGATTGAAATTTTAGATTGAGTTAGATTGAGATTTTTCTTACTCTAAAAGTCTGAATTACTGAGGGAATCAGTTGTTTAGTAGTTTTATAAACCAGTCTTTCTATTAAATTCCAACTTTAGTTTGCGTGTACTTTCCATGCTTGTCAAATGGTGCCCCTCGTCCAGAAGAAGAGATGAAGAAGAAGTGGAAACGATCCAACACTACCTGTACCACTGCTCGACTCTGCAGGAACGCCGTCTCCGCACCCTGGGGTCAAGATTCCTGGGAGACTTAGCTTGCGCGGCAGAGTTGAAATTTCGGATCTACTCTCCTTTATCAAGAGGTCGAACTAGTTTGCCCCGGACTGAGAGCCATTTGTTAGCTCCAGATGTTTCTAAGAAGTGAATTTTCCGAGTGAAAATGCGGCCTCTGGGTCGCACACATCCTTCCCTACCTAACCTAACCATGCGTGTACTTTTAGTACTTTTGGTACCTGTGGTGGTTTTTAACGTCGTCCACGGTTTTAAATTTTTTTTTCAATTAAATTGTTCTGCAATGATTGGAATAAGTGGTAATCAGAAGGCGCGATGTCTGGTGAATATGGAGGATGCGACATGATTTCCCAGTTCATCTGCTTCAGTTTGGACAGAGTCGGTTTTGCAACATGTGTTCTGGCGTTGTCGTGGTGGAAGAGGACTCCTTTTTCGTTTCTCTTTAATTGATTTCTTTAATTGGGCCATTTGCTGACAGTACTTATTCGCGGTAATCGTTTCGCCAACGGGCAAGAGCTCAAAATATATCACTCCTCGGATATCCCACCAAACACACAGCAACACCTGCATCGGATGCAATCCACCTTTGGAGACCGGTTCCGCCTTCTCGTGTGCCTGTTTTCATGTTCGTTTTCGTTGGACATTGTTGTACAGAATCCATTTCTCGTCCCCTGTCACAAACCGATCCAAAAAGGCTCATTTTTGATTCATCGAAGCAAAGAAATGGTTATTGTTACACGGTCTACTTTATTTTTTTCACTCAGCTGATGAGGCAAGTATCGAGCTTCAAAGTGTAACCAACCTTTTTTAAATGACGAAATGCAGTTGATTTGTTGACGTTCAGTTCTTGGGCAACCTCTTCCGTTGAAATGCGTGAATTGTTCTCAACAAGAGTGCGAACAACGTCGTCGTCAAGGTCGGAAGGCCGTCCAGCGCGACGTTGGTCTTTGAGGTTAAAATCACCAACTCGAAATTTAGCAAACCATTTCTTCACTGTGCGAAGCGCTGGTGCACGGTCCAAATAAACTGCTTGAATAGCTTTCGTTGCGGCGCCAACAGTTTTTCCTTTCCGAAACTCGTATAACATAATATGACGGTAATGTTCGTTTTTGTTATCCATTTTCAATGCGCTTTTCCAACAAGCAAACTCAAAGAAATCAAAATGATTTGACACTTAATTCAAAGTTTAAGTTGTCGGCTTTACAAAGAATTACAACAAGTATACATTTCAGTCATGAGTACCAACCGTGACCGATTGAAACGCCACCTAGTAAAATGGGGCACGAACTTATGCACTCATCCAATATAATTTTGTACTCCTTTTCAAAGTTAACCCAGTTTACGTGGTACCAAAGTAGCACTGAAGCGCTAATAGTTGTTGGGAGATCCAGTCGTATTTCTCTTCACCACTTTTAATAACTATCAATCAGATCTTTTTGGGTAGGAAGGCACCATAAGAGTGTTTGCATTGTATCGTGTCACATCGTATCGTATATGGTCTTTTTTATATCTTCCCTTGAAAGTTTAACGGAAACCAAGTAAATGGAAATTAAGCATTTCGGTCAAAATCGTGCATAGACTAAGCTTTGCTTTCTTCTTAAAAGGTTTAACTATTACTGAAGCACGAATATCTGAAGATAACATCTAGCCAACTTCAGAAAAACTGTAAGACGTGACGGAAATTAAAAATTACTTAATAACCCCAAAGTTGACTTATTTTGATGCCGCAAAAATCTTAAGCTGATATCTTCTCTGTGAAAATAAATGGAAACGAATTCAATTTAATGGGAATCAAGCTTCTTCTTGATACGGTTCGCTGACTAAGCTTAGCTTTGTTAACTTCCTAAAAGGTTTAATTGCTACTGAAAGATGAAAACAATATCAACTATTTTGTGCCAGCCAACTTCAATCAAATTTAATGTCACAAAAACAGTTTAATAACCTAAAAAAGTTAACCTGTTCTGATACCATAAATGAAATGAAACCCTAAAGTGATATTTTCCCTATAAAACTAAATGGAAACTAGTTCAATGCTTTAAAGAAACTGAACATTCTTTTTGGTGTTAAGTAAAAGGATGTTAGTTTAGCTTTATTTTCATTTCCTTTTTGAATTAATTTATTTACTCTTATTTATTTTCTTATTAACTTTCCTTAGGAGAAATGTAAGAATGTGAGGAAATCCAGCCACCTCAAACCAAACGTAACCTAATCTAGTAGAGTCCTGCACGAGTATGCATTTTTGCTATTCGAAAACATTCAAATGCTTTTGAATAGAATACTTCACTTCATCTCTGCGGACCGGTCCGAATGAATACGAGTACATTTCTCTTCGAGTACGAGTAAGCTCCGAACATAAACAAGTAGACGTACACTATTTATTCATATTCGCTCGAAGCGGGAAAACGAGCACAAAAGCATTCGAATAATAGTACACACTGCTTCGAATATATTCGAATATACTCGTTTTATTATTTCTAAGATTATTTAGAAATATTTATGTTATATGTAAATATTTATTAATTTTGTATGCTACTTTCTTCAATAATTTCCATTTTGCGTATTGACTAATAAGCCACTTCAACCACAGCACAAGTATACACATGGAAAAGTGACATACTGCGCATAAAAATATTCGGTGAAACTGTTGATATTCGAATACTTCGCAAAGTTCTCGATTACCGAATACGAGCACTGCAGTATTCGCTTCTCACCGAATACGAGCACTGCAGTGTTCGCTTTCACCGAATACGAATAGAAACGAGAAGCGACGCTCGCTGGTTCTCGTTTCTATTCGTTTCGTTGTACGCATTCTTCGAATACCAAGTACCCGTACAGTATGTAGAGTAGTGTAGTCGCCAAAATGAATATATTCATGCAGGACTTTATAATCTAACTTACGAAGGAAGGTTGAGACTATTCAATATAGTAAAAATTTACCTGTTCTAATACTGCAAATAAGTTGAACTCTAATGCTGAAATTAGTTTAACTCTAACTAGTTTAAGCTGATCTATCCCAGTTATATATCATGAGCCAGTTAACACAAAATAAGCACACAAAATTAAAGCAGTTCGGAATCCTCCCATTTCGACCTCAAATTTTGTACACATTTTGGAAGGTTGCGGGAAGCAACTATACGTTTGTGTTCGAATTTAAGACTTTCTGAGCTTTCTTCTTTTTTGGAAAGGGTTGTCTCTATGTATGTGTATAGTTATATTTAAGCTTCCGTGAAACTATGGCGTTCCTAGGGTTGTCGTATGAGTGTTACGTGTGTGTATTATATACAATAGTTCGATTTAAATTGAATCTTGGTTATCTCTATGAAATGATTTAAAGTTTCCTAATGCCCTTTTTCTTTCTTTATTTGATAGCTATGAACTTGGCTCAGACACCCAGCTTTCTTATACCAATTCTTATCCAAGGATAGTGTTTTGATTTACATTGAATTCAAGCTACACTACTTTTCTTTCTTTCTTGGAAGTGCTCTGTACTTAAAGGGAACAATAATCGTTTCAATTTTTATCTAAAGTCAGCCGCTTTACCCTTTCGCTATATTGTTGCCATATGGCAACATGCTACTTTGTGGGCGTCTGAAGCCCCTGTGGTTTTAAGAATACATTTTTTGTTGGTCCTTAGAATAGTTTGAAGGTTTAGGAAAAATACGAAACTAATAAACTGAATATTTAAGTTTAAAGAAGAGAAGTGTACAGGTTTTTTTTAATAGTATATCTTGACATAGTTAAGGAAGAAGAAGCAGAAAGATTAGTTAACTCTGTAATTTTACGTTTTCTTTAAATTTCGATACTTTTTTTGTTTATAATTTTGGCTGAAGTAAATGAAGAAATATTCAAATTCTCGTTATGCGTAAAAAGTTGTATGTTTAAGTAATTATTACAGCCACAACAATGCGGTTGCTCATAGATAAAGACTTTAAAATACAGGGTCCGAGTATAAAAATTAAAAAATTTCTTATGGAATGTTGCTAAAACAACCACATAGAACCCTAAAACGTAAAATTTAAAATTTTATCTTCCCCAGTAAAAACCTGTAGCGAAAGGGTTAAGTTAGGTTAGATCTAAATGGCTGAATAGATCCTATGCTTCACATAGGTCAAGACCTGACCCCTTGTAATGCCATAGGTAGCTTTTCCTAAGTTTGGTTACATTTTTTCAAACCATCTGAACGATGTCATGAACCTCAGCAGGTCTTAAACTTCGATATAGAATATATCCGCGTGATTTGGTCAAAACGTAGTCTAAATGTATGTAGCTTTTTCTTACTCAGTGCTGGGCGGTGGCAAAGAAGACGCTTTCTTCCTCTTCTACGTATTTGCAGCTTTTGCAGAAGTCACTTGAGTCTGTTTCGACTAGTCAGTGTCCAGTAAGAATCCTTGTGAGACTTGATGTCTCAGTAAGATGTGTGGATTCTAGTGCGAAGTCTAAACTTGGCCAGTGGCCTACCTACCGCCTTCTGGTCTGGAAAAATATGTCATCAGATGTCAGGATATACAAATTAAGTGAATACTGTAGTGCTGCCCATCTCGTTGAAAGATCTGCGATACCCAGAAGAAAAAAAAGATAGGCAAGTAATGAAAGATGAAAAGTAGAAGTTGATTGGGTATAAAGAGGAAAAAGAAGATGCGCCTCGCAATGATCACTAGAGCATAATTGATACTCTGTAAAAGTGCTCTGAAATACTCAAAAAGTTTTGTCCTAAAGTTGTGTCTGTTTAGCTCAGCTCTTGAAACTTCAGGAAATGAGTTTCAGAGTCTATCGAAAAAACGTCGAGATGTTGTTAAAAAATTGTACGTTGGGACAATTAAATTGTGATGTCTCCGGGGCTTAAAAGCGTATGAGCTTTTTTGAGCGTTTTTTTGAGGAAAAATATTTAATTTCTTATCCAAAGTCAGCCAATTGCTTCGGTTTGTGGCTTGGCTTCTCTGTGATACTTGAATCTTCCTTCTGGTTTTGTTACATTTTAACTAAAATCAGATATGCTGCTTATACTCCACATTTTTTTATGAAAGAGAAATTTTTCAAATTTGTATGACATAATTTTTTTGTATAGTCAGCCGTTTGCCTCAGTTTGAACCCAAGCTTGGGATTTTTCTGTAGCTTAAGTACTACAAATTTCTTTCGAATTTTATAAACCCAAACTTTGAGTAGATATCCAGTTTATATCTAAATAGATTGTACACGCCGGCTTCTGTTCGTTGTTTCACTGCATTACTTGTTTTCAACTTCTGTATGTGAAATTCAGGCAACAAAATGGTTACGTTTCAATTTTACAATGATTGCAGCAATTCAAACGTCGAAAAAGTTTGTGGCGAAAATTGAGGTTACTGACATGTGCATTTAAGCAATTGACACATGACAATAATGCGTAAAACCTTGTCCAATATTTGGCGCCGACGAGGATGAACGCTGCAAGGAGCGTGAATTTCATGCACTGTAAATTTTTTAAAGACCCGCAATTTCTCTTAATCGTAAAAGTGCCACTAATTGACGTGCTTGCGCGACAGCAGCAGCAGCAACACACACAGTGGTGCAGCGACACCAGCAACATTGGGACAACGCATTTTGTGCGATTTTTATCACTAAACCGCACAGAAAAGAAACTTAATGCATCTTCGTTGGCGTGTGCGTGTGTGTGTATGTGTCTGCGGTGACAGCAGGAGGACAAACCAGCACATCGACCGGCGGTGAGGCAGAGAGAGAGAGACGTTCGTGTCGAAGACTGGGACGCGGGCAAACAGACAGATCGACAGCTTGAGCATGTAAAGACAGCAGCAGTAATTGAAAACGTCTTACGCCTGTCCGACCAGCAAACCGAGCGGCAGCCCCAACCCGTGACGCACGTTTGTCACGCTTGCCGCCGCATGCCACCGTCGCGACGCAACGCAACGCATCGTTCGTTGCTGCAGCGCAATGCTGTTGTTGCATCGGTCTTACAGTGTTGCCACACAATGTGTCATCTTTATGGACAAAATCCCGGGTAAAATCAATATGAAAAACTGCAGCAAAATAAAACACGCTGCGCAAAGGAGAAGCAGTGACACTTATCCCCACCGTACTTACGACTAATTGAAATGGAAAAAGCATAAAAAGCAACTCAAGAATATCGACGTCTGTGCACTTCTAAGAAGAAGTTGCGCTGCCACCATTGTGCGGCACTTTACCACTTTCGCCCAACGCTCCCGTGACACCTACACGCCCACACCGCACACACACACTACACACACACACACGCGTGTACATTTGTGTACATGTGTACATATGTTTTTTGGCGTGTTTCTGTGCGCTGTCAGCGAAAAGTTCGACATGTCTTGTCTGTTTGCTGTTCTAGCGTATTTTTTTTTGCTTGCATGCAGTTGCGCGTTGCGTTTCTTTTGTGCGGACCGCAATTTAAGTTTTATATGCAACGCTGCATTAGCTTCGCCCCTATGCCCGCCGTGCGTCGTCTACACGTCTGTCTCTGGGGGGCGCGGCCGACGGACGGTCGGTTGGGTGGGCTTGTCGTCGTCGTCCAGTTCGCGTGAAATCTGCCGGGAATTTTCCGTTTTTCGTGCACTTCATGCCGCGCGAATCAATTGTGCGAAATAGTTTTCTGTATTTCTCTGAAATTCTTTATTATTAATTTGAACTTTCCAGCAGTGCGTGCGTGCGAACTGAGCGCCGCCGCCGACAGCCAAGGGACCAAAAATGCACGCACGCGAGAATTGCGTTTTTAAGTTTAGACATTTCTTTGTAGTTTTTCATGTTTTTCTTGTTGCTGAAATACCAACACTCTAGGCGGCCATTTTGCGAAATTACCAACAAATTGAAACCTATTCAAGAGTGGATAGGATGACAATTGTTAGTGGTATTTCAGTAGTTTGCCACATACCAGTGACAATGATGCGAAAGAACTGAATTCTGATGAAGCTGTCTTCATCAGTAAGTCGAATTCTTACCGCATGAAACTGTCTTCTGTCGAAGGATATGAGGAAGCACCTGTAAGGAACCTTTTCGACTGCCTCTTATATGTTTGGACTAAAGTCCTGCATGATAATATTCATTTTGGCGGCTACACTACTGTACATACTGTACGGGTACTTGGTATTCGATGAATGTGTACAACGAAACGAATAGAAACGAGAACCAGCGACCGTCGCTTCTCGTTTCTATTCATATTCGGTAAATAGCGAACACTGCAGTGCTCGTATTCAGTGAGAAGTGAATACTGCAGTGCTCGTATTCGGTAATCGAGAACTTTGCGAAGTATTAGAAGATCAACAGTTTCATCGAATATTTTTATACGCAGTATGCTACTTTTCCATGTGTATACTTGTGGTGCGGTTGAAGTGGCTTATTAGTTGATACGCAAAATGGAAATTAATGAAGAAAGTAGCATAAAAAATAAATAAATATTAATATATATTAGGTTAGGTTAGGGTGAGCTCTTCTAGCTGCCACCCTAACCTAACCTAATATATAACATAAATATTTCTAAATAATCTTAGGAACAGTAAAACGAGTGTATTGGAATATATGTGTTTACTATTATTCGAATGCTTTTGTCCTCGCTTTCCCGCTGCGAGCGAATATGAATAAATAGTGAACGTCTACTTGTTTATGTTCAGAGCTTACTCGTACTCGAAGAGAGCTGTACTCGTATTCATTCGGACTGGTCCGCAGAGATGAAGTGAAGTATTCTATTCAAAGCATTTGAATGTTTTCGAATAGCAAAAATGCATACTCGTGCAGGACTTTAATCTGGACATAGCCGGATTGGTACAAATGCATACTTTTCTCTATTAAACAAAATTTACTTAGGGACTTTCCATACTTTAAGTCAATAGGTCTCTTTAGCCACCGAGCGCATTTATTCCTTTTATTCAATCAACAAACGACCAATGTTTACTTTGCCTTTGTTTACTTTCAGTCGAGATTCAAACCCACATACATTGAACTCCTAATCCAACGCATCAATCGCTAAGCTGCAAAATATGACCAACTTAAAGCAGTGCGATTTTTGTGCCGCTCAACTTTGTACATGAAATGTGAATTTAAATTTTTGCCAGACAAAACACTTGGAACACTTTTTCCATCGTAAATATTGTCTTGCAGACATTTGGTTGTTGGCGCTGTTGCAGTGCCGCGCAACGGAACACAACTCAACAGCAAAAGTTTTTCCGTTTTCCGCTGCGGTGCGACGTCTGAGAAATTGCTGCTATCTGCACCACAGATTTATATCGCAGCCGATGCTTCATGCAGCCAGACATGGGGCGGCTGCATGCCGTGTGCCGCGCACTGTTATCTGACAGACGGCGGCAATGAAGCGCTCGGTGCGCCCGCATCTTCAGTTGGCAGGCGGCATTTGCGCTTTTCGGGCGTCCCCGGTTGCTTCTTTCTTGTACATACACACACTAAGGTCATACATACACACATAGGTACGTACAATATTTTTGCGCACTTGCCGCTGCTGCACAATGAGCGCCGTTCGTTTGCGCCCACTGACAAGTGCCGTCCATCTTGGCACACATATTTAAATATTGACAGCTATTTGCCAATTGCATAAGCAGCTGTTGGAGCTGTCATTTTTCATGTTCGCTTCCTAACCCCCTTCGACGCGTCGATTGCTTGTTGCCACATTACTCAACTTTTTTTTTCGGGTCTTTCCATTTCGCCGCGTGTCTTCTTTCCACTGCTTCGTGCTTGGCACTCAATGCGCAGATCCTTACAGTGCTGCTTGAAGTATCTCTTTTGAACTGTTGTTGTTTTTGTTGTTGTTGATGTAGTGTTCTTTTTTATTTTACGTGTCATAAACTGTTCATTTACTTCTGGTAGTCGACAGCAGATTTGCGGCACATTGCAAAGCAGCCTGAAGCTGCCGCAGTCGAATTTGGCCGGTTGTGAACGCCTCTCAGCGGACTTTATTACCTCTGACTGCAGTCGAATGATGCAAAACAAGTGTTTTAAAGTATTCAAGTTGGCCATAAAGCGCACGCGTCGATGTGTTTATGATTATTTGGTTGTCAGTCTTGGGAGTTTCTTGCTTGAAATGTTCACTTGCGGCGTTTTTTTATTTTTTGTATTAACACTTTCTGGCAGTTTGTGCAAAATATTAAGTAATTTTCTTATTACATTCATCTAACTGCTTTTCACTATTGGAATTTGTCAGTTTTCTTATGTTTATATAAAAACTCCAATACAATTCAAAGCCGACTTTGCTTCACCGAATAGTGTCGCCTTTAATTAATTAATTGAAATTCTTTGAGGAAAATTGCCTATTCACTGCAATTAACTATTACAAATTGAAAGTTATTTATGCTGACTAGACAGCCACATAAATTGCTCACTTAACAAGTCTATTCCCCATTGCATGTTACCGTTGTTGGCCGCATGCAACCTTTGTACTTCTGGCCGCATATTTTATGCTGTGCCCTCGTTCAGTTGTTTCTTGCGGCAAAAACCCAAAGCATAAAAATTACTAAAAACACAAAAAAAAACATAAAAGAGCTTCAAGTAATGAAATATAATTAAATTGCATGCCAACGCAAATGTTACGAGCTCAAATGTATACATAAATTTTTCGCCCGAAGCCACAGCAAAGAAAATGGTACAAATGTACTTTGATAATGCAAATAAATTATGGGTTGTGATGAATAATTTCATCATTAGCCAGTAATGCCAAATGTTTCATGGGGCACAAGTGAGACCCAAGTATTCTTAATATTCAATCTTATTATTTCGGGTGGTCACGAGTTCAAAGTTCGATTTTGTAGAACAAGTAGTCATTAGTTTTAGTACAAAACATTCAGGACCAGCATAAGTCTCTCTGAACTGAGGGTCCGCCATAGACTGAACTGAACGAACTAACGAAGATTTTCATATAATTTTTTTAATTAGGAATTTTAATGACGATTTCAAAATTCTATTACTTGGCATTCAAATATCTGTAAACGTAGGTTCTTTCTTTGAAACTTTGTACTTTGTATGACTATTCATTTATTTTATTGGTGGTACAAATAAGTTTTAAAGTTTTCTTTGTAGTGTAGTGAAGTTTTATTCAGGAAAATGGGTACAATTCAACGTATTCACAGATTGTACATCATTATCTACTTTTCCCTATTTTTCAGACAGCATAAGTATTCCTCCTTGAAAACACTCCTCGCTCTTTGAGGATCAATCTAATGTGTGGCTTTTCCGTGGGAGATTGTTGCCAGATACCTGAAATGACTTTCTCCTAAACGCTAAAATTGTCTGCCAAAAATGTAGAAAATGTAATAAATTTTGTTTCTTATTTTTGTTATTTTCTATAAACTAAGAAATTAAAATTCTCATTAAAATAAAAATTTGTAAAAATATATGAATTTTTTTATTACATATATAAAATTAGATCGGCATGAAATTCGCTTTTGTAAATTCCCTTAATTCCCTTAATAGATTTGGAAGCTATTCTGTTCACTATTTTACAGTCATTCATTCTTCAGTTGTGTCTTTTATGTTAAAACATTTGATTACTAACGGAATTGTGCGAATAACATTAAAAGTGTATGCAACAGAATCGAAAAAAACACAAGTGTTTCGATTTAGTAAAATAATGTTGGTTATTGAAGGAATTTGGTTATGACGATCGTCGTCGCTGAGCTGTTTAGCGTTGAATTACGAGTAACAGTGACGCCTGACCTCTGTTCGACTCCCCGTAGTAGCCAACACTAAAATATAGATCAACCCGACTTTAATTTTGGTGGTAGCGTTCTCACCAGGATACGTAAAATGTCCGCCAAACTTCTTTCATAAATACAGGATTTCAACAAAACTTCATTTTTACCATCAGAACTTCACAAGCAATAAGAATTTTATGACAAGAACGTTATTCCTTCACGGAAATTAAATCATGCAACGAAGGGTTAATATTCAGGTCTTCAGAGCCACTCATGATGTCACATGTATCACCATAAAAATCTTCTAAACTCTCATCTAAACAATTCTTCCTCCTAAGAAATCTCCTAAAGGGCCAAGAATCTCCTAAACCTTGCAGGAAATCTCCTGATCTGGCAGCACTGCCGTAAGAAGGAAAGTGCTGCTCGTGCAAACCATGAGTAATCGATCAGAGCAAGTGGTGTTCGATCGGAGCAATGTTTTTTGAATAAGGCAGGTGGGATAGAATATCTCATTAAAGTGCCTACAAAGATTTATTGACGGAGTTTTCAAACAAATCAGTGCTTCGTGCAAATTGTGTCTTGTCATTACCCTTGTTAACGATGGTGCCAGGAACATAAACTTTTTGAAAACTTCAATGGTTTCCATGATGATCTCGATCCAAGACCCAGCTTTCTCTGGCTATCATATACCAATCGATCCAACAGTAGTAATTACATAGGCTTTCTAACGCGGTATCAACTATTACAATCCGTGAAATAGAAGGGAAGTTACAGTGGATTAAAATGTGGTTTTGCAAAATTGTCACAATTGTTCTTTCTTGCTATTTAAAATATTAATGTCGTATGAAACTTGGGGTATTTGGAGAACAGCACAGAGCCTTGGAGTCTTGATCAGAACACTTTTCATCGTAATGTTGAAGAAGTTGCATGACAAAATAACTTCTTATTTGAAAGCCCCAGTGGTATCGATTGGATCGGAGAGGTAATTTCCGTGATGAAGTTACAAACAAGAAATATATAGGTCCAATAGGACGAAAGGCATCGCTTCCAACCGTGCTGAAGCTACAGGTGAAGTATAACATACAACTATACTATTGCATACTGAGGAGCGATAACGCCTATGAACTGGATGAAAGAAGTTCAATTTGGTACAAAAATGCACAATGGCTCATATTTTTGTGCAACTTTAGAAAGGCCACTCAGATCTGGAACAAATCGATTAAGCTCGAAATGGCTTCTATCCCCAACGAACACATCAAGTGTGCCTTAAAAGGCCCCGATTGTATTTGGTAATAATCAACCACCTGCCTCATTAACTGATACTTTCAGAAACTTGAACAAACTCCTCACACTACAAAAAAAGAAACCAAATATCGGAATATTGTTTAGTTTGATGCAAAAATATTACGTTAGAGTTCAAGCTTTATTATTCCTATTTGCAAATGCAGGCGATAATGAGAGAACCTCAACAACCCATGTGAAGAAATAAAAATATTCCCACCACACTTGCAACAAAAATAACAAAATCTTTGTATTGATATGCAAAATAATTCCATTGTGATATCCTGACGCTCCGAGCTAAAACAACCAGTGCCGTTCTTGTCTAAAGGCCTCTTGTCTAAAGGCAGAAATTAGGGCGCCTTGCTTTTTCAAGTGTGTGCAGTTGAGTGGCCGTAGGTATCATTTAGATTTCTTCAAATTGAGTTTCGTTGTTGTTTTGACATCTACTAACATAACTTTTAGTTGAAGGATTTGGCCCTTAAGATTTCTTACTATCTTGTGAGACTATAATGCAAGTACTTTTCAAATTAAGGGCCCTAGCTCCCTCAATCCTCAATTTACCCGCACGTTGGCTGTGTATGCATGGTACCAGTTTATGTATGTAGGTATGTAGGTGCAGGTGTATTAATGCGTTTGTGCTTGCAAGTACAATGTTTTCATTGTCTGCCGACACCAGCGCAGGAAACTCCTTGCCGTTTCTTGTGCAGAATTTTCCCTCCTTGTTGTCGACTTTTTTGTTCGTTTTTTGCTATAAACAAATAAGCGCGTATTTACGTTATGAGCACAATACATACATACATACAGATCAGTGCATGTGTTTGTGTCGCGCACACACACATTGTGGTACAGTACACGGTGTAAGCTGCACTCTGCAGTTTTCATTAACGCGATTTTCCCTACCAAAACATTATGAAATATTGCGCCCGGCGCCCATATGCACGTATTGTTGTTTTTGTTGTCGTCAACAACGTTATAACGTTGATACTGCCACATAAAACAAAAGGCAGCGTGAAATAAAAAACAGTAAACTGAAACCAACAAAAGTTCTCAGGACAAATGCCGGTAATTGTTCCACTTCGCCGTGTGAAGTACAAAATGAGACAGGCGACAATTGTTGCTGCAGGCTTGGTTTTAAGCCTGAAAATATGTGTTACATAGTTAGACATTGCACCATGTTGAAAGAAACGATTTTTTAGCGACGTTATGCGATGCAGTTTGCAATGCAATGAGAACAATTTTTATGGAAAGCAGTTTACCTGGGACTTTAATATGCGATTTGTATTGTAGTAGGATATGTTATCTGTTCCTTTTGATCTGATCTGCTGATCTGCTCCTTTTGACTATAGATTGGAAAAGTATCATCATTTAGATCATCATTTTTATCCAGAAAGACTCTAAACTAAAAACCAAAAGGACTCATACTTGTTTTTAATGTGGTTGTCTGAGGACCACAGCGATTCGAGGAATTACCGAGAAGAATGATAGCATTGTCATTCGAAACCTCATAAGTGGCCAAAGTTCAGTCTCGCCGGAAAATTTAAGCGTTTCAGATGTGTTTAGGCAATTAGGGTGAAGTGGTTATCAGGGCACAGAAAATTGTCAAAAAACTTGGGTGAGATTACAAAGCAGGGAGAAACCTGTACTTCGCTCAAGAATGATGAAGATCCGTGGACCCAAAAATTTGATCTCTTAATAAGATTCAGGACATCTATCATCAATACTTACTAATACTTCAATTAAAATAATAAAGTAAACTTATATTGAAATTAAAACAGACACTCAGAGGTTTTCCACCTGTCTCAGGGAAGGGTTACCAGTGACAAAGGGTTTTCTTTTAGGATGAAAAAACGCCCAGGGGATACCACTATTAATGCAAGGCATTGCGTTGGTTCGGGGAGTATATATATATTAGGGAACAGGGTGTGAAGA
The DNA here is from genome assembly GCA_963971225.1 of Melieria omissa. Taxonomy (NCBI): domain Eukaryota; kingdom Metazoa; phylum Arthropoda; class Insecta; order Diptera; family Ulidiidae; genus Melieria; species Melieria omissa. The sequence continues at coordinate 126,031,150 of OZ020267.1, forward strand.
GTGAAGTGGTTATGGACTTTTGTCTTGAACCCATTAAGATCACAGGTGCTGGGAAATTATCAACAGGGAAACCATTCCACATTCGCACAGTCGGGACCCGAAGCGAACTCTCTGAGTAATGCGAAGTGCGCTGGACGTGGAATGCATGGGCGCCAGTGTTCAAACGTATAGCATAGAGGAATTCCCAGATTGATGGCATCAGACTCTTCAACCCCTCTGAATAATTGATAGCATCAGACTCTTCAACCCCTCTAAACAATCACCGAAAAAGTATCGGTAGAACAAGGTCACACATTCCACATTTCGATGATGTTCCAAGGAGTCAATAGAGCTGGATACCCTACTGTTCCCTATAAGCTTAATCGCACGGTTCGGCACACGGTCCAGGAGCTCCAAATAGGTTTTTAAAGCCCCCGCCCATAGGTACTACCTAAAGTCCACTTTTGGTCGGATACAAGTGGTATAAATTTGAAGGACGATCAGAGATCCGACGATATGAAACATTTTTGCACCGCTTTAAGAAGCCGAGGCACTTATATGATCATTCCAATGAAGATCGTTCTTAATGGACATTCGTATAACATCAGGAGCTGCCGATTCTGCAATATTCACGCCACCCATTGCCAAGGACTTGTTAGGATGTGGGAATACTCGTTTGTAAGATAAGAAGAACATAGGGTCCTGCGAAGATTAATATCGCCCCTTTTTCTTTTCGCTGAGGCTCTTTCAAGTGAAGGCCCAAGTGTCAAGATAAGGCTTAATAAGGACACAGGAATGTTCAAATCTGCTCTTGCTTTGACTTGGGTCGATGAATCAAGACCTATTTAGGTTAGGTTAGAGAAACAGTCCTGTTAAGATCTGCATAAGAAAATAAGGGTTCTGGTATGCCTGTGCTCAAAGCTATACGAGAGATGTATATTGTGCTGCGAATACTTCCCTACTGTCATCTTTTGTATACTACGCCAAGGAGAGTAGAGCAGGAAAGGTAGAATCTAACAGGAAACTTTCAGTTGCGACATACCTACATAAGTGTCTTGGTGTCTCTATGGCTTGGAAGCCCAATTAGAATGATGTCATTGTTATATGGTAAATGCATCGAAATCAATTGCTTCCTGAGGACATCCTGTTATCCGCGTTTTAAATATGTTAGTGCTTAGGCATCAATGGGTTTTTGGTAATGTCGCAGTTGCAGATCGATAGTTACAAAGGAAGGTTGGTTAGGCTGGAAGCTGAAAGCTTACACAAGCGCAAAGAAATGGCTCGTTGTAGAAAGATATGAGGACGACGGGACAGCCCCGTTTACGGTGCTGAGAACCAGTAATCCAATTTAAACTTACGCGCCTTGACGTTTAGTGTAAAAAAGGTCAGTAGGGTTACTAAGAAGCTGGGAGAGTAAGTCTTCTGTCTTTTGGTGGTCAGGGGTATATGAAGCGAAAGGCGCCTTGTATTTTGTGTATTTCTTCGAAGAGGACTGTAATTATGGATACTTCTAGATTCCTTATATCAGAAGCTTTTGGATACAAGATAAATGAACTTTGGCGATTCAAAACCAGGGCAACTGTCGACCTGTCGGAATTCTCTCGAGTATATGTGTCACCGCTGTAAAAGTGGCCACTTTTTTCGCCACTTTGCTGAAATCTTTAAACCATTTCCAACGTTCACTTAGCCACCTCATCAGTCCCACTTATACGCACCAGGAATGCGAGTGTACGCGTGGTTGTTGGTGTTTCGGTTGGTTGCGCTTTAAGTACCCCATCCTTGGGGCATAATTTCGGTGTGTTTAGTGCGGCGAGTGTGTAAGTGCCGGTGTAAGTTATACGTCATTTTTTCGCTTATTTTATTGCTACGCATATTCATGCGACGGGGCTGCTGTCGGTGTTGTGGATGTTGATGTTTGTCTGCTGTTACTGCGCCGGGGGTTGTCTAGAAGCACGCCGCCAGTCTGACAACGATGCTTTCTCTACGCCGGCGGACGCTCGAGTGCCTTCGCGGGAATGCGCTGTTATCACAGCAACGCAAACCTTTCGAGCATCTGAAATTCGACTCACTTCAAGCGCTCACATTTCGCGGCGTATGCGTGAAATTTTCATACGCCACGTGCCGTTTCGTTGGTTGTGCTGCTTGTTGATGCTAAGCATGTGAGTGAGTTAGCTCTTATGTAGCGTTCTGCACTTTCAGCAGCCGGAAGCAAGTAAGCAAGTCATGAAAATTGCCGACACTTTGCCAATATTTTAACTTCAATATTTCTGCTTCAAGTTGCGCATTATTTCAAAATCAATACACCAAAGGTTGCCATGATGAGCAGCACAAAGTTATGTGCTGTCTTCTTATTCCTCATCCTCTTCCTCTTCGTTTTCTTCTTCTTGTTCTTTGGCATTTTTTGGCATATTGCAGTCTTCCGTTGCAACGGCAGGTAATCAATATGCGTTGTGTGCCGGCGAGCGTCGCCCCCCTGCTTGAACTTTCCGCCGGCCTGAACTTTCACCGGAGTTCATGTGTCGCGTCAAGACGCACCTTTGCGCACTGCGCCAAGTCCGCACGTCGGCCAGCATTCATTCACACTCATTAATTTCGTTCCCTCCTACTGTCGAGCTGGGTCCCTCGCCAACTATTGCGCTTTCCAAATTGTGTTAAATAAATTTGAAACTCTAATCACGTGGGAGTGTTGGTCATTTCTCTTCGGCGCCGTCGCCGTCGCTGCTGCTGTTGCGCTTCTATCGAATGGCCCGCCTTGCGTGCGCTTAAGGTAGTTAAAAGGTGGCAGCGCATGCAGTCAGCCAGCTACCTCATAAAACTTCAACTCTGTAATTGTACCCCATGGAAATTCTATCTTTTCAACGGGTTTCGGTTGCTGCATTGCATAGCGCTTCTCGCCGATATATTGCACGTTGGCTTCCTTGCGTCTCCTTACAACCACCCCCTCCGTTCTCACACCAAGAGCTCCCACATCAATTTGCCTTTTCGTGTGTAATTTGCTGTAGTTTGGCTGTGAATAACGTCGCTACACTGGCTGCACTGAAGCCATCAACTCGGGCGCCTTGCACACGGGACGCAGTAGGTGTGGCCATTAACTGCCACCCATAATGTTTTTCGTCAGCTAACTAACGTCTGCAGTAGTCGGACAAACTTGATACCAACTCGCCGCGCACATAAACTTTTTATTTGTTTCGTAAACGGCGTAACACAGCGCGCGAGCGCATTTCCTCTGTTTGCGGTTAGCCATAACCATTTCGTTGTAAAGTACTTTCGTAGCGTATGCAAAAATTCGTTGCTGCTGGGTGAATGTAGCTGCGTTCAGCCATTTTTCCTTCACACTTTCTCATCCTTTTTCTATTTTGTTAATTAATTTTCTTAGGGTTGAATGCAACTTTCTTTCGCTGTTGTAATGTAATTTTGCACTTTTGGCCACCCAGACGCAATTAACATTTCATTTGAATCGAATTTGGCTTTAGTCGCCTTGCTTTCTTTGTTCACTTGCTTAGCTCGAATTTCTTGTTGGATTATTGTTGAACGCATAAAGTTACTTGAAATTATGAAAAAAGAGTTCTAGAAATGTGTAAGTTTAGAATAGGTTCGGGTGGCATCTTATAAATAAGCTTCCTTCAACTGTTCAATAACAAAGAACTGACTGGAACTAAGAACTTCGAGACAAAATTTTGTGATTTAAAGAAATTTTTTACGTTTGATATGGATGCTATTGATTTGGATGATCTCAAGTTAAAAGTAGAATTTCATTCAGAATTTCAGAATTTCTGACCTCTTCAGTGTTTTAGAATGAGCATATGGTGCCAAAAAAAATCACTGAGGGGGAAACAATTCCGTCCTATTCAACAACTCAACCGTCATTACGAATTTACCTAGATACTTTAATGACCATTAACAATACAAATCAAATCAATAATTTAAAGAGATTTTCAAGGACGTTAATACCAAAGATCTGGGGCTCTGGAGTTCAAGTACTTTGTGTTACTTCGCTACAACGCACTTGACGAAGGATGGAAGACCTTCCTTCCAATCATCCCTTTTTATTTATGTTATAGTAGGAAGGTGTTCTAAAATGGCTATCAGGACACCGACATTGTCGAAAGGCACACTTACGCCACATATGCGGATAATGTTAGACCACAAGTAAAAAGTTTGGAAAGTAGTTCCTGCAAGTCTATGAAGAGTCTACTCAATTAAAATTTATAGATTTATCTCAGCAAGTTTCTATTTAGCGTTGACTGATTTGAGGTCATCACAGTCACTAAGAGAGGGAAAAACCTAAAGCTGTCTATCAGAGACTCAAATGAGTTGAACTATAGAAGAGCAGATGGCTTGCGGTCCTTTTCATCTCGTCATTGAGGTAACTGCACCAACAATACCAATTGTGAAGACCAATTATTAAATATGGTGGCTTGGCGTTTAATGGAGAGTGTCCTGTAGAAATCGCTACGATTATGGTTACTAATGTCCCATCAGCTTAGCGAAATGCATATTTGTTCTTGTGTGTCTGATATTAAAGGTCGGTGAGATCTCTTGATCTTGATTATAGAATTAGAGGTTTTGTTCTGCCTCCAATAAGCTGTATTGAGGAAGTAAGAGCAAGTTGTAGACTTACAGTACAGTAGAACATTGCTACGTAACTGGTACCAAATCAGGACTATACTATAGAGATGTTGAGCTTGTTGAGTGGGTACAGACAAAGATCTACTTACGTACTGAACTGGTCCTAACAGCTCGTTACCGGGTTTTTGAATGCCGCAAAAGCTTTCCCCAGGTGGTTTGGCTTTGCGCGCGTCTTCTATTGTTGGTCACACCAAGACTTGATAGGGCGTCCTCAACTCAGTCCTTTTACCGGAGACACGGCCTACCCCTACCCTTAATTCTCTGTACTACGTCCATGTGTTTACACAACTCATAAGCTCATTGTTGGTACGTATCCGATTGTCGTAGGCAATACGAACAGAGCCGATGATTTTGCGAAGTACCTTTCTCTCGATCTTCCTTGCGACCCCAAGGGCCGCTATGTCGTCTAGCGTTGATATCCTCCCATAACGGGGGAAGGCAGAATAAGCGTCCTATAGAGTGCAAGTTTTTTCGGTCGAGAGTGATCTCTTTTACAAAGACCGTAGAGGCACCTATTGGCAAAGATCAGAAATCTCTTTTTGATATGATGGAGTGCTACAATATTAGTTCGATGCTGTGGCGCACACAGGATTTATTTTTTGAGGGGTGGGGTTTTGCGTAAAACTTTTGAGCCGAATATTTGGGGATTTAAACCTCTAACCCCTGTCCCTCCCCCTCGAGTGATAGAAAAGATCACAAGGTCAAAGCTTTCTGGTCAAGTCGGCCACGCATAGACCCTGTTGGGTCCCTAGCGGTACCAGTTAGAGCTTCTTAGTATTACGAATCGTCGTAAAAGTGATCAATGCAAATATGGGTGCCACTAGCAAAGGTCAAGGTCGACTTAATGTCAAGCTTGGGGAACTCTTCTAACACAGAGAAGAACGTTGCCCCTAAGTAGGTAAGTCGTAGTCTTGAGATAGGCGCACAGGAGCAAAAAATGTGCTCCAAGATTTCCTTCGACCATTTTCTTTCCATTTCCTGCATTCATCTGACTCAGTCAGTACCAAAATTAATCATGTAATCGCGACATTCAAAAGGGTCCTGGCTGAACGTGTACTGAATTACATTCTACTAATAACAAATTGAAACCTCCGCAGGATAAATTCACTTTCAAACCGCATTCAAACGTTGTTGAATCAAATGTATATGAATTAATTTAAATTGAGTGTGAACAGTTTCGAAACTTTTATTTCCCAATTAGAATTGATTATGGCGGCCAGATAAGCGTCGAGAATCGGGTAATGTTTTATGCCGAACACAGCGCGGCCAATGTTCCGCAAGCAAGCAAGTTTCAACTTTCAGCAGTTGTTCGGTAGCGCGTCGAGTTCAATAAAATTTATAACCTTCGAGATAAGCCCACAAACAGATGCAGAGTCTCCTAGATCGCCACTGAGACGGTCCAGTGCATGGGGCAAGTAATCATAGCTGTCTGACTGGCTCTTGCCGACTCTGTTGCTATTTTCTTTTGCTCAATGATTATTGTTGTTGTTGGTGTTGTTGATGTTCTTGTGGCTGTTGTTCGCTACTGTGAAGTGTGAAAATTGAGAAAAATCCCCAAAAGTATTGTTAACAGATTGATTCAGACGATATGCTAAAAACCATTTGTCCATAAGCACAAAACAACAGTCAGCGACAGCAAGAACAATGACAACAACAACAATAACAAGGATTGAAAGAACAAGCGCAACAATCAAACAGCAACAGACGAAGCCACAGTCGCAGCCGACTCAAGGCGCGATTTCTGCCTCAAAGTACAGAAAACTGGGGAAAATTGAAAGATAAGCACAGACCGCAGTCGCAGCGAAGAGCGGCCGCAATTGGAGCTGGGGCCGGCCGAAAGGTTGGCTGCGGGTTATCGTGGGCCGCATCGGCAGTCGTTCGCTTCAACTGCGCTCGCAGACAGTTTAGGCTGTTTGGGTTTTTTGCTCCGTGCGCGCCGGGAAGCAGTGCGTGCGCGTGTTGCCTGGCCGATTCTTTCGTTCGTTCGTTTGTTCATTTGTGCGTTTGCTGCGCTCTTGCGGATGTCGAATGGTAGCTACCGCTCCCTGGGTGCGCAATAATTTTTCAATAAACAAACCATTTTTCGGGCTTTACACAAAATCGAATGTAGCCCAAGTGAGCAAAAAACACGCACCGCTCGTTTCGCTTTGCGTTGCCGCTGTTTGCTTTCGATAGAAGGCAATTTGTCGTACGTTCACGTTTGCCATTTTATTTCTGTCCTGTCTAGCTGTGGGTTTTGGCCTTTTTTTGTGTTTTGCGCTATTTTTGTGCGCTATCTCGCTTTTGAGCGCTCATTGCCAGTTCTACTGCTGTCTGTGTTTGTTCCTTCGTCTACGGCTTTGCCATTGATTATTAATTGTTTTCAATTTATCGCTAAGTGAGCCAACCACCGCCCTCTACTTTCTGTCACTCAACTGTTGCCGCAGCGTCGAGCCGTTTACAATGAACGTTGACCGCTTTTGTGTTCGCATTGTTTGAGGTTTAATATCTTCCATGCGCATCTTGTAGCCGTTGTCAACATGACTTGTTGTTCGTTGTTTGTCTGTTTTGTGGAAACTTGATGCCGCTCTAGGCGGAAAACGGCGACCTATTCAAAGTGCTATCGGTTCACTTGACTTGAGACTATTAAAAATTACAGAAACAATATTTTTGACAGTTTAAATAAGTCTACAGTGAAGCTCAATTTTTTGACAGCTGTATGATCGGTTGAGTTTAGGGTTTTCGAGTAAATATATATATAAATTGTTCTATAAAAATTCTATGAGTATCACCAAATAATATAAATTACGATTTGTTACGCTCAACCCAATTGAAACACGCGAATTTCTCTGAAGTTGCGGCACGAGCGTCTTCATTTGTTGTCAGTAAGAGACTGAAGACTAACTTGAAAGCTACTTACGCACTAACTATCCAAGTCAGACGCTGCTATGCGTTGCAAAATCTGTATCCGACTCGAAATCGCAGACGCGTTGTCAGCATTTTTGCTACAAAATTGGACGCTGTAATGCGTTGCGAGGCCAACAATCGTAGACGCATTGTCAGCCGTTTTTGTGAACACTCTAAGGTTACTGATATTATATCAGTAATCATTAAATCATATTTTTGTATTTATAGTTAATATTTTGCTTGTATGATATTTACTATTGGTTTTTTATCCATTCGGTATCGCATACCAAAAGTTCGTCGTTATAAGTTCAGTTGATATTAAGTTGAACCGTAACTTTATCGAAAATTCCAGCTTCCTGAGTTCTGTATCGAAATACATACATAGTTGCAACTGTCTCCATCTTCCCTTTTAGTCAGGTGGTTTCCGAATTTTGTTTATTGTCGTTAGAACCGATTCGACAGTTAGCCGGCTCCGATATTCCAGCAGAAAGCGCGCTGGCTTCTCACACCAGAGACCTTAGGTTCGATTCCTAGCTTGGACTGTTGAAACACTCTTCTAGTTTTATCACTAGCCACATGAAGCAAGTTTTAAAGGAAAAGCATCAAAAACCGCCGTTCGGATTCGATGTTAAACTGTAGGTCCCCTCCTTCCCTTCCCCCAACCATTTCAAACGAGTGTTGTACACATATTGAATTGAAAAAACAATGTTTCATACACATTTCAAAATTTTTGGTATCAGGCCTATGGTAGGTTAGGTAGGGAAGGATGTGTGCGGCAGCACCGTACTTCCATTCGGAGGCCAAAATGGTCCATTGTGAATCCCTTCTTATGGTATTCTGGAGCTAACCAATAGTCTCAGTCAAGGGGAACCAGGGGAAACCTCTTAATGTAGGAGAGCAGATTCAAGAATCGCCATTTGGTGAGCATAGATCCAAAATTGCAGTGTCCGGTGATGACTCCAACAAACTGCCGAATGGAGGTACGACTCAGTGTCCGGCAGGTGCCGCAGTCGGTCCTGGTACGCCACGACGACTCAATTTCCTTTTTGGTCAACCTGTCAATATACATATACAGGGCAGATATCGGAGGAAACACAGAGGTATCCACTTCGGTTGCAGACAAAGCGACCCCTTTTCTTCTCATCTCGTCCGCTGCTTCGTTCCCTGCCACTCCTGAGTAGCCCGGAACCCAACAGAGAGTGACCTGGTGGTGCTCAATGTCTTGAAGTGCGGTATGACTACTCTGCACTACTTTTGATTTCACAATAACTAATTCCAGCGCTCTAAGCGCCGTCTGACTATCTACGACAATTGTATAGATCTCTGCTTGGAAGATACTGCAGAGGTTCGGCAGTCTGAATGACCTATGGGTCTGCAATACGTCAGAGTAGAAAACAGCTCCAGTACATTCCTCCATTTTGGAGCCGTCGGTGAAAACGGTGAAGAAAGCGTCTCGCGTCGCACCTGTCAGCTCCTATTCCTTGTGGGATATGCGGCTAGAACGCGCGTGTCGAAATCCAGGTATGGGATACATAGAGGCTTAAGTGTATCTTATACAGAGGCTGTCACTACAACCTACCTATGTAGAACCACCTTTGATATCCTGACTCCGAAAGCTGTTTAACCCAAAAACGACGATAGGTTGAATTGGATAGTCAATTCAAGCTTTAAAAAGTCATTCGGAAACGAAATCAATTTTGAGTCAGAAATCTCTAAAAGACTGATTGCATTGATATGAGGGAATGCAAATTTTAGAAGACATTTGAGGTGTTTCAATTTTTTTTCAATGCACCAGTCTGGCGGGGACTTGCCGAAACAATCCACATCCTTTTCATTCCTGAAACGTTCGTTCCTAGTCATCCGAAGGTCTTTCCCAATCATCGGACTTCTTCTTAATCACTATGTCTCGCGTTATATCCAGTCGATTTCTGTGACTAAAGGTCCTTAAATCGTTTTCTTTTAAGAAAAGTAGTCCAAGAACGTACATCCTTCCACCAGCTAGATGCGAATATTCGCACACAATGTTCGCATCTGTTTTGTCATCCCCCAAAAGCAAAATTTACGCGTAACTTCCTCAACAAGGTTTAACCGTAACGGGAGTATCCCGTATTTACTGTGCCGCATTGTGAATTCAGTCAGCCATCTTTTCTTCCTTGTTCATTCTTCTCTGGAGCATAGGACCTTCACAAGGCGTATACCTTGTGTTGGTTACGTTAATCGGTTGTGTTGTTCTGCCAGGGTAGGTGATTGGCCTGCCACAAGTAGTCCTAAGTGAGGCTGCCATCTAACGCCGCTTAGGAACGAACTACATATTTTGAAAACCATATCTCCTAACATAATAGAAAAATATCATCAACTCAAAGCTTTCAACAAACGATTTGCCCCAAAATTGGCCTCATTGACTACTAAACACCATCAGTTGGTTGACCTGTATAGCAAAATGTAAACAAAACGTCAACATGTAATATAAAGTTACACAAAATCTTCCAAACACCCTACACTCCGCATAAGCCATGCAATGCAAAAGTGGGTAGCGAAAAAAATATATTTACCAGTCATGGCGCATAATTGGTTCACAAATCTTTGAACTTTATGTATTTCGCTGATAGTAAATTAATTTGTATTGTTCTCCTTTGTGCTGTGGCACACAGCCACACACACACACACATGTACAGGAGCTCTCCTAGGTGGGGTAGGTAGGTAGATGTGGCAGTTCTCCTGGAGTACTGCAAAAAAAGTGTACGTGCGCATTGCCATGTTCACTTATAAATAAATATACATACATAGATATCTATATGGTTATCTGTACGATTATGTGTGCGCGTGTGTGTGTGTGCAGCTTTGTATCTTTTTTCCTTACCTCCCATAATATCCTGTGCAGTTTATTGTTATCTCGAAGCAAATTGCTTCAGGTCATACGGCCAGAGAGAGGAGAGAGCGCGAGCGTGTGAAGCCACTGTCGACCGATACAATTTCCCATGCGGCCTCAGGCGGCACAGGGGACCGGGGCGGGCGAGCAGACGGTGCGGCGCAAATAAGCCACATTTTGTGCTGAGCGTGAACTCTTTACCTAATGTGGCAACATTAGGACCACAAAAGCTGCAAGCTGTGCGCTGAATTCATATCTATTTTCCCACACACACACACACACCCACACATGCATGTGTTCCATTTATAGTACAGTAAATTGCGGTGCGCTTTATCCGGCAACTAGCACCAGGGATAAAGCACATTTGCGGCGCAACGCACTGGCCGCCTCCCACGTTGCCGCAACTTCTTCTGCAAATATTTCGGCTCGGAATCAAATGTTAAAGTTCAGTGTATCATTTGGCCGAGTAGGTTTTGTTTTTTTTTGTTTGCTTTCGTTTGGCTCGCTCGCTCTGTGACCCATTGTGTCATGATTTATATCAATAGTTGGTTTGGCACTTCGGTGCCGTCTGCTGTTGTTGCAGGCTTTGTTTTGGCCACTTCCGACACATTGCTGATGGGTTTGCTTTAATATTCATTAGAATTTGGCAGTTGTTTTTGCCTTGTTTACCAGTCGGACGCGCGCTGGGACCGCACGCTTTCGGCCGCTGCTCCTTATTACCGATCAACTCCACTTTGTATGCGCTCAGCAGTGGGCGCCGAGCATTGCGGCACACGTGTCGTTCTGATTTGCACGCACTCTGCCTGTGGCGCAAAAAGTTGTATCGGCACATGTGGAAAAACAGAAAACAATATAAAAAAATTAATTGTTATTGTTTTGGTCTTGTGTTGAATATTTTAGTTGCACTGTTTTTCAAATAAAATATTTAAGCTACACACACATTAAGTTGCACAAGTACGAAAACTTATGCAAGCGATAATGTGGTCGACGGAAAGCTTTCACTAATTTCAATTAAAGACTTTTTTATGTTTTGTGTTAAGTTAATTTCGCTGAAATAGAATGCTGACCAGAACGCGTGCGTATGTGTCTTAATTCTTACAACGATTAGTTGGTTTTGATTAAATAGAATAGCAAATTTCAGCAAACTTGAGCGATTTTATATGGGATCGAATTGATTATGCAGTTTTGTTGAATTAGTTTTCATGTTATTTCAAAATATGGTAGCGCCATTTATAGGTATTCAAACATCCTTTCAATGGAGTACAGTACAGTAATCCCCATCGCTCATCCAGTCTCGTAAAATGCTCGAACACATTTGGTGATCCGCTTTAAATGATTTAAAGCTTTGATTAAGGGGATGTAATGGTAAAACATTTTTGGAGAACCCACATTTAGTTTCAAAGTCTGTAAATCATAGACTCCAAAGTTGCCAGGACAAGTTCACCTAATTGTCGTCTTATAGCAAAAGCTACGATTGATTTATTGGTTTTATTTAAGTAGGAACCAACAAATAACTATTTTAAGAAGTAAATTCAAAGCAAATTACAAAAATGTTACTGTTATCCCCAAAATAATTTCCAATAATTTGAAGCGATATCAGAGAAAGTTTGTGTTCTAATTGAAGTCTGCGAATTGGGCGCGTTTGATCAAAACACTGTTTCTTAATTAATGATTAAATAAAATCAAAAAGTGATAATTTTGTATTTTTCCATAAATATTAACCCGTTTTAAGCTGAAATAAATGATGAGCTGAAGTAAATAATATCATATTTCAACTCTTGTTCAGATGTTGGATGCAATGGTCTAAGTCGCACAAAAGTTTAAATCAGCTTTTCTCTCTCTTGATTGCTAGAGAACGAATTTATTGATTTCACTTTTCCTTTTTTGTATTTTTTATTGAGACATTTTCTAAACACTGACCAGAGCTAGTTTAAAAAAAATGAGTTTTCAGGATGTGAGAACCCGTTATAGAGTGCGAAAAATGCTGTTTACCAAACATTTGATTGAAGGTCACAAGAACAGTTCGATATGTTGTGCTGTTTACCACAAACATTCTTCAACAGAAATTCATATTTTTTATTGTTTATACAAATACCCCAGTGGCGCATGCAGGATTTTTTTTGGATGGTGCGGGTTTTCGTACATGTCTCCCAAAACTATTTGAAACCATAAGTATTTGCAAATATATATTTTTGCCACTGTCATAGGTTTAAGTGATAGATTTTTCCTGAAAGAGCACTTTGGTAGCCATAAGGACTCCATTGTAAATTTTGCTTCATTCACTACAGATTTCCATATTCCACGGTTCTGAGCGAGTTTATGCCGGTTTACATGAAGTTTCTTGTCTCACATCGGCCGCGTAACTCTCCGAATCTTGCGGTTTCACTTAGAGTTAACTATCCTACCGCAGGAAACAACATAAGTTATGAGAGTACCTGTTAACAATTTGGATTACTGACCAGATATTCAAGATCGGTTTGAAAATCATGATCCAAATTACTCAATTATGAACAATAAAATAGTCTCATTTGAAATGACATTTCGGCGGAGTTTCGGCTGCTAAGTAGAACTCCAAACATTAATATATGCTTTCTTTTGACGTTTTTTAAAAGCGTTTCCTATTGCATTTCAAATACTTATTTGAAATCTCTCATTGAGACCATTGCAAAGTCTTATGCCAATCCATATGTTTTTGTGAGACGAAATAATTTTGATTTTTCCAGTCCTCACAAATTGCTTTACACCTATCTTGTCCGGTGGAAGTTAAATTATGCCTCGTTTATCTGGTGGCAATTCGTTAAAAAATTCCTAAACTTTCAGGATCGTGTTCCATCTGACATCTCACGATTAAAGAGCTCATAAATTTAAAAACCTTGCAGGAAAGCAGATCCATCCTATATTTGTAATTTGTTCTAATTGTTTGGTCGATAAATTGATTTAGTTTGAACCTTTAAATATGAAATCTGAACCACTGAATATGTCCGCTATTATAATTTCAAATAAAGCTAAGGTTTTACACAACAAATTCTGATGGCTAATACAGGGTGGACCATTTAAGATTTGGAATTTGAATCGGTTATAAAAAAAACTAATGACAATTTTTTGAAAATTCCTGTTTTATGGCAAAGCTTGGACTTTGTTATTTAAGAATGAAAAACGATATCGTTCATATGACTGCCACGACTGGCCTTCCAGTACGCCATTCTGTCAACCCAATTTTCAAGTACATTTTCGATTGTTTCGGGTAGAATTTCCTGAATGGCAACTTCGATTTCATGTTTCAAAGCTTCAATCGTCTCTGGAGAGTTAGCGTAACAATTGTCCTTTACGGCTCCCACAAAAAAAGTCCAACGGACTTAAATCGCATCGACTTTAGAATTTCGGCTGATTATTCAATTTTCGAAAACGGTGCCCAAAAGTTCGATTGTTACGTGCCGGATTGTCATGAGTCATGAACCAAGATCTTTATGTAAAATTCTCACCAAAGAAGTGCGAGAAATGTTCATTTCCTGAGAGCGATGGCGAGTTGACGTGATGGATGTTCACGCACATTTTCTGCTCAAAAGCAATGTTTTTGGCTGTGCGCACTGTACGAGAACGGGTTGTTTCGTCCATTAACGATCCAGTTTCACGAGCTCCTTCACAAATTGATCCACAAAGAAAAAGTTGAAGGCCAATCTTTTTTTGAAATATTTTTGTTTTTAATTTCATACAGTTTGGGTTGAAGACTCTCCACTTTGGAAGTAAGTTCTCAATATTTCCCAATTTTGTTCAAGCGTACAACGTCCCAATTCGTAAATTTCAAACTTGTAACTAAATTACGAACACAAATTGAATGACATTTGGACTGCCATTCTTGAAATAAAGCGTAGTTCAAATTCCAAACGCTAGATGGGTCACCCTGTAAATATTAAAATTTATGTGCTCTTTTGGAAAAGATCCAGTCGTTGCAAGCACTTTCGATATAATTTTTTGCCAAATGTGACACAGATAAAACCTTATTTTGATTTATTTCAGTATAGCCTTTAATAATCGTTAGTTACGGCCCATGTGATTTGTATTACTCTCTTTTTATACCAATAATACCTTAAAGGAAACTAAGTCTTTCGTTTGTCACTTAATATATTTAAATATGAATTTAATTAAAATTAAAAAAATTAAAACAGATTTTGTAATGCTTGTAATGAAATTTAATTAAAGGATTAAGAAATTAAATGAAACCTTAATATGCGCTCATCACATAAATATTTAATAAATGCAATTGAACGGCTTTATCGATGAGAAGAAGATTGAATATATTTAACCGTGCAAGCGACTTTACCTTTGTTTGTGTGTGTGTGTGTGTGCCATTCAATTGTGAATTAGTTAAAACTGAGCACTTGTTTGGTTTGTGGGGTTGGCGTTATTTGCCCGTCTCATCCGTCTGTTGCTGCAACGTTATAAGCACGTGAGAACGACACAATAATCATACTTACAGGCATTGCCAGGCAAATACTCGTACATCAGCGACATAAAGCAATAACCATTGCAAACGCTTAGAACACACAACTGAACATAACAATTTATGCTGCCATTGCGACGGTAAGTGTTTCCAGCAGTGGCAGTGGTACAATGCACAAGCACATAAATACATACATACATAAATGTACATTTATGCATGAGTGTGTATACACTCATGTCCAAATATATATGTCAGTGTGTGTTTGTGCATTTGTTTTTGTGCAGATTTATTTTAAGCAGCGCACTGTGTGGCTTCGTGTGTCCTGTCGGTTGTGTGTGTGGTAACTGACATTGCAACCAGAGGCAAACACACAATAGTTGTACTTATTCCTGTTATATATTTAGTTGGTATTGTTATTGCAATGCCAATCCATCGCTGCCTTCACATACCACAGTCTTCCACATTAGCCTTCTGTACCCTACTAAATATTCTGCTAAGCATTTATATATATGTATGTACATATTTATGTATTTAACATGACACATGTGTGTATGTGTGTGTGTGGTTTTTTTCATGCATATATTTTCGCTTCGAGTTTGCTGCTTCGCACATTCAAGTCCTTGAATCGTGCAATTTGCAATGATTAGCAGCATTTAGAGATTTCCTTGCAGCTACTCGTGTCTGCATTAGACGGTCATAAGTACACAAATTAGTGATGCCACCCGCTTGCAGCTTTGGCGAATCCCAGCCAGAATATTTAAAAACGAATCTGGTTGGTTTTCAAAGTAATTTTGATATACAAGTGATGGAACAATGCATGAATCTAACAACTCCAGGCATCACATGTACGTCAGAAAGCAAAAAATGTTGAGGTTAACAGTCACAATTGTTTCATTAGGTATTCAATGTAGCTGAGAAAAGTCATATTTGACTCATAAGGCACCAAATATTCTCACAAAATGTCTGAAATGTATTTCAGAATAGTCCAATGTCCAGAAAGTCCAGTTTAGAAAGCATCAAATATACTGAAAAAAAGTCAAATGTTCTTCAGAAAGAATCAAATGTATTTAAAAAAAAATAAAAATGTATTTCAGAAAAGCCATATTTGACTCATAAAGCATCAAATGTTCCTTCAAAATACCCGAAGTATTTTTCAGAATAGTCCAATATACTTTAAAAGGCAACAAATTTACTAAAAAAGAGTCAAATGTCCGTCAGAAAGAATCAAATGTATTTCAGAATAGTCATTGGATTAATAGACATTTAATTCTTGCGAGTAAGGCATACAATTTTTTTTCAGAATGAATAAAATATGTTTCAAAATAGTCATATTTAATTCAGAATGCCTGAAATATATTTGAGAATAGTCAAGTGAACTTCTGATAGCATCAATGTAGTTTAGAATAGTCACAATTTACTTTTAAGGCATCACATTTTTTCAGAATGTCTCCAATATATTTTAACATAGTGAAATGAACTTCAGAAAGTACCAAATTCGGTTGAGAATAGACATATGTGCTCGAAAAGGCATCAAATGTTCTTCCAGAATGCGTCAAATGTTTCTCAAAATAGTCAAACGTAGTTCAAAATGCATAAAATATGTTTGAAAGGATTCAAATCTACTGCAAAAAGAATTATATGTATTTTAGAATAGTCATTTTTCATTCCTAAGGCATCAAATGTAATTGAAAATAGTGACCCGTGAATCACAAGACTTCAAATAATCGTTTAAAATGCCTTAAAACGTCAAAATGTATATCAAAATAGTCAAATGTAGTTCAAAAGCATCAAATATACTTCAGAAGCATCAACAAAGTATAAAATGTACTTCAGAAAGAAATGTTCTTTCAGAATGCTTCAAATGCATTTCAGAATAGTCAGTTGTGATTCAAAAAACATCAAATGTACTTCAGAAAGCACCAAATTTGCCTTAGAAGAGACAAATGTAATTCAGAAATTACGAACTGTATTTCAGAATAGTCGCATTTCATTCGTAAGGCATAGAATGAAGTTGAAAATAGTGACATTTCATTCATAAGACTTCAGATGCTAATCACATGTTGCTCAAAAACATGAAAAATACAAATTCAGAAGCATTAAATGTATTTGAGAAGACACAAGTTTTCTTCAGAAAGAATGAAATGCATTTCAAAATAGTCTCATTTCATTCACAAAGCATCAAAGGATCTTTTAAAATGCCTCAAATGCATTTAATAATAATCAAATGTACTTCGGAAAGCATCAAATGCAGTTGAGAATAGTCACTTTTGATGGACAAACCATTAAATATTCTTTCAGAATAGGTTTAATGTATTTCAGAATAGTAAAATGTGCAGCATGTGAAAGTGAATGCATTAAATGTAGTTGAGAGTAGACACGTTTTATTTAAAAAGCATTACGTTTACGTCAAAATGACTAAAATGTATTTCAGTTTAGTATAATGCACTTCAGAAAACATCAAATGTATTTCATAATAATCACATTCAATTCATAAGGCAACAATTTTCTTCAGAATGCCTACAAAGGGTTTATAAAACAGTCAAATTAAATTCAATTCAGAATCCAGAATAGTCGAACGCACTTCAGGATGTCTCAAATATATTTAAGAAATGTCAAATAAATCTCCAAAGATATTGAATATCCAACAACCAGATTTACTGTAGAAGATACCCAGTGTGCTTTAGATACATTTTATAAAACATCAAATATTTTATTTGATGTTTTATTTAAATAAAATAAAATAAATACATAAAACATCAAATAAGGATACTTTTTTCCTTCTGCATTGCTTTAAGAAAACAAAATATGTTTTGAGATTCCTACAAATTTAAAATAAGGAATCAGTCAATCTGAAGAAGTTTCAATAATGAAACCTCTCATGCAAAAATGTCGAGAAATGCCTGGATTATCAGCCTCACTGTACTTACATCTCTAGCACGTTAACATATTGGCCGCACTAACATAACTGCCAACTATGTGTGTATGTACAGCTGCGGTCAAAATAATAGTAGTACGCGTAAAACGAAAAGAAAATTAAGAAAAAATAATCTGCTTTTCTTTACAAATATTTATTTTGTATTTTTTTTAACAAGTTATAAGTGTTAACAATGCAATCATAAAAGAAAACTTAAGAATTAAACTCAGTTTGGTTTGATTTAAATTAAATGCTTCAAAAGCTCCAAAATATGGACGGTCAAAAAAATAGTAGTTCGCTTTACTTTCATAAAAATGAAGCAAAAATTGTGTTTCATTTTAAAAGATTTAGTGGTTAAATAGTAATAACGTAATTTTTCTTCAAATTAATATTTAGTTGCGTGACTGTTGTTTGGCTATTACTGCAGCACAGAGCCGATGCATTGAAATAACCAAATTTTCATATCTTTCTCTAGGGGCGTGGTCTACTGCTTCTCAAAGTTGATTATTATTTAAAAGATTATTGTGAGCAACTGCTCTCTTCACGTCACACCACAAATTTTTAATTATATTGAAGTCTGGTGATTGTGCGAGCCATTCCATAACCCTAATCCTGCTTTTGCGAAGCTCCTTTCATGCGACCTTTCTTGTATGCTTTCGGTTATAATCCTGTTGGAAGATCCAAAGCATTGGCGTTTTTTCACGGACATACGGTGGCACGATTTCCCGCAAGATTCGTACACATACACATCGATCCATCGTTTTCTTGATCAAATAAATAGCGTCACCTCCATAAAACGTAAGACATGCTGAATAAATAAATGCATGTCTTACGTTTTATGGAGGTGGCGCTATTTATTTGATCAAGAAAACGATGGATCGATGTGTATGTGTACGAATCTTGCGGGAAATCGTGCTACCGTATGTTCGTGAAAAAACGCCAATGCTTTGGATCTTCCAACAGGATTATAACCGAAAGCATACAAGAAAGGTCGCATGAAAGGAGCTTCGCAAAAGCAGGATTAGGGTTATGGAATGGCTCGCACAATCACCAGACTTCAATATAATTAAAAATTTGTGGTGTGACGTGAAGAGAGCAGTTGCTCACAATAATCTTTTAAATAATAATCAACTTTGGGAAGCAGTAGACCACGCCCCTAGAGAAAGATATGAAAATTTGGTTATTTCAATGCATCGGCTCTGTGCTGCAGTAATAGCCAAACAACAGTCACGCAACTAAATATTAATTTGAAGAAAAATTACGTTATTACTATTTAACCACTAAATCTTTTAAAATGAAACACAATTTTTGCTTCATTTTTATGAAAGTAAAGCGAACTACTATTTTTTTGACCGTCCATATTTTGGAGCTTTTGAAGCATTTAATTTAAATCAAACCAAACTGAGTTTAATTCTTAAGTTTTCTTTTATGATTGCATTGCTAACACTTATAACTTGTTAAAAAAAATACAAAATAAATATTTGTAAAGAAAAGCAGATTATTTTTTCTTCATTTTCTTCTCGTTTTACGCGTACTACTATTATTTTGACCGCAACTGTATGTATGTACATTATGCATGTATCTATGGGTGTAGTTAACTGGCCACTTATGGCTACGAATATCCTTTTTGTTCATTCATTATATTATTAGAGTCGACTACTTATTGTCGCATTTACTATTGCTGCATTAGGCATGAAAGCTATTAGAAATGTCTTTGTTTGTGTGTGTAATCAGTATTTGTGTATAAAATGTATGTATATGTATGAACACACACATTTATACAAACTTCCATCAATGCTTAGTAATTTGCGTTAATTAATAAAGCCATTTTGTGCTGAATTCACCGTTTAGTCACTATTAAATGGATTATAAATTAAACAATTATTAAAGTTTGAACGGAGCTTAAATTTAGTCAATAATTTTACGAGTAAGATATTTAAATAAGAATAGTTTTTGTGTCAGAAGATTGCAAACTATTATTCATAAACGTTTTTGGAGGTAACTAAATATAAAATAAACATTACTTCTTTACTTCAAGGTGTATTGTAAACCTAGTTCGATCTGAATCTTCAAACTTTCTTACTCACAAAAAAATACAACACTCGTAGACATAGTTGGACTTGGGCCGAGAAATCGTCTGCATTAATCGTCTCACTTACAGAATTACAGCATTTTCAGAGCTAAAGACTTACTTGAAATTTACTCATAAAATTCTAATTAAGTAGCAATTCATTGCTTCTCCTCTATTAGGGAAAATGCCAAATAGTCAGTCAAAACCTAATTCATTCTTGTTTCACTATTAACTAAAACTAACATTGAACACGATGCGCAATTAATCAATAACATTTAGTTGAGCTATTTTTTATGTAAAACTTTCAGCGTCAACCTTTTATTACTCATTTAATTTAATTTAATTTTTCTGACTATATTTCAAACTCGCTAACATAAAAGTTTCATTTTATTAATTCTGAATATGTTGCTACATTTTTACACACACATACCAACACAAACATGTGTGCGCGTATTTCAATGTGAAAAGTTCTTGCATATGTGTCAAAAAGTTGTGCAAAACTGCAAAACAACGGCAAAAAATAAATTATGAAAAATGCTTATCGCACTTTTCTGTGGGCTACAGCGGCACAAACCCACACTGACCACTCAGTAAATCGTATTAAAATGGTGAAATTTCATATGGTTTTTTGCCCAAATGTGAGCAACAGCTGTAACAGGTGACCGACAGAATTAAATGAACCAATTTTGTGTAAAAATTTTTGCCATGCAAGTCGTGTGAAATAAAATTTCCGGTTGACTCATCAAAAATTCATTAACCAATCAATAAAACTCGTCATCCTTTTTGCATTTCGCTACCATTGGCATTAATTTTTAGTTTTTATATTTGAATTTTTTCTGACCGTTGGAAATGTCATTAATCATAGTTGTTTATTTTGTTTCAGTATACAAAATAACTTTTAGGAAAATTGGAATTAGTAAGTATAATTTACCGTGTCAGGTTGTTCTTTGAGGGCTTTTTATAATATAAAATTTATTTGACAAATGGGCTTATTTCAGTTCATTGCAGTTTTTTATTGTAACTTTTATCAGGTTTAAATTATTTTAATACATATCTTCAATAAGTTTAAGAAAACTTGTGAAGCAGTTGTAAGCTTAATAACTTAAATGACGCTACATGAGTTGATCTCTCCTGGACGCAATAAGAGATTTACTTAGTATTTCCATCTGTGGGTATCGTCACACAAAATAACTTTGGAATTTCCATGGATAATCAGTCAACAAATCCATTCGAAAATCCAACGCTGTATTTAATTATTTTATTCTTTCCACTATGTCCACGTCTGTTCACTGTTCACTCAAAAAATATATCGGCACTTTCCATGCATTGGGCCATTGTAAATTATCTTGTAAAGGCCACCTTCGAAGCCAAACTAGTCTGAACACCACCAAACATACTCTGCTTTTAGTCAGAAGGTTTCAAAGACAAAACGTGAGGTCTTTTCCCTAGCAAGGTCCTTTAGATCCATAGAGCTATCATAAGATCTATCAACTCCTAAGCATCGGTGCTGTCCAGCAGAGATGAAAAGAGACAAGGAGAACCTTACGCAGACTGCAGCGTCTTGTGGCTATATGTTCTACAGAAGCTTTTCTTATTACTTTTGGTTCGTCAGATGCCCTCATAAATCTGCATCCACTTGATGTTTTCAACCGGGGAGACATGGCCCACACACTTCACATATCCCTCAAGACCATGAAAAGATTGGGTGTGAGGGAGTCTGCCATTGACAAGAGGGACATTGACATTGGCTGATGCTGCTAGCACCGATATCGTTTCTGCATATGTCCCTTAATTCCATTCTTGTGATCGTCATTCCAGAAAAGTGGTATACGGTGTTGCTGCCTGAGGCTCAGTCATGATCAAATTCTGACAATGAGCTCGGCAACCACTGTTTCCGATAATTTTTGGACTGCTCTGCAGTAAATTGGACGTATATTTTGTCTGAGCGCTGCTCTTGCTATGCTGTTCCGACAAGGGAGGAAAAAGATCATAAACCATATGCTTCGGATTTCTAAGACATGTCCTGGTGTTAAGAACTTTAATTCGGCTAAATTTTAAATGTTCCAGCCAAATAACGACAGAGCTTAAAATTAGTCTTCTGAGATTAGGTAAATGTGCCTAATTTCATTCTATACAAGGACGCAAAATTTAACGTTGAAAAATAAAATAATGTGAAAGCTTTTTTCATGTCAGTAGAGTCTATTTATATAATAAAAATAGTCAAGTATTTTTTCCTCGTTAACTCCTCTCGGAAGCATAGGGTCTCGACAAGACATTGCCTTGTTTTAGTTACGTTAATCGTTTGTGTTTCCCTGCCGGAGTAGGTGATTGTCCTGTCGTAGGTAGTTCTAAATGATGGGGTTGCCATCTACCGCCGCTTAGGAAGTAAGTAATCAAGTATCATTTAAGTCTCTAAGCCTATCTGAACTTTCAACTCTAGACATAATGGAGATAGCAAGATTTCATCGAGGTTTCTTGGTTTCCAGTGTCTTAAAAGGGGAAATTGCGTTACCCCGTTGTAGTTTCACTATGAACCATCCCTTTAAGTTTAACACATTCGAGACGACGATTTTTTTCGAACGCGGTGGATAGGAGCGACATTTTATTTTTCTTTGTATTGTACACAGTAAAACCAATGCCAAATTTATTTTTCCTGTACTTTACAGATTTCATTAGTTCCAGAAAAATCTTATTTACACGACTAGTTTACTCAGAATAACTGATAATTACACATTACTGTCTTATAGCCTCGGAAAGCCATTGCACACACGGTGTGCAATCGGTTTCGAATGGGTTAAGTGAGCTTTTCAACCAACCAACCAACCTAACCGAACCCTCCCGCCCTCCTAACCTAAGCTCTTCAACCTAACCTAACCAACCCAGAAGATCAGCGCATGAAACATTTTCTTGACTCATGATAGTTTTTCTTCCTAACGCAAGTTAGTCTGTACTGATATGATCCTTGCTGCTCATTTCAACTGACTGGAGTGTGAAGGATATGAACTTGTCACAAAGTAATGGATGGAGTGGTTAATGTTGATGTAATGGAAAATAATTAGAAGAAATACAAAAATTTAAAATTTGGAAAAATACGAAGGTCAAGCCTTAGTCTAATCCCCGACCCTTTGA